>CM029014.1:44184734-44899369 GCA_016801055.1 Panax notoginseng | reverse complement strand
TGTAAAAAATCAAATCAGGGTTTTGAGAAATTTTGCGGGTGTTATTATTTTTAATCCGACCGTTGGATCGTGGTAATTTTTGGATATGTATACATATATAAGTTGAGTATATGTCCACAAATTTTGAACCGTTAAAATGAACGTATGATTTATTATGAATTTGACAAGATGACTGGTTCAGAAATTTGTTAATTTTCAGAGTTTATCATTTTGATGGAAAATTCTAGAATTGGTGGGCCCCACTTGTGGTTGGTGAAGAAATGTGCTGAATTATATTTCAAATGTGGTGGGTGGGAATAGTAGCAGGTAAATGCCATCAGTTGCAGGTCAAACCGACTAATTTTCTATAAATAGAGGGCTAAGTTAAATTGAAAATCACACCAGAAACAAGTTTTCTCTCTTTCTCTCTCTAGATTATTGAGTGTATTTTGTGAGTATTTAGATACTTTGAGAGTTTCTATTCATCAGAGCAAGTTTCTTCAGCCTTATACCGGTTTTCCGACCAGAAGTACTGATATTTTGAGGTAAGGGATATTATTTTCTTCTTAATGATATTATTTTCTTCAATATCATTATGCTGAAATATTGATATGAGTTTTTAATCAAATTTGGAACTTTTTGTGTCGGGGTTACTATTCACGTATACGGCACTATTCACGTATACCGCACTATTCACGAATACGGCACTATTCACCGAAAAATAAAATTTTTTCCTTTTGTCCAAGATGTCTATTATGGTTACTATCTTTGATTGTATCCATGTTTTGATCTTTATTTTTGAATTCTGCTTCACAATTGTTATTATGAAGTATATTTGATCTTGGATAAACTGTTATACGAATCCCTACTATTTGTCCTTCTGTCTCATTGGATTCGTTCTCTTTAAATATTTTTTCATCATCCTCAGTCCTAAATGATGATATTAATGAATATCTTTGGCCTGTAGTGCAAAGATGTATGATTACGGATGAATATCTTTGGCCTGTAGTGCAAAGATGAACAGTGTTGAGATGAACATGACTGACAGGTGATACAAATGAATATCTTGGCCTGTATGCAAAGATGAATATTTGGATAAAGATGATTATTAATTGATGTTACAGGGATAAAATATTGATGATGGACTTTTAAATCTTAGAAGATAGTAGAATTCTTTCTCTACTTGACTCTTCTAATGGTTTGTTTCTTCCGCTGCAGTTGTTGATCTAAAACTTGTTGTCGATTATATTCTATCAGATTTTCCCTGTTGAAGACTAACGATAATTTGTTTGTATATTATCTTAGTCATAATATTCTTTACTGGGCTAGTTGAGCTCACCCTTTTCCTTTTTGTTCCATTTTTCTTCTCAGGAGGTGAGAACATAGCAGGATCTAGTCGGGGTATGGAGTGATGGTTCTAGAAAGAGTTTTAGCAGTCCTCACTATTTCTGTAAAATAGTGTTTGAATAATTGTAATGAGATTTATTTGAGTGTGGATATTGTCTAAAGACAATATTTGTATTTAAACTCACAGTATGTGTTGTCGTATTTTGCAACGACATTTGTATTATTGAAGTTGTAGTTTGCTTTCTGTACCATGTATTTGGCGACTCAGAATGGGTGTTGTATACCTATTTTGGGGGCGTCACAGTTGGTATCAGAGCTTAGGGATATGATCCCTGGCTGAGATGTGAGACAAGAACTAGGAGGGGAGAGACGGGGAATTCCTTCGCTAGTATGACTTGACTAAGTTTATTTGGTGTTTATTTGGTCGGTCAGAGTATAGGGATAATATATGACATGACTATTAACCCTTGTTTTATGGCAGTATTTAAGAATGGCAGCTGAGAACGTTAATAATGAGTAAATCAGACCGTGGAGACACCTTTGATCACTACCCAGGGGAACGTGCAACAGGAAGGCAATATTCCTCCTGTAAACAACGTTACCGAGCAAACGATGAATGATGGAATGTTTAGGAGCTTTTTGCAGTTCATGCAAAATCAGACGAGGGAGACTCGTGTGCAGAATACGGGTGGAAATGATAACGCGCGGTTTGTCACAGCTAAGCAGTTCAAAGAATTGGGACCACCAGAATTTAAGGAAAGCCGGATCCGATCATGGCGGAAACGTGGGTCAAGCAAATTACCAAGATATTCGATGTCTTGGATGCACGGAGGAACAGAAGGTTCCATTCGCCACCTTTATGTTCCGCGGTGAGGCAGACTACTGGTGGGAGTCTGTGAAGCGTACCCAGCCTGACGCACTCAACATGTCCTGGGAAACATTTCAAAAACTGTTCAATGACAAGTACTTTCCTGAAAGTATTCGTCATATGAAGGAGGTAGAGTTTATCAGACTGGAACAAAACAACATGACGGTGTCCCAGTACGAGGCGAAGTTTGCAGAGTTATCCAGGTTTGCACCTCATTTGGTCGAAATGAGGAACGAATGACAAGGATGTTTCTGAGAGGTCTAAAAACCCGAGATTCGACAATATCTTATCTCTCATAAATTTTCTTTATATTCAGATGTTGTAAATAGGGCTCAATTATTAGAGCGAGATAATGAGTATGTGCAACCGAGGGACCACAACCAGTCATACCGGTGGCGGCAGTCATCGAAGCAATGAAAACCAGCAGGGAGGAAAAATATTCGACAAAAGCGGTAACCACTCTGGTGGTAATCGTGGTCGTGATAATAGAGGAGCGAGTCGGGAGGAGATTTCAAAAGAGAAGGTACAACAATGATAACGTGAAGACGTCAGCACAAACATCAACTGTTTCTAGGGAGGAGAACGACCACCGGTCGTATGTTACAAATGTGGGAAAGAGGGACATATCAGCCCAAACTGCCCACAACAATCCAAGTATGTTATAACTGTGGAAAGGAGGGCATATAGCTCGAGAGTGTTCTGTAGCAAAACCAAGTTCAGCGGGATGGTGACTCCAAAAGCTGTCCCGGATAAGTCGAAATCAGCGGTTCCTGGAAGGGCGTTTGTCGTTACTGGCCAAAACGCGAGAAACCCGAACGAGGTGATCACGGGTAAGCTAATCTTGAATTCTTGCGAAGTTTATACTTTACTAGATACCTTTCTACCCATTCTTTTATCTCTCCTGCTTGTGCTCAACGTTTAAACTTGACTCCGGAGAAATTGGACTTTAACTTATCTGTTGAAACTCCGTTGGGTGAAACCTTCGTTACATCTACAGTTTATAAATCTTGCATGATCCAAGTTGGCACTATCACATTACCTGTTGATCTTATCTCTTTAAAGATACTTGCTTTTGATGTGATTTTAGGAATTGATTGGTTAACCACTCATCATGCTAAAATTGATTGTTTTCGTAAGGTTGTTAGTTTTCATATTCCTAACCAACCTGTCATACGAATTCAAACTACTAAACCACTAAAATCAGTCATTGTCATATCAAGCCACAAAGCTATTCGTTTATTGAAAAAACGGATGTTGACAAAGACAAGTCAGATTTGAATAATATTTCTATTGTTAGAGAATTTCCCGATGTATTTCCTGAAGAACTTCCTGGTCTAACCCCCAGAACGTGATTGAATTCTTTATTGACCTTGAACCCGGTACAAAGCCCATTTCTAAAACTCCATATCGAATGGCTCCTATTGAACTTCAGAGTTAAAAGTCCAACTACAGGAGTTGTTGGACATCGTTTTTATTCGTCCTAGTACGTCTCCTTGGGGTGCTCCTGTTTTATTCGTAAAGAAGAAAGACGGGAGTATGCGACTTTGTATTGACTATCGAGAATTGAACCATGTCACCATCAAGAATAGGTATCCGCAACCTCGCATTGATGACCTGTTTGACCAGTTACAAGGAACACAATTCTTTTCAAAGATCGACCTTCGTTCTGGATATCATCAGCTGAAGATTAAAACTGAGGATATTCCAAAGACTGCCTTCAGAACTCGGTACGGGCATTATGAATTCTTAGTAATGTCTTTTGGATTGACTAATGCTCCTGCTGCCTTCAGATATGATGAACCGTGTATTCAAAGAATATTTGGATCAGTTCGTTGTTGTCTTTATTGATGACATCCTCATCTATTCCAAAAGCCGTGAAGATCATGAGCGCCATTTGAAGCTGGTACTGCAAAGGCTTCGTGAAAATAAGTTATATGCCAAATTGAAGAAAACGAGTTCTGGCTTGAGGAAGTAGCATTCCTTGGCACGTGGTGTCAAAACATGGAGTATCTGTCGACCCGGCGAAGATTGAAGCCATACAAAGTTGGGAGCAACCGAAGTCGGTACCGAAGTACGTAGCTTTCTGGGCTAGCTGGTTATTATCGGAGATTTGTGGAAGGATTTTCTCGAATCGCTACTCCGTTAACTCAGCTGACTCGGAAAGATACAAAATTCGTATGGAGTGAGGAATGCGAGAAGAGTTTCCAAGAACTCAAGAGGAGACTCATTTCGGCACCTGTTCTGACAATACCATCTGGTTCGGATGGATTTGTTATCTACAGCGATGCTTCAGGCAAAGGTTAGGATGTGTTCTCATGCAACATGGGAAAGTCATAGCCTATGCCTCACGACAACTCAAAGAATATGAGAGGAATTATCCTACTCATGATTTTGAGTTGGCAGCAGTCGTTTTTTTTGCGTTGAAGATCTGGAGACACTACCTGTATGGGGAGAAAGTGGAGATCTATACAGATCATAAAAGCCTCAAATATTTCTTCACCCAAAAGGAACTCAACATGCGGCAACGACGTTGGCTCGAGCTGTTGAAAGATTACGATCATACATCCAATATCATCCTGGAAAAGCAAACGTAGTAGCTGACGCATTGAGTAGAAGATCATATGCGGGTACGAGTGCAATGTTTGTTAACACAAAGGCCCATTTTGTATGACTTGCAAAAGATGGAGATAGAGATGAAGGCTCCAAGTACCCACATGATGATATCAAATATACGAGTAGAACCGACTTTAATCGATAAAGTTAAAGCTGCTCAAGCTAACGGACATGGAGCTGATGCGTATGAAGAAGAAAGTGCAAGAAGGTGCTATTCCAGAAGCAAGAATCGATGAAGAAGGATACTTCGAGTCAACTCCAGACTTTGTGTTCCTAACGATTTTGACTTGAAGCATAGAATAATGATGGAGGCACACAACACACCGTTTGCAATCCATCCTGGGAGTACCAAAATGTATCACGATCTTCGACATACATTTTGTGAGCAATATGAAAAGAGAGATCGCGGAGTTTATCTCGAGATGTTTAACTTGTCAACGTGTAAAGGCGGAGCATCAAGTACCAAAGGGTCCATTGCAACCACTTGAGATTCCGAAATGGAAGTGGGAACACATTACTATGATTTTGTTACGGTCTTCCCAAGGTTTCTCAAGGCATAGATGCGATTTGGGTTATTGTTGATAGATTAACCAAGTCCGCTCATTTCTTGCCGATATGTGAGACTTATTCCCTTGAACGTCTTGCTAGTATGTACGTGAACGAGATTGTGAGATTGCATGCATGCCAGTATCCATAGTTTCGGATCGTGACCCAAGATTCACTTCACGATTTTGGGTTAGCTTGCAGAAAGCTAATGGGCACGGATTTACGATTCAGTTCGCATACCATCCTCAAACGGACGGACAATCAGAGAGGACTATTCAAACTCTTGAAGATCTATTAGACTTTGTGTCCTAGATCTCAAAGGGAGTTGGGATAAGTACCTACCATTGGTGGAATTTCTCCTACAACAACAGTTATCAGGCGAGCATAGGTGTGGCTCCATTCGAGGCGTTGTATGGAAGAAAATGTCGTCTCTCCAGTATGCTGGGACGAGGTGGGTGAAGCAACATTGTTGGGACCAGAGTTGGTACGCATTACTACAGAGAAGATCCAAACGATTCGACAACGTATACAAACGGCACAGGATCGACAAAAGAGTTATGCGGATCTTCATCGGAAGGACTGGAATTAATATTGGGGATCATGTATTATTACGTGTTGCACCATGGAAGGGAGTTACAAGATTTGGGAAGAGAGGAAAGCTCATCCAAGATTTGTTGTCCATTTGAGATTCTTGAGCGAATAGGAAATGGCATATAGACTCGCATTACCTCCAAGCAATGTCTCGTGTTCATAATGTTTTTCACATATCTATGCTTCGTAAATATGTTAAAGAAAGACCCAACCACATTATTGAGTTAGAACCAGACGAGATAGCTGAAGATTTAACGTACGAGGAGGTACCTGTTAAGATCTTGGATAGGAAAGAGCATGTCCTACGCACGAAGGTTATAAACACAAGTTAAGGTTTGTGGAGAAACCATGCTATTGAAGAAATGACCGGAAGTTGGAATCAGAAATGAAACGAGGTATCCTCACCTTTTTGAAACATCAGGTACGTACGTCAATTTCGAGGACGAAATTTTCATAAAGGAGAGGGAGACAAAAACAAGTTGTTTATAAATAACGCAAGTTGTTACCGTTAATAACTGTTGGAATAAAAACAAGTAATACGTGTTGTTGCACAGTAGCACCGATATTGGTACCAATTATTGATTTTTATGTAAAAGCTTTACTTAATAATTGTTATAATTACTGTTCAATATTGTTTTTATTGATTTAATAATTGCTGCTGAATTTTATATTACTGTTATTTTAATAATTGTCACTACACAGTGTTTCTATTAAACAAATAATTCATATTATCTAATAATATATTAGATAACATTATTGGCAATTCTAGAAAGTTCTGTCTAAGGAATTTTGTCATCTAATTGCGCGCCAGTAAGGAAGATCCTTATTGAAAGCCCCCTCTTTCTTGGGAACGGCTGTAAGACCCCAACTTATTAATGAATAAAATCAAATTTTTCTAAATATTATTGTGAATAATAAGGGCTAATTTGATATAATACTTTGGTTAGGGTGAAATTGCAAATTTTTCAAATAAGCAAGTGGTTTTGTCGGGGAATATTCGTTTGGTCGTGAATATTCTTGCTGTCGGGGAATATTCGTACGACGGCGCAGCCTTGTGTGGGCCCCATAACGGAAGCGATTGGATGAAGAAAACGACAAGTATAAATAACGGCGTAGTTGTTACCGTTAATACTGTTAGAATACCCGTGTTAAATACAGTAGCACGCGTATTGCACCAATTATTGATTCTTACGTAAGAAGGCACTACTCAATAATTGTTACAGTAGTTATTGTTCAATATTTTATTTTATTGATTCAATAATTGTTGCATTGATATTTTATATTATTGTTGTTTCAATAATTGTTGCTGCACAGTATTTTCCATTATCAGATCAATAATTCATATTATTTGAATAATATTATTAGATAACATTATTGGCAATGTCTAGAAAGTTCTGTCTAAGGAGAGGTTTGGTCATCTAATTGCGCGCCAGTAAGGAGAAATCCTTATTGAAAGCCCCCTCTTTCCTGGGAACGGCCTGGTTGTCATAAATGTGATTCTGTAATATTATTTGTGAATAATTAATTATTGATTCATATGATAAGGAAATATTTATTTTATGTGGATATAAATGAGGATATATTTTTGTGGTTAAAAATGAAGGAGTTAATGTTGAGTTGTTTTATCAGTATTTTTATCGGAATGGAGGTATTAAAAAATCAAATCAGAGTTTTGAGAAATATTTGCGGTGTTATAATTTTTAATCCGACCGTTAGATCGTGGTAATTTTTGGATATGTTATACATATATAAGTTGAGTATATGTCCACAAATTTTGAACCGTTAAAAATGAACGTATGATTTATTATGAATTTTACGAGATGACTGGTTCAGAAATTGTTGAATTTTCAGAGTTTATCATTTTGATGGAAAATTCTAGAATTGGTGGGCCCCACTTGTTGGTTGGTGAAATGTGCTGAATTATATTTCAAATGTGGTGGTGGGAATAGTAGCAGGTAAAGCCATCAGGTTGCAGGTCAAACCTACTAAAATTTTTCTATAAATAGAGGGCTAAGTTAAATTGAAAATCATACCAGAAACAAGTTTTCTCTCTTTCTCTCTCTAGATTATTGAGTGTATTTTGTGAGTATTTAGATACTTTGAGAGTTTCTATTCATCAGAGCAAGTTTCTTTCAGCCTTATACCGTATTCCGACCAGAAGTACTGATATCTTGAGGTAAGGATATTATTTTCTTCTTAAATGATATTATTTTCTCAATATCATTATGCTGAAATATTGATATGAGTTTTTATCAAATTAAACTTTTTGTGTCGGGTTACTATTCATGTATACGGCACTATTCACGTATAAACACTATTCACGAATACGGCACATTCACCGAAAAATAAAATTTTTTCCTTTTGTCCAAGATGTCTATTATGGTTACTATCTTTGATTGTATCCATGTTTTGATCTTTATTTTTGAATTCTGCTTCACAATTGATTATTATGAAGTATTATTGATCTTGGATAAACTGTTATACGAATCCCTACTATTTGTCCTTCTGTCTCATTGGATTCGTTCTCTTTAAGATATTTTTCATCATCCTCAGTCCTAAATGATATTAATGAATATCTTTGGCCTGTAGTGTAAAGATGTATGATTACTGGATGAATATCTTTGGCCTGTAGTGCAAAGATGAACAGGTGTTGAGATGAACATGACTGACAGGTGATACAAATGAATATCTTTGGCCTGTAGTGCAAAGATGAATATTTGGATAAAGATGATTATTAATTGATGTTACAGGGATAAAATATTGATGATGAACTTTTAAATCTTAGAAGATAGTAGAATTCTTTCTATACTTGACTCTTCTAATGGTTTTCTATTTCCGCTGCAGTTGTTGATCTAAAACTTGTTGTCGATTATATTCTATCAGATTTTTCCCTGTTGAAGACTAACGATAATTTGTTTGTATATTATCTTAGTCATAATATTCTTTACTAGGCTAGTTGAGCTCACCCTTTTCCTTTTGTTCCATTTTTCTTCTTCAGGAGGTGAGAACATAGCAGGATCTAGTCAGGGTATGGAGTGATGGTTTTAGAAAGATGTTTTAGCAGTCCTCACTATTTCTATAAAATAGTGTTTGAATAATTGTAATGAGGATTTATTTGAGTGTGGATATTGTCTAGAAGACAATATTTGTATTTAAACTCACAGTATGTGTTGTCGTATTTTGTACGACATTTGTATTATTGAAGTTGTAGTTCGCTTTCTGTACCATGTATTTGGCGACTCAGAATGGGTGTTGTATACCTATTTTGGGGGCGTCACAACGGCCTGGTTGCCAGTACTGTGATTCTGTAATATTATTTGTGTATAATTAATTATTGATTTATATGATGAAAAAATATTGATTTTATGGATATAGATGGAGAAATTTTTAATGTGACAATTGTTGAAAATTAATATTTTATCTTTTTCTGATAAAATAATTCATTTAAATATATTATTTTAATAATATATTGATGGTGATATTTTTATAATGAATGTGGGATATATGAGTATATGAGGAGGAAGAGTATTTTTGTGGCATTAAATGATTAACACATGTTTTGTGTGTTGGTGGACACAATTCTTGACCGAAAATTTATTATTGACTGTAAAATCATCCTTTGTGGATTTCGGTCATTTTTATTTGAATTTGGAAAACCTTTCTCTGTAAATTTGTAAGAGAATTTAATTTCCTATAAAAAACGCGAGATTCGAATTTTCTGATAAAAGGCTATTTATTATGAATTATTGAAGTTCCGAAGTTCCGAAATAATTGATTTTTTTGGAGTTTAAGTTAATTATTTTGAGAAAAACGTTTTTTTTTTGTGAGATGGTGGGGCCACTGGTTGTTAAAATGTCCTGAATTCCAATCTTCAAAGGTACTTGAAAATTTATATATATATATTATATATATATATATATAATATATATATATATATATAATAATATATATATATATATATTAATATTATTTAAATTTTCTGCTTTGGTGTTCTAAGCAATTTCTTATAAATAGGGTGCTTAGGTTAGAATTAAAAATCACACCAAAACTGAAGTTTTCTCTCTATTTCTCTCTCTATATTATCGAGTGTATTCTTGTGAGTATTTTGATATCTTAGTGTTGCTATACGGTGTAAGTTCGTTCAGGGTTATTTTCAGTCAAGAGTACTGCTCTTTTGAGGTAAGGGATATTGTCGTAAGGGATGTTATTTTTTTATCAATGATATTATTTCTTTCAATATCATTATACAGGAATATTGGTAGGATTTTTCTTGTAAAATTCTTATATTTTCATGTCGGGGTTACTATTCATGAGTTACTATTCACGAGTTACTATTCACGAGTTATTATTTATGAGTTAGTATTCACGAGTTACTATTCACGAGTTACTATTCATGAGTTACTATTCACGAGTTACTATTCACGAGTTACTATTCATAACAAAATTGGTTTCTTTTTTTAACCAAATATAGTTGATTTATGAATATTATTCTTGAGATTAAAACTATATGTTGATCATATATAATTTTTTTATTATCAAATATAACATTTTTATAACCCTAATGAATAATATCTCTTTGACTTGAGTGTAAAGATGGGTAGATTTTTGGTACGATCATGACTATGGGTTTCTTTTGGCCAGTAGTGCAAAGTTGAATTGTTGACTGGTATGATCATGACCATTGAATTTATAATTGAATATCTTTAGCTTAATGCAAAGGTGAAATGATCAACGTGGTTATAATTATTGGTTATATAAATTCTGAAATGATTATATATTTCTTTGAGATAATAATATATTTGGCTTGTAGTGCAAATATGAGCTGTTGAGGAATATCTTTAGCTTGTAGTGCAAAGATGAGTTGTTGATGAATATCTTTGGCCCGTAGTGTAAAGATTAAATTATTAGTATTGATTATGA
This sequence comes from Panax notoginseng, assembly GCA_016801055.1. NCBI lineage: Eukaryota > Viridiplantae > Streptophyta > Magnoliopsida > Apiales > Araliaceae > Panax > Panax notoginseng. Next base: position 44,888,505 of record CM029014.1, on the reverse strand, counting down.
ACAGGAACTGTGATTTGGTATAACCATGATCTTTGATGTTTCACGTAAAGACAAGTGATGAAAATTATCTTGTTCTGGATGAGAAAGAGGAATTTAGAACTACAAATATGATTATGAGTTATTCATGTGATTGTGGACAAGAATTGTTGATTGATGTTACAGGGATAAAACATTTTTGGTGGACTTTTAACATGGAGAAGATAATAGACTTTGTAGTCTATTTGACTCTTCTAATGGATTGCTCGTTCCGCTGCAACTATGGTTGAAAAATTTTATCATCTACCATATGTTCTAAATATCTGATTTAATTCTGTTGAAGGCTATTGATAATTTAATTATCTTTAGTCATGATATTCTTTACTGAGCTAATTGTGCTCACCCTTCTGTTTCACAATTCCTTTCAGGTAATAAGAGTGTAGCTGGGTCGAGCGGGGGTAACAGGAGAATAGAACGGTGGTCATCATTTAGTAGTTATATTTGGTGAATCATCTAGGGTGAGGCGAACCCAACGTTGGAAGGGTGTTTTGTCACTATCATACAAGATGTCTAATGATATACAATCTCGTGTCATCATAAGACAGGGATGTGCTCATCCACTTGCTGAGTATATTTACGAACACTACCTTATAATCTTGGTGTTTGTTTGAAGTATAATTCTCAATTAGAGACAGTGGAGATAATGATAAGTTAAGAGAAGACTCACCATTGGGAAGAATATGATAGTAACCTTCTTATTTTTCTTTGGGGTCTATTGGGTCAACCAATGATAATTCTGTGGCCATATGATTTCTATCATAACCTAGAAGCATGGCCTCCCATGTACGAGGGTTTCCTTGAGCACTTCCTAAAGATTCTAATTTCTAAAACAGTTTTTGACTATACCTTTATTTAAGGTGTCATTGTGACGTGCTATCCAAGGTTGTGACATGAGTCATACTTGGTATATATTTGTACCCAAACTCATAGCATATGTGTTGTTGTATTTTGCACGATAATTGTTGTAATAAAGTTGTAGTTGTTATCTGTACCATGTATTTGGCGACTCAAAATGGGTTGGATGGAATGGACCTATTTTGGGGGCGTTACAGTATTGCTTCTGTAAGACTCGAACTTTTATGAATAAAGATTTAATTTTATCTAAATTTATTTTTGAATAATAAGGTATGGATTTGATATAATGTTATAGTTGTGGGTAATATTTATAAATTTTGCAAAGTAAGCAAGTTGTAATAAAATATATCGTTTGGGTCGGGGAATATTCGTTTTATCAGAGAATATTCGTACGACGGCACAATCATTTAGTACCGTTAACTGTTGAAATACCTGGTGATAAAGTCCAATAATACGCGTGGTTACATAGTAACACACGGTATTGTACAATAGGGGTATACATCACCCATTCTGAGCCGCCAAATACATGGTACATAATTTAAATACAAACTCCTTTATATAATATGACAAAAACGTAGCTGAGAGTTTTTACACTAATATTGTCTAATAGACAGTATTCAAACTCAAATGTAGTCCTCATTACAATTATTATCACACTATTTTATAAAATAGTGAGGACTACTACAGCCACCATCTCGGACCGTCACTCTATTCGCTGACTAGTCCCAGCTATATTCTCATTTTCTGAAGAGAACAATGAAAATAAAAGGGTAAGCTCAACTAGCCAGTAAGAAATATTTGACTAAGAAAATGCATAATAAATTATCGTTAGCCTTCAACAGTGTTAAATTGATAAAATACAATAAACATCAAGTTTAACTGCAGCGAAACAAGCAATCCATTAGAAGAGTCAAGTAGAGCATGATATTTACTATCTTCTATAATTTAAGAGTTTATCATCAATTTTATCACTGAGACTTAGTTCAATAAATAGTATCACAACCACAAATTATCCATGCACTACGGGATAAGGATATTAGTGTTTTCTCCAATGGTCATGATCATACCGAATAATTCTTGGTCATAATCATACCAACAACTGTCCCTTAATGCACTACAGGCCAATGAGGACTTTTACCATATTATTTATAACATTACGGGTCATGATTATACCGAATGATCCCTGGTCATAATCATACCAATCAACAGTCCATCTATGCACATAAGCCAAAGATGACTTTCATCACAATATAAGCATGGGGATAATGACAATGATATAAGAATTCAATTAAATAAAAATAAAGGATAAATTTTAAAGATTTATAATTTAATTTATCTAGAGTTTAATAATGTCAAAATTGTCAACATGATACTGCTTTGTGGAGTAAAATTCAAGAATAATATTATATCAAAAATAATTTGGACCGAAAAGAAATTAATTTTTATCATGAATAGTACTCTGGGTGAATAGTACCCGAGTGAATAGTACTCCGTGAATAGTAATTTAGGAATAGTATCCCATGAATAGTTTTTTGTGAATAGTACTCGTGAATAGTACCTAGAAATAGTACTTTGTGAATAGTACCTCGTGAATAGTATTTTATGAATAGTACCGTATAAATGAATAGTACTTCATTACATCTTCTGTCGTTTTTTAACTACGACAATACTTACGTTGTGGGGTCCATTAATGGTTGTGTCGTCGTACTAATATTTCCTATTAAAACAAATATTTCCCGACCCATCGAATATTTTAAAATCACTTGCTTACTTTATAAAATTTATAAATATTACTCACAACTATAACATTATATCAAATATACACCATAATATTCAAAAATATTTTTTGAGAAAAACTAATCTTTTGTAATATTCGTACGATGGTACAATCATTGCTAGACCCCACAACGGAATTACTATCGGAGTTAGAAAACGACAAAAATAACTTTTTATAAAAATAACGGCAAAAATTTTATCGTTAACTATTGAAATACCGGTGATAAAAGTACAGTAATACGCGTGGTTGCATAGTAACACACGGTATTGTACAGTATCTTTGATTATTGATACTTACGTGAGAAGTCACTCAGTTTTACTCAATTATTGTCACAGTAATTGCAGCATAGTATCTCACGTTATTGATTCAATTATTGTCATAATATTTTATATTATTAAATCAATAATTGAGACGACAAAGTTATTTATATTATTATTTACATTATTGACGATGTCTAGAAAATTCTGTCAAGGAAAGGGGTTGGGCACCTAATTACGCGTCAATAAGGAGAAGTCCTTATCAGAAAGCCCCCCTCTTCTTGGGAATGATCTGGTAGTTAATATTGTGGGTTATAATATTAATGATGAAAAAAAAATATTATTAAAATTGTGTTTTGTGAAGCCAAGTGAATTGAGATAAATAAGAGTTTTTTTATGAAGTATTTGATGTAAGTTTGACTTATTTTAAATAGAATATATTATATTTTATTTAAAATTTTTATTTTATTAGAATATTTATTGAATAGTGCTGCATAATGAAAATTAAATTTATCATAAAGTTCGGCCGAAGAATTGCGCCCGTAATTTTTCTTATGTTCACCCGTGAATAAATTCTAAATAGTATCATGTCATTCTCTTATAAATAGGATGTGTAGTTTAGAAATAAAAATCACACCAAAATTAGAGAATTCTTCTTCTATAATATTTAGCGTTTTGTAAGACCCCAACTTATCATAAATAAAATCGAATTTTCTCGAATTATTATTTTGAATAATAAGGTGTTAATTTGATATAATACTTTGGTTATGAGTGAAATGTATAAATTTTGCAAAATAAGCAAGTGGTTATAAAATATTCATTGTTGTCGGAGAATATTCGTTTGGTCGTGGAATATTCTTGCTGTCGGAGAATATTCGTACGATGGCGCAGTCAATTTGGGCCCTATAACGAAAAACGGTCAGACGAAGAAAACGACAAGTTTGAGTTTTTATAAATAACGACGCAGTTGTTACCGTTAACATTGTTAAAATACCAGGTGGTTAAAATACAGTAATACGCGTGGATGCACAGTAGCACACGGTATTGCATAGTATTGTTGAATTATTGATCCTTACGTAAGAAGGCACTACTCAATAATTGTTACAATAATTATTGTTCAATATTTTATTTTATTAATCCAATAATTGCTACATTAATATTTTATATTATTATTTTTTCAATAATTATCACTGCACAGTGTCTCCATTATCAGATCAATAATTCATATTATTTGAATAATATTGTTAGATAACATTATTGACAATGTCTAAGGAAGTTATGTCTAAGGAGAGATTTGGTCACATAATTGCGCGCTAGTAAAGAAAAATCCTTATCGGAAAGCCTCCTCTTTCCTAGGAACGACCTAGTTGTCATAATTGTGATTCTGTAAAATTATTTGTGAATAATTAATTATTGATTTATATGATAAGGAAATATTTATTTCTTTTATGTGGATATAAATGAAAGAATTAATGCTGAGGTATTTTATCAGTATTTTGTCAGAATAAAAGTATTAAAAATCATCCGTATATGAATTTCGGACATTTTCTGATTGGAATTTAGAAAAACTTTCTTCTACAAAGTTGTAGAGAATTAAATTTTCTATTGAATAGACATGAGACTTGAATTTTTCTGATAAAAAAGCTATTTGTTATGAATTATTGAAGTTGCTGATTATTGTTTAAATTTAAAACATTTTAGAAATTTCTAAAATGGGCGGGCTCCACTTTTGGTTGGTGAGAAATGTGCTGAAATTTTATTTCAAAAGTGTTGGGCGTGAATAGTAGCAGGTAAAGCCATCAGGTAGCAGGTTAGTCTACTTTTACGTTCTAAACATTTTCCTATAAATAGGGTGCTTAGTTATAATTGAAAATCACACCAGAAATAAGTTTTCTCTCTTTCTTTCTCTATATTATCGAGCGTATTTTTGTGAGTATTTAGATACTTTAAGAGTTGCTATTCAGTACAAGTTTTCTTCAGCCTTTGAGATACTTTGAGAGTTGTTATTTTCTTCGTAAATAATATTATTTTCTTCAATATAATTATGCCGAAATATTGATATGTATTTTATTATAGAATTTCTACCTTTTATGTCGGGATTACTATTCACGTATACGGTACTATTCACATATACGATACTATTCACAAATATGACACTATTCACAAAAAAAATAAAATCTCTCTTCTTTGTCCAAGATGTCTATTATGGTTACTATCTTTAATTGTATCCGTGTTTGATCTTTATTTTTTGAATTCTGCTCCACAATTGATTAATATGGAGTATTTTTAGTACGAATCCCTAATATTTATCCTTTTGTCTCACTGGATTCGTTTTCTTGAAGATATTTTTCATCCTCAGTCCTAAATGATGAATGATTAACTGATGAATATCTTTGACCTGTAGTGCAAAGAAGAATGATTAACTGATTAATATCTTTGGCCCATAATGCAAAGATGAACAAGTGTTTAGATGAACATGACTAATTGGTGATACAAATGAATATCTTTGGCTTGTAGTGCAAAGATGAATATTTGATTCAAGATGTATATTGATTAAAATTACAGGGATAAAATACTGATGATGGACTTTTAAATCTTAGAAGATAGTAGAATTCATTCTCTACTTGACTCTTCTAATAGATTGTTGTTTCCGCTGCAGTTGTTGATCTAAAACTTGTTGTCTATTATATTTTATCAAATTTTTTCCTGTTGAAGACTAATGATAATTTATTATATATTATCTTAGTCATAATATTCTTTACTGGACTAGTTGAGCTCACCCTTTTTCTTTTTGTTCTATTTTTTTCAAAAGACGAGAATATAGCGGCAACTAGTCGGGGTGTGGAGTGATGTTTCCAGTCAGTTGTGTTAGCAGTCCTCACTATTTTTTAAAATAGTATTTCAATAATTATAATGAAGACTTATTTGAGTGTGGATATTGTGTAGAAGACAATATTTGTATTTAAACTCACAGTTTATGTGTTGTCGTATTTTGCACGATAATTGTAGTAATGATGTTGTAGTTGTTTCTGTACCATGTATTTGGCGACTCAAAAGGTGATGTATACCTATCTATGGGGGCGTCACAGTATTTCTTTTGAGTTTAAAGAAGCTTTGAGTGTAGAAAACAGTATAAGTTTTCTTCAAGAATATATCCGGTATACCAGTCAGAATTACTCTCCTACTAGGGTAAGGGATATTATTTATTTCATATTCGTAAGAGATTATTTTTTGTATTCGTATAGAATATAATTTTCATTCAATATTCATAAGGAATATTATCTTTGTTTAATATTCGCAAGGGATATTGTCTTCATTCAATATTCGTAAGAAAAATTATTTTCATTCAATATTCGTAAGAAATATTATTTCGTTCAATATTCGTAAGGAATATTATCTTCGTTCAATATTCGTAAGGAAATTATTTTTCGTGTAACCATCGTAAGGGATATTATTTTTGTTCAATATTCGTAAGAAATAATATTTTCTTCCATACTCTGTAGTATGTAAGTAATATTATTTCGTTTCGTATTCCTAATTCTACACTCATGTTGATAAGTATTGCTTCTATAATCCTTGAAATTAGTTGAATATCCTTGAAATTTGCGTTTCATCAAGTATCGTTTCACAAGGATATTTTTTGAACATTCTTGTTAAATTTTAGGCTTAAATATAATTTACTACTCTAAACTATATGCCATATTCCACTTCGATGATCCACCTTTTAATTTATCAATTAGATTAAACTATAAATTTTTTTTTAATTTCATTCAATTAAGCTTGTCACGCCAAAAATTGCTGACGTAGCTGTCTGAGTAGAGTATAATTCAGCTGATATGGATAAAAAAAAATTTATTTTGTTATTAAAATATTCAAGGGTAAAATCGTCATACAACAATCTTTAATATATTCAATAAAATTAAGAACAAACAATAAAATTTTAAGGCTTAAATATATTTACTACCCTAAACTATAGGCCATATTCCACTTCGGTGATCCACCTTTTAATTTTGTCAATTAGGTGATTGAACTATCAATTTTTTTCGATTTCATTCAATGGGTCTGCCACGTTAGAAATTGCTGACGTGGCATCCTAATAGGCAGCAGGAGTGCTTATGTGTAAAAATATTATATATTTTTAATAAGATCAAAGGACAAAAAGGTAAAATAAGAAATAAAACAACTAAAAATTACACGAATAATATAAAATTAGTTGTATATTATTTATTTATAGTTATATAAATAATATAATAATTATTTTATTAAAAATAATTATTTTATTAAAAAAAATTGCGCTTTTTTTAATTTTTTTATTAAAAAAAATTGTGTTTAATATTAATGATAATAAAAATAAAAATATTAATGATAATAAAAATAAAAATACAAGTGCAGTTTTTTTTAATAAAAAAAATAATAATTATTTTATTAAAAAAAAACCAACCAACTGCATTTTTTTTTAAAATAAAGCAATTGAGTTTTTATTTTTATTATTTTTAATAATTATTTTTATTAAGAATAATAATTTTTATTAAAAAAAAAACCAACCAACTGCTTTTTTTTAAAATAAAGCAACAGCGTTTTTTTTAGTTGCTTAATTATTATTATTTTTATTAAAAAAACTGCACTTTTATTTTTATTATCATTAATATTTTTATTTTTATTATCATTAATATTAAACACAATTTTTTTTAATAAAAAATTAAAAAAACGCATTTTTTTTAATAAAAATAATTAATTTTAATAAAAATAATTATTATATTATTTATATAATAATTTATATTATTATATAACTATAAATAAATAATTATACAACTAATTTATATTATTTGTGTAATTTTTAGTTGTTTTATTTCTTATTTAACCTTTTTGTTCTTTGATCTCATTAAAAATATATAATATTTTTATACATAAGCACTCCTGCTGCCTATTAGGATGTCACGTCAGCAATTTCTGACGTGACAGACCCAATTGAATAAAATCGAAAAAAATTGATAGTTCAATCACTTAATTGACAAAATTGAAAGGTGGATCACCGAAATGAAATATGGTCATAGCTTAGGGTAATAAATTATATTTAAACCAAATTTTAAAAATAACAAATATCTAATCTAATGTATATTAAGAACAAATTATAATAACTAAATAATACTTCTAATATTTTCAACCATGTCAAGATCCAATACAAAACGCCACCATCCCCAAACCTGCAAACCCTCGCCAGTGACCAACATTAACGCCTTCATCACAAAAAGGGAAATCAATTCCTCATACATAAATCCGAAAATCAGTTGACCTTGTTAGGTTTCAGAAGATGGAAAATCATGTTGGGATTCATGAATCAGCAGCAGCAGCAGCCGCCTCAGCTGAGATGAAGACTATTGAAGAACAGCATTCGCATATTACAATCTCACCATCAACAAATTCAACTCGATTTCTCTCCAAAAAAAGTGAATCGAACCGGCCACGCCCGGTTTCGCCGTGGACCACAGGTCCGTCTACTTCTTCTCAGTCTGAACCATTTACACCGATTCAGGTCAAACCAATCCCTAAATCGTGCGAGTCAAAAATATCTGAAGAATGTAAAACCAAAAAATACTCCGATATCGTCTGGGAGCTCGTCGATCACCGGAGAGGAAGGAACCTTTTCCAATGGTAAGCAAGGATTATTAAACACCGCAACAGCACCGGCACCGCGGGTTTATTCGTCCAGAAAGCCCCCTCTTCCGTCATCTCACAGGAAAAGATGCCATGACCTTGAGCCCACCGACGGAATTTCTGGCAAACGTTCAATTTCACGCGGCTGCCACTGTTGAATTCCATTTGTTCAGGGGCTGTGAAAGATGGGATTTTCTTCTTCGAAGCCCTGATTTATCATTTTTGATTTAGGTATTCGGTAAAAATCAAAATCTTAAGTGAGAGAGAGAGAGAGGATGAGTTTAGTTATAGTTGGTTTATTGTTTTGTTTTTTATTATTAATTTATTTAATAGTAAAAATTAGTCTGTTATATTATTATTTGCCCTTATTACTTGTATATAATGGTAAAAGAAAATTTGAAAAATGACTCAATTTTAACACATAAGCACTAACATACCATGTGTTCAAGTCACGTCAGTAATTTCTGACGTGGCAGACTCAATTACATAGAAGTGAAAAAAATTAATAGTTCAATATCTAATTGATAAAATTGAAAGGTGAATAACCGAAGTGGAATATGGTCTTTAGTTTAAGGTAGTAATTTACTAAATTTTAATATTTTCATGCTGGAGTACTATTCACGAAGTACTATTCACGGGGTACTATACACTCGGGTACTTTTCACCCGGGATACTATTCACGAAAAAAAGTGATTTCTTTTCTGTTCAAATTATTTTTGATACATGAATATTATTCTTAAATTTTACTCTACAAAGCAGTTATCATGTTGACAATTTGGACATTTTTAAACTCTGGATAAATTAAAAATCTTTAATATTTTTCTTTGATTTCGTTTGATTGATGCTTATATCATTGTCATCATTCTCATGTTTATATTGTGATGAAAGTCATCTTTGGCCCGTAGTGCATAGATGGATTATTGATTGGTATGATTATGACCAGGAATTATGTATCGGTATAATCATAACCTGTAATGTTACACATGATGTGGTAAAAGTTCTCATTAGCCCGTAGTGCATTGATGGACAGTTGTTGGCATGATCATGACCACTGGTGATACTAATGAATATCCTTGACTTGTAGTGCATGGATAATTCGCGGATGTGATAATACTGAATATCATTGGCCTGTAGTGCATGGATAATTCATGGATGTAATACTAACGAATATCTTTGGCATGTAGTGCATGGATAATTCGATGATGAGGATTATTTATTGAACTGTGTTAGCAGCGATAAAATATTGATGATGAACTTTAAATAATAGAAGATAGTAGATATTATGCTCTACTTGACTCTTCTAATGGATGGCTTATTCCGCTGCAGTTAGACTTGTTGTCTATTATATTTTACCAGCTTTACACTGTTGAAGGCTAACGATAATTTTTTTCTGCATTATCTTAGTCATAATATTCTTTACTGGGCTAGTTGAGCTCACCATTTACTTTCACTGTTCTCTTCAGGAAATGAGAATATAGATGAGACTACTCGGAGAATGGAGTGATGGTCCAAGATGGTGGCTATAGTAGTCATCACTATTCTATAAAATAGTTTGATAATAATTGTAATGAGGACTCTAATTGAGTTTAGATATTTTCCACGAGATAATATTCGTGTTAAAACTCTCAGCAACGTTTTGTCGTATTGTATAAATGAAATTTGTATTTAAATTCTGTACCATGTATTTGAAGAGAATATTATCTCGTAGACAATATCTAAATTCAAATAGAATCCTCATTACAATTATTATTAGATCTGGCAAACGGGCCCAAAGCCCGCGAGCCGGCCTGCCCGTCAAAACCCGGGCTTTAGGCCACAATTTTTCAGCCCACAAAAACCCGGGCCATTTTGGCCTGGCCCGCCGAAGGCCCGGCCCGGCCTGGCCCGGCCCGTTTGGGCAAAGCCCAAAAAAAACCTAAAAAATATGCATAAAATGATCTCGGCCCGTGGGCTGGCTGGGCTCGCCCGTCAAAACTCGGGCTTTGGACTTACATTTTTTGGTCCGCCCCGGCTGTGATGCCCCCAAAATAGGTATATATCACCTATTCTGAGTCGCAAAATACACGGTACAGAAATAACTACAACATCATTACTACAATTGTCGTGTAAAATACAACAACACATAAACTATGAGTTTAAATATAAATATTATCTTCTAGAGACAATATTCACACTCAAATAAGTCCTCATTACAATTATTAAAATACTATTTTACAAAATAGTGAGGACTGCTAACACAACTGACTGGAAACATCACTCCACACCCCGACTAGTTCTCGCTATATTCTCGCCTCCTAAGAAAAATGGAACAAAAAGGAAAAGGGTGAACTCAACTAGCCCAGTAAAGAATATTATGACTAAGATAATATACAACAAATTATCAATAGTCTTCAACAGGGAAAAATCTAAGAAAATATAATAGACAACAAGTTTTAGATCACACACTGCAGCGAAAACAGCAATCCATTAGAAGAGTTAAGTAGAGAATGAATTCTACTATCTTCTAAGATTTAAAAGTCCAACATCAATATTTTATCCCTGTAATTTCAATCAATATACATCTTGAATCAAATATTCATCTTTACACTACAGACCAAATATATTCATTTGTATCACCAGTTGATCATGTTCATCAAAACACCTGTTCATCTTTACACTAGGGCCAAAGATATTCATCAGTTAATCATTCATCTTTGTACTACAGGCTAAAGATATTCATAAGTTAATTATTCATCATTTAGGACTGAGGATGATGAAAAATATCTTCGAGAAAACGAATTTAGTGAGACAAAAAGACAAATATTAGGGATTCGTACTACAGTTTATCCAAGTTCAAAAATACTTCATAATAATCAATTGTGGAGCATAATTCAAAAATAAAGATCAAAACATGGATACAATCAAAGATAGTAATCATAATAGACATCTTGGACAAAGAAGAAAAAAATTTATTTTTCTGTGAATAGTGTCGTATTTGTGAATAGTGTCGTATATGTGAATAGTGTCGTATACGTGAATAGTAATTCCGACACAAAAAGGTAGAAATTCCACAATAAAATTTATATCAATATTTCGGCATAATGTTATTGAAGAAAATAATATCATTTACGAAGAAAATAGCATCCCTTACCTCAAAAGAACAATACTTTCGGCTGAAATATCAGGTATAAGGCTGAAGAAAACTTGTAATGAATAACAACTCTCAAATTATCTAAATACTCAAAAAAATACGCTCGATAATACAGAGAGAGAAAGAGAGAAAACTTGTTTCTGGTGTTGTAATTTTCAATTCTAACTAAGCACCCTATTTATAGAAAAATGCTTAGAACGCCAAAGTAGACTAAACCTGCTACCTGATGAATTTACCTGCTATTATTCATGCTCACCACTTTTGAAAAAAATTTTAGCACATTTCTTATGCAAGGATCAATAATTCAACAATACTATGCAATACCCGTGTGCTATTGTGCAACTACGCGTATTACTATATTTTAACCACCTGGTATTTCAACAGTGTTAATGGTAACAATTGCGTCGTTATTTATAAAAACTCAAACTTGTCATTTTTTTCGTCTGAACCGTTTTTCCATAATGCCCACAATTGACTGCGCCATCATACGAATATTCTCCGACAAGCAAGAATATTTCACGACCAAACGAATTTCCCCGACAAAACAATGAATATTTATAACCACTTGCTAATTTATAAATTTGCACATTTCACACCATAACCAAACATTATATCAAATTAACACTATTATTCAAATATAATTTGAAATTCGATTTTAATTTATGAATAAGTTGGCTTACAACCTCCTTCCTTATAAAATTTTGTCCTCGAAATTAACGACGTACCTGGTGTTTCAAAAAGTAAGGATGTAAGACCCCAACTTTTATAAATAAAGATGAATTTTCTATAAATATCATTTTTTGAATATTATGGAGTTAATTTGATATAATGTTATAGTTGTGGGTAATATTTATAAATTTTGCAAAGTACGCAAGTTGTTATATAATATTCGATTGGTCGGGGAATATTCGTTTTAACAGGAAATATTCGTACAACGACACAATCATTGGTGGACCCCACAACGAAATTATTGTCGGATTGAGAAAACGACAAAAAATATTTTATTAAAAATAACGGCAGAAGCTTTACCATTGTTATTGTTGAACTACTCGGTAGTAAAAGTACAGTAATACGTGTGGTTGCATAGTAGCACACGGTATTGATTATTAATGCTTATGTGAGAAGTCACTCAGTTTGATTCAATTATTGTCAGTTAATAATATGAATTATTTAGCGATAATGACGTTTTGTTTTATTCGTATTATTAACGTAATAAAACAGAAACATCTTTTATATAAAACAGAATACTTTATTAAAGTTATTCTATAAATAGAATATATTATATTTTATTTAAAAGATTTTTCTTTAAATATGGACCGTCAGATTAAAGTAATCAATCTGGACCGTTCATGGATTAGTTACTATGCATTCTATTTTTCTATAAATAGCAGCTCATTCCTTCATTATTTCTTACGAATTCACTGAACTCTAGAGAGAGAAACTATAGAGAGAGAGAAAGAAGAGTATTCTGCTACTTAACTACTTCCTTATTTCAGCTCTTCTTTAAAACGGTAAGGGGTATTCTTTGTTTAGTAGGGATATTTTTTTTATATCATGAAGAGAACTTCTGTATTCCATTCTTTATTATTCTGTTGGAATAACCTGTATACGCGGTCTACCCTATACTGGTGACATCTTCTATTATTCTGTTGGAACATCCTGTCTGTGTGTTTTACACCCTGGTTCCGTTTTTATTATTATTCTGTTGGAACATCCTGTCTGTGTGTTTTACACCGACCTGGTTCCGTTTTTATTATTATTCTGTTGGAACATCCTGTCTGTGTGTTTTACACCGACCTGGTTCCATCTTTATTATTATTCTGTCGGAATATCCTGTCTGTGCGTTTACGCCGGACCTGGTTCCATTATTTATTATTCTGTTGGAATAACCTGTCTGTGCGGTCTATCGCATGCATGGTGATTTCTTTTGTTATTCCATTCTTTATTGTACTCAGTTGGTTAAGTTTTGACTTCTATACTCCATGAAATTTGTGGAATATCCTTGATAATTGCGTTTCATCCAGTATCTTTTCATGAAAATATTCTTCTAAGTATTCTTGAATTTTACTCCACAAAGCAGTATCATGTTGACAATTTGGACGTTGTTAATTCTTGGATAAATTAATTCTTGAACTTGTTTTATTGAATTCTTATATCATTGTCATCATCCTCATGTTTATAAAATGTTGAAAGTCATCTGTGGCCTGTAGTGCATAGATGGACTTGGTATGATTATGACCAGGGATTATTCGGTATAATCATGACCGTAATGTTACAAATGATGTGGTAAAAGTCCTCATTGGCCCGTAGTGCATTGATGGACAGTTGTTGGCATGATCATGACCATTAATGAATATACGAATATCCTTGGCCGTAGTGCAGGGGTGATTCGATGATGTGATTATTTTATTAAGCTGAGTCCACAGCGATAACAGTGTTGAAAAACTTTTAAATCATAAAAGATAGTAGAGTTTATTTTCTACTTGACTCTTTTAATGGATTGCTTGTTCCGCTGCAGTTAAACTTGATGTCTATTATATTTTATCAGTTTAACATTGTTGAAGGCTAATGATAATTTATTCTGCATTATCTTAGTCATAATATTTCTTACTGGGCTAGTTGAGCTCACCCTTTCTTTCACTGTTCTCTTCAGGAAATGAGAACGTAGCTGGGGCAAGTCGGGGAACGGAGTGATGGTCCGAATGATAGTATTAGTTAGTAGTCCTCACTATTCTATGTAATGGTGTGTTAATAAATGTAATGAGGACTCCTTTTGAGTATGAATACTCTCTAGAAGATAATATTTGTATTCAAACTCACAGTTTATGTTTTGTCGTATTGTACACGACAGTTGTATTAGTAAGTTGTATTTGTATTCTGTACTATGTATCTGACGACCCAAGATGGGTGATGTATACCTAATTTTGGGGGCGTCACAGTTGGTATCAGAGCTTAGGGATATGATCCCTGGCTAAGATGTGAGAATAGAACTAGGAGGGGAGAGACGGGGAATTCCTTCGCTAGTATGACCTACCTAAGTTTATTTGCATGGTATTTAATTGGTCGGTCATAATATAAGGATAATATATGACATATCAATTAACTTTTATTTTGTGGCAGTATCTGAAAATGGCATCTGAGAATGTTGAGAATAGCAATGGAGCACAGACGATGTTGATTCACCACATATCAATAATCAGGATAATGTGCATCAGGAAGGTGACAATCCTCATGCAAACAACAACACTGACCAGATGATGAATGATGGAATGTTCAGAGGTTTTATGCAATTCATGCAACAACAGGTGAAAGCGGCTCCTGTCCACAACGTAGGTGGAAATACTGGAAACTCTCAGGCGGTCACCGCTAAACAGTTTAAGGAGCTGGGACCACCGGAGTTTAAGGGAGACCCAAACCACTTGTAGCTGAAACATGGATAAAGCAGATCACCAAGATATTTGATGTCTTGGGTTGCTCCGAGGAGCAAAAGGTTCCCTTTGCCGCCTTTATGTTGCGAGGAGAGGCAGATTACTGGTGGGAATCGATAAAGCGTACTCAACCTGCCGCACTGAAGATGTCTTGGGAGAAGTTCCAAGAGCTGTTTAACGACAAATACTTTCCCGAGAGTATTCGTCACATGAAGGAGGTGGAGTTCATCAAATTGGAGCAGAATAATATGACCGTGTCGCAGTACGAGGCAAAATTTGCTGAGTTATCCCGGTTTGCGTCCCACTTGGTGGATAATGAAGAGCGAATGACGCGAATGTTTTTGCGAGGTTTGAAACCTGAGATACGTCAACATCTTATTTCTCATAAACTGTGTTTGTATTCAGATGTTGTAAATAGGGCTCAGTTGTGGAGCGCGATAACGAGACAACGCAACCAAAAGAGAGCAGCCGGCAAAATGATAATACCAGTGAGAGCAGTCATCGAAGCGGTGACAACAAGCGTGGAGGGAATCAACAGGCCAGAAATGGTAACCACTTCGGTGGTAATCAGGGCCAAAACAATAAGAATGACATTTCAAGAAGAGGAGATTCAACAATGATGGAAAGACGTCAGCACCAGCACCTGTCGTTAAGGAAGGAGAACGACCACCTATCATATGTTTCAAATGCGGAGGGGAGGGGCACATCAGTCCAAACTGCGCGATGCCGTCCAAAGCATGTTATAATTGTGGAAGAGAAGGTCATTTAGCCCGATTTTGTCGTTTACCGAAGACAAATTCAGCTAGGATGGAGGCACCAAAGGCCGTCCCAGAAAAGTCAAAACCGGTTGTGCAAGGGAGAGCGTTTGTTGTGAACTCCCAGAGAGCAAGGAACCCGAATGAGGTCATCACGGGTAAGCTTATCATAAACTCTAACGAAGTCTATACTTTATTTGATACCGGTTCTACCCATTCTTTTATTTCTCCTACTTGCGCTCATCGATTAAATTTGATTCCGGAGAAATTAGACTTTGACTTATCTGTTGAAACTCCATTGGGAGAAACCTTCATTACATCCACGGTTTATAAGTCTTGTTTGGTTCAAGTTGGTACCCACACATTACCTGTCGATCTGATTTCATTAAAAATACTTGCATTTGACGTGATTCTAGGGATTGATTGGTTAACTACTCATCATGCAAAAATTGATTGTTTTCGTAAGGTTGTTAGCTTTCATATTCCTAATCGACCTATTATGCGAATTCAAGCAACCAAACCATTAAAATCAATCGCTGTCATCTCAAGCCATAAAGCTATTCGTTTATTGAAAAACGGATGTCAAGCTTTCTTAGCTCATGTCACAGATCTAAACAAAAATACGTCAGTTTTGAATGATATTTCTATTGTTAATAAATTTCCTGACGTATTCCCTGAAGAACTTCCTGGCCTACCCCCAGAGCGTGAAATTGAATTTTGTATCGACCTTGAACCCGGTACAAAACCCATTTCCAAAGCCCCATATCGAATGGCTCCTATTGAACTTCAGGAGTTAAAGACCCAACTGCAGGAATTGTTAGACATTGGTTTTATTCGTCCTAGTACTTCTCCTTGGGGTGCTCCTGTTCTGTTCGTGAAGAAGAAAGATGGGAGTATGCGACTTTGTATTGATTATCGGGAGTTGAATCATGTCACCATCAAAAATAGGTACCCATTGCCACGTATTGATGACCTGTTTGACCAGTTGCAAGGAGCACAATTCTTTTCAAAGATCGATCTTCGTTCTGGATATCATCAGCTGAAGGTTAGAACTGAGGATATTCCAAAGACGGCCTTCAGAACTCGGTACGGGCATTATGAATTCTTAGTCATGTCTTTTGGATTGACTAATGCTCCTGCTGCCTTCATGGATATGATGAACAGGGTATTCAAGGAATATTTGGATCACTTTGTGGTCGTCTTTATCGATGACATCCTTGTTTATTCCAAAAGCCGTGAAGATCATGAGCAACACTTGAGGCTGGTACTCCAAAAGCTTCGTGAATACAAACTTTATGCCAAGTTGAAGAAATGCGAGTTCTGGCTGAAGAGGTAGCATTCCTTGGGCACGTAGTATCAAGTCGTGGAATATCGGTTGACCCGGCAAAGATTGAAGCTATTCAAAGCTGGGAGCAACCTAAATCAGTGACCGAAGTACGTAGCTTTCTTGGTTTAGCTGGTTATTATCGGAGATTCGTGGAAGGATTTTCTCGAATCGCTACTCCATTAACTCAGCTGACTCGGAAAGATACAAAGTTCGGTTGGAGCGAAGAATGTGAGCAGAGTTTTCAAGAACTCAAGAGGAGACTCATTTCAGCACCTGTTCTAACAATACCATCTGGCTCGGAGGGATTTGTCATCTACAGTGATGCTTCGAGCAAAGGGTTGGGATGCGTTCTCATGCAACATGGAAAAGTCATAGCCTATGCATCAAGACAACTCAAGGAATATGAGAGGAATTATCCTACTCATGATCTAGAGTTGGCAGCTGTTGTCTTTGCACTTAAAATTTGGAGGCATTACTTGTATGGGGAGAAGGTGGAGATCTTTACGGATCATAAAAGCCTCAAATATTTCTTCACTCAAAAGGAACTCAACATGCGACAACGACGTTGGCTTGAACTGTTGAAAGATTATGATCATACCATTCAATACCATCCTGGAAAAGCGAACGTGGTAGCTGACGCATTGAGTAGAAGATCATATGCAAGTACGAGTGCGATATTGTCAACACAAAGGCCCATTTTGTGTGATTTGCAAAGGATGGAGATAGAGTTAAAGACTCCAGGGACCCATGTGATGATGGCGAATATACGAGTAGAACCGACTTTAATCGATAAAGTTAAAGCTGCTCAAGCTACAGACCTGGAGCTGATGCGTATGAGGAAGAAAGTGCAAGAAGGTGCTATGCCGGAAGCAAGAATCGATGAAGAAGGAATACTTCGAGTCAACTCCAGACTTTGTGTTCCTAACAACCCTGATTTAAAGTATGAAATCATGATGGAGGCGCACAACACACCGTTTGCAATCCATCCTGGAAGTACCAAAATGTATCATGATCTTCGTCATACATTTTGGTGGAGCAATATGAAGAGAGAGATAGCGTTGTTTATCTCAAGGTGTCTAACTTGTCAACGAGTCAAAGCGGAGCATCAAGTACCAAAAGGTCCATTGCAACCACTTGAAATTCCAGAATGGAAGTGGGAGCACATTACCATGGATTTCGTTACCGGTCTTCCTAGGGTTTCTCAAGGTATTGATGCGATTTGGGTCATTGTTGATAGATTGACCAAGTCTGCTCATTTCTTACCGATACGAGAAACTTATACACTTGAACGTCTTGCTCGTATGTACATAAACGAGATTGTAAGACTGCATGGTATGCCAGTATCCATAGTTTCTGATCGAGACCCAAGATTCACTTCACGATTTTGGGTTAGTTTATAAAAAGCTATGGGCACGGATTTACGATTTAGTTCAGCATATCATCCTCAGACGGACGGACAATCAGAGAGGACTATTCAAACTTTTGAAGATCTATTAAGACTCTGTGTCTTTGACTTCAAGGGAAGTTGGGACAAGTTCAGTTTTCCTACAACAACAGTTATCAAGCAAGTATTGGCATGGCTCCATTCGAAGCATTGTATGGAAAAAAATGTCGTTCTCCAGTATGCTGGGATGAGGTGGGTGAAGCAACGTTGTTGGGACCAGAGTTGGTACGTATGACTACAGAAAAGATTCAAACGATCCGACAACGTATAAAAACCTCACAAGATCGACAAAAGAGTTATGCTGATCTTCATCGAAAGGACGTGGAATTTGATGTAGGAGATCATGTGTTCTTACGTGTTGCTCCATGGAAAGGAGTTACAAGATTTGGAAAGAGAGGAAAGCTCAATCCTCGATTCATCGGTCCATTTTTAATCCTCGATCGAGTAAGAACTGTGGCTTATAGACTCGCTTTACCGCCAAGTATGTCTCATGTTCATAACGTTCTCCACATATCCATGTTACACAAATATGTGGAAGACCCGAACCACATTATTGAGTTAGAACCGGACGAAATAGCGGAGGATTTGACGTATGAAGAAGTTCCTGTTCAAATCTTGGATAAGAAGGAACATATTCTACGCTCCAAGGTTATACCTCAAGTCAAAGTTTTGTGGAGAAACCACGATGTTGAGGAAATGACTTGGGAGTTAGAATCTGAAATGAAATCAAGGTATCCTTATCTCTTCGACATATCAGGTACGTACCCTAATTTCGAGGGCGAAATTTCATAAGAAGGGGAGGTTGTAAGACCCCAACTTTTATAAATAAAGATGAATTTTCTATAAATATCATTTTTGAATATTATGGAGTTAATTTGATATTATGTTATAGTTGTGGGTAATATTTATAAATTTTACAAAGTACGCAAGTTGTTATATAATATTCGATTGGTCGGGGAATATTCGTTTTAACAGGGAATATTCGTACAACGACACAATCATTGGTGGACCCCACAACAGAATTATTGTCAGATTGAGAAAACGACAAAAATATTTTATTAAAAATAACGGCGGAAGTTTTACCATTGTTACTGTTGAACTACTCGGTAGTAAAAGTACAGTAATACGTGTGGTTGCATAGTAGCACACGGTATTGATTATTAATGCTTATGTGAGAAGTCACTCAGTTTGATTCAATTATTGTCAGTCAATAATATAAATTATTTAGCGATAATGACGTTTTATTTTATTCGTATTATTAACGTAATAAAACAGAAACATCTTTTTATATAAAACAGAATACTTTATTAAAGTTATTCTATAAATAGAATATATTATATTTTATTTAAAAGATTTTTCTTTAAATATGGACCGTCAGATTAAAGTAATCAATCTGGACCGTTCATGAATTAGTTACTATGCATTCTATTTTTCTATAAATAGCAGCTCATTCCTTCATTATTTCTTACGAATTCACTGAACTCTAGAGAGAGAAACTATAGAGAGAGAGAGAAGAAGAGTATTCTACTACTTAACTACTTCCTTATTTCAGCTCTTCTTTAAAACGGTAAGGGATATTATTTGTTGTACCCGTAGGGAATATTATTTCTTTTATATTCATGAAGAGAACTTTTGTTATTCCATTCTTTATTATTCTGTTGGAATAACCAGTATACGCGATCTACCCTATACTTGGTGATATTCTTCTATTATTCTGTTGGAATATCTTGTCTGTGTATTTTACACCGGACCTGGTTCCGTTTTTATTATTATTCTGTTGGAACATCCTGTCTGTGTGTTTTACACCGGACCTGGTTCCGTCTTTATTATTATTCTGTTGGAACATCCTGTCTGTGTGTTTTACACCGGACCTGGTTTCGTCTTTATTATTATTCTGTTGGAATATCATGTCTGTGCGTTTATGCCGGACCTGGTTCCATTATTTATTATTCTGTTAGAATAACCTGTTTGTGCGGTCTATCGCATGCATGGTAATTTCTTTTGTTATTCCATTCTTTATTGTACTCTGTTGGTTAAGTTTTGACTTCTATACTCCATGAAATTTGTGGAATATCCTTGATAATTGCATTTCATCCAGTATCTTTTCATGAAAATATTCTTCTAAGCATTCTTAAATTTTACTCCACAAAGCAGTATCATGTTGACAATTTGGACGTTATTAATTCTTGGATAAATTAATTCTTGAACTTGTTTTATTGAATTTTTATATCATTGTCATCATCCTCATGTTTATAAAATGTTGAAAGTCATCTGTGACATGTAGTGCATAGATGGACTTGGTATGATTATGACCAGGGATTATTCGGTATAATCATGACCGTAATGTTACAAATGATGTGGTAAAAGTCATCATTGGCCCGTAGTGCATTGATGGACAGTTGTTGGCATGATCATGACCATTAATGAATATACGAATATCCTTGGCCGTAGTGCAGGGGTGATTCGATGATGTGGATTATTTTATTAAGCTGAGTCACAGCGATAACAGTGTTGAAAAACCTTTTAAATCATAAAAGATAGTAGAGTTTATTTTCTACTTGACTCTTTTAATGGATTGCTTGTTCCACTGCAGTTAAACTTGATGTCTATTATATTTTATCAGTTTAACATTGTTGAAGGCTAATGATAATTTATTCTGCATTATCTTAGTCATAATATTTCTTACTGGGCTAGTTGAGCTCACCTTTTCTTTCACTGTTCTCTTCAGGAAATGAGAACGTAGCTGGGGCAAGTCGGGGAACGGAGTGATGGTTCGAATGATAGTATTAGTTAGTAGTCCTCACTATTCTATGTAATAGTGTGTTAATAAATGTAATGAGGACTCCTTTTGAGTATGAATACTCTCTAGAAGATAATATTTGTATTCAAACTCACAGTTTATGTTTTGTCGTATTGTACATGACAGTTGTATTAGTAAGTTGTATTTGTATTCTGTACTATGTATCTGACAACCCAAGATGGGTGATGTATACCTAATTTTGGGGGCGTCACAAGGATACCTTACTTTCATTTCTGATTCTAACTCCCAGGTCATTTCTTCAATAGCATGGTTCCTCCACAAAACTTTAACTTGTGGTATAACCTTAGTTCGTAAGACATGTTCTTTCCTATCCAAGATCTTAACAGGTACCTCCTCGTATGTTAAATTTTTGGCTATCTCGTCTAGTTCTAACTCAATTATGTGGTTCGAGTTTTTCACATATTTACGAAGCATAGATATGTGAAAAATATTATGAACACGAGACATGCTTGGAGGTAATACGAGTCTATAGGCCACATTTCTTATTCGGTCAAGAATCTTAAATGGACCAACAAATCTTGGATTGAGCTTTCCTCTCTTTCCAAATCTTGTTACTCCCTTCCATGGAGCAATACGTAACAATACATGATCCCCAATATTAAATTTCACGTCCTTTCGATGAAGATCCGCATAACTCTTTTGTCAATCCTGTGCCGTTTGTATACATTTTCGGATCATTTGGATTTTCTCTGTAGTCATACGTACCAATTCTGGTCCCAACAACGTTGCTTCACCCACCTCGTCCCAACATACTAGAGAACGATATTTTCTTCTATACAACATCTCGAATGGAGCCATGCCTATACTTGCTTGATAAATTTCACCAATAGTAGGTATTTATCCCAACTCCCTTTGAAATCTAGGACACATAGTCTTAATAAATCTTCAAGAGTTTGAATAGTCCTTTCTGATTGCTCGTCCGTTTGAGGATGGTATGCCGAATTGAATCGTAAATTCGTGCCCATAAAACTACATGCTAACCCAAAATCGTGAAGTGAATCTTGAGTCACGATCCGAAATTATGGATACTAGCATACCATGCAATCTCACAATCTCATTCGCGTACATACGAGCAAGGCGTTCAAGGGAATAAGTCTCTTGTATCGTGTGCTACTGTGCACACACGCATATTACTGTATTTTAACCACCGGGTATTCCAACAGTGTTAACGGTAATAACTGCGCTGTTCTTTATAAAAACTCAAACTTGTCATTTTCTTCGTCCAACCGTTTTCCTTTATGAGACCCACAATTGACTGCGCCATCGTACGAATATTCCCTGACAGCAAGAATATTCCACGACCAACAGAATATTTCCCGACAACAACGAATATTTTATAATCACTTGCTTATTTTGCAAAATTTACACATTTCACCCATAACCAAAGCATTATATTAAATTAACACCTTATTATTCAAAATAATAATTAGAGAAAAATCGATTTTATTTATGAATAAGTTGGGGTCTTACACTGGCCATGGTCCGGCCCGTTTGTCGGGTCTAATTATTATCATACTATTTTATAAAATAGTGAGGACTACTACAGCTACCATCTCGGACTGTCACTCCATTCTCCGACTAGTCACGGCTACATTCTCATTTCTTGAAGAGAATAATGAAAGCAAATGGTGAGCTCAACTAGTCAAGTAAAGAATATTATGACTAAGATAATGCAGAATAATTTATCATTATCCTTCAACAATATAAAACTGATAGAATACAATAAACAACAAGTTTAACTGAAGCGGAACAAACAATCCATTAGAAGAGTCAAGTAGAGCATGATATCTACTATCTTTATGATTTAAAAGTTCATCATCAATATTTTATCGATATAACACAGCTCAATAAATAATCCACATCATCGAATTATCCATGCACTACGGGCCAAAGATATTCGTTAGTATCACATCCACGAATTATCTATGCACTACGGGCCAAGAATATTCGTTATTATCACCAGTGGTCATGATCATGTTAATCAATAATTCATCTTTGCACCCTTGGCGGAAGAGAACCCATGATCATGATCATACCAACAACTGTCCATCAATACACTTTGGGCCAATGAGGACTTTTACCACATTATTTGTAACATTACAGGTCATAATTATACCGATACATAATTCCTGATCATAATCATACCAATCAACAGTTCATCTATGCACTATAGGCCAAAGATGACTTTCATCACAATATAAGCATGAGGATGATGACAATGATATAAAAATTCAATTAAGTAAGAGCAAGGATAAATTTTAAAGATTTATAAATCAATTTATCTAGAGTTTAAAAATGTCTAAATTGTCAACATGATACTGTTTTGTGGAGTAAAATTCAATAATAATATTCACATATCAAAAATAATTTGGACAGAAAAGAATCAATTTTTTATCATGAATAGTATCTCGTGAATAGTATCGTATGTATAAATAGTACCGTACGTATGAATAGTGTCGTACCCATGAATAGTACCCGTAAATAGTACTCCGGCATGAAAAGTTCAAAATTTAACAAGAATGTTCAGAAAAATATTTTCGTGAAAAGATATTCGATAAAGCGTAAATTTTAAAGATATTCTACTAATTTCAAGGAGTATAGAAGCAATACTTATCAACATGAGTGTAGAATTAGGAATACGAAACGAAATAATATTACTTACATACTACAGAGTATGGAAAAAAATATTATTTATTACGAATATTGAACAAAAATAATATTCCTTACGAATATTGAACGAAAATAATATTCCTTACGAATATTGAATGAAAATAAAATTCCTTACGAACACGAAAAATAATATCGTAAGTGAATATAAAATAAATAATACCCCTTACCTCAAAAGAAGAGTAATTTTGACTGGTATAGCGAATATATTCTTAAAGAAAAACTTGCACTATTTGCTACCCTCAAAGTTTCCTTAACTCAAAAGAAATACGCTCAATATTATAGAAGAAGAATTATCTGATTCTGATGTGATTTTTATTTCTAAATTGAGCATCCTATTTATAGGAGAATGACATGATACTATTTGAATTTAAAAAATCACGGACCAACAGTAATGAATTCACGGGCGTTCACCGGCTGAAAACTTTTAAAATTTTTGATTTTACTATGCTGCACTATGTAAATACTATGTAGTACTATACAATACTATGCATAATAAAAAATAATATATTCTATTTTACATAAAAAAAACTTATATTATATATATATATATATATATATATATATATATATATATATATATATATATATATATATATATAATACTTATTTATATATATCTAACAAAACAATACTGAGATAACTTTCTACCGATGATTTTAAAAAATGGGTAAGTAGGGGTCTATATAATAAGCCAAATTTACAACAAATACTTTATAAAAAACTCCTCTATTTATCTCAATTCACTTGGCTTCACAAAACACATTTTTAATAACATTTATTCGTTATTAATACTATAACTCGCAATATTAACAACCAGATCATTCCCAGGAAAGAGAGGATTTTTCGATAAGGATTTCTTCTTATTGGCGTGCAATTAGGTGACCAAACCCCTTTCCTCGACAGAATTTTCTTGACATCGTCAATAATACAAATAATAATATGAATAATTTTGTCGTCTCAATTATTGATTTAATAATATAAAAATAGTATGACAATAACTGAATTAATAATGTGAGATACTATGCAGCAATTACTGTGATAATAATTGAATAACTGAGTGACTTCTCACGTAAGCATCAATAATCAAAAATACTGTACAATACCGTGTGCTACTATGTAACTATGCGTATTACTATACTTTTATCACCGGGTATTTCAACAGTTAACGGTAAAACTTTCGCCGTTATTTTATAAAAAAATATTTATGTTATTTTCTAACTCCGACAGTAATTCCGTTGTGGGGTCCACCAATGATTGTGCAGTCGTACGAATATTCCCTTTTAAAACGAATATTCCCTGATCAAACAAATATTTTATGACAACTTGCTTACTTTGTAAAATTTATAAATATTACTCATAACTATAACATTATATCAAATCCACACCTTAATACTCAAAATGATATTTAGAAAAAATTAAATCTTTATTCATAAAAATTGGGGTCTTACAGTGACAATAATTGAATCAATAATATGAGATACTATACATCAACTACTGTTGCAATAATTGAACAAAATTGAGTGACTTCTTACGTAAGCATCAATAATCAAAGATATTGTACAATACCGTGTGCTACTGTGTAATCACGCGTATTATTGTACTTTTATCACCGGATATTTCAACAGTTAATGGTAAAAATTTTACCGTTATTTTTATAAAAATGTTATTTATGTTGCTTTCTAAATTCGATAGTAATTCTGTTGTGGGGTCCACCAATGATTGTGTCGTCGTACGAATATTCCCTGATAAAATGAATATTCTCCGACCAAACGAATATTTTATGACAACTTGCTTACTTTGTAATATTTGTAAATATTACCCACAACTATCACATTAAATCAAATCCACACCTTATTATTCAAAATAGCATTTAAAAAAAATTAAATCTTTATTCATAAAAGTTGGAGTCTTATAAAAAATATTACTTATTGTAAAATATATATATATATATATATATATATGTATATAGAAAAAATATATATATACACAGATGTATAGTACACTCGCCTACGACGACGTATTTTTTAGACTATGACGACGATCCATAGATATTCTAGTCTATAACGACAGTTAAACCGTCGTTATAGCAAAAAAAAATCGTTGCCATAGCCAATGGCGAATTCATTAAGGGAGCAGCATAGGCAGTTGTCCTGGTGAATTTTTTTAGAGGTGTAGAGTATAGGCAAATATATAAGAAGATAAATTTAAACGGATAGATTAATAGAAGAGTTAAACTTGGAGGAGACAAAAAAAATATTCCTTCATATTCTAAATACAAGTACAACAAACGAATATTCATTTTACTTCTATCTTCTAAATTGAATCTAAATATTTTTAATTTAAAATTTATATTTTAGTTTAGATTACGAATATTTATTGTAATTTGTAAACATTATTGTAAGACCACAACTTTTATAAATAAAGATGAATTTTTTATAAATATCATTTTTGAATATTATGGAGTTAATTTGATATAATGTTATAGTTGTGGGTAATATTTATAAATTTTACAAAGTACGCAAGTTGTTATATAATATTCGATTGGTCGGAGAATATTCGTTTTAACAGGGAATGTTCGTACAACGGCACAATCATTGGTGGAACCCACAACGAAATTATTGTCGGATTGAGAAAACGACAAAAATATTTTATTAAAAATAACGACGAAAGTTTTACCATTGATACTGTTGAACTACTCGGTAGTAAAAGTACAGTAATACGTGTGGTTGTATAGTAGCACACGGTATTGATTATTAATGCTTATGTGAGAAGTCACTCAGTTTGATTCAATTATTGTCAGTTAATAATATGAATTATTTAGCGATAATGACGTTTTGTTTTATTCGTTTTATTAACGTAATAAAACATAAACATCTTTTTATATAAAACAGAATACTTTATTAAAGTTATTCTATAAATAGAATATATTATATTTTATTTAAAAGATTTTTCTTTAAATATGGACCGTCAGATTAAAGTAATCAATCTGGACCGTTCATGAATTAGTTACTATGCATTCTATTTTTCTATAAATAGCAGCTCATTCCTTCATTATTTCTTACGAATTCACTGAACTCTAGAGAGAGAAACTATAGGGAGAAACTATAGAGAGATAGAAGAAGAGTATTCTGCTACTTAACTACTTCCTTATTTCAGCTCTTCTTTAAAACGGTAAGGGGTGTTATTCTTTCTTATTCATGAAGAGAACTTTTGTTATTCCATTTCTTATTATTCTGTTGGAATAACCTGTATACGCGGTCTACCCTATACTTGGTGACATTCTTTTATTATTCTGTTGGAACATCCTGTCCGTGTGTTTTACACATGACCTGGTTCCGTCTTTATTATTATTCTGTTGGAACATCCTGTCCGTGTGTTTTACACCGGACCTGGTTCCGTCTTTATTATTATTCTGTTGGAACATCATGTCTGTGTATTTTACACCGGACCTGGTTCCGTCTTTATTATTATTCTGTTGGAATATCCTGTCTGTGCGTTTTACGCCGGACCTGGTTCCATTATTTATTATTTTGTTGGAATAACCTGTCTGTGCGATCTATCGCATGCATGATGATTTCTTTTGTTATTCCATTCTTTATTATACTCAGTTGATTAAGTTTTGACTTCTATACTCCATGAAATTTGTGGAATATCCTTGATAATTGCGTTTCATCCAGTATCTTTTCATGAAAATATTCTTCTAAGCATTCTTAAATTTTACTCCACAAAGCAGTATCATGTTGACAATTTGGACGTTATTAATTCTTGGATAAATTAATTCTTGAACTTGTTTTATTGAATTCTTATATCATTGTCATCATCCTCATGTTTATAAAATGTTGAAAGTCATCTGTGACATGTAGTGCATAGATGGACTTGGTATGATTATGACCAGGGATTATTCGGTATAATCATGACCGTAATGTTACAAATGATGTGGTAAAAGTCATCATTGGCCCGTAGTGCATTGATGGACAGTTGTTGGCATGATCATGACCATTAATGAATATACGAATATCCTTGGCCGTAGTGCAGGGGTGATTCGATGATGTGGATTATTTTATTAAGCTGAGTCACAGCGATAACAGTGTTGAAAAACCTTTTAAATCATAAAAGATAGTAGAGTTTATTTTCTACTTGACTCTTTTAATGGATTGCTTGTTCCACTGCAGTTAAACTTGATGTCTATTATATTTTATCAGTTTAACATTGTTGAAGGCTAATGATAATTTATTCTGCATTATCTTAGTCATAATATTTCTTACTGGGCTAGTTGAGCTCACCTTTCTTTCACTGTTCTCTTCAGGAAATGAGAACGTAGCTGGGGCAAGTCGGGGAACGGAGTGATGGTTCGAATGATAGTATTAGTTAGTAGTCCTCACTATTCTATGTAATAGTGTGTTAATAAATGTAATGAGGACTCCTTTTGAGTATGAATACTCTCTAGAAGATAATATTTGTATTCAAACTCACAGTTTATGTTTTGTCGTATTGTACATGACAGTTGTATTAGTAAGTTGTATTTGTATTCTGTACTTTGTATCTGACGACCCAAGATGGGTGATGTATACCTAATTTTGGGGGCGTCACAGTTGGTATCAGAGCTTAGGGATATGATCCCTGGCTAAGATGTGAGAATAGAACTAGGAGGGGAGAGACGGGGAATTCCTTCGCTAGTATGACCTACCTAAGTTTATTTGCATGGTATTTAATTGGTCGGTCATAATATAAGGATAATATATGACATATCAATTAACTTTTATTTTGTGGCAGTATCTGAAAATGGCATCTGAGAATGTTGAGAATAGCAATGGAGCACAGGCGACTGTTGATTCACCACATATCAATAATCAGGATAATGTGCATCAGGAAGGTGACAATCCTCATGCAAACAACAACACTGACCAGATGATGAATGATGGAATGTTCAGAAACTTTATGCAGTTCATGCAACAGCAGGCGAGAGCGGCTCCTGTCCAAAATATAGGTGGAAACACTGAAAACTCTCGGACGGTCACCGCTAAACAGTTCAAGGAGTTGGGACCACCAGAGTTTAAGGGAGAGCCAAAACCACTTATAGCGGAAACATGGATAAAGCAGATTACCAAGATATTTGATATTTTGGGATGCTCCGAGGAGCAAAAGGTTCCCTTTGCCGCCTTTATGTTGCGAGGAGAGGCAGATTACTGATGGGAATCGATTAAGCGTACTCAACCTGCCGCACTGAAGATGTCTTGGGAGAAGTTCCAAGAGTTGTTCAATGACAAATACTTTCTTGAAAGTGTTCGTCACATGAAGGAGGTGAAGTTCATCAAATTAGAGCAGAATAATATGACCGTGTCGCAGTATGAGGCTAAATTTGCTGAGTTGTCCTGGTTTGCGTCCCACTTGGTGGATAATGAAGAGCGAATGACGCGAATGTTTTTGCGAGGTTTGAAACATGAGATACGTCAACATCTTATTTCTCATAAACTGTGTTTGTATTCAGATGTTGTGAATAGGGCTCAGTTAGTGGAGCGCGATAACGAGTCAACGCAACCAAAAGAGAGCAGTCGGCAAAATGATAATACCAGTGAGAGCAGTCATCGAAGCGATGACAACAAGCGTAGAGGGAATCAACAGGCCAGAAATGGTAACCACTTCGGTGGTAATCAGGGCCAAAACAATAAGAATGGTCATTTCAAGAAGAGGAGATTCAACAATGATGGAAAGACGTCAGCACCAGCACCCGTTGTTAAGGAAGGAGAACGACCACCTATCATATGTTTCAAATGCGGAGGGGAGGGGCACATCAGTCCAAACTGCGCGATGCCGTCTAAAGCAAGTTATAATTGTGGAAGAGAAGGTCATTTAGCTCGATTTTGGCGTTTACCAAAAACAAGTTCAGCCAAGATGGAGACACCAAAGGCCGTCCCAGAAAAGTCAAAACCGGTAGTGCAAGGAAGAGCGTTTGTTGTGACCTCCCAGAAAGCAAGGAACCCGAATGAGGTCATCACGGGTAAGCTTATCATAAACTCTAACGAAGTCTATACTTTATTTGATACCGGTTCTACCCATTCTTTTATTTCTCCTACTTGCGCTCATCGATTAAATTTGACTCCGGAGAAATTAGACTTTGATTTATCTGTTGAAACTCCATTGGGAGAAACCTTCATTACATCCACGGTTTATAAGTCTTGTTTGGTTCAAGTTGGTACCCACGCATTACCTGTCGATCTGATTTCATTAAAAATACTTGCATTTGACGTGATTCTAGGGATTGATTGGTTAACTACTCATCATGCAAAAATTGATTGTTTTCGTAAGGTTGTTAGCTTTCATATTCCTAATCGACCTATTATGCGAATTCAAGCAACCAAACCATTAAAATCAATCGCTGTCATCTCAAACCATAAAGCTATTCGTTTATTGAAAAACGGATGTCAAGCTTTCTTAGCTCATGTCACGGATCTAAACAAAAATACGTCAGTTTTGAATGATATTTCTATTGTTAATAAATTTCCTGACGTATTCCCTGAAGAACTTCCTGGCCTACCCCCAGAGCGTAAAATTAAATTTTGTATCGACCTTGAACCCGGTACAAAATCCATTTCCAAAGCCCCCTATCGAATGGCTCCTAT
Source organism: Panax notoginseng (assembly GCA_016801055.1). Classification (NCBI taxonomy): domain Eukaryota; kingdom Viridiplantae; phylum Streptophyta; class Magnoliopsida; order Apiales; family Araliaceae; genus Panax; species Panax notoginseng. The sequence goes on along the minus strand of CM029014.1, from coordinate 44,857,730 downwards.
TGAACTTCAGGAGTTAAATATCCAACTGTAAGAATTGTTAGACATTGGCTTTATTCGTCCTAGTACTTCTCCTTGGAGTGCTCATGTGCTATTCGTGAAGAAGAAAGATGGAAGTATGCGACTTTGTATTGATTATCGGGAGTTGAATCATGTCACCATCAAAAATAGGTACCCATTGCCACGTATTGATGACCTGTTTGACCAGTTACAAGGAGCACAATTCTTTTCAAAGATCGATCTTCGTTCTGGATATCATCAGCTGAAGGTTAGAACTGAGGATATTCCAAAGACGGCTTTTAGAACTCGGTACGGGCATTATAAATTCCTAGTCATGTCCTTTGGATTGACTAATGCTCCTGCTGCCTTCATGGATATGATGAACCGGGTATTCAAAGAATATTTGGATCACTTTGTGGTCATCTTTATTGATGACATCCTTATTTATTCCAAAAGCCGTGAAGATCATGAGCAACACTTGAGGCTGGTACTCCAAAAACTTCGTGAATACAAGCTTTATGCCAAGTTGAAGAAATGCGAGTTCTGGCTGGAGGAGGTAACATTCCTTGGGCACGTAGTATCAAGTCGTGGAATATCGGTTGACCCGGTAAAGATTGAAGCTATTCAAAGCTGGGAGCAACCTAAATCAGTGACCGAAGTACGTAGCTTTCTTGGTTTAGCTGGTTATTATCGGAGATTCGTGGAAGGATTTTCTCGAATCGTTACTCCATTAACTCAGCTGACTCGGAAAGATACAAAGTTCGGTTGGAGCGAAGAATGTGAGCAGAGTTTTCAAGAACTCAAGAGGAGACTCATTTCAGCACCTGTTCTAACAATACCATCTGGCTCGGAGGGATTTGTCATCTACAGTGATGCTTCGAGCAAAGGGTTGGGATGCGTTCTCATGCAATATGGAAAAGTCATAGCCTATGCATCAAGATAACTCAAGGAATATGAGAGGAATTATCCTACTCATGATCTAGAGTTGGCAGCTGTTGTCTTTGCACTTAAAATTTGGAGGCATTACTTGTATGGGGAGAAGGTGGAGATCTTTACGGATCATAAAAGCCTCAAATATTTTTTCACTCAAAAGGAACTCAACATGCGACAACGACGTTGGCTTGAACTGTTGAAAGATTATGATCATACCATTCAATACCATCCTGAAAAAGCGAACGTGGTAGCTGACGCATTGAGTAGAAGATCATATGCAAGTACGAGTGCAATATTGTCAACACAAAGGCCCATTTTTTGTGACTTGCAAAGGATGGAGATAGAGTTGAAGACTCTAGGGACCCATGTGATGATGGCGAATATACGAGTAGAACCGACTTTAATCGATAAAGTTAAAGCTGCTCAAGCTACTGACCTAGAGCTGATGCGTATGAGGAAGAAAGTGCAAGAAGGTGCTATGCCGGAAGCAAGAATCGATGAAGAAGGAATACTTCGAGTCAACTCCAAACTTTGTGTTCCTAACAACCTTGATTTAAAATATGAAATTATGATGAAGGCGCACAACACACCGTTTGCAATCCATCCTGGAAGTACCAAAATGTATCATGATCTTCGTCATACATTTTGGTGGAATAATATGAAGAGAGAGATAGCGCTGTTTATCTCATGGTGTCTAACTTCTCAACGAGTCAAAGCGGGGCATCAAGTACCAAAAGGTCCATTGCAACCACTTGAAATTTCAGAATGGAAATGAGAGCACATTACCATGGATTTCGTTACCGGTCTTCCTAAGGTTTCTCAAGGTATAGATGTGATTTGGGTCATTGTTGATAGATTGACCAAGTCTACTCATTTCTTACCGATACGAGAAACTTATACACTTGAACGTCTTGCTCGTATGTACATAAACGAGATTGTAAGATTGCATGGTATACCAGTATCCATAGTTTCTGACCGAGACCCAAGATTCACTTCACGATTTTGGGTTAGTTTACAAAAAACTATGGGCATAGATTTACGATTTAGTTCGGCATATCATCCTCAGACGGACGGACAATCAGAGAGGACTATTCAAACTCTAGAAAATTTATTAAGACTCTGTGTCTTTGACTTCAAGGGAAGTTGGGACAAGTTCTTACCATTGGTGGAGTTTTCCTACAATAACAGTTATCAAGCAAGTATTGGCATGGCTCCATTCGAAGTATTGTATGGAAGAAAATGTCGTTCTCCAGTATGCTGGGATGAGGTGGGTGAAGCAACATTGTTGGGACCGGAGTTGGTACGTATGACTACAGAAAAGATTCAAACGATCCGACAACGTATAAAAACCTCACAAGATCGACAAAAGAGTTATGCTGATCTTCATCGAAAGGACGTAAAATTTGATATAGGAGATCATGTATTCTTACGTGTTGCTCCATGGAAAGGAGTTACGAGATTTGAAAAGAGAGGAAAGCTCAATCATCGATTCATCGGTCCATTTTTAATCCTCGATCGAGTAGGAACTGTGGCTCATAGACTCGCTTTACCGTCAAGTATGTCTCGTGTTCATACCGCCAAGTATGTCTCGCTTTTCGCGGAAGATTTGACGTATGAAGAAGTTCATGTTCAAATCTTGGATAAGAAGGAACATATTCTACGCTCCAAGGTTATACCTCAAGTCAAAGTTTTGTGGAGAAACCACGATGTTGAGGAAATGACTTGGGAGTTAGAATCTGAAATGAAATCAAGGTATCCTTACCTCTTCGACATACCAGGTACGTACCCTAATTTCGAGGGCGAAATTTCATAAGAAGGGGAGGTTGTAAGACCCCAACTTTTATAAATAAAGATGAATTTTCTATAAATATCATTTTTGAATATTATGGAGTTAATTTGATATAATGTTATAGTTGTGGGTAATATTTATAAATTTTACAAAGTACGCAAGTTGTTATATAATATTCGATTGGTCGGGGAATATTCGTTTTAACATGGAATATTCGTACAACGGCACAATCATTGGTGGACCCCACAACGGAATTATCGTCAAATTGAGAAAACGACAAAAATATTTTATTAAAAATAACGGCGGAAGTTTTACCATTGATACTGTTGAACTACTCGGTAGTAAAAGTACAGTAATATGTGTGGTTGCATAGTAGCACACGGTATTGATTATTAATGCTTATGTGAGAAGTCACTCAGTTTGATTCAATTATTGTCAGTTAATAATATGAATTATTTAGCGATAATGACGTTTTGTTTTATTCGTATTATTAACGTAATAAAACATAAACATCTTTTTATATAAAACAGAATACTTTATTAAAGTTATTCTATAAATAGAATATATTATATTTTATTTAAAAAAAATTCTTTAAATATGGACCGTCAGATTAAAGTAATCAATCTGGACCGTTCATGGATTAGTTACTATGCATTCTATTTTTCTATAAATAGCAGCTCATTCCTTCATTATTTCTTACGAATTCACTGAACTCTAGAGAGAGAAACTATAGAGAGAGAGAAGAAGAGTATTCTACTACTTAACTACTTCCTTATTTCAGCTCTTCTTTAAAACGGTAAGGGGTGTTATTCTTTCTTATTCATGGAGAGAACTTTTGTTATTCCATTTCTTAATATTCTGTTGGAATAACCTGTATATGCGGTCTACCCTATACTTGGTGACATTCTTTTATTATTCTGTTGGAACATCCTGTCCGTGTGTTTTACACCGGACCTGGTTCCGTCTTTATTATTATTCTGTTGGAACATCCTGTTCGTGTGTTTTACACCGGACCTGATTCCGTCTTTATTATTATTCTGTTGGACATCCTGTCTGTGTGTTTTACACCGGACCTGGTTCCGTCTTTATTATTATTCTGTTGGAATATCCTGTCTGTGCGTTTTACGCCTGAACTGGTTCTATTATTTATTATTCTGTTGGAATAACCTGTCTGTGCGATCTATCACATGTATGGTGATTTCTTTTGTTATTCCATTCTTTATTATACTCAGTTGGTTAAATTTTGACTTCTATACTCCATGAAATTTATGAAATATCCTTGATAATTGTGTTTCATCCCGTATCTTTTTATGAAAATATTCTTCTAAGCATTCTTGAATTTTACTCCACAAAGCAGTATCATGTTGACAATTTGGACGTTGTTAATTATTGGATAAATTAATTCTTGAACTTGTTTTATTGAATTCTTATATCATTGTCATCATCCTCATATTTATAAAATGTTAAAAGTCATCTGTGGCCTATACTGCATAGATGGACTTGGTATAATTATGACCAGGAATTATTCGATATAATCATGACCGTAATGTTACAAATGATGTGGTAAAAGTTCTCATTGGCCCGTAGTGCGTTGATGGACAGTTGTTGGCATGATCATGACCATTAATGAATACACGAATATCCTTGGCCGTAGTGCAAGGGTGATTCGATGATGTGGATTATTTTATTAAGCTGAGTCCTAGCGATCACAGTGTTGAAAAACCTTTTAAATCATAAAAGATAGTAGAGTTTATTTTCTACTTGACTCTTTTAATGGATTGCTTGTTCCGCTGCAGTTAAACTTGATGTCTATTATATTTTATCAGTTTAACATTGTTGAAGGCTAATGATAATTTATTCTGCATTATCTTAGTCATAATATTTCTTACTGGGCTAGTTGAGCTCACCCTTTATTTCACTGTTCTCTTCAGAAAATGAGAACGTAGCTGGGGCAAGTCGGGAAACAGAATGATGGTTCGAATGATAGTATTAATTAGTAGTCCTCACTATTCTATGTAATAGTGTGTTAATAAATGTAATGAGGACTCCTTTTGAGTATGAATACTCTCTAAAAGATAATATTTGTATTCAAACTCGCAGTTTATGTTTTGTCGTATTGTACACGACAGTTGTATTAGTAAGTTGTATTTGTATTCTGTACTTTGTATCTGACGACCCAAGATGGGTGATGTATACCTAATTTTGGGGACGTCACAATTATTATGATTAGTTCAGGTTTTCTTTATTTAAATTCAACAAAAAAATTAGTTAAAATTAGCCCTTTTTGGAAAAAATTTATGGATCCGCTCTTGGCCATAGCATGACTGTGTACTACACAATTGTGTATATATATAGGGTTATATGTATATACATAGCTGTTTATTACATAATTGAGTTATGACGTTGGATTTTTTGGACCGTCGCCGTAGCCCAAAATAGCTATGAAAACGGTTCAATACATTCATTTTTTCCATATATATATATATATATATATATATATATATATATATATACTAGCTGTGTCACGTGCCTCCGACACTATATGAACGGTAAAATGTATCCTAAACTTTGAACGACCCAGATAATTTATTAGAGTGAACGAAAAATTTAAAATAAATTATATTTTGTTATATATATATATATAACTTTTAAGCCTAAATTATTTAAAGATATGATGGTACCACTACCAAGGTTTACAACATTGCTGTCACAATTTATGCTCCACAGTCCGCATTCATGTTACACGGGAAGTCTTCATGCCAATGAAAATAGAGTAGACTACAAAAAGTAGCTTTTCTGTGGAAACCAGAGTTGAAAAATGGACATTTTGTGGAAAAACAGACTTTTACAATGAATGCCTTGTTTCCACTAGAAGAAAAATGAATGACTCCTTCTGCATGAACATATTTATTAGATATGAATATTGAATATTTTTAAAAAAAAATTTGTGACTCTCAAAAAATATATACTATTTATTCCAACTAGAATTTTTATAAACTATAATATTTTAGGTATAATTTAAATACATATACAAAAATAAGATTATATATAATGTACAACTCTGTTCTTGTATATGTATCTAAATTATACCTAAAATATTATATTTTATAAAAATTCATATTAGAATAAATACTAAACATTTTTTGTGAGTCGCAAGCAAAAAAATAAAAAAATTCATGTCCAATAAACATGTCTGCCAAGAAATGAAAACAGGTAGAAAAAAAAAACTGAATATATAGAGTTGGGACAACAAATTAATGTTGATATTTAATACTCTTGTATGTGGATATACGTTTAAAAAAGGGAGTCACTTAATCTTACCCATAATTCACGATGCACATTCAACATAAACTTTGTCACATATAAATCATTTCTATATAAATATAATTGCAGAAAGCTTTAATGCATTTTTGGTTATTATACTCTCAAACTACAAACTAACAACAATACTTAATTCCTATTTTGACTTTAGGGACATTGCAGTAAAAGGACATTACTAGCGGATGTCGTGTCGTAACAGCCAATTCCACTAATAAACAAGAAGGGAATTAGATTGTTCTAACCCGTGTTACGCGAATCTTATCTTCTTTTACTAAGGATACCCAAAAAGTGACATCGGACTCGCTACGAGTTTATGGAATAAAGAAAGAAAGCGATAGCCGAGAGAGTTGATGTATCTTCCCTCGTTGAAGGAACGGCTTCCTTCGATCCATTCGATAGCCTCTTGTCTTCTTTCGAGGAGAGTAATCTCAGCCACTCGCCCCCTACAATGGTAGGGACACTATGAATGCTATTTGCCCTATGTATCAAATATATATAAATACACACAGCAAGCTTCAAAACCAAATTTGCCCTATTTTGATCCGGTATCAAATATACATAAAAATACACACACAGAGCAAGCCTCAAAAACAAAAGCATACACTATTGGAGATAAGGATAACAGTGAGATATCCTGAGAACTTGTTCCGTTTGGCAAAATTGTCTGTTTTTAGATCAAAACCAATAACACCAGACACTAGAATATTATGGCAATTTGAGGCTTGAGAATACTGTCCCAACTCCCAAGTAGTCTTTTCTATTTGAACAACCTCCTTTATGCCATTGCTTTCATCGAGAATAGGCTCAAGATTTCTACTATTAAATACTCTCTCTATTCCTAAATAGGTGTCGTTTAAAATTTTTACACATGAATTAAAAAAGTCACTTAATACTAGTAGTATCATTTAATAGTTTAAATATATGTAAAATTCCATCACTACCCATTTATGAGAAGTTGAAAACTATTACTAATTACTAATACTAAGTGCGAGAATTTCTTGAGACAATGAGAGAAGATAAAAGTAATACAGAAAAGTAAATAATTTATTTTTCTAGAAAGTTATAAACGATTGATAATTTGAAACAAATTTTTTCATCCAAAACGTCACTTATTTAGGAATGGAGGGAGTTCTAGGTTGAATATTTGCAGCTTATATATGGAAAAAAAGAGCTAAATAGAGGGAGCTTTTGTGGAAAAACAAGGGGTATTTTGTGGAAAAACAGGATTGAATAATGGATTTGTGGATAAACATGATTGAATATTTCGTGGAAAATCAGGCTTTTGCATGGATGCAAACAAGATTGAATACCTCCACTTGAACTTTGAAGAAAGAAACTGAATATAATTCGAATTCCACATCCATCTTAATACATTCTGGTTGTTGGTAGTATTTGCTTATCTAGTAATCTCATTGATGCAAAAGTAAAGCTAACAACCATGCTCAATCATAAAGCACACTATGAAAAACACAAGCAAAACCATTTTAATTAAACATACACAAACGCACAAATCTATAACAAGGGTATTAAATAGAATCACTAGTAGAAAAGTGCACAGCCCGTGGCCATGATAAACAAAACAACATGCAACTCCCAAAGCCCTAATTCCCACAATTGCATACTGACCACCCAATGGATAAACCCTACCAAGTACCAACCCTCTTTCCCCTTAATACACTTCAAACAACAAAACCCATAAACCCTAAAAACCCACTAATCAACATCAGCTAAACACTAATTATTCCTATTAGTATGAGCATAAGTTTCAAGAGCCTCACCTGTCAGCCTGCAAATCCTCCACTCTGGCAAAATCATAGCCCCCATTTCCTCATAAAACTTAATAGCATTCACATTCCAATCCAGTACCACCCATTCAACTCTCCCATAACCCATCTTAGCAGCCTGGGCCGCCACCGCAGACAATAGCATCCTCCCAAGTCCTTTCCTCCTATAACACTCCCTCACGAACAGATCCTCCACATAAAAACCCGGTTTCGCCAAAAACGTGGAGTAATTGGGGAAAAACAACACGAACCCAGATACCACGACGTCGTCTCCATACGACCAGAACGATTCTCTCTCATTATCGGAGATCGGGAGGTCGAGATTTAGGGTTTTGTGGATGGGGGTGAAGATGAGGTTTTCGATTGGGGGAGGGAATGGGTTTGGGGAGGTTTCGAGGAGGAAGACGGTGAAGGAGTGGAAGGGAGTCGGTGGGTTTGTGGCGGAATTGGGGAAAAGTGTGGCGGAGAGAGAGGATTCGGTGGTAGCGAAAAGGTGGGTGAGACGTTCGAAGACGGCCATTTGGTGGATGAGTTTGTGGATGTATGGGACGTCAGTTACGGTGGCGAGGCGAATCCGGGAGAAGAGTGGGTAGCCCACTGGGTGGTTTTCAGGGAGGTTGGTGTTGCGTGTCGGAGCTGGAGAAGGCGGCGGCGGCGGAGCTGCGGCGGCCATTTTCTCTTCCAAGAGCGTTTACAGTAGGTGGTGTGGGATTCGATTTTTTTTTTTTTTTGTGGAGAAATGAGGATGTTTCTACTGGGGTGTAGACAGGTGTATTTTCCGAGAGTACCATAAATCACACTCAACTTTCTAGATTACATCCAAAATATTAAAGCTTTCTAAATATGAGCCAAACGCCGTCAGAAATTGAAATATCAAATCCAACACCAGTAGAATGTTTTTAGCTAACAAATTAACTTAACCAAATTATTAGATTAACTTAAACTAATTTATTTTTTAAATAAGCGATTTTTAAAAAAATGATCCTAATTTTTTTTTAAAAAGTGATCCAATTTTTTTTTAAACAAATTTATTTTTTAAAAGAAAAAAAATTGATCCAACGCCAAATGAAATGGCGTTGAAAGTTTTTTTTAATAATTTATTTATTAAGCAAACTTGAAAAGAAAACTAAAAATGTCAGATGGGGATATTTGAACGCCATTTAAAGTAGCGTTTGTACCTTCTTCTTTTTTTTAAAGTAAATATGGAAAAAAAATGTCAGATATTTTTTTGAAACTATTTTTTGAACGCCACTTGAAGTGGCGTTTGGACCTTTTTATTTTTTTATATATAGCAAATTTGGAAAAAAGTTATGAATGACTTTTAGAAACTTTTTTTCTAAAGTTCAATGGAATTTTTTTATAAAAAAAATCACCAACGCCACTTGAAGTGGCGTTGAGTTTGTATATATTTCTGTCATTAGTATTGAAAATGAAAGAGAATATAAAACTATTGGCGGTGCTAGCTCCTTATACTGCAAAAAGAAGAAAATGAGCAAGAAGAATCTATATGTTTTCTTGGATGTATCAATCTATATGTCTTATATTCTCTTTCATTTCCAATGCTAATGACAGAGGAAGGATAAAAAAATACTCCCTCCGTCCCAAATTATCTGCTTTTCTAGAGTTCCATACACATACCAATATATGTGATAAATGTAAGACCCCGAATTTTATGAAATAAAAGTATTCAATTTTTCTTATAATTACTATTTAGTAAATGGTTAAATTGATAAATGATAAAGTTAAGAGTGATATATGAAATTTTTTTTTTGAAATACACAAGTGGTTATAAAATATTCATTGTTGTCGGGGAATATTCGCTTGGTCGTGGAATATTCTTACTGTCGGAGAATATTCGTACGACGGCGCAGCCTTTTGTGGGCACCATAACAGAAAGCGATTGGATGAAAAAAAAATGACAAAAATAAGTTGTTTATAAATAACGGCGTAGTTGTTACCGTTAACACTGTTGGAATACCCGGTGGTTAAAACACAGTAATACGCGTTGTTGCACAGTAACACACGGTATTGCACCAATTATTGACTCTTACGTAAGAAGGCACTACTCAATAATGGTTACAGTAATTGCTGTTCAGTATTTTGTTTTATTGATTCAATAATTGCTGCGTTGATATTTTATATTACTGTTGTTTCAATAATTGTCACTACACAGTATTTTCTATTATCGGAGCAATAATTCATATTATCTGAATAATATTATTAGATAACATTATTGGCAATGTCTAGAAAGTTCTGTCTAAGGAGAGGTTTGGTCATCTAATTGCGCGCCAGTAAGGAGAGATCCTTATTGGAAAGCCCCCTCTTTCCTGAGAACGGCTTGGTTGCCAGTACTGTGATTCTGTAATATTATTTGTGTATAATTAATTATTAATTTATATGATGAGGAAAATAGTGATTTTATGTGGATATAGATGGAGAAAAATTTTAATGTGACAATTGTTGAAAATTAATATTTTATCTTTTTCTGATAAAATAATTTATTTAAATATATTATTTTAATAATATATTGATGGCGATATTTTTACAATGAATGTGGGATATATGAATAAATGAGGAGGAAGAGTATTTTTGTTGGATTAAATGTTTAACATATGTTTTGTGTGTTGGTGGACACAATTCTTGACCGAAAATTTATTATAGACTGTAAAATCGTCCGTTTGTGGATTTCGGTCAATTTCTGTTTGGAATTTAGAAAAACTTTCTTCTGCAAAGTTGTAGAGAATTAAATTTCCTATAAAAAGTCGCGAGATTCAAATTTTCTGATAAAAGGGCTATTTATTATGAATTATTGATGTTCCGAAGTTCCGAAATAATTGATTTTTGAAAGTTTAATTTATTTTTATTAACAAAAACGTTTTTTACACTTTGGTGGGCCCCACTTGCACATGTTGATGGCTGAATCCAGATTTTCAAAAGTGGGCTAAGGAAAATTTATAATTATATTATTATTTTATTAAATTTTCTGCTTTGGTGTTCTAAGCATTTTCCTATAAATAGGGTGCTTAGGTTAGAATTGAAAATCACACCAGAAACTGAAGTTTTCTCTCTATTTCTCTCTCTATATATCGAGTGTATTCTTGTGAGTATTTTGATATCTTGAGTGTTGCTATACGGTGCAAGTTCGTTCAGCGTTATTCCAGTCAGGAGTACTGCTCTTTTGAGGTAAGGGATTGTAAGGGATTATAAGGGATATTGTCGTAAGGGATGTTATTTTTTTATCAATGATATTATTTCTTTCAATATCATTATACCGGAATATTGGTAAGATTTTTTTCTTGTAAAATTCATATATTTTCATGTCGGGGTTACTATTCATGAGTTACTATTCACGAGTTATTATTCACGAGTTACTATTCATGAGTTAGTATTTACGAGTTACTATTCATGAGTTACTATTCACGAGTTACTATTCACGAGTTACTATTCATGAGTTACTATTCACGAGTTATTATTCATGAGTTAGTATTCACGAGTTACTATTCATGAGTTAGTATTTACGAGTTACTATTCATGAGTTACTATTCACGAGTTACTATTCATGAGTTACTATTCACGAGTTACTATTCATGGGTTACTATTCACGAGTTACTATTCATGATAAAATTGGTTCCTTTTTCTAACCAAATTATAGTTGATTTATATTACTCTTGAGATTAAAACTATATGTTGATCATATTATTTTTTTATCATATATAACATTTTTATAACCCTAATGATGATATTTCTCTTTGACCTGAGTATAAAGATGGGTAGATTATTGGTATGATCATGACTAGGGTTCTCTTTGTCCAGTAGTGAAAAGTTGAATTGTGACTGGTATGATCATGACCATTGAATTTATAATTGAATATCTTTAGCTTAAGTGCAAAGGTGAAATGATCAACATGGTTATAATTATTGGTTATATAAATTCTGAAATGATTATATATTTCTTTGAGATAATAATATATTTGGCCTGTAGTGCAAATATGACTTGTTGTTGAATATCTTTGGCCTGTAGTGCAAAGATGAGTTGTTGATGAATATCTTTGGCCCGTAGTGCAAAGATGACTTGTTGTTGAATATCTTTGGCCTGTAGTGCAAAGATGAGTTGTTGATGAATATCTTTGGCCCGTAGTGCAAAGATGACTTGTTATTGAATATCTTTGGCATGTAGTGTAAAGATGAATTGTTGATGAATATCTTTGGCCCGTGGTGCAAAGATGAATTTATTAGTATGATTATGAACAGGAACTGTGATTTGGTATAACCATGATATTTGATGTTTCAGGTAAAGACAGGTGATGAAAATTATCTTCGTCTTGGATGTGAAATTTAGAATCACAATTATGATTATGAATTATTCATATGATTGTGGAAAGGAACTGTTGATTGATGTTACAGGGATAAAACATTGTTGGTGGACTTTTAACATGGAGAAGATAATAGACTTTATGGTCTATTTGACTCTTCTAATGGATTGCTCGTTCCGCTGCAACTATGGTTGAAATTTTTATCATTTACCATATGTTCTAAATCTCTGATTTATTATTGGTGGAGGCTATTGATAATTTAATTATCTTTAGTCAAGATATTCTTTACTGAGCTAGTTGTGCTCACCCTTTTGCTTCACAATTCCTTTCAGGTAATAAGAGTGTAGCTGGGTCGAGCGAGGGTAACAGGAAAATAGAACGGTGGTCTCTAGCTGTGGAGGTTCTCCCGAAGCAGTATAGAAAAGTTCATTTAGTAGTTATATTTGGTGAATCATCTAGGGTGAAGCGAACCCAACGTTGAAAGGATGTTTTGCCACTATCATAAAAGATGTCTAACGACACACAATCTCGTGTCATCATAAGACACGGTTGTGCATATCCACTTGTCGAGTATATCTACGAGCACTACCTATATAATCTTGGTGTTTATTTGAAGTATAATTCTCAATTAGAGACAGTGGAGATAATGATAAGTCAAGAGAAGACTCACTATTGGGAAGAATACGATAGTAACCTTCTTGTTTTTCTTTGGGGTCTATTGGGTCAACCAAGGATAATTCTGTGGCCATATGATATCTATCATAACCTAGAAGCATGGCCTTCCATGTACGAGGGTTTTCTTGAGTACTTCCCAAAGATTCTAATTTCTAAAACAGTTTTTGACTATACCTTTATGTAAGGTGTCATTGTGAGGTGATGTCCACGGTTGGAACATGAGTCACATTTGGTATATATTTGTATCCAAACTCACAGTATATGTGTTGTTGTATTTTACACGACAATTGTTGTAATAAAGTTGTAGTTATTTTCTGTACCATATATTTGGCGACTCAAAATGGGTTGGATGGAATGGACCTGTTTTGGGGGCGTTACATTTGGTATCAGAGCTTAGGGATATGATCTCTGGCAGAGATCGGGGAATAGGACTAGGAGGGGAGAGACGAGTAAATCCTTCACTAGTGTGTCCTACCTAAGCTTATTTGTTGGTCAGTCATAATATCGGAATATTATGTGATATGTTAATTTGGTCAATTAACCTTTGTTTTGAAGCTGTATTCTAGAATGATATCTGAAATACAGGAGATGAGCAATGAAGAAATTATGATGACAGGAAAGATGGAATCTGAAATGAAAGCAAGGTATTCTCAACTCTTTGAAATACCAGGTACGTAAATTTCGAGGACGAAATTTCATAAGGAGGGGAGATTGTAAGACCCCGAATTTTATGAAATAAAAGTATTCAATTTTTCTTATAATTACTATTTAGTAAATGGTTAAATTGATAAATGATAAAGTTAAGAGTGATATATGAAATTTTTTTTTGAAATACACAAGTGGTTATAAAATATTCATTGTTGTCGGGGAATATTCGCTTGGTCGTAGAATATTCTTACTGTCGGAGAATATTCGTACGACGGCGCAGCCTTTTGTGGGCACCATAACAGAAAGCGATTGGATGAAAAAAAAAATGACAAAAATAAGTTGTTTATAAATAACGGCGTAGTTGTTACCGTTAACACTGTTGGAATACCCGGTGGTTAAAACACAGTAATACGCGTTGTTGCACAGTAACACACGGTATTGCACCAATTATTGACTCTTACGTAAGAAGGCACTACTCAATAATGGTTACAGTAATTGCTGTTCAGTATTTTGTTTTATTGATTCAATAATTGCTGCATTGATATTTTATATTACTGTTGTTTCAATAATTGTCACTACACAGTATTTTCTATTATCGGAGCAATAATTCATATTATCTGAATAATATTATTAGATAACATTATTGGCAATGTCTAGAAAGTTCTGTCTAAGGAGAGATTTGGTCATCTAATTGCGCGCCAGTAAGGAGAGATCCTTATTGGAAAGCCCCCTCTTTCCTGGGAATGGCCTGGTTGCCAGTACTATGATTCTGTAATATTATTTGTGTATAATTAATTATTAATTTATATGATGAGGAAAATATTGATTTTATGTGGATATAGATGGAGAAAAATTTTAATGTGACAATTGTTGAAAATTAATATTTTATCTTTTTCTGATAAAATAATTTATTTAAATATATTATTTTAATAATATATTGATGGCGATATTTTTACAATGAATGTGGGATATATGAATAAATGAGGAGGAAGAGTATTTTTGTTGGATTAAATGTTTAACATATGTTTTGTGTGTTGGTGGACACAATTCTTGACCGAAAATTTATTATAGACTGTAAAATCGTCCGTTTGTGGATTTCGGTCAATTTCTGTTTGGAATTTAGAAAAACTTTCTTCTGCAAAGTTGTAGAGAATTAAATTTCCTATAAAAAGTCGCGAGATTCAAATTTTCTGATAAAAGGGCTATTTATTATGAATTATTGATGTTCCGAAGTTCCGAAATAATTGATTTTTGAAAGTTTAATTTATTTTTATTAACAAAAACGTTTTTTACACTTTGGTGGGCCCCACTTGCACATGTTGATGGCTGAATCCAGATTTTCAAAAGTGGGCTAAGGAAAATTTATAATTATATTATTATTTTATTAAATTTTCTGCTTTGGTGTTCTAAGCATTTTCCTATAAATAGGGTGCTTAGGTTAGAATTGAAAATCACACCAGAAACTGAAGTTTTCTCTCTATTTCTCTCTCTATATATCGAGTGTATTCTTGTGAGTATTTTGATATCTTGAGTGTTGCTATACGGTGCAAGTTCGTTCAGCGTTATTCCAGTCAGGAGTACTGCTCTTTTGAGGTAAGGGATTGTAAGGGATTATAAGGGATATTGTCGTAAGGGATGTTATTTTTTTATCAATGATATTATTTCTTTCAATATCATTATACCGGAATATTGGTAAGATTTTTTTCTTGTAAAATTCATATCTTTTCATGTCGGGGTTACTATTCATGAGTTACTATTCACGAGTTATTATTCACGAGTTACTATTCATGAGTTAGTATTTACGAGTTACTATTCATGAGTTACTATTCACGAGTTACTATTCACGAGTTACTATTCATGAGTTACTATTCACGAGTTATTATTCATGAGTTAGTATTCACGAGTTACTATTCATGAGTTAGTATTTACGAGTTACTATTCATGAGTTACTATTCACGAGTTACTATTCATGAGTTACTATTCACGAGTTACTATTCACGGGTTACTATTCACGAGTTACTATTCATGATAAAATTGGTTCCTTTTTCTAACCAAATTATAGTTGATTTATATTACTCTTGAGATTAAAACTATATGTTGATCATATTATTTTTTTATCATATATAACATTTTTATAACCCTAATGATGATATTTCTCTTTGACTTGAGTATAAAGATGGGTAGATTATTGGTATGATCATGACTAGGGTTCTCTTTGTCCAGTAGTGAAAAGTTGAATTGTGACTGGTATGATCATGACCATTGAATTTATAATTGAATATCTTTAGCTTAAGTGCAAAGGTGAAATGATCAACATGGTTATAATTATTGGTTATATAAATTCTGAAATGATTATATATTTCTTTGAGATAATAATATATTTGGCCTGTAGTGCAAATATGACTTGTTGTTGAATATCTTTGGCCTGTAGTGCAAAGATGAGTTGTTGATGAATATCTTTGGCCCGTAGTGCAAAGATGACTTGTTGTTGAATATCTTTGGCCTGTAGTGCAAAGATGAGTTGTTGATGAATATCTTTGGCCCGTAGTGCAAAGATGACTTGTTATTGAATATCTTTGGCATGTAGTGTAAAGATGAATTGTTGATGAATATCTTTGGCCCGTGGTGCAAAGATGAATTTATTAGTATGATTATGAACAGGAACTGTGATTTGGTATAACCATGATATTTGATGTTTCAGGTAAAGACAGGTGATGAAAATTATCTTCGTCTTGGATGTGAAATTTAGAATCACAATTATGATTATGAATTATTCATATGATTGTGGAAAGGAACTGTTGATTGATGTTACAGGGATAAAATATTGTTGGTGGACTTTTAACATGGAGAAGATAATAGACTTTATGGTCTATTTGACTCTTCTAATGGATTGCTCGTTCCGCTGCAACTATGGTTGAAATTTTTATCATTTACCATATGTTCTAAATCTCTGATTTATTATTGATGGAGGCTATTGATAATTTAATTATCTTTAGTCAAGATATTCTTTACTGAGCTAGTTGTGCTCACCCTTTTGCTTCACAATTCCTTTCAGGTAATAAGAGTGTAGCTGGGTCGAGCGAGGGTAACAGGAAAATAGAACGGTGGTCTCTAGCTGTGGAGGTTCTCCCGAAGCAGTATAGAAAAGTTCATTTAGTAGTTATATTTGGTGAATCATCTAGGGTGAAGCGAACCCAACGTTGAAAGGATGTTTTGCCACTATCATAAAAGATGTCTAACGACACACAACCTCGTGTCATCATAAGACATGGTTGTGCATATCCACTTGTCGAGTATATCTACGAGCACTACCTATATAATCTTGATGTTTATTTGAAGTATAATTTTCAATTAGAGACAGTGGAGATAATGATAAGTCAAGAGAAGACTCACTATTGGGAAGAATACGATAGTAACCTTCTTGTTTTTCTTTGGGGTCTATTGGGTCAACCAAGGATAATTCTGTGGCCATATGATATCTATCATAACCTAGAAGCATGGCCTTCCATGTACGAGGGTTTCCTTGAGTACTTCCCAAAGATTCTAATTTCTAAAACAGTTTTTGACTATACCTTTATGTAAGGTGTCATTGTGAGGTGATGTCCACGGTTGGAACATGAGTCACATTTGGTATATATTTGTATCCAAACTCACAGCATATGTGTTGTTGTATTTTGCACGACAATTGTTGTAATAAAGTTGTAGTTATTTTCTGTACCATGTATTTGGCGACTCAAAATGGGTTGGATGGAATGGACCTGTTTTGGGGGCGTTACAATAAATATACTAAAATACCCTTTTGTATTGACTTTTTTATTTTCTGCGTATGAATCTTTATTGGTGGGAATATGAAAAGATGCTTAAAAAAAGGAGAGGCATGAATGAGAGTAATGACTATTATTAATTAGGGTAAAGGGGCAAACTTAAAAAATAAAGGAAAAAAATGCATTGAAATCTTGAAAAAGCAGATATTGTGGGACAAATTTTTTTTGCTAAAACAGCAGATAATTTGGGACGGAGGGAGTATATTGATATCACTTAACATTTCTGGGAAAAGAAAGTATTGAAATAAAATAAGTCAAACATATGAATCTAACGCCAATTTAAATGGCGTTTATTTATTTATTTATTATTTTTTTGTATCTGTTCAAAATCATATCTTATAATTAGCTTGGGCATCACTTTTTTCTCCTCTCACTTTTTCTCATCTAATTTTCTTCATTCACTCCTTTATTCTATCTACTAATTCTTACTTCTCTTTCCTTAAAATATTTTTCGTTAGAATTTTTTTCTTCCATCAGCCTTCATTAATTTTGTCCAGAACACCCCTAAAGGTATGTATATTAGTATTTGATGTACTCATTTTAATTTTATTATTAGTATAATTTTTCTCAAATTAAATATTTGTCTATTTTTAAAGTAATGTTATGTGAATGATATTTTTGCAGAATATTTACGATGAGTAGTTATGTTCAAGTCATGTGTTTTTGGGGAGGTGAAGTTTTAATGAAAAATGTAAATGACTTCAGATACTCAATATGTCCGAAAAAAGTTGTCATCATGCAGCGTAACACCATATATAACGAGCTGATTCATAAACTCTATAATGAATTGGGAAAAGACCCGTCCCAATGGAATTTCAAATTAAGTTGTAAATATCCAAGTTATATTGTGAATGGGGTGTCCAAGTTTTATAGATTGGGTATTAACAATGGCAATGATGTTGATATTATGTTGGGTATTCCAGAAAGATTGTAAGACCCCGAATTTTATGAAATAAAAGTATTCAATTTTTCTTATAATTACTATTCAGTAAATGGTTAAATTGATAAATGTTAAAGTTAAGGGTGATATATGAAATTTTTTTCAAAATACACAAGTGGTTATAAAATATTCATTGTTGTCGGAGAATATTCGTTTGGTCGTGGAATAATCTTTCTGTCGGGAAATATTCGTACGACGGCGCAGCCATTTGTGGGCCCCATAACAGAATAACTGTAGGATGAAGAAAACGATAAATTTGAGTTTTTACAAATAACGGCGTAGTTGTTACCGTTAACACTGTTGGAATACCCGGTGGTTAAAATACAGTAATACGCGTTATTGCACAGTAGCACACGGTATTGCACAGTATTTTTGAAATTATTGATTCTTACGTAAGAAGGCACTACTCAATAATTTTTACAGTAGTTATTGTTCAATATTTTATTTTATTGATTCAATAATTGCTGCGTTGATATTTTATATTATTGTTGTTTCAATAATTGCTGCGTTGATATTTTATATTATTGTTGTTTCAATAATTGTTGCTGCACAGTATTTTCCATTATCAGATCAATAATTCATATTATTTGAATAATATTATTAGATAACATTATTGGCAATGTCTAGAAAGTTCTGTCTAAGGAGAGGTTTGGTCATCTAATTGCGCGCCAGTAAGGAGAAATTCTTATTGGAAAGCCCCCTCTTTCCTGGGAACGGCCTGGTTGTCATAAATGTGATTCTGTAATATTATTTGTGAATAATTAATTATTGATTCATATGATAAGGAAATAATTATTTTATGTGGATATAAACGAGGGATATATTTTTATGGTTAAAAATGAAGGAGTTAATGTTGAGGTTTTTATCCGTATTTTTGTCGGAATGGAGGTATTAAAAAATCAGGATTTTTGAGATATTTTGCGGGGGTTATAATTTTTAATCCGGCCGTTGGATCGCGATAATTTTTGGATATGTTATACATATATAAGTTGAGTATATGCCCACAAATTTTAAACCGTTAAAAATGAACGTATGATTTATTATGAATTTTACGAGATGACTGGTTCAAAAATTGTTGAATTTTCGGAGTTAATCATTTTGGTAGAAAATTTTAGAATTGGTGGGCCCCACTTGTGATTGGTGAAGAAATGTACTGAATTATATTTCAAATATGGTGGGTGGGAATAGTAGCAGGTAAAGCCATCAGGTTGCAGGTCAAGCTTACTAAAATTTTCCTATAAATAGAGGGCTAAGTTAGAATTGAAAATCACACCAGAAACAAATTTTCTCTCTTTCTCTCTCTATATTATGAAGTATATTTTGTGAGTATTTAAATACTTTGAGAGTTACTATTCAGTGCAAGTTTCCTTTGGCTTTGCATTCCAGTCAGAAATACTGCACTTTTGAGGTAAGGGATAGTAAGGGATTTTAAGGGTTGTTATGTTTTTCAGTTTCGTAATTTTTCTGACCTTCAAAAATTCTGGAAAAATTTGAAATGATATTTTGATGAGTTTTCTTGATTGTGTTCAAAAATGGTGATTTTTGGATGTATAGATTGAGAGTTATGAATTTTATGAGAAAAGACTATTTTAAAAGTAACCGCTTATAATTCCTTTTGGTTAACTCCAAAATTGATGAAATTTTTATTGGGAGTACATGTATATGATAGGAGTATACTCTTTGAATTTCAGAATTTTTAGATAAAAGTACAATTTTTGATAAATGTCTAAATATTCGGTTGTTTTGGCCATATGAAAAATAGTAAATGACTTTTAAAAATTCTGAAAAAAATATATGTTCACTATGGGACTATATTATGCTAAATTCCAGAAAAAAAATATTTTTGGAACTGATTTGGTATTTTTATGAAAATAGTCTAGTTATGAGTAAATGAATTAAACATATTTTGTGAAGTATGAAAATTAGAAAATATGATTTTATGGCTTGAGAATCCTATATGAGGTATATGCAGATTTTTTATGAGGGTTTTTGGTTATTGGTGATGAAATCTTATGAGTTTGACATTTTAGGATGATTAAATGCATTATTTAGTAAAGTGTAAATAATTAAAATAAATTGTTTATAAGCTTAAGAAATATTATTCTTTCAATATCATTATACCGAAATATTGGTATGAATTTTATTGTAGAATTTCTATCTTTTGTGTCGGGGTTATTATTCATGAGTTACTATTCACGATTTACTATTCATGAGTTACGAATATTACTCTTGAGATTAAAACTATATGTTGATCATATTATTTTTATTATCATATATAACATTTTTATAACCCTGATGTTGAAATTCTCTTTCACTGGAATGTAAAGATGGGTAGATTATTGGTATGATCATGACTAGGGTTCTCTTTGGCCTGTAGTGCAAAGTTGAATTGTGACTGGTATGATCATGACCATTGAATTTATAACTGAATATCTTTAGCTTAAGTGCAAAGGTGAATTGATCAACATGGTTATAATTATTGTTTATATAAATTCTGAAATGATTATATATTTCTTTGAGATATTAATATCTTTGGCCCGTAGTGCAAAGATGACCTGTTGATGAATATCTTTGGCCCGTAGTGCAAAGATGACCTGTTGATGAATATCTTTGGCCTGTAGTGCAAAGATGGTCTGTGGGTGAATATCTTTGGCCCGTAGTGTAAAGATGAATTTATTAGTATGATTATAAACAGGAACTGTGATTTGGGATAACCATGATCTTTGATGTTTCAGGTAAAGACATGTGATGAAAATTATCTTCGTCCTGGATGCGAAGAGGAATTTAGAATCACAATTATGATTATGAGTTATTTATATGATTGTGGACAAGAACTGTTGATTGATGTTACAGGGATAAAACATTGTTGATGGATTTTTAACATGGAGAAGATAATAGATTTTATGGTCTATTTGACTCTTCTAATGGATTGCTCGTTCCGCTGCAACTATGGTTGAAATTTTTATCATCTACCATATGTTTTAAATCTCTGATTTATTATTGATGAAGGCTATTGATAATTTAATTATCTTTAGTTATGATATTCTTTACTGAGCTAGTTGTGCTCACCCTTTTGTTTCACAATTCCTTCCAGGTAATAAGAGTGTAGCTGGGTCGAGCGGGGGTAACAGGGGAATAGAACGATGGTCATCATTTAGTAGTTATATTTGGTGAATCATCTAGGGTGAGGCGAACCCAACGTTGGAAGGGTGTTTTGTCACTATCATACAAGATGTCTAATGACATACAACCTCGTGTCATCATAAGACAGGGTTATGCTCATCCACTTGCTGAGTATATTTACGAGAACTACCTATATAATCTTGGTGTTTGTTTGAAGTATAATTCTCAATTAGAGACAGTGGAGATAATGATAAGTCAAGAGAAGACTCGTCATTGGGAAGAATATGATAGTAATCTTCTCATTTTTCTTTGGAGTATATTGGGTCAACCAAGGATAATTCTTTGGCCATATGATATCTATCACAACCTAGAAGCATGGCCTCCCATGTACGAAGGTTTCCTTGAGCACTTCCCAAAGATTCTAATTTCTAAAATAGTTTTTGACTATACCTTTATGTAAGGTGTCATTGTGAGGTGTTGTCCACGGTTGGGACATGAGTCACATTTGGTATATATTTGTATCCAAACTCACAGCATATGTGTTGTTGTATTTTGCACGACATTTGTTGTAATAAAGTTGTAGTTGTTTTCTGTACCATGTATTTGGCGACTCAGAATAGGTTGGATGGAATGGACCTATTTTGGGGTCGTCACAAAGATGCTACAACAATAATTGTGGAGTAGAATTGTACATTGAGCTTGAAAAAGTTACTTCATCATTAATGGGTTCTGATAATTTTTTTATGGGTCATAGTGGATACACTAATTTGTTAACTCAGCCTAGCCCATTAACTTTCTTGGAGTCAGAAAAGATGAATATGTTATATGGAGGTGCTTCTCAAATGTATCAAACTCAAGACAATGGTGTTGGTGATAGTGGGCATGGAGGGATGCCATTGAATGATGCATAAAATTATGACCACTTCTACAATAGCAGTGGAGATCGTGTTGTTCAGGGGGTCTGCAGTCCAAATAATGTATTAGAAGTTGATGATGAAGTTGATACACGTTGGGGTCTTGACCCTGGAAAAGCATTGGTTTCTTCAACTATCATTAATATTGCTTCACGTGAAGACTTTCCTGATAGCTACGTTGCAAGTAAGATTCCTCCCACCGATGATGAGGGAAGTGATGAAGATGGCCCAGTGCCTAGCCAAAAAAATGAGGATCATAATGCATATGTTGGTAATGTCGGTGATGTTGATGTGTCTAACCGAGAACATCAACCTATGACTTCATGGTTTAAAACTGAGGAGTTCAAAAATGAGATAACTAATCACGGTGGTTGTAGGGCAACATTTGATAGCTCTTGTGATGAATTGTACCTTGGTGCTCTTTTTGCAAACAAAGATGTTCTCAAATCAATAATTGAAGGGGTACACATTAAGGAACGTAGAAATTTTGACACTTACAGAAGCAATGATACAATTTATGAAGTCAAGTGTAAAAGTGAAAAATGCCCTTGGAGGCTTCGTGCATCTAAATTAAAGAAACACGAATATTTTCAGATTACAAGATTGCTGTACGAACACATATGTCAGTTTGCAAATCCCTCACAAGATCATGCCAAGCTTACAACAAAATTTATTGGAAACACCATCAAATCAATGGTAATTCCTTATCGTCTATGTTAATATTGTCATCAATAATTTTTGGTACATAGTATAAAGAATCTTATCTAATGTTAGTTATATGTTTTTTTATTAATGTAATTAGATTGCGAAAAACCCGAATACCAAGGTGGTGGATATACAATCCATAATCAACAAAACATACGAATATCATATGACGTACAAAAGGGCATGGTATGGCAAACAGGCTGCAATTGGTGCAATTTATGGCAATTGGGATACATCATATGCACAACTCCCTAGATTCATGATTGCCATTAAGACATACAATCCGGGGAGTGTTGTAAAGATTGAGGTTGATCCGTATGTACTTGGTCAAGGTAAATCTGTCTTTAAGTGTATGTGGTGGGCATTCAAGCCGGTGATTAATGGTTGGTTATACGCTCGTCCGGTTCTCACCATTGATGGTACTTTTCTAAAAGGTAAATACAAGGGAAAATTATTGGTTGCAATGGGATTTGATTCGAGAATGCGACAATACCCTGTTGCTTATGTTTTGGTTAATGAGGAAACGTGTGACGCCTCCAAAATTAGGTATACATCACCCATCTTGGGTCGCCAGATACATGGTAATGAATACAAATACAACTTAATAATACAACTGTCGTGTACAATACGACCAAACATAATCTGTGAGTTTGAATACAAATATTGTCTTCTAGAGAGTATTCATACTCAAAAGGAGTCCTCATTATAATTATTATCACACTATTTCACAGAATAGTGAGGACTACTAATGCTATCCTCTGGACCATCACTCCGTTTCCGACTCATCCCAGCTATATTCTCATTTCCTGAAGAGAACAGTGAAAGAAAGGGTGAGCTCAACTAGCCCAGTAAAAAATATTATGACTAAGATAATGCAGAATAAATTATCATTAGCCTTCAACAGTGTTACACTGATAAAATATAATAGACATCAAGTTTAACTGCAGCGGAACAAGCAATCCATTAAAAGAGTCAAGTAGAAAATAAACTCTACTATCTTTTATGATTTAAAAGGTTTTTCAAAACTGTTATCGCTGAGACTCAGCTTAATAAAATAATCCACATCATCGAATCACCCCTGTACTACGGCCAATGATATTCGTGTATTCATTAATGGTCATGATCATGCCAACAACTGTCCATCAATGCACTACGGGCCAATGAGAACTTTTACCACATCATTTGTAACATTACGGTCATGATTATACCGAATAATCCCTGGTCATAATCATACCAAGTCCATCTATGCACTACAGGCCACAGATGACTTTCAACATTTTATAAACATGAGGATGATGACAATGATATAAGAATTCAATAAAACAAGTTCAAGAATTAATTTATCCAAGAATTAACAACGTCCAAATTGTCAACATGATACTGTTTGTGGAGTAAAATTCAAGAATGCTTAGAAGAATATTTTCATGAAAAGATACTGGATGAACCGCAATTATCAAGGATATTCCACTAATTTCATGGAGTATAGAAGTTAAAACTTAACCAACTGAGTATAATAAAGAATGGAATAACAAAAGAAATCACCCGGCATGCGATAGACCGCACAGACAGGTTATTCCAACAGAATAATAAATAATGGAACCAGGTCCGGCGTAAACGCACAGACAGGATATTCCGACAGAATAATAAATAATGGAACCAGGTCCGGCGTAAACGCACAGACAGGATATTCCGACAGAATAATAAATAATGGAACCAGGTCCGGTGTAAAACACACAGACAGGATGTTCCAACAGAATAATAACAAGACGGAACCAGGTCCGGTGTAAAACACACAGACAGGATGTTCCAACAGAATAATAATAAAAACGGAACCAGGTCCGATGTAAAGCACACAGACAGGATGTTCCAACGAAATAACAGAAGAATGTCACCAAGTATAGGGTAGACCGCGTATACAGGTTATTCCAACAGAATAATAAAAATGAAATAACAACAGTTCTCTTCATGAATAAGAAAGAATAACACCCCTTACCGTTTTAAAGAAGAGCTGAAATAAGGAAGTAGTTAAGTAGCAGAATACTTTTCTTCTCTCTCTATAGTTTCTCTCTATAGTTTCTTTCTCTAGAGTTCAGTGAATTCGTAAGAAATAATGAAGGAATGAGCTGTTATTTATAGAAAAATGGAATGCATAGTAACTAATCCATGAACGGTCCAGATTGATTACTTTAATCTGACGGTCCATATTTAAAGAAAAATCTTTTAAATAAAATATAATATATTCTATTTATAGAATAACTTTAATAAAGTATTTTGTTTTATATAAAAAGATGTTTCTGTTTTATTACGTTAATAATACTAATAAAACAAAACGCCATTATCGCTAAATAATTCATATTATTAACTGACAATAATTGAATCAAACTGAGTGACTTCTCACATAAGCATTAATAATCAATACCGTGTGCTACTATGCAACCATACGTATTACTGTACTTTTACTACCGAGTAGTTCAACAGTAGCAATGGTAAAACTTCCGCCGTTATTTTTAATAAAATATTTTTGTCATTTTCTCTATCCGACAATAATTCCGTTGTGGGGTCCACCAATGATTGTGTCGTTGTACGAATATTCTCTGTTAAAACGAATATTCCCCGACCAATCGAATATTATATAACAACTTGCGTACTTTGCAAAATTTATAAATATTACCCACAACTATAACATTATATCAAATTAACTCCATAATATTCAAAAATGATATTTATAGAAAATTCGTCTTTATTTATAAAAGTTGGGGTCTTACAACCTCCCCTTCTTATGAAATTTCGCCCTCGAAATTAGGGTACGTACCTGGTATGTCGAAGAGGTAAGGATACTTTGATTTTATTTCAGATTCTAACTCCCAAGTCATTTCCTCAACATCGTAGTTTCTCCACAAAACTTTGACTTGAGGTATAACCTTGGAGCGTAGAATATGTTCCTTCTTATCCAAGATTTGAACAGGAACTTCTTCATACGTCAAATCTTCTGCTATTTCGTCCGGTTCTAACTCAATAATGTGGTTCGGGTCTTCCACATATTTACGTAACATAGATATGTGAAAAACGTTATGAACACGAGACATACTTGGCGGTAAAGCGAGTCTATAAGCCACAGTTCCTACTTGATCGAGGATTAAAAATGGACCGATGAATCGAGGATTGAGCTTTCCTCTCTTTCCAAATCTCGTAACTTCGTTCCATTGAGCAACACGTAAGAACACATGATCTCCTATATCAAATTCCACGTCCTTTCGATGAAGATCAGCATAACTCTTTTGTCGATCTTGTGAGGTTTTTATACGTTGTCGGATCGTTTGAATCTTTTCTGTAGTCATACGTACCAACTCCGGTCCCAACAATGTTGCTTCACCCACCTCATCCCAGCATACTGGAGAACGACATTTTCTTCCATACAATGCTTCGAATGGAGCCATGCCAATACTTGCTTGATAACTGTTGTTGTAGGAAAACTCCACCAATGGTAAGAACTTGTCCCAACTTCCCTTGAAGTCAAGGACACAGAGTCTTAATAAATCTTCTAGAGTTTGAATAGTCCTCTCTGATTGTCCGTCCGTCTGAGGATGATATGCCGAACTATATCGTAAATCCGTGCCCATAGCTTTTTGTAAACTAACCCAAAATCGTGAAGTGAATCTTGGGTCTCGATCAGAAACTATGGATACTGGCATACCATGCAGTCTTACAATCTCGTTTATGTACATACGAGCAAGACGTTCAAGTGTATAAGTTTCTCGTATCGGTAAGAAATAAGCAGACTTGGTCAATCTATCAACAATGACCCAAATCACATCTATACCTTGAGAAACCTTAGGAAGACCGGTAACGAAATCCATGGTAATGTGCTCCCACTTCCATTCTGGAATTTCAAGTGGTTGCAATGGACCTTTTGGTACTTGATGCTCCGCTTTGACTCGTTGACAAGTTAGACACCTTGAGATAAACAACGCTATCTCTCTCTTCATATTGCTCCACCAAAATGTATGACGAAGATCATGATACATTTTGGTACTTCCAGGATGGATTGCAAACGGTGTGTTGTGCGCCTCTATCATGATTTTATACTTTAAATCAGGGTTGTTAGGAACACAAAGTCTGGAGTTGACTCGAAATATTCCTTCTTCATCGATTCTTGCTTCCGGCATAGTACCTTCTCGCACTATCTTCGTCATACGCATCAGCTACAGGTCTGTAGCTTGAGCAACTTTAACTCTATCGATTAAAATTGGTTCTACTCGTATATTCGCCATCATCACATGGGTTCCTGGAGTCTTTAACTCAATCTTCATCCTTTGCAAGTCACACAAAATGGTCCTTTGTGTTGACAATATCGCACTCGTACTTGCATATGATCTTCTACTCAATGCGTCAGCTACCACGTTCGCTTTTTCAGGATGGTATTGAATGGTATGATCATAATCTTTCAACAGTTCAAGCCAACGTTGTTGTCGCATGTTGAGTTCCTTTTGAGTGAAGAAATATTTGAGGCTTTTATAATCCGTAAAGATCTCCACCTTCTCCCCATACAAGTAATGCCTCCAAATTTTAAGTGCAAAGACAACAGCTGCCAACTCTAGATCATGAGTAGGATAATTCCTCTCATATTCCTTGAGTTGTCTTGATGCATAGGCTATGACTTTTCCATGTTACATGAGAACGCATCCCAACCCTTTGCTCGAAGCATCACTGTAGATGACAAATCCCTCCGAGCCAGATGGTATTGTTAGAACAGGTGCTGAAATGAGTCTCCTCTTGAGTTCTTGAAAACTCTTCTCACATTCTTCGCTCCAACCGAACTTTGTATCTTTCCGAGTCAGCTGAGTTAATGGAGTAGCGATTCGAGAAAATCCTTCCACGAATCTCCGATAATAACCAGCTAAACCAAGAAAGCTACGTACTTCGGTCACTGATTTAGGTTGCTCCCAGCTTTGAATAGCTTCAATCTTTGCCGGGTCAACCGATATTCCACGACTTGATACTACGTGCCCAAGGAATGCTACCTCCTCCAGCCAGAACTCGCATTTCTTTAACTTGGCATAAAGCTTGTATTCACGAAGCTTTTGGAGTACCAGTCTCAAGTGTTGCTCATGATCTTCACGGCTTTTGGAATAAATAAGGATGTCATCAATAAAGACGACCACAAAGTGATCCAAATATTCCTTGAATACCCGGTTCATCATATCCATGAAGGCAGCAGGAGCATTAGTCAATCCAAAGGACATGACTAGGAATTCATAATGCCCGTACCGAGTTCTGAAAGCCGTCTTTGTAATATCCTCAGTTATAACCTTCAGCTGATGATATCCAGAATGAAGATCGATCTTCGAAAAGAATTGTGCTCCTTGCAACTGGTCAAACAGGTCATCAATACGTGGCAATGGGTACCTGTTTTTGATGGTGACATGATTCAACTCTCGATAATCAATACAAAGTCGCATACTTCCATCTTTCTTCTTCACGAATAGCACAGGAGCACCCCAAGGAGAAGTACTAGGACGAATAAAGCCAATGTCTAACAATTCCTGCAGTTGAATCTTTAACTCCTGAAGTTCAATAGGAGCCATTCGATATGGGGCTTTAGAAATGGGTTTTGTACCGGGTTCAAGGTCGATACAAAATTCAATTTCACGCTCTGGGGGTAGGCCATGAAGTTTTTCTGGGAATACGTCAGGGAATTTAATAACAATAGAAATATCATTCAAAACTGATGTATTTTTGTTTAGATCCGTGACATGAGCTAAGAAAGCTTGACATCCGTTTTTCAATAAACGAATAGATTTATGGCTTGAGATGACAGCGATTGATTTTAATGGTTTGGTTGCTTGAATTCGCATAATAGGTCGATTAGGAATATGAAAGCTAACAACCTTACGAAAACAATCAATTTTTGCATGATGAGTAGTTAACCAATCAATCCCTAGAATCACGTCAAATGCAAGTATTTTTAATGAAATAAGATCGACAGGTAATGTGTGGGTACCAACTTGAACCAAACAAGACTTATCAACCGTGGATGTAATGAAGGTTTCCCCCAATGGAGTTTCAACAGATAAGTCAAAGTCTAATTTCTCCGGAGTCAAATTTAATCGATGAACGCAAGTAGGAGAAATAAAAGAATGGGTAGAACCGGTATCAAATAAAGTATAGACTTCGTTAGAGTTTATGATAAGCTTACCCGTGATGACCTCATTCAGGTTCCTTGCTTTCTGGGAGGTCACAACAAACGCTCTCCCTTGCACTACCGGTTTTGACTTTTCTGGGACGGCCTTTGGTGTCTCCATCTTGGCTAAACTTGTTTTTGGTAAACGACAAAATCGAGCTAAATGACTTTCTTTTCCACAATTATAACATGCTTTAGACGGCATCGCGCAGTTTGGACTGATGTGCCCCTCCCCTCCGCATTTGAAACATATGATAGGTGGTCGTTCTCCTTCCTTAACAACGGGTGCTGGTGCTGACGTCTTTCCATCATTGTTGAATCTCCTCTTCTTGAAATGACCATTCTTATTGTTTTGGCCCTGATTACCACCGAAGTGGTTACCATTTCTGGCATGTTGATTCCCTCCACGCTTGTTGTCACCGCTTCGATGACTGCTCTCACGGGTATTATCATTTTGTCGACTGCTCTCTTTTGGTTGCGTTGACTCGTTATCGCGCTCCACTAACTGAGCCCTATTCACAACATCTGAATACAAACACATTTTATGAGAAATAAGATGTTGACGTATCTCAGGTTTCAAACCTCGCAAAAATATTCGCGTCATTCGCTCTTCATTATCCACTAAGTGGGACGTAAACCGGGACAACTCAGCAAATTTAGCCTCATACTGCGACACGGTCATATTATTCTACTCTAATTTGATGAACTCCACCTCCTTCATGTGACGAACACTTTCGGGAAAGTATTTGTCATTGAACAGCTCTTGGAACTTCTCCCAAGACATCTTCAGTGCGGCAGGTTGAGTTCGCTTAATCGATTTCCACCAGTAATCTGCCTCTCCTCGCAACATAAAGGCGGCAAAGGGAACCTTTTGCTCCTCGGAGCATCCCAAGACATCAAATATCTTGGTGATCTTCTTTATCCATGTTTCCGCTATAAGTGGTTTTGGCTCTCCCTTAAACTCCGGTGGTCCCAGCTCCTTGAATTGTTTAGCGGTGACCGTCGAGAGTTTTCAGTGTTTCCACCTATATTTTGAACAGGAGCCGCTCTCGCTTGCTGTTGCATGAACTGCATAAAGCTTCTGAACATTCCATCATTCATCATCTGGTCAGTGTTGTTGTTTGCATGAGGATTGTCACCTTCTTGATGCACATTATCCTGATTATTGATATGTGGTGAATCAACAGTCGCCTGTGCTCCATTGCTATTCTCAACATTCTCAGATGTCATTTTCAGATACTGCCACAAAATAAAAGTTAATTGATATGTCATATATTATCCTTACATGATGACCAACCAATTAAATACCATACAAATAAACTTAGGTAGGTCATACTAGCGAATGAATTCCCCGTCTCTCCCCTCCTAGTTTTATTCTCACATCTTAGCCAGGGATCATATCCCTAAGCTCTGATACCAACTGTGACGCCCCTAAAATTAGGTATACATCACCCATCTTGGGTCGCCAGATACATGGTACTGAATACAAATACAACTTAATAATACAACTGTCGTGTACAATACGACCAAACATAATCTGTGAGTTTGAATACAAATATTATCTTCTAGAGAGTATTCATACTCAAAAGGAGTCCTCATTATAATTATTATCACACTATTTCACATAATAGTGAGGACTACTAATGCTATCCTCTAGACCATCACTCCGTTTTCCGACTCGTCTCAGCTATATTCTCATTTCCTGAAGAGAACAGTGAAAGAAAGGGTGAGCTCAACTAGCCCAGTAAGAAATATTATGACTAAGATAATGCAGAATAAATTATCATTAGCCTTCAACAGTGTTACACTGATAAAATATACTCCCTCCGTCCCAAATTAACTGCTCAATTTTGACTTTTTTAAGTCAAATTGACTATTCTTAGAATTAATAATTAAGCACATATAAATATATTTCTAAAATTATAAAAATTAGGATTAGTAATAAATTGTATATACTTTCTTTTGGTTATAATTTCTTCACCTATATTTTAGCAAAAATAGTAAAAATATTAGTTTTAAAAATGGTCAATTTGACTTTAAAAAGTCAAAACTGAGCAATTAATTTGGGACAGAGGGAGTAATAGACATCAAGTTTAACTGCAGCGGAACAAGCAATCCATTAAAAGAGTCAAGTAGAAAATAAACTCTACTATCTTTTATGATTTAAAAGGTTTTTCAAAACTGTTATCGCTGAGACTCAGCTTAATAAAATAATCCACATCATCGAATCACCCCTGCACTACGGCCAATGATATTCGTGTATTCATTAATGGTCATGATCATGCCAACAACTGTCCATCAATGCACTACGGGCCAATGAGAACTTTTACCACATCATTTGTAACATTACGGTCATGATTATACCGAATAATCCCTGGTCATAATCATACCAAGTCCATCTATGCACTACAGGCCACAGATGACTTTCAACATTTTATAAACATGAGGATGATGACAATGATATAAGAATTCAATAAAACAAGTTCAAGAATTAATTTATCCAAGAATTAACAACGTCCAAATTGTCAACATGATACTGTTTCGTGGAGTAAAATTCAAGAATGCTTAGAAGAATATTTTCATGAAAAGATACTGGATGAACCGCAATTATCAAGGATATTCCACTAATTTCATGGAGTATAGAAGTTAAAACTTAACCAACTGAGTATAATAAAGAATGGAATAACAAAAGAAATCACCCGGCATGCGATAGACCGCACAGACAGGTTATTCCAACAGAATAATAAATAATGGAACCAGGTCCGGCGTAAACGCACAGACAGGATATTCCGACAGAATAATAAATAATGGAACCAGGTCCGGCGTAAACGCACAGACAGGATATTCCGACAGAATAATAAATAATGGAACCATGTCCGGTGTAAAACACACAGACAGGATGTTCCAACAGAATAATAACAAGACGGAACCAGGTCCGGTGTAAAACACACAGACAGGATGTTCCAACAGAATAATAATAAAAACGGAACCAGGTCCGGTGTAAAGCACACAGACAGGATGTTCCAACAAAATAACAGAAGAATGTCACCAAGTATAGGGTAGACCGCGTATACAGGTTATTCCAACAGAATAATAAAAATGAAATAACAACAGTTCTCTTCATGAATAAGAAAGAATAACACCCCTTACCGTTTTAAAGAAGAGCTGAAATAAGGAAGTAGTTAAGTAGCAGAATACTTTTCTTCTCTCTCTCTCTATAGTTTCTCTCTCTAGAGTTCAGTGAATTCGTAAGAAATAATGAAGGAATGAGCTGCTATTTATAAAAAAATAGAATGCATAGTAACTAATCCATGAACGGTCCAGATTGATTACTTTAATCTGACGGTCCATATTTAAAGAATTTTTTTTAAATAAAATATAATATATTATATCTATAGAATAACTTTAATAAAGTATTCTGTTTTATATAAAAAGATGTTTCTGTTTTATTACGTTAATAATACGAATAAAACAAAACGTCATTATCGCTAAATAATTCATATTATTAACTGACAATAATTGAGTCAAACTGAGTGACTTCTCACATAAGCATTAATAATCAATACCGTGTGCTACTATGCAATCATACGTATTACTGTACTTTTACTATCGAGTAGTTCAACAGTATCAATGGTAAAACTTCCGCCGTTATTTTTAATAAAATATTTTTGTCGTTTTCTCAATCCGACAATAATTTCGTTGTAGAGTCCACCAATGATTGTGCCGTTGTACGAATATTCCATGTTAAAACGAATATTCCCCGACCAATCGAATATTATATAACAACTTGCGTACTTTGCAAAATTTATAAATATTACCCACAACTATAACATTATATCAAATTAACTCCATAATATTCAAAAATGATATTTATAGAAAATTCGTCTTTATTTATAAAAGTTGGGGTCTTACAAAGCGGGTGACAATTGGTCATGGTTTTTGAAACTTCTTCGCCAATACGTGTGCAAGCAGCGGTGGAAAGTGTGTTTGATTTCTGATCGTGCACAAGGCATAATACAAGCTATGAATGCACAAGAAAATGGGTTCACTGCACCTGCTGGGGTTCATCGTTTCTGTCTTCGTCATGTTCAAAGCAATTTTGCAACTGCAAACCCAGGTTTTGAATTAAAATTGCTCTGTTGGAAAGCGGGGAGCACCCATCAAGTACGAAATTTTGAGGCATACATGAAAGATATTAAAAAAATATCGCGTGAAGCTTATGATTGGTTGCGTAATATCCCGCCAGAGATGTGGACACTTTCCCATGACGGTGGCTGTCGATATGGTGTAACGACCTCAAACTTAGTGGAATGTTTTAACAACAATATAATGTCTGCTCGAAACTTGCCGATCACTGCCATGGTTGAATATATATTTTATCGATCTGTGGAACTGTTCAATCTGAAACCGACGGAATCTTTGAAAGAAATTAATGATGGGCACGAGTTTTGTACTGAGTCTAGAAAAATGTTTGAAAAAATTATGCAGAAGGCAACGGCACACGTAGTAAATTCATACAATGTACTAACTGGTATATTTGATGTCAAAACTGCGCGAGTTCGACGCGGTAACAATTGGAAGGGAGGCAATATACAAGTTATGCGATTAAACGAATGGCCTTGCTCGTGCGGAAAATGGAAAGCAGAACGATGCCCTTGTTCTCATGTTGTTGCTACATGTATGAAGATAAGAAAAGATTGGCGTTTGTACATTGCAGATCATCACAAGAATGTACAATATGCAAAAATGTGGGAACCTAACTTCCAGCCACTTATACATCAAGACTATTGGATCTTCTCGCTACCAAATAATTGGGAAGCTTTTGAAATTTTAATACATAATGCAAATTTGAAGAGGACAAAGAAAAAAGATGGAGAGAGAGGTGGCATGACAAGAATTCACACAGAGATGGACATGTCCAATAGAGTTGTCCATTGTAGTGTATGTGGACAGGAAGGACACACAAAGCGTAGTAAATATTGTACTAAAGTGCCACAACTTCAACGTCATTAAATGCTATATGTAATAGAATTTTATATGCGAACGAATGTAGTTTTGTACTTATCCAACATTTTTTCATTTTCAACGAATACTTGTTCTTCTTGCTTTCTTAATTTAAATCTCTTGCATGTTATTTTTTTTATATAAATAAAAAGTTAAAAAAACTTTTTTTAAAAAAATTACAACGTTAGAAAAAAATTCTTTGAAAAATTAGAAATATGGCGTGGGTGAATTTGTTTTTATTAAAAAAATTCCATTGAACTTTCAGATTAGCATTAAATAAAAAAATTGCAAAAAGCCTCGCATCTTTTTTTTCCAAACTTGCAAAAAGCCTCATCTGACATCTTTACTTTTTTTTTAAAAAAAAAAACCAAACGCCAATCTAATAGGTGTTTACCCTCTCTCTCTCCTCATCCAACTTTTCGAAGTTGGTTATTTAAAAAAAATTCATACGCCAAACGCCACTAAAACTGGCGTTTACGCCTTTAAATATATTTTTTTTATTTTTAAAAACGTCTATTAAATTTTTTTTTTATAAAAATACGTCTATTTAAAAAAATAATTAATTAAGTTAATATAATAATCTAATTAAGGTAATTAATTAATTTTGGTCCAACGCCACTTGAATTGGCGTCTGAATTTTGATTTTCAAATCCAAACGCCAATTCAATTGGCGTTTGGCCCATTTTAAGAAAAGTTCAACTTTTTGGCTATTATCTAGAAAATGAGCTGCGATCAAGGCTATTCTTGAAAAATACTCTGGGAAACAAATGGTTTCGTATATACTAGTAGGGGCACATGCGTTGCGCGTGTCTTTCAAAGAAGAAAATAGTTTCTTAATTTTTTTAAAATGTATAAATTAGTTATAGTTATTAGGTAAAAATGAAAGTACACAGTCATGTCACTTTTAAAGTCACACGATCTACGATCGTAACGTGATTTCACTCTACGATCGTAGAATATTCCACGATAGTAGAGTGAATTCACTCTACTATCGTAGAGTAGTCTACGATAGTATAATGAATTCATAAATCGTGGAGTGATTACTCTACGATCGTAAAAAGTAAATTCACTCTACGATCGTAAATCGTGTAACTTTAAAAGTTACACGACTGTACACCTCTATATTCCCCTAGTTATTAATACGGTTGATATACAAAGCAAAAATAATACTCCCTCCGTTCCTAATTATTTGACGTTTTAGGGGTGGACACAAGAATTAAGATAATGATTGGAAAGTATTAAATATAGTACTCAGTTGTTTATAATACCCTTAAATCTTTTATTGGGATAAGAAGAGTTTTGTCGAGATAAGGAGAGAGAAAGAGTTTAAAGTATCAAAAAAATAGGTAGAGTAATGAGGGGTAATTTTAAAAAAATTATCATTAATTCTCCTAGATTTGAACAAACGTCAAATAATTAGAGACAAATGAAAAACTCTAAAATGTCAAATAATTAGGAACGGAGGGAGTATTGCTTTAGTAATAAGTGTCACAAATGTTAAATGTTGTAAAAATAACTCTGACCGCATGATTTCTACTCAGATAATGTTAGGGTTCTTAATTTTATTTTTTTAAATGACATGATATTAAATATTTTAATAATATTTTATGATATATGATCGACCTAATTAATATAAAATGTCACATTATTTAATACACTAATTGAGACCAAAAATTTAAATTTAAGTGGCATTTCTCTTCTAATAATCAGCCACCTTAAACAAACGTGATAACTTCTAGTTTCGTCGTATTTTTGAAAATATAATTATATTTGTGAAAGGAAAACACTATAATTTACTCCCTCTGTCCCAAATTATCTGCTGTTTTAACAAAAAAAATTTGTCCCACAATATCTGCTTTTTCAAGATTTCAATGCTTTTTTTCCCTTTATTTTCCAAGTTTACCCCTTTACCTAATTATTGATAGTCATTACTCTCATCCTCTCTCCACACATATATATGCACTCATACTTTCTCTCTCTACATACTATTTGTCTATTTAATACACTCATACTTTCTCTCTTCCTCTCTCCACACATATATATACACTCATACATTCTCTTTCTTTACACTATTTGTCTATTTAATACACTCATACTTTCTCTCTCTTCCTCTTTCTACATACTATTTCATGCACTCTTTTTTAAACACTTTTTTCATAATTCCACTAATAAGGGTATTTTAGTATTTTTATCACACATATTGGTATCTTTGTGGAACTCTAGAACAACAGATAATTTGGGACGGAGGGAGTAATTATTATGGGTTTTCTTATACCAAGCACGGAAAACAAGTGTTGGACATTGAATTCAAGAGATAAATCTACTAAAATATAATTAAAATAATATTTCAATAAGATTATATGCATTTAAAAATTATATGTTAATAGACCTCGTCTCTTGAATTTAGTGTCCAAGATTTCTATATTTAACATGTGACCTTAGAACACATGTTAAAAGACCCAATTATTATTTCCTATTCTATCACTAAGAGGTTGGTACTCTAATATAAATTTTTTTTTCAACAAGAAGAAGCTATATACCCATATATAATATTTATGTCACATCCTACAAATCCCATCCAAACTTAATTTCCATATCCTTTCTTTCACTACTGGTGGGGGTGGCTATCCAATATTTTGTTAAAATAGAACATTCTAAAATAATTATACTATCACACATAAAAATAGATAATGCTCACGTACACACATGTATACTGCAGATCCCACATGTCAGGCGATGACCTACAATGCGTATGTGATAGTAACATTGTTGAACATTCTGCATACCCATAACATGTCACCCCCTACAAAATCCAATCCAAAATTTATTTCCCATGGGTCATTTATTTTTCTAAAATCACCTTGCACAATTCATATCCAGTTTGCAATGCTGCCGATTATGCAGCCACAAACAGTTGATTATGCAAATCTGACCAAAACGTTTCAATTAAACTGCAATCCAACACAACCCAAATGGCCCATGGGTGGTTAACCGTTAACCACCATTGCATTCAGATGATTCAAAAAATGCCTACCTACAAACAAGATCCATTCTACCCCTAAAACTCTATTGTCACATTATCACATCCCCTAGTTTACACATGATTCTTGAGGCCAAACCCTCTGCCCATTAGTCCTAACAACTGATACCATGAAAGTACATGACCGGTCGGTTTAAAGATTTACATTTTCAGGCCTGTACATTGACATAATGTCCAGTTTTCCGTCTATGCCTGCTGTAGTCTGATACGAACCTGAACGTAAGGCCGCAACCTTCAACCTTGCACTTGTATGGCTTCTCCCCAGTGTGCACTCGTATATGCTCTGTCCTTGCCCATGCCCACTTGAATGACTTGGTGCAACCCTTCCACGGACATTTAAGAGGCCTGTCATCTTCATGAACACGTAGATGACGCACGGCGTTTTTGTGGGAGCTGAATTTCTTCCCACACCCTTCATGGTGGCACCAGTTACGTTTATGGAGGAGGAATTCGGCTTTCGTTTGGAAACTCAGTCGACAACCCTCTAGGTCGCATTTGTGAGAAGCCTCCTTGTTTTCTTTCTTGTTCTTGCG
Source organism: Panax notoginseng (assembly GCA_016801055.1). Lineage (NCBI taxonomy): Eukaryota > Viridiplantae > Streptophyta > Magnoliopsida > Apiales > Araliaceae > Panax > Panax notoginseng. Next base: position 44,820,006 of record CM029014.1, on the reverse strand, counting down.
GTTGTTTGGACCATCAAGAGAATTCCTCAATTTCTTCGTTACTGGCTTCTCCACTGTTCTCTTTGTGTCGATATCCGTTTTATCTTTACTAGCCCTTGGCCTCAACCCTTCGCATGGACTTTTAATAAAGCCATCAAAAACAGATCCATCCTCTGCTAACAGGTCTGCTTCTCGTTTTCTTTTCCTTGCATTTCTTGCAACTGACCTGGGTTGTGATTCGGAGTTACTTCTGTCAAATTCTCTCTGATCCTGTAAAGAACATTTTTCATCAGCACTATGCATTTTCTCAGCCGCACAGATCTCCGTTGGAACTTCAAGACTTTCTTCTGCTGAAACAGGACTAGACGCGCTCGCTAGTGTATCATTTCTTGAAGCATGTGTATGCATGTTATTTGCATCATTTGTAGTATTTATATCGAGCTGCACACAATCCAAATTTGCAGTATCACATGCCTCATTCGTGCAAAAGTTCTCCACGACTGATTTCTCCGTCTGCTCATCTGAACTTCCCACAGAAATGTTATCAGCGCACGACACCTCAGAGGTAGTATGATCAGAGACCACTTTTGTTAAAGCATCTCCATTATCCTGGATATTGTGTTGCACACCATTATCACCAGCAGTTTCCGTATCATAAATATCATTTTCTGAGCTGTTATTTTCTGGAATTTGAATCTCTGTTTCAACTTGAATCATTTCAGAAGTTTGAACAGCAACTTTAAGTGAACCAAGAGAAGTTTCAGAATAACATTTCTCATTCTTCTCAGTATTTCCCCCAGTAACATTGATCCCATGCTGCATCTGGGAATCAGAGACCTCTTTCATCAAAGCATCTCCATTATACTGAATATTGTTTTGCCCACTGTTATGATCTGCAGTTTCCGGATCAAGAATCTCATTTTCTGAGCTAATTTCTTCTGTTTGATTCTCTCTCTCAACTAGAACATTTTCAGCACTTTGAACAGCAATTAAGGGCGAACCTGCAGCAGTTTCAGAATAAAATCTCTCATTCCTCTCGCTGCTTTTCTCAACCACCTTGATCCTGTGCTGCATCTGAGAACCAGAAACCTCTTCCGTTAAAGCATCTCCACAGTCCTGGATATTGTGTCGCCCAACATTATCATCAGTAGTTTCAATCTCGCAAATCTCATTTTCTGAGCTGATTTCTTCTGCAATTTGATTTTCTCTCACAACTTGAATGTTTTCAGCAATTTGAACACCAACTCTGGGTGAATCTGCAACTTCAGAAATAACAGAAATCTCATCACACTTCCTGGGTGTCACACTGCACATATTTTCTTTTTGTTGGTCAGATGCCTCACTAGAAACTAACACGCCTCGGACAGGAGAAACTATTCCTGCATTTTCATTTTTACTAGGGTCAGCTGCAATCATGTTTCTGCTATTTTTATCAGGATCTGCACAACCAACAGGCTCAATGAGCTTTCTAGGATCTCCAGAGGTCTTACTTGCTCCTGTGGAACAAGAATGCTTAGACTTGAACCTTCTTCTAGAATATTGAATCATTTCAACATTTTTTTCAGCCACTTGTACATCTGACTTTGCTACCAGGGCTTCGTCCTTTTTAATTGGAGTGCTCTCAGATGAGTTGATTTGATCTGATTGATTTAATTTCCTCCTTTTTGATCGACATTTTCTGGATCGCCACTTAAAGCTTAAGGCACTTGTGCTGGGAGCTGTGTCAAAGAATAATCCATCCAGTGTCAACGCATGCTGCAGTTTCTCAGATGGAAATTTTTTTTGAAGCTTGATACAGTGCTGCAAGTTAATTTTCACTTTTGACGTCCAGTCTTCTCCACAATAATTTTGCTCTTCATCATCGATTGCAAGATTGATCAAGTTAAGGTCTCCCGGGGATGCATTATCTAACGGAATCTCCTGATAGTTAAAAGGGCTACCAATTTCATCAGCAACGGCTGCAGCATGTGCCTTTATTTTCTGGAAATCTGCCCAGGAAAACAAAACATTAATGTTTTTTTTTTTTGGACAAGTAAAACAAATATTGATGAATGTAATCAAATAGCCCTTCTAAATAAAATATAGCGACATATACTTTTTAAAAAGTTCATTCTAATACAATAAAATATACTTTTCAATATTAACTACCTACTGGCTACTGCATTATGCTTATGCTCATAAATATTTGGTTGTCAAGAGTCCAAGAACTAACTTAACAAGTGGAAGTTGTTTCATGAATGTGTGTTATGTTTATATGCATCTTCCCAAACTAGAGCTTTGGCCAGTTTTGTAACTGGTCTGCACTGGCTAGAAGCATGTCCTCACCTGAATGGCAAATTACAAGCACATTTGCTCCACCTTTGGAATGCAACAGCTCTTCAACTTGAATTGCATGCTCCAAACAGAATATCCGTGGTCTTAGATAAGTGTTAGATCCCTCATCCAACTTGGTTCTTAAAGAAATGGGTAGATCATTTGGAGGGGAAACATCAGGGACCAGATACCGATTCTCAGCCATACATAACAAAGACTGGCTTGTTTCTTGAGTTGAATAAGCTTCATTTGGATGTTGAACAAACTTGCTTGATGGTCTCATCTCATCGGCAGTATCTGAGGAGAAACTTTTAGCATTCGCTGAGGATTGAGCACAATCTTTTGTAAAATTGATCTCTCCCCCAGACTTCAGTGTTGTGGACACTGTGTTAGTCCTCTCACATGCTGAAAATATTATTTCCTTGAGAGCTAAAACTTTGTTGTCCATTCCATCTGCGTAACAGGAACAAAATGTAATTCTTGTCACTTTTGTTAGAAATATTCATATGTGATAGTTTTATATGATATGGTGGCTCCTGGGACTCCTAGACGCTTCATAGTTGTAAATGAAAAGCAGTAGCTTCTCTTTTTTTTCTTGGCCATGGAAAAACAGGTAACTAAATCATGGATTTAGATAGATAAGAATTCTACTTATTAAGATAAAGTTATGACGCAAGGAACAGCAATCTAGATTTTTTTCCAGCCACAGATGAGACCAGAAAAAGGCATAAATATATAAAAACTGATTGGCAGTGAATATAGTAAAAAACTTCTTAGCAGCAGTCATGCACCAAATAATTTTTCCCATAGTGCTAATTTGACCAGCCAAATTAGTGAAGACCTACGAAGTATGAACTTTGCAATGAACCCCAATGAAGAGGTGTCAAAAGTCAGAACTAACAACTAACTCTTAAGGATATTTCATATCAAGTAAATTATGTGCATACCCCTAACATTCAATGGGAGGCACTGCAGCAAGAGTTTACAAACATCAAGTATTGCAAGAAGCCAAGAATGTTAATGCAATTTTCCCCCTTATGATCTGCCACCCCTATGGCGTTTGCTTGCCAAATTATTAGCAGAAATAGTCATGTGACAAGTGAACCATAAAAAGAAATGTGAAAAGAAACAAAAAGTAAAGACTACTTGTAACAGAAACATCAGACGGATCAAACCAAGTGAACACTTTAAAAAATACCTGAATTAGAGACATCAACCATGCCGTTGAGGACCAAAGGGATATTAGACTCTGCAAGATGTGAAACTCCTCGATCTTGAACCATATGATGATTTGAAGAGAGAATATCCGTTGATGCCTCCTTAGATGGTTGTATAACTGACATGAAAGGAAAACCAAGAACCCCACAAGCTACACAAGGTAATGCCCCAGAATCAACTTGAAAATTGCATGACAAATCATCATCATCCACATCGTAATCATTCAGAGATTCCATATACAAGCTCTGGCTAAATATCTGTTGATTATCATCAGTCTTGGTATTAACATCTACACTTGGTGTGGCAGTAACAGCGACGCCGATGCAGTCAGATCCCTTAATTGAAGATGGCAGTGATTCTAGGTCCCAAAGAACTGCTTGGTACGAGGATTTTTTCTTAAGAAGATAGGTTAACATATTGTTTTCATTTAAGATATCCTCAATAAATGCTTTCTTCACTAATAATTCTCTTTCTTCTTTTTGACGATCTCTTAGACGAGAGCTCCGAACCCCTGGTAGTAGGAATCTAGGGACCCTGTCAGTCAAACAATATACTATATTAAACTTGAGGTATAATTGGTAAATATGAGCTCATTTAATTTTTAATTTTTTAGTTTATTTTCGTTAGAATTATTTGATAAAATTATTAACACAATTAAGGAAGAAACACAATTCATAAGAGCACAAACCTAAAAGCATAAAGCAACTAATCATGTAAGTAGATTCTAATAGACAAAGGATCAGCTTCAGCTATGATATCATAAGCCTTACATGTATCAAAAATGTCTTCAAGTTTTAAAGTAAATTCTCCCGAATCAGAAACACTAGATGCACTACTACTAAACCCCAGATCATGACAGTATTTTTTATTAAGAGTAAACTTCAAATCAGATATTTTATATAGTACTCCTCCATCCGAAAATATAAAAGCAACTTGCTGAAAATGGTAAAATAAGGAGATAACTTACCCACTTCTGAAATGAGTCACTTTTATATTTATACTTCCAAAAGTCGGTTAGCTTATATTTTTTTGGAACAAAACTAAAAATCATTTTGCTGTTATATTTTGGACGGAGGGAGTATATCTGACTGCTATAATTTCATAACATCCATTAACACTCAGGGAAACAGATATTAACTTAACTCTGAAATCTCTAATTAAAACCTGGAGGACCTCAAAGAGATACGCAGGAACTTCCTCAAACTTTGTACAAGGAAATTCCATACCACTTTCACCTTTCTTCGTTTTTATTTTTAGAAAGAAAAATTCTTGATTTATTTATTCCTCTATGACTCCCTTTGCTCCACAAAAAGAATACCATAAGCCAAAAGCTTATGTTCCACAGAAAGTGTCCTGTTCTTATTAATGGTAGTCTAAAATAGTAGAATAAAATGGCACAATGTTCTCAAGTTTGTCATCATAATTTCGTTTACATGCCACCACTACTAAATAACACATTATTTTTAGGTGTAAACATGGAACAAAAATACATAAATAATATTTGCAAGTTTCACAAATTAACCCCTTTGTGGATATTATTAATTTTTTTTAAAATTTAATCCTAAAAGAACCCAATACTTTTCATTAATTAAATTTCCATGTATTGATCCAAAAAAGGCTAACAAGAAAAAGGAAAGGAAAAGTTGGGCATTATAGGCACATTAGGAAGAGAAACATCACTGTACAAACCTTGTAGAAGGGGTTTCCTCTGTTGGGGGTAGGATTACTTTAGTTCAAACCTTTCTGTCTAGCATCGATTTATTTTCTCTCTTTTAAAGCTTCCGGTGGGAGCCACAAATTTTCTTAGAGCAAATTATGTGTCGATTCCTTTGGTCTAGGGCAGGGGAGGATCAGAAAGACCATTTGGTCAGTGTTAGCTGAGGAAGGGAATTTAGGTTTTATGAATCTGGTCTCTAACAACATATCTTTAGTTGGGAAGTGGTTGGGAAGATGTTTGGTTGGGGGATTTCTCTTTTACTTTCCTTGATTATATTACCTTTCTGTCTCTCCATAATGCGCCCTTGGTCAAATTTCTTTCGATCATTGAATGAAGTGTTACAGAACTTTCATTATTTCATAACTGAAAGTTCTTGAAGCTATTGATTTGAAATCCTCTATATTTGGGACACCTCCCTCATTAATGCTTTTGTATGGTCTTTGGTCCTTGATAGCTCAACACTAATGATGCCTCAAAGACGCTAAAAAGCTTTGCTACCAGGAGTTTGTCTAATGTGTATGCAGTCTAGTAAAGATAACTCCTGAGGTGTGGAAATAATGGTGTTTACTGCATGTTGTTGTGTTTGTCCAAAAAGATTGGAAGAGTTCATTCTTACCAAGTTTCGCGGCTAAGGCAAGAAGATAGATGGTAAGGTACTGTGTTGGTGTAGTAGCTTTGCTATTCTGTGGTGTATTTGGACAGAGGAATCTTGAATTTTAGCACCCAGTTCTTGTCTTCTCTCCTCCTTTGAACATGGTCATTTCCTGGCCTCTTTGTGGTCTTCAGCCATGGGTGCTTTTGAAATAACTCAATTATTATAAAAACTTCAATCAATCCCTAAAATTAATAACCAAGAGCTTAAATAGTCTCTGGAAACTTTAACTCAAGTAAAAAACCAAATTAGACCTTTACTAAACAACAAACAACTAAAAAAAAAAAACAATAAAATTTCAACCACCCGACAGCCTTCCTAGAACCACGAATTTGAGGATGAAAACGACCTCAACCGGGGAGCTCTGGTTGGGACGGTATGGAGCATGAAAATTCCTTTCCGAAAACATATTATAATAGGCAAACAGACAATCGAGTTAAAAGTTATGCCCGTCTCTTCGAACCAGCTCTTTTACCCAAGTTTTTATCCAACTCTTCTTCCTACTCCAAAGCCAATTGTCCTACATCAGTCCTTCCCACATGCGAAGAACTCGACCTCGAGTTATAATCGGGATAAAGTGGAACATCGACACAAAACTAGTAAAGATCAGCTATATTGAAAGTACGAAAGATATTCATATCCGCAGGTAAGTCGATCACGTAGGTGATCTTCTTGATCACCTTGTACGGCTATACTTTCTTGGCTTCAACTTGTTATAGGAACCGACTGGGAACCTTTTCTTATACAGAAACACCATAATCTGATCACCCTCAGCAAACGATTTCTTACGCCTCTTGATATCTATTGCGGCTTTATACTTTGCATTCTTCTCCTCCAACCCGACTTTCAGTTCAGCCTGAACATCGCGAACCTGCTAAGCCATGTTTTTGGCAACAACACTCGCTCCAGCAACCTTGGGAAGACGGGCTAGGTCCAACACATGCTTAGGAGGATGCAGATACACTAAAGCAAAAGGAGATTTACCAGTAACAACGTGAATTGCGTTATTATATGCGAATTCAGCTTGTGCCAGTGCCACGTCACACTGTTTAGGCTTATCACCACAAATGCTTCGAATTAAATTCTCCAGTGTTCAGTTCAGCGGGTGCATAGTGCCACTGAACTTTAGGTTCAGATTCTCAGTTTCCTTGTCGGTTTGCGGGTGCATAGTGTTACTGAACTTTAGAGTAGTATCCATCCGCCACCACAATGTAACCAAAAAAATGGCTAAGTAACTTCGAATCCCTATTAGAGGTGATAGACTGAGGTACTCCATGTAAATGAACCACTTCACGAAAGAAAAGCTGAGCAACATGGGAAGTATCAGATGTCTTCCGACAAGGGATACCCATCTTGGAGAACCTGTCAACCAACACAAACACATAGTCTACTCCACACCGAGTCCGTGGAAGACCCAAAACAAAATCCATCGACAAATCCTCCCATATGGCACTCTGTACAAGTAGAGAGGCATGTAGAGATCTGTATTCTAAGCTTGTCCTTTAGTAGTCTAACAAACATAACATTTGCGAACAAAGTTACCCACGTCACGTTTCAACTGAGGCCACTAATACCGCTAAGCTACCCCACTGATAATTTTGTCACGTCCTAAGTGCTCGCTCAAACCTCCGTAACTCTCGAATCAGCTTCTCCCTCAAAGAACCCCGAAGAATACATAACTGATTTCCGCGGAACAAGTAGCCATCAACCACATGAAATTCTCCCTCTGTTCGTTTAAGAACACACCTTCCCTATACCTCGATGAAATCTTCACCATCCGAATACAGCTCTTTCAGAAACTCAAACCAATAATTTCCTGTTGCATAGCGACCAACAAACTCGCATGTCGACTCAATGCATCTGCCACCTTATTTAGAACACCATATTTGTGCTTCAAAACAAAAGGAAACTTTTGCAAATAGGTTGCCCACCGAGCATGCATATTACTTAAGCGTCTCTTACTGTTCAGGAACTTTAAAGCCTGGTGATATATGTACAAAATAAATTCACGCTGAATCAAATAGTCCTCCCAATGCTTTAGAGCACGAACAATAACATAAAATTCTTGGTCATAGGTACTCCACTTTCAGCGTGCATCACTAAGCTTTTAACTGAAAAACGCCACTGGTTTCTTCTCTTGTGACAAAACTGCTCCAATCCCAATTCCACTAGCATCACACTCCACCTCAAATAATTTATGGAAGCAGGAACAAGAGTAGTGCATAGTTTTTCTTTGATGACTGCAAAAGCTGTTTCAGCTGTTTCCCATTGAAATTTACCCTTCTTTAAACACTCTGTAATGGGTGCCACAATGCTACTGAAATCTCTAATAAATGGACGATAAAACGTCGCGCCAACCCATGGAAACTACTCACCTCTCCTACTGTCTTGGGTGTAAGCCAATCACAAATGGCTTTCACCTTTTCTTCATCAACCAATATGCCCTCCGAACTGACCACATAGCCAAGGAATAACAATCGTTATGTCAGCCAGTTGCACTTTTTAAAATTAATAAAGAGCTTATTTTTGGACGACACCTCTAACACAATTCGAAGATGCTCCATATGGTCTTCCACACTCCGACTATAAATCAGTATGTCATTAAAATAAATGACAACATATTTTCCAATGAAAGGTCGTAATACCTAGTTCATAAGTCGCATAAAAGTACTAGGGGCATTGGACAATCTGAAAGGCATAACCAACCACTCGTAGAGTCCATCCTTTGTTTTAAAAGTTGTCTTCCATTCAACACCAGGTTTGACCCGAATCTGATGGTATCCACTTCGCAGATCTATTTTGGAGAACTTTGAACCCTTCACCATGTCTAGCATGTCATCCAATCTCGGAATCGGAAAACTGTATCTACAATTATCTTGTTAATCACACGACTATCAACGCACATCTCCAACTGCCATCTTTTTTTTGGGACTAGTAATGCGGGAATAACGCATGGACTCATCCTCTCTCGAATAAACCCCTTTTTTAGTAATTCCTCCACTTTCTCCTGTAAAATCTGATTTTCATTGGGACTCATCCGATAGTGTGACAAATTGGGTAAGCTTGCTCCTGGAATTAAATCAATTTGGTGTTGAAAATCTCTTAGCGGTGGAAGGTCATTTGGTATATCATCAGACACCAACTCACTGAACTCGGCCAAAAGGGACTGCACTTTCTCGGGTAACACAACCCTCTGTTCTTCGTTCTCTTCTATCACTAGAGCTCTCAACCTCTCACAACCACAACATGTACCTCCTATGCCTCCTTAATTTCAGATTCCAAATTAGTTACTGAAGTGATTAAAAAGAGTAAAGGTTGTTCTTTTGCCGTGGTCGTAGTTGGGCCCCTCCTGAACTCCGTTTTGATTGCAATTTTCTTGCTACCCCAATTGAAAACAAAATCTCGTCGCGCCCCCTATAGGTGACATCCACATCAAACTGTCATGGTCATCCCAATAACACGTGACTAACATCCATGTCGACTACGTCGCAGACCACCTCATCTCAGTTGTGATGTCCTAGATTGAAATAGGAACTTTGCACACTTCAGTCACTTTCACCTTAGGTCTTTTCTGAACCCACCCAATCACATAGGGCTTTGAATGTTTTTCTACTCGCAGCTTCATATGTTCTACCAGTTTTTTGGACACAAAATTTTCACAACTACCACTGTCACCAATTAAATCACAGACCTTCCCCTGAGCACTGCAACAAGTCATAAAAATATTGTTTCTTTGTGAGAAATCTTCTAGCTTCGTTGAACACATGACTCGCTGAATCACACAGTTTACATGCTCCCCATGTTCCTCCGCTATTTCTGCACCATCCAAGAGTTCGTCCATGTCTATTCCTTCTTCAACATACTAAACGTTCTCGTCATTTTCTCCAACATCCACGAAATTCACCGATTTTCTGGTCGGACGTATGGCCTCGTTGGCCGCACCTATAACACTTCAAACCACCTGATTTAGCATATGGGTTTGGCGTCCATGGGGCTTCCCTCATAGTTGTTGCTATTGATCGTGTCCCAACAGGGGTATTACTAGGAACCGAACCTCTGGGTCTGATTTGCAACAGTTTTAGAATGACTCTGTCCATTGCCCGGTGAAAATTTGCTTTTGTTCGCAGCTGCATTGGACGTCTTAGCCATGCCCTTCTTGTAGTAGGAAAATCAATTGGATGTTTTCTCCATTAATTCCGCCTTCAAGGCCATGTTATGCGCTTCATCCATTGTCCAAACGACTTGTAGTCCAATTTTATCTCGAATGGTATGGTTTAATCCCTCCAAATATCTGGAAACATGTTATCCCTCTGTCTCATTTAGGTTGCTACAAACTGACAACCTAGACCATTCCTCAGTATAATCTGCAATAGTCCTCTTACCCTGCGTACAATTCTGATAACTCCAAAAAATAAATTGCTCATAATCTGTGGATAAAAATTTGCTCATCATAAGTTGTTTTAATCGACTCCAGGATCGTACAGGACTCCTGCCTTGTCGTCGCCTATCCATCTGCAACTTCTCCCACCAAACAGCGGCCCCGCTTCTCAACTTATATGCTACCAGATTGACTTGTCGATCCCTCGTAACTTCAGTCCACTCGAAGAACCTCTTAACCTTAGAAATCCAATCTAGGAATTCTTCAATCTGTAGTTTATCATAGAACAGTGGTATGTTTGCGTGTATTTTATAGTCAGGATGATTTTGGTTTTGGTCTTGTTGAGGATTCCTTCGGTAACCCACAAAGTCCTCATCAGAGTCTTCATCACTCAAATCTTTGAACTACTCGTGTCTCGGCGCTCTAGGCGGACGTCCACCTCAAGGCGGCCAAGGGCAACTCCCTCGACTGCATCTCTGTTGGCAAGGGCAAGGGCAAGGGCATTGACAATAGGGGCGTTGGGATTGGGTTGCTAGACCAACAAAACACTTGTTGCAACATGGCCTCCGCCCTCGCCATCAATTGTCACTATTCATCAATCGCTGCCCATAATTCGACATCCCTACGACCAGCGTCGCTAGGGTTACCTCTTCGGGCTCCGTTGTTGGCCATCGAACAAGGCAAATCCCTCGACTTTGATACCAATTGACGCAGAACGGAAGTAAAAGAGTTTACTAACGTAAGCTCTAAGAACACAAATTGGAATCCACCAGGAAAATAACTCAATTATTATAAACACTTCAATCAATCCCTAAAACAAATAACCAAGAGCTTAAATAGTCTCTGGAAACCCTAACTTAAGTAAAAAGACCAAATTAGACCTTTACTAAACAAATAACTAAAACAAAAAACCCAAGTAAAACAATAAAACTTCAACCACCCGACAGTCTGCCTAGAACCACGAATTTAATTATGAAAACGACCTCAACCAGGGAGCTCTGGTTGGGACGGTATGGAGCACGAAAATCCCTTTCCAAAAACATATTATAATAGGCAAACGAACAACCGAGCTAAAAGTTTTGTCTGTTTCTTCGAACCAACTCTTTTACCCAATTTTCTATCTAGCTCTTCATCAAACTCCAAAGCCAATTGTCCTACATCAGCTTTTCATAGGATTGTGTGAGCAAATTTGCAACACAATTAGACTGCTACTCTATTTTAAGGGGTTTGTATTTTTTTCCAACATAAAATTTCTCATCCTCGTATATTTTTTTGTAATCTCTTCATTTTCTAATTAAACCTTCTTTTCTATTAAAAAATCAACAAGAAAAGTAGGACATGGTTTTCCAGACAAAGGGATTATATTTTGGTTGTCCAATATATGCTCCTTCATTAACATGCAGAACTTTGCGTACATTCTTTCTATATCCAAGAGATTATTAGTAGAAGAGATGCATAAATTGTGAACTGCCATAAAAACATCCACAACTATAAAGCCCAAAAGCACGTATCTAATACAGAAAATAAACCCCAAATATTGGCCTTTTAAAGTTCAATATGAGATATTTACAAATTTAAGATTTATATGATTCATTTAAGTTTTGAAAACAATAAATCTCATAATTAGCAGTTTTTAGATAGTTTATAACATAGTTCATAATCGTTTTGGAAATGGTCTAAGTAAGATTTCTGAGAACCGAGAAGAAGTGAAAATATAACATTCACTTGGCAGCTCTCTGAGAACCAGAAACATAACTTCCAGATACTATAAGCTACGATATATATAGATTTGAAGGGATGATTATAAGCTAACCTTGAAACAAAAGACATGGTCAACAGGTATAGCAGCTGCTGATGAGAAAGCATGGGAAGATGGTTCATGGCAGCTCTGCGGACTGCAGCTTCCTTAGCTACTGTAAGCCACTTTGGAGTTCCAAAGTTAGCAGCTTCCCCACAATTAAATCCTAGATTGAGAAAGAAAAAATACATAAGACTTCAGTAACCAATCAAGAAGAAAATTAAAATTTAAGTCGACTTCGCTGGATATGGAGTTAGTTCAAATGTACAAAGCAGAGTATACAAGATACAGGGAAAACAAAATTTTATAGCCAAACAATGTCATATCTACTAATAATGACTATATAGACCAGATAGCCTTGTATTATCAAATAGCATAAAAAGAAAAGAAAAAAAAAACTTTTCAAAAGTTAAAACCCGACTACAATTATCACATAATAGCTACATGTTTAGATGACTATATATAATCTTCTATTCAAAAGGAATCTTTTTCTACAGGAACCTTATTTCCACAAGATCTCACTCACGTGATTGTGGGTTCCATTTACTATTCATATGGGGGAGTCTTGCAGAAATATCAATTTATCTTGTGGAAATATAAATTCCCTATATATTAGGAGGTGAAGGTAGTAGCTATGCATCACAATACTGCTATCATTACAAATGAAATAATTTTAGTCTGAACTTTAAAGAATATCTACATACAACAAGAGCAGTTCCGCCACTTAATAGAGTTTATTAATAAAATATAGACAAAATGATTATCCACAAAGTAGAAAGTAAATTGAAAAATGTAATGGAACAAAGAGTAAATCCTGCTAGCGATCAATAGCCAACCTCCATATTCTTCCTACTGACATAATTTGTTGAAATTTTTTTAAACCATAAATAAGCAACAACCTTCCAATAATTCTTTTCATATGCTTTTAACTTCTGTGTTTTTGTAAAATCCAACTTTAGAAATTAAGCAACTAAAAGGGGAACAAATCATTAATTATGTGATTACAAAAATGAAAAATTAGAAGGTATGATTGACTATAATCATAATGTGCTTAGTGAATCTTATAGGCAATAGCTCATCACCTTGTAAGCACTCAAGTAGGACACCTGAATAATATAGTAATATCTTTAACCCATTTTCCTCATGTTAAAATATTGCTAGTTTTTAATCAGATAGGATACTCTATTGTCCCCTAAAAATAAAAAGATATATTGAAAAACTGGTGCAATATACAAAATTCTCGTGTATTCCGAGGCTTTACTCAACTGAATTCCACAATCGGACTAAAAACACTGGTGGTTCATTAATGTAGTTTATAACAATATAACGGCGGCTTAAGCACCAAGTAAGGAAAAGCCACACTATGGTGACTTATCATATAAAACAGTAATAATAACACTATGGTACAACAAACTGTAAAAAGATTACCATGGCTGAATCCTACGTGGTACGCCCTAGGAAAAGTCACCACAAATTCACCAGGATTTTGTACTAACCTGAAAAACAGAAATCAAAATGGATTAACTAAATCATTAGCACAAAAAATAGGCAATATCAAACTAAGTCCCACAATTCAACACAAAGCAGTGCAAATAAATGCCAATTAATATTATCTCAACTGAGTTTAGAGCGATAGAAAAGGTAGGAACCAAAGATACTGTTAGACGAACAGGAAAAAACCTGCAACATGGAATGCCTGATGCAACAACAGCTTCAGGTGATAGAAGAGTAGTCTTCTCGCCCAAGAGTGTCAGAGCGGCTGGAAATATATTTAGAAAAAAGAAGGATCTGGGTCAAAAAATTGCTATAGATATTATAAATTTGTATGAATCTAGCATTTCTGTTCTTAATGCAAAATACAGCAATTTAAGTAGATTATGAGGATAACAAACTTGCAAGATTTACAGTTAAATAAATAAATAAATATCAATTCTGAGGGAATGAACTGTAAATTATGCAAGTAAATTTGGTATTGGAGAGTTATAAACAAATGCAAAGAGTTGACAATATATATATATATATATATATATATATATAGAAATATTTAGGCCTGTCAGGCATTCTATACTCTCAACATCAGTGATGAGTATGAAATATTTTATATTTTTATTCCTTAATACTTAATCTTTTGTATTTATTTTGTGCCTAAATAAACTCATTATTCTTATATTTTTATTTTAGGTACAATTGAAGGAGTTTCATAATTTTGGAAATAAATTGGAGGAGGTTTACGGGATTCCTAGCAAATCAAGGATTCAACAATTAGTATCATAAATGGATTTGGATTCACGCGGCAATGAGTTTAAGCACATGGCAATTGTGGGATTTAATTCCAATTTTAAATCTGAATTTTAGATTCTAGAAGAATAGTTTGTACAATTCTATTGTAATTAGGATTTCTTTTAGACTAAGATTTATTTCCAAATTGAATTCTATTTCTTTATGGAAATTGGTGAAATCTGTAATTCCTTTTAGGATTTGGATTTCTACTTCCTATAGGATTTAAGACTTTGTCTAGCACTATAAATAGAGGATGAGAGTCAGGGTTTTACGCATTCAATCATCTACTATATTCTCTCATCTACAACATTGGAGGATTGAAGACATGAGCTAAGTACTTTTTATTCAGTTCTAAGGGATGTTGAACCTTATTTATAATTAATGGTTAATTGAGTATTCATTATTTATTCCTTCTCACATGAAATTCATTCTTGATAATCTGATTTAATTTCTGAATGCTATTTGGCTTAACTGATTTGATTTCTGCAGGATTGAGTTGGTTAACGAATATCATATGCTAGATCAAGGAATAATATTACGTGTAATTGATATTGTTTCTAATCACAAGTAGTAATTAGTAATATCTGATTGTGGACAAGCTTTTGAGTATTGCTATGATTATCAGAAGACAAGTTAAATAATCTGAGCTTATGTGTTTGTTGCTTGGAATAGTCTAATTCCCTAGTTCTTAATGCTGCTATTATATTAAATCTAGAGAGCTTGCTCTAGGTTATATAATTGTTAGAATCTTGTGAAGAGCTTGTTTCATTGAGTGACAATCTAAGGGGAGTTTCGGGTAGCAGAGCTTGTTGTTACCTAGGGCTATTAGTTTCATTGAAGGGTAAATAATGTTACACTTGATTAATCTATTATTGTAAAAAGGTGATACTGAACTAAAGAACTAAAGATTTTTATTCATTGTTTATTCTTATTATTTTTTTCTTGTTAATTTAGTTAATTAATTAAAAATCTCCTTTTCATTAGAAACCATAGGATAAATATAAAATAAATCACTCTCTGTGGGATCGATCCTTGCTTACTATTGTGTTAATTGTTTAAATTTGTAAAGTGAAAGTGAGGTTAATTTAGGAGTGTAAACGACAGCTCCCAAATTTTGGCGCCGTTAGCCGGGGAGTGTTATTTGTTTTTGTTTATTCTTTGTTTTCGTTTATTTTTATTTTTATTATTTTTTTTTTCTTTTTGTTTTATGACTCAATCCTCTTTGTTAACTTAAATTTTGATCAAGAGATAGAGAAAACTGTAGATACAAAAGAAGTTCTTGTTCCATCACTTGAAGTGGAAGAGATGGCGGTGCCACACAATAACAGAACTTTGAAAGAACTGGCTACTCTTGATCTGACTCAACTATCTTTTTGTATTGAGTATCCTACTTTAGATGTTGCTTTTGAACTTAACTCTAGACTAATTCATCTTTTGCCTACTTTTCGTGGTCTTACAGGTGAAAATCCATATAAGCATCTAAAGGAGTTCCATGTGGTGTGTTCCACGATGAAAGCACAAGGAGTGGCAGAGGAGCAGATCAAGCTTAGACTTTTTCCATTCTCATTGGCAGATTTGGCTAAAGACTGGTTATACTATTTACCTTCAGGATCAATACGATCATGGACTGATATGCAAAGGTTATTCTTGGAGAGGTATTTTCCTGCATCAAGAGTTACCGATATAAGAAAGGAGATATGTGGAATCAGACAGTTCAATAGAGAGAATCTCTATGAGTATTGGGAAAGGTTCAAGAAGTTGTGTTCCAGCTGTCCACCTCATGGAATAGATGAACATTACTTGATCCAGTACTTCTATGAGGGGTTGCTACCAATGGAAAGAAGCATGATTGATGCAGCAAGTGGAGGAGCACTGGTAGACAAGACTCCAGAAGCGGCAAAGAACTTAATTGCAAACATGGCAGCTAACTCACAGCAGTATAGAACTAAGATGGATCACACACCACAAAGGGTAAATGGGGTAAGCACAAGAGACTTGGAGCAACAGATTTCTGATTTAACTATTTTAGTTCGACAAATGGCTGCAAGGAATACGCAAGGTATTCAGCAAGCTCAACCT
The DNA here is from genome assembly GCA_016801055.1 of Panax notoginseng. Classification (NCBI taxonomy): domain Eukaryota; kingdom Viridiplantae; phylum Streptophyta; class Magnoliopsida; order Apiales; family Araliaceae; genus Panax; species Panax notoginseng. The sequence goes on along the minus strand of CM029014.1, from coordinate 44,803,592 downwards.
CAGTACCACACAGAAAATCAAGAAGTACCTGTCAATTCTGGAACATCTATGGAGGATATGTTCAAGGCATTCATGAACCAAACACAACATTTCATGAGTCAAACACAACAATTCCAGCAAGAGACAAGAACTTCTGTTCAAGATCTGAGGGACCAAGTTGGTCAACTTGCAACCACTGTAGGAAGGTCATGTTCTCAAACTGTTGAGAATGTAAGTGCCATAACATTGAGATGTGGTACAGAGGATCAACAACAAGAAAAGTCAATACAAAACAAGTCAGACAATAGTGAAACAAACAGCAGTGATGTACTCAAGCATAAATTTCCACCTTTTTCAACTTATGAAGCGAAACTACCTTTTTCCCAAGTTCTAACAAGGAATTGGAAAGTTGGAAAAAATTCAACGTGGTATAGAGAGTCTAATGAAAAATTCCTAGAAGAAATCTCGAATAGGAACAAGAACTTAAAGATGATGAGGAGTTCACTAGTGGAAACCAGTTGAAAGTGCTTGAGGCTACTACTGAATTTGAAGAAGAAATCAGGTATTCAAAGTCTAAAAAGGATGAACAAGAGGAAGATGAGAACAATTTGATAAGTTCTGCAGATATTTACAAAGAGGATATAGAGGATACATCGGTGCAAACAATAAAAACACTACATGATACATACCATTGGACCTTAACTATGGAATTGGATGAGGCACATGTCCAGTTCAACATATATGAAGTTAAAAGGTATCTTGATAATATTAATTCTATTTTTTTTACTGATTTTGACTCTATAGTGCAGGAATCTTTTGATCAAATACAATTATACAAGGAGGATTTGAGGGCTGGAATGGAACAAAATCAGGATCTGAAGGATGCTCCTAATGAAGAATTGAAGCTGTTACCAGTCCACTTGAAGTACACAAGTCCAATTACATAGGATGAGAAGGATGATGTCAGGCCAATGACAATAAACAAGGGCAGCTGCTTGGGAGGCAACCCAAGATCTCAAATTTGATTTTTCTATCCCTTCACTTTTTAGTTTTTTTATTGCATGTTAGCTAGTAGTATTTTCTTCTTTGCGTGATTTTCTTACATTGGGGACAATGTAAGGTTTGAGTGTGGGGGGAAGATTTATGTTTTTATTTTACTTAGGAATATTGATCCGATTTTGATGGGAAATTTGAAAAAAATTAATGCTTTTGAAATTTTTTTAAAAAAAATTGGTTTCATGATTCTATTTGGCTATGTGTTAAAAGGTTAAAGTCAAAAATTGAAAATTAATACTAAATTTCAAAATCTATTTAATGCTTAGTTGGTTAATGAATGATGAAGACTAAGCCATGATCCATAGTAATTGATTTGAATTAAATTTGTGATTCATGAGTACTTGAATATGAGAAGCATGTTTATTTGACTAAGTTATTTGTGGAGTTGTCTATGTGCACTGATTTCACGACTTAGAACTGTTTAACTTGCTTATGTTGTTGCAGAACCATGTGAAAAAAATGATGAATGAAAAAAAAAGAAAATTAAAAATCTGCTTCAATGTCCATTGTGCGAAATAACTGGGTATCTAAGCCTCGGGAAGCATCGGTATTCACGCTGAAAAGTGCGATAGATAAAAGCAGCTTGACTAGTCGACTTTTGTGGCCTTTGTTACTTGAATAAGTAAGCTTTAGGGGTGTCTCTACACCTAGCGCCCTAAGATCATATGGTTTAGGAGTCGTTGGTAGAAAGTTCGCTAATGGGTAACTCTGAAAAGCCTAAGAATAGGAGACATTGCACATGTCAAGAAAAGAAAAAAAAAATATACGAAATAAAAGAAGCATGAAAATACATTCATTTGTGCTAAAAAGAAGGTTCTATGAAAAAACTTAAAAAGCAAGAAAAATTTGTTCTTGGTTGCGAGTTGCACGATTTTTGCTCCATGGTAACTAAGTTGAGTAAGTATGTAGATTTTAGGAAAGTTTCTTATGTTGTTACAATTTGGTTTAATGAAATTCATTGGTGAAATAGTAAGGTTGTTCATTGTGAGTTAACTGACAAGGCATTGATTAAATTTTTGCAAATTTAGTGTTGATAGTCATGATTTGTACCTTGAAATCTTTTGACATTATGGTTGAATAGAATTTTTCTAGAAATCAAATTTTTGGTTTACACGAGGACGTGTAAAAAGATAAGTGTGGGGGAATTTGATGAGTATGAAATATGTTATATTTTTATTCTTTAATACTTAATCTTTTGTATTTATTTTGTGCCTAAATAAACTCATTATTCTTATATTTTTATTTTAGGTACAATTGAAGGGGTTTCATGATTTTGAAAATAAATTGGAGGAGGTTTACGGGATTCCTAGCAAATCAAGGATTCAACAATTAGTATCATAAATGGATTTGGATTCGCGCGGCAATGAGTTTAAGCACATGGCAATTGTGGGATTTAATTCCAATTTTAAATCTGAATTTTAGATTCTAGAAGAATAGTTTGTACAATTCTATTGTAATTAGGATTTCTTTTAGACTAAGATTTATTTCCAAATTGAATTCTATTTCTTTATGGAAATTGGTGAAATCTGTAATTCCTTTTAGGATTTGGATTTCTACTTCCTATAGGATTTAAGACTTTGTCTAGCACTATAAATAGAGGATGAGAGTCAGGGTTTTACGCATTCAATCATCTACTATATTCTCTCATCTACAACATTGGAGGATTGAAGACATGAGCTAAGTACTTTTTATTCAGTTCTAAGGGATGTTGAACCTTATTTATAATTAATGGTTAATTGAGTATTCATTATTTATTCCTTCTCACATGAAATTCATTCTTGATAATCTGATTTAATTTCTGAATGCTATTTGGCTTAACTGATTTGATTTCTGCAGGATTGAGTTGGTTAACGAATATCATATGCTAGATCAAGGAATAATATTACGTGTAATTGATATTGTTTCTAATCACAAGTAGTAATTAGTAATATCTGATTGTGGACAAGCTTTTGAGTATTGCTATGATTATCAGAAGACAAGTTAAATAATCCGAGCTTATGCGTTTGTTGCTTGGAATAGTTTAATTCCCTAGTTTTTAATGCTGCTATTATATTAAATCTAGAGAGCTTGCTCTAGGTTATATAATTGTTAGAATCTTGTGAAGAGCTTGTTTCATTGAGTGACAATCTAAGAGGAGTTTCGGGTAGCAGAGCTTGTTGTTACCTAGGGGCTATTAGTTTCATTGAAGGGTAAATAATGTTACACTTGATTAATCTATTATTGTAAAAAGGTGATACTGAACTGAAGAACTGAAGATTTTATTCATTGTTTATTCTTATTACTTTTTTCTTGTTAATTTAGTTAATTAATTAAAAATCTCCTTTTCATTAGAAACCATAGGATAAATATAAAATAAATCACTCTCTGTGGGATCGATCCTTGCTTACTATTGTGTTAATTGTTTAAATTTGTAAAGTGAAAGTGAGGTTAATTTAGGAGTGTAAACGACAGCTCCCAATCAGGTAACTGACAGAAAAGGTCTCTCATCTTTTAATTAGAACTTTCCGACTGTACATTCTATATGAAAGAATGATGATTACAAAAATTCGTAATTTTTACTTCGGCTGTGCATGAGAACAAAGAATTCCACAACTCAGAAATAAAGATTTAGTCTGCATTAGTTTGAATCTAAAACTAATTGATCCCTTCCCAATTCCCATACATGGATCCCATTCTCCTAATTGCACTAGTATGTCATTTCTATAACCAACCAGTCCCAAAATATTGATCATCCAAATCAAAAATACAAATACTACAAGCATTTTCATGAGCATGCAAGAAACAATATTATTTATATGGCTTTGACAAGTAATGAGAATGCAAGTCATAATTTAAGCTTTCCCTGAAGTTCTAGGCAGGGTCAATGGGCAGAAATTTGTTTAGGGGGTCAAAATTCAATGAAAAATGCAATAAGTTCCTGAATTATTGGGGTCAGAGTTATATATAATTGCATGTCACCCAAGGAAATTTTGCTTTATTACCTAATATAAAATCTCAGCTACAATATTTACACTAGAACTGGCTAATATTAAAAGGAAAATAAACATAATCAGAATTGGTATATCCAACAGGAAAAGTCATAGCAAGTTTTTTGTGGAAGACTTGGTTCTTCATCTTCTACCCTCTTTTTTTTTTGATAGGTCCTTTATCTTCTACCTGAAGGACCCTTTCAAAAAGTAGATCTATGACTCAAAGCGTTTTGAGTGTAACCATCCTTCTCTGTTAAGGATTTGCAGTTTCCTAGCAATAAGAAACATTGATCTATGAAACAAATAAGAAATGGGGAAGGGGGCACGCTAAGCTCATTTTCCACAGCTGTTCTAAATTCCCCTCATAGTTAATTTCAAGCCTATTCAATTTTCTTTATTAATTATGTGATGAAGCAATTGCTAAATATAATGTAGTTATATTATTATAGAAGTCTTCTGTCATGCCTAGTGGTAGCTTGTAGAGTAAGGAGTTAAGGTCTGACCAAAACCTGTGTGTTTGATAAGTTCTGCAAATAGACATGAGAATGAAAAAGGGAACCAACCAGTGACCACAAATATAACAAAATGCATAAAAGTAAATTTTAAAATTTGGTTTCAGAATCAGGTCAAATCGCAACAGATAAATGAAAAAAGAACAAGGAAGAAACAAAAGCTAGGAATTTATGAATACAAAAATTAAAGAGTAACAAACTGATTTTTGTCTTCTGTCTCTCCCCCCTACCTCAAACAAATTATCATTTTCCTCTCTTGATAATATATTTTGGCTTTTCAATAAAAGTCGTAAAAGAAAATTCTACATTTTCTTCTACAAAACTAGTCCCTAAAATATTACTTGCATTTTATGTAACTGCAACTTACAATATTCAATTATTATCCCTTTCTTGATAAGCAAACTATTAAATTATACATCTTCTATAGTTTAACTAAAAAAAATAACTTCATTGAATAGAAGCCAATGTAGAGCTAATACCCATTATTGGTTCAAGATGAAAAGGGATCTACTTATTAAATAAAACAATTGAAAAACGAAGTAAAACTAAACAAGATTCATGTCTCAGTCAAAGCCAAAAAAAACTCCTATTGACAACAGAAGCAAAGGTATTCTCCATCATAAAGTATGTGTACTGAAATAGTTAATGAGATCATAAACTGAATATCTGTAATAAAGCAAAAGTGAACTGAAAAGGCTTCCCACTCCCAAACCCAAAAAAGAAAAAAAAAACACTACATGCTACCACTGCAGATTCTCATCCTTGAGCTAACATATCCTGCCTATTTTTGGCTGCATATCATGCAAGTAAGTATCAAAACGTTCTAGATGAATGTCATGTAATAAGACAAACCTATTACAGAAAATAAAGTATACTTTCAGTATTGTGAAATGTATTATAAATGGGTCTTTCTCTGAAACTGAACATGCCCAACTGACAAGTAGACATACAAGATTTGGCAGTTCCATTTAAAGTATCTTTGGTGCTTAAAATATTGATTAACTGAGAATTAACAATACACCTCTTACATACCTAATCGATCAATATTTCCTCCATAGGCCTGCGTACGGACGACTTCCTCAAAAGTGAATGCATAGTCTCCTGGAACTGAATACCAAGTCTTCGAGGAGCCCGTGTGAAGGAAATTCAAGCTATGAAGCTCATGATCTTCAACATGCCAAGCAAACCAGCTGAATAACATTCCAATATAGACCATTGGAGAAGTAACACCAGGTATATCATCCGGCATGAATCGCGTAAGTGATCCAGGTGAGCGTGCAATTACTTGTAAATTCCAAGGACTGTTTGAAAGTTTCCAGCCAGAAGTACCTTCCATCTCATTACCAGGACCTGAACTCTTTCTCCTAGATAATAGAGATGAATTATCCGGTGACACCCTTGGTGAACAAGTAGTAGCTGTGGATATAAGATTAAATTCATTGGATTCACCTTTGTTCTCATCATTACTGCTCACAGTATCTTTCTGGCCTTTCTTGTTCTCAGAACCTCCTTGACTGTATCTATTGAAAGTCGTCCTCCTCCTCAGACATCTAAAAGATCGAGACGACCGCTCTGGCTCTCCAAACCCAGACCCCGGCACATCATTTGCATACTCCACATATATAGGCTTCTCAGAAGCTGCCTTCCAAAACAATGCCTCTATGACAGATGGAGAAACTTCCCTCACTGTACCCAATTGGCTCCGAGCAAAAATCTTCGACTTAGATTCAAACTGCTCTAGTGTATAAATTTCCCCACTTTGCCACACTTGCTTATGAAGTGGAGGTTGGTTCTGATTCTTCTGAACACCCTTTGTTCTTTTTCCACTCTGGCCCAATTCTTGTTGCCTTGTAGTAAAAACTGCCCTAACCTCCCCATCATTGTTTCCCTTATCCCCAGTACCCAATTTTTGCATAGAACAAACATTTGAAAGATTTGCATCTGAACCCAATTCAGGGCACTTTGACAGAGACTTGTTCAAGTTAGAAAGAACATACTTTTTTGAAGGTCTAGGCAATGGTGGAATCACTTTACATATCCCAAAAGCACTAGCTTCTTTCTCAATTTTAGATATATACGCAATTGGGTCTGCAAATTCTGTGTCAGTTGGGCGAAATTCGGGTGCTAATGGCAACCTATTAAGCCAATTGGGTATCTTCACATCCCTCATTACAACAGCCAAGATTCAGAAGCATAATATAGCTACACACAAGACATAATTTTTTCAATTGAAATTCAGAAACAGGGAATTAGGGCAATGTATTATTATAACAGCCAAACCCTAGAGTGAAATTTGACTGTTGTGATTGAATTTTTTGAATTGAAGCTATAGAAATATAATTGAAGACGAAATTGAGAATTTGATTGAAGAAAGATTATGAACAGTGAAACCTGTAAGCGTCGAGTTGACCTCCGAAAGAACCAAATTATAGGAGGGAGGTAGAGAGGAGGTTTGTATGCCTAGATTTTGAGGGACATTCTGCCGTGCGCAAGATAGGGTTTTGCGATGTGATTTCTCTGATCTACGCTTGGTAGGACATAACGGCAGCGTTATGTGGACCGTACGATTTCAGTTGGGCCCGTGATCATGAACCTTTAGACTGTAATAGCAATGCATGTTACAGTCTCTTTGGAAAATGAATATATGTATTTGAGAATGACATGGAAATTGATAAGGAATTGTGGTTATCTTTTACAAATTCTTTTTAATGCCAACGGGACACATATTAGGTCCGACCAAAAATGAATTTAGTTTGATTTTACAAAAATTATGTGTACATAAAAATTGAACATGAAAATTAGACATGAGTATATTTAAATTTTACTTATTTATATTCTGACCCCTAATGATGGATAAAAATATAAATAGGTGAATTTCAAATACACTTATGTTTAATTTTCATGTCTACCTAGAAGAGTTCTTGATTTTAAGCTACGTAAAATAGTTATGGGTAAATTGAGAACTAAAATCATATAAATTATATTTAATATGATTTATGTGTGTTGGGTAGTCTAATTTGACCTATATTTGACAAATCTTCTTATAAATGTGTTATCAAAATTCTTATTACTTTTTTTTGAAACAAACTTCTTGAAACAGACTTCCTAATAAGGTTGCAAAAATAGTAATACTCTCTGTTTTAATATTAAAATTAATAATATTTTTAAATATTAACTTAGAATATTTTTAAATATTAACTTAGAATATTTTTAAAGTTTTATTAATATAATTATGAATATTAAAGTCTATCTTAAGAATATAATTATGATGAATATTGTATTTATAATAGACTTTTCTTTTATAGAAGTTCATATAAGATAATATTGTGAAAAAAAAAAATTGTTAAAATATTACTTCTGTTATACAAAAAGAATCTCATTTTAAATTTTAAAGTTGTGTTTGAAACTAAAAAATTTAACATTGTAACAAAATTAAGTATTAGGAATATTATTTTTTCTCATTAGAAGCACTTTCAAAATAATTTACATTAATAGTTTCAATATTCATTAAAATAAAAAAATTATTGATACTTTTATTATAGTTTTTTAATTAATTATTTAAATTTCAACTAAATTTATTTGTTTATTAATTTTTGTAACAAGGATAAACCTGAGAATTAAGATCTGAATGATTATGATGTCTTAATAAATTAGATCATCTGAATGGTTATGAGTGTGACGCCCCCAAAACAGGTATACATCACTCATCTTGAGTCGCCAAATACATGGTACAAAATTTAAATACAACTTAATTATACAAATGTCGTGTAAAATACGACAAAACATAAGCTAAGAGTTTTAATAAGAATATTGTCATCTAGACAACATCCACACTCAATGGAGTCCTCATTACATTTATTGTCACACTATTTAACAGAATAGTGAGGACTACTAATGCTATCATCTGGACCGCCACTCCGTTCCCCGACTAGTCCCGGCTACGTTCTCATTTCCTGAAGAGAACAGTGAAAGAAAGGGTGAGCTCAATTAGCCCAGTAAGAAATATTATGACTAAGATAATGCAGAATAAATTATCATTAGCCTTCAACAGTATAACAACTGATAGAATATAATAGACAACAAGTTTTAGATTAACAATTGCAGCGGAATAAGCAATCCATTAGAAGAGTCAAGTAGAGCATGATATCAACTATCTTCTATGATTTAAAATGTTTTCATCAATTTTTATCGCTGAGACTCAGCTTAATAAATAAAATCAAATCATCCATGCGCCACGGCCAATGATATTCATGTAATCATCAATGGTCATGATTATACCGAATAATCCCTGGTCATAATCATACCAACAACTGTCCATCAATGAACTACAGGCCAATGAGAACTTTTACCACATCATTCGTTACATTACGATCATGATTATACCTAATAATCCCTGGTCATAATCATATCAAGTCCATCTATGCACGTAAGCCAAAGATGACTTTCATCACAATATAAGCATGAGAATGATGACAATGACATAATAATTCAATAAAACAAGTTTAAGGATAAATTTTAAATATTTATAATCTAATTTATTCAGAAATCAATAACGTCCAAATTGTCAACATGATACTGCTTTGTAGAGTAAAATTCAAGAATAATATTCATGTACCAAAAATAATTTAGACAGAAAAGAATCAATTTTTCGTCGTGAATAGTACCCCGTGAATAGTACTTCGGGAATAGTATCCTGTAAATAGTACCCCGACACGAAAAGTACCCCAAATACCCGAGTGAATAATATTCGAGTGAATAGTAATTTGGGTGAATAGGAACCCGTGAATAGTAACTCGTAACAAAAAAATATCAAATAAAATGATATTTCATGACGAGTACAAAAGAAATGATATCTCATACGAGTATAATAGAATATACGAGACTGCAAATGAATTTTCATCCGCCATGCGGTAATCCACGTAGACTGATCATTTTCACAATTTAATAAAGAATAAATACAAAAGGTCATTCACCATGCATGCGGTAATTCACATAGACAGGTTATTCCAACAAAATAATAAAGAATGGAATAACAGAAGAATTCACCAGGCATGCGATAGACCGCACACACAGGTTATTCCAATAGAATAATAAAGAATCGAACCAGGTCATGCGTAATCCGCACAGACAAGATATTCCAACAGAATAATAAAGAACGGAACCAGGTCATGTGTAATTCGCACAGACAGGATATTCCAACAGAATAATAAAGAAAGGAACCAGGTCATGCGTAATTCGCACAGGCAGGATATTCCATCAGAATAATAAAGAATGGAACAACAGAAGAATTTCACCATGTATGCGGTACTTCGCATAGACATGTTATTCCAACATTATAATAAAGAATGGAATAACAGAAGAATTTCACCATGTATGCGGTACTTCGCATATACAGGTTATTCCAACAGAATAATAAGGAATTGAATATATAACAATAGCTCTCTTCATGAATACGAAAGAAATAATACTCCTTACCTTAGAAGAAACTGTATACTAGAATAGTGAGGTAGCAAACTTCTCTTCTTTTTTCTCTCTATAATTTCTCTATAATAATTGCTCTTGTGAGACTTAGTGAATTGGTGAGAAATGAAAAAAGAATGAGCTTCTATTTATAGGAAAATATAGTTTCAATAATTACACATTTTGGGGCTCGAAATATTACAGTATAATACCTTCCTCTTTTTCTTCATTTTTAATTTAGTCCTGCAAGTATTATCAAATTTGCACCACCTCCCCTAATAGTAAATCATGTGAATTAATAGTTCATTTTTGTGACTCAATAGTATAATCATGTGAAAAAAACTAATTACAGTATAGTACCTCCATTTATTCCTCTGTTTTTAACTTAGTCATGCAAGTATTATTAATCTTGCACCAACTCCCCTAATAGTAAATCATGTGAATCAATAGTACACATATGTGAACACATAGTTATAAGCTTGTGAATTAATAGCAATTAATTGCTCATTTATCCGGTGAATTATCCGATTGGTCAATATATCCTCTAGACATTAATTATTATCGAAATAAATGTCGATTTTCACTAACAATTTCCACACAATGGAACTATCAATTTCATCTTTAATCAACACGAACTTATTCATCATTAATATTATAACTCACAATATTTAACAACCAAGTCGTTCCCAGGAAAAAGGGGGCTTTTCGATAAGGATTTCTCCCTATTGGCACACAATTAGATTATCTAACCTCTCCTCGACAGAACTTCTAGACATTGTCAATATTACAAATAATAATATGAATAACTTTGTCGTCTCAATTATTGATTTAATAATATAATATATTATACAGATGATACTGTGACAATAATTGAATCAATAATATGAGAGATATGATGCAGCAATTACTGTAGCAATAATTGAGTATAACTGAGTGACTTCTTATGTAAGCATCAATAATTAATACCGTGTATTACTATGCAACCACGCGTATTACTGTACTTTTACTACTGAGTAGTTCAACAGTTTTAACGGTAACACTTTCGCCGTTATTTTTATAAAAAATAATTCTATCATTTTTTAACTACGACAATACTTTCGTTGTGGGGTCCACCAATGATTGTGCCGTCGTACGAATATTCTCTGTTAAAACGAATATTCCCTGACGAATCGAATATTATATAACAACTTGTTTACTTTGTAAAATTTATAAATATTATCCACAACTATAACATTATATGAAATCCACACCTTAATATTAAAAGAAAATATTTTGAAAAATTTAAATCTTTATTCATAAAATCTAGGGTCTCACAATCTTCCCTCCTTATAAAATTTTGTCCTCGAAATTTACGTACGTACCTAATATGCCGTAGAGATGAGGATACCTTGACTTCATTTTAGATTCTAACTCTTGAGGTATAACCTTTGAGTGTCGAATGTGATCCTTCTTATCCAAAATTTTAACACGTATCTCCTCATACGTTAAATCTTCTGCTATCTCGTCTAGTTCTAATTTAATAACGTGGTTTGGGTCGTCCACATATTTACGTAACATCGATACGTGAAAAACGTTATGAACACGCGACATACTTTGCGGTAAAACGAATCTATAGGCCACAGTTCCTACTCGATCTAGGATTTCAAATGGGCCAATTAAATCGAGGGTTGAGATTTCCTCTATTCATCGACTCTTGCTTCTAGAATAACGCCCTCTTGAACCTTCTTTTTCACATTCATCAGCTTTGAGTATTTAGCTTGAGCGGCTTTAACTTTATCGATTAAAGTCGATTCTATTCGTATATTCGCTATCTTCACGTGAGTCTCTAGAGTCTTTAACTCTATTTTCATCATTTGTAAGTTATACGAAATGAGTTTTTGTGTTAACAACATCGCACTCGTAAACGCATACGATCTTCTACTCAACGCGTTAGCTACCACGTTTGCTTTTTCTACGATAATATTGAATGGTATGATCGTAATCTTCAACAGCTTGAGCCAACGTCTTTGGCGCATTATACTTTCGTTTTGGGTGAAGAAAAATATTTGAGAATTTTAGAATGGGTTTTGTACTAGGGTCAATACAAAATTCAATTTCACGCTTTGGGGGTAGGCCAGGAAGTCTTCAGGAATACGTCAGGAAATTTATTAACGATAGAAATATCATTCAAAACTGTGACTCTCATCCCAAGACTTGGATAGCACGTCACATTGATACCTATCAATTTGTCATCGCCATTCACAGCGTCCCCTATGGATAGTCTGGCTTTGGTGTATTCCAAGACTTGGAAGTCACCAGCGAAAGGCTCAGGGCTCTTTACTTATGGTTTAATATAATAGTGATTGACTTTAGTGATTTGGTTGCTTGAATTCACATAACATGTTGGTTAGGAATATGAAAGCTAACAACCTTATGAAAAGCATGATGAGTAGTTAACCAATTGATTCCTAAAATCACATCAAAGGCAAGTATTTTCAAAGAGATAAGATCGACAGGTAACGTGAAAGTATCGATTTGAATCAAATAAGATTTATAAACAGTAAAGGTAATGAAGGCTTCTCCTAACGAAGTTTCAATAGATAAGTCAAAGTCGAATCTCTCCGGAGTCAAATTTAAACGTTGAGCGCAAGCAAGAAAGATAAAAAAATGGGTAGAACAGGTATCTAATAAGGTATAGACTTCGCAAGAATTTATAATTAACTAACCCGTGCTAACTTCATTCGAGTTACTCACTTTTTGAGAAGTCACAAAAAACGCTCTCCCTGAAATCACCGACTTTATTTTGTCTGTATCCGCCTTTGGTGCCACCGCCCCAGCTGGACTTGATTTTGCTATAGGACAAAATCGAGCTATGTGACCGTCTTTTCCACAACTAAAACATACCTTGGACGGCTGTGAACAATTTGGACTTATGTGTCCCTCCTCTCCGTATCTGTAGCATCTAACTGGCGGTCGTTCTCCTACCCTAGAATTTGTTGCTGGTGTTGGTCCTGCAGCCGATGTCTTTCCATCATCGTTAAATCTTCTCTTCTTGAATTTTCCACTTCTATTATCTTGGCCATGATTACCACCGAAGTGGTTACCATTCTTGGCATGATAATTTCCCCCACGATGGTTATCATTGTTCCGATGGCCGTTGCCACCGGTACGATTATTATCGTGTTGTTGGTCGTTGCCTTTTGGTTGTGCTGACTCATTATCGTGCTCCAATAACTGAGCCCTATTCACAACATCTGAATATAAACAAAGTTTGTAAGAAATGAGGTATTGACGCATATTGGGTTTCAAACCTCTTAGAAATATTCGCGTCATTCGCTCCTTATTATCGACCAAATGGGATGCAAACCGGGATAACTCTGTAAATTTAGCCTCGTATTGCGACACGGTCATATTGTTTTGCTCCAACTTGATGAACTCCACCTCCTTTATGTGACGAATATTTTCAGAAAAGTACTTGTCATTGAACAGCTCTTGGAACTTCTCCCAATACATCTTGAGTGCGTCAAGCTGGGTACGTTTTACTGATTCCCACTAGTAATCTGCCTCTCCTCACAACATAAAGGTGGCAAAGGGAACCTTTTGCTCCTCGGAGCATCCCAAGACATCAAATATCTTGGTGATCTGCTTTAACCACGTCTCCACCTTAAGTGGTTCTGACTTTCTCAAAAACTCCGGTGGTCCCAGCTTCTTGAACTGCTTAGCGGTGACCAACCGTGAGTTGCCATTATTTCCACTTATATTTTGAACAGGAGTCTCTCTTACCTGATGTTGCATGAATTGCATAAAGCCTTTGAACATCCCATCGTTCATCATTTGATCAGTGTTGTTATTTACCTGAGGATTATTATCTTTCTGTTGCACATTATCCTAGGTATTGATCGTTGGTGACTCAACGGTCTCATGTGCTTCATTGTTGATCTCAACATTTTCAAATGCCATTTTCAAACATTGCCACAAGACAAGGGTTAATTCACATGTCACATATTATCCCTATACTCTGACCGACCAATTAAATACCAAATAAACTTAGGTAGGTCATACTAGCGAATGAATTCCACGTCTCTCCCCTCCTAGTTCTTGTCTCACATCTCAGCCAGGGATTATATTCCTAAGCTTTGATACCAACTGTGACGCCCCCAAAATAGGTATACATCACCCATCCTGAGTCGCCAAATATATGGTACAAAATTTAAATACAACTTAATTATACAACAGTCGTGTAAAATACGACAAAACATAAGCTAAGAGTTTTAATAAGAATATTATCATCTAGACAATATCCACACTCAATGGAGTCCTCATTACATTTATTGTCACACTATTTAACAGAATAGTGGACTACTAATGCTATCATCTGGACCGTCACTCCATTCCCCGACTAGTCCCGACTACATTCTCATTTCCTGAAGAGAACAGTGAAAAAAAGGGTGAGCTCAACTAGCCCAGTAAGAAATATTATGACTAAGATAATGCAGAATAAATTATCCTTAGTCTTCAACAGTATAATAACTGATAGAATATAATAGACAACAAGTTTTAAATCAACAACTGCAGCGGATTAAGTAATCCATTAGAAGAGTCAAGTAGAGCATGATATCAACTATCTTCTATGATTTAAAATGTTTTCATCAATTTTTATCGCTGAGACTCAGCTTAATAAATAAAATCAAATCATCCCTGCACCACGGCCAAGGATATTCATGTAATCATCAATGGTCATGATTATACCGAATAATCACTGGTCAAAATCATACCAACAACTGTCCATCAATGAACTACAGGCCAATGAGGACTTTTACCACATCATTCATTATATTACGGTCATGATTATACCGAATAATCCCTGGTCATAATCATACCAAGTCCATCTATGCACGTAAGCCAAAGATAACTTTCATCACAATATAAACATGAGGATGATGACAATGACATAATAATTCAATAAAATAAGTTCAAGGATAAATTTTAAAGATTTATAATCTAATTTATCTAGAAATCAATAACGTCCAAATTGTCAACATGATACTGCTTTGTAGAGTAAAATTCAAGAATAATATTCATGTACCAAAAAAAATTTGGATGGAAAAGAATCAATTTTTCGTCGTGAATAGTACCTTGTGAATAGTACTCTGTGAATAGTACTTCGGGAATAGTATCCTATGAATAGTACCCTGACACGAAAAGTACTCCAAATACCTGAGTGAATAATATTCGGGTGAATAGTAATTTGTGTGAATAGTAACCCGTGAATAGTAACTCGTAACAGAAAAATACCAAATAAAATGATATTTCATGACGAGTATAAAAGAAATGATCTCATACGAGTATAATAGAATATACGAGACTGCAAATAGATTTTCATCCGCCATGCGGTAATCCACGTAGACAGATCATTTCCAAAATTTAATAAAGAATGAATACAAAATGTCATTCACCATGCATGCGGTAATCCACATAGACATGTTATATCAACAGAATAATAAAGAATGGAATAACAGAAGAATTCGCACAGACAGGATATTCCAACATAATAATAAAGAATGGAATAACTGAAGAATTTCACCATGTATGCGGTATTTCGCATAGACAGGTTATTCCAACATAATAATAAAGAATGGAATAACAGAAAAATTTCACCATGTATGCGGTACTTCGCATATACAAGTTATTCCAACAGAATAATAAGGAATAGAATAACAATAACTCTCTTCATGAATACCAAAAAAATAATACTCCTTACCTTAGAAGAAACTGGATACTGGAATAGTGAGGTAGCAGACTTCTCTTCTTTTCTCTCTCTATAATTTCTCTATAATAATTGCTCTTGTGAGACTTAGTGAATTGGTGAGAAATGAAGAAAGAATGAGCTTCTATTTATAGGAAAATATAGTTTCAATAATTGCACATTTTGGGACTCGAAATATTACAGTATAATACCTTCCTCTTTTTTTTCATTTTTAATTTAGTCCTGCAAGTATTATCAAACTTGCACCACCTCCCCTAATAGTAAATCATGTGAATTAATAGTTCATTCATGTGACTCAATAGTATAATCATGTGAAAAAACTAATTACCGTATAGTACCTCTATCTATACCTCCACTTTTAACTTAGTCATGCAAGCATTATCAATCTTGCACCAACTCCCCTTGTAGTACAAGAATGTGAATTAATAGTACACACATGTGAACAAATTGTTATAAGCATATGAAATAATAGCAATTAATTGCTCATTTATCCGGTTAATTACCCGATTGGTCAATATAACCTCTAGACATTAATTATTATCGAAATAAATGTCGATTTCTACTAACACTAATAATTCTCACACAATGGAACTATTAATTTCATCTTTAATTAACACGAACTTATTCATCATTAATATTATAATTCACAATATTTAACAACCAGGTCGTTCCTAGGAAAGAGGGGGCTTTCCGATAAGGATTTCTCCCTATTGGCGCGCAATTAGATTATCTAACCTCTCCTCGACAGAACTTTCTAGACATTGTCAATATTACAAATAATAATATGAATAACTTTGTCGTCTCAATTACTGATTTAATAATATAACATATTATACAGATGATACTGTGACAATAATTGAATCAATAATATGAGAGATATGATGCAACAATTACTGTAACAATAATTGAGTATAACTGAGTGACTTCTTACGTAAGCATCAATAATCAATACCGTGTGTTACTATGCAACCACGCGTATTACTATACTTTTACTACCGGGTAGTTCAACAGTTTTAACGGTAACACTTTCGCCGTTATTTTTATAAAAAGATAATTCTGTCGTTTTTTAACTACGACAATACTTCTGTTATGGGGTCCACCAATGATTGTGCCGTCGTATGAATATTCCCTGTTAAATCGAATATTATATAACAACTTGTTTACTTTGCAAAATTTATAAATATTACCAACAACTATAACATTATATCAAATTCACACCTTAATATTAAAAGAAAATATTTTGAGAAATTTAAATCTTTATTTATAAAATCTGGGATCTCATAATGAGGTCTGAATCTAAAAAATTATTTGATAACTAAAAAATAAGTTATCTCTTAATGACACTATTTTACCATTTTAAAGGGTAAATTTTTATTTAATAATTTTAAATATTCAATTTAATAAAAATGGGTGCATAATATTGTTGAATATATTTATATCAAAAAAATTATCAAAATTTTTTTTATTAAGAGGTACCTCTTAATTATTAAGATTTTATTTTATGTCTTACCGATTAAGAGGCATTCAGAGGTAACAAAAAAAATAGTATCATGCCTTTTAGCGAATAAAAGACAGTCCATTAAAAGGCAATCAGATGTAAACAAACTGCACCTTAGCTCGGTTAAAAAAAATCTTACCACTCCAACAAGACAAAACCTTTTTCTTTTCTTTTCTTTTCTTTACTTATCTTTCTTTTTTTTAGGAAAAAAACAATACCAAAAAGTATGAATTCAATTTTAAATAATAACACCTCAAAATATTTTGTATCTAATTTTTTCTTTGTGTAATAGTATAAATACTAGTTGTGTCCCGTGCCTCCGGCACTATATGGACGGTTAAATTTATCTCAAACTTTGGACGACCCAGATGATTTATCAGGGTGAGCGTGAAATTCAAAATTAGTTGTATTTTATTAGATAAATAAATTACTATTACTATTTCTAGTACCACGTAATCTTTTCTTATACAGTAAAGCATCTCTATAGGAATACTCTATATAAGAATAACCTCTATTATATTATAAAAAATTTTGTTCCCAACTTGGGCCAATTTTAAATAAGAATAACCTCTAAATTGTAATATATTATATACTTTTTAAGTCCCGTTTTAAAAAAATATACCTCTATATAGTAATAATTTCATATATAGTCTTTTGAAATTATTATTGTCACTTATATTTATATCAATATTACATTCATATAAGTGACAATAGTAATTTTAAAAGACTACATTTACCTATAAAAGACTTTGCACTTATGTAGAGTTGGAAACATACCCACATTCTAGTTTGAAAGTCTAAAGAATTTATGTTTTCTTTCATTTTTTCCATTGAATATTCTGTAAATACTGTGTGCACAACTTTATATAAATATTTTTCGAATAATAATTTTTAGGGAGTTCTTACTGTTATTTTTGTTAAAGTGGATATTTTTGGATGTTTAGAAAATATTTTGTACCAATACCTCTATTTAATTATAATCTCTCAATTAGAATATAATTAACTAGTCCCAAGACTATTCTTATATAGAGGTTTTACTATATATCTATTAACCAGTTTTTTGAAGAAAAAATAAAAGGTTTTGCCCTGTTGCGGTAAGATTTATTTTTTAACCGAGCTAAGCTTTGTTCCAGTTCTACAAACAATAGGACACGTGGGCAAAATTTTAAGGAGCGGGACAAAACTGATTTGGAGTCCGTATGAATCAAAACTAAATAACTAAAGTTTAAAATTAAATAAATTGAGATGCGTTAATTAATATAGGTCAAAACGAGATCAACTAATTTTAATCCATGCTTTTAATTCATAATATGGGTCAAAATTAAATCAATCTATAATATAAAAATGAGTAAACCAACTCAATACGATTCAAATAATTTTAATTAACTAGATAATTTTTAATTTAAATTGTCAGGTCTAGCGGATATAGTTCTGAGTACCCTTCCTCATATCCTTTTCACCAATGTGTAACTTTTTCTCATACTCAACTCGTCCCAGAAACATATACCTTATACTTGCCCCGATTCCATCGAATTATTCCCTTTTTCTTTTCAAATTAAATTATTTTTAAAAAAAGTATAGTATTTTTATACAATTATTGTTAATTCAATATCAAACATTACATAATAATTCTATTATTAACAATACCTAGTATTTCAAAACATTATGATTTTTTAATGAATTTAATATAAATAAATACATAACTAAAGGTTAATTTTAAAAATAATTATATATATAGAGCACTATTTTCACATGTATTTTTGATATTTCTACATGATTCATTCTCACATGAAGGTAAGACTCACTGTATATTTATATGAGAGAAAATCATGTGAAAATATCAAAAATACATGTAAAAATATCAATTATATATATATACACACACACAGAGCGCAGGGAGAGGGAGAGGGAGGGGGAATGAAACAACCCGGGTCAAATCCCGAGTCCGGAACAAATCTCGGGTCAAATCCCAAGTCCGAATCGAATCAAATCCATCAAAATAAGGACTCAAACTACTGACCCAATAGTATCTTCTTGGGTCATCTTAGCCCACCACAGGCTCCCAAAAGGTTATGACTTGAAGGTGATTAGCATAATCTTATTTAAATTTTGGGTATTACATTGCTTAATCCAGGTACGGATTCCGTACTCTTTCAGCGAGACTCTTTTGTTTTGATTTGTTCATTTCGTTATTCATTTTGAAATATAGACTTGCCTCTTATAATTATTTCTTGTCAATTTATTGTGATAGTTGTTTTGGCGTTTACATTAGAACTCCTATTTGTACTCTTTAGACTAATGTATCATGTCTATAAATTTATTTTGATATTGTAGAAAGTACTCCTATTTGCACGCATCTGGATTGCGCAGTCCGATGTGTGATTGCCTGTGTGGCATTATTTTAATTGCCTTTGTGACATTATTTGACTTGCCTGTGTGGCAAGGTATATTACTATTTATTTTGAGCTCGGTATGAAATAACACCCACCCATTTGATTCAGCCTATCATTTCGTTGTGTTAGTTTTGTTCGTTTCGTTTCAGTTCATTTCGTTTCATTTCATTTAATTGAGTTAGTTATTTTGGTTCATTATTTGCTTTCTATATCCGTACTGGGCATTTGACTCATGCTGTGTTTTTCTTTCGGCAGGTAATCAGGAGAATCAAGAGCAAGTGTGACGAGAGCTCCCTTTTATCCAAATGATTTAGATATATTATGTTTAGGTTGTGATACATTAGTTTGTTCGGAATTGTAATAATTATTTTAGAGTGTGATTTGAGACAATTTGACATTTATTATAGTTTGTCTTAAGACATTTAATCAGTATGAGATTATTCTTTTCTTGTTTAGAGTTTTTTTTTATTTATCAGTTTTATTGTGTTTGAGTAACTTCTCTTTCTATTCCGAAATAGAAAGAGAGGTTACAGGGAAAGGGAGGGTATATGGGGGGAGGAGGCAAAAAGATATATCCCATATCCAAATTTAACTTTATAAAATTTTTATATTGGGCAAAGGTGCAAAAATACCCATGACATTTATCCCAAAATCCTATTTACACCCTGATTTTTCTTTTCCAAAAATACACTAGACGTTACGAATTTTAGATCAAATGTGCCCATGCCCCTAACAGACATGCCATCTAGACTAACTTCGCTTATATGTGGACATTTGCTGAAACCTGGACCAATTTTGCTGACGAGGCATGAAGAGAGTTGAACTAAATTTAGACTTCGAACAAGATATTCAGATCAAACACAAAATTCAAAAATAGAAGGCACATCTGCAACAGCTGGGAAACCATGGTTTTCGATCACCCAAACCATAAAGGACATTCGGCGGAAAAAAAAACCTTGCACAAATCCTTACCCAAACCCAACACAACCACATTAGCCACAAATTGAAGCATCACAGACCCAAATCGCCAAAGCTCCAAAGCAGATCCAAATTGGGTGGGCCGATAGAGGAAGAGGATAAGGAGTTCGATGTCCGGCGGTGGGATGGCGGTTGAACATGGAAGAAGAATTGAAATCAAAACCAATAAATCATTTACTAAACATTAAAAATCATATTGATAAATTAGAATTAAACATCACACCACAGATTTGCCATATATCCTTCAAAGTCACAAACATCTAACCCAGTTTGAACAACCCAGATTAAATAAACACTCATACATAATTTAATGTATGATATAGATAATAACAACACATGAAATCAGAAGGGAGAACATGCCACCAAAACACAAACCCAAATCAGACATCTAAAACAAGGTAAAGAAATAAAATAGAACCATGCCGTCGAAAATAGGCTGGCGATCACAATAAAGCAAACCCAAATTACCCACAACACATAGATAGACATCAAGCCCTGAGCAAGCTAAAATGGAACACCAAACGCCCAAAATCCAAATCTCAAATTCCAAAAAAATCACCGCCATACTGTAATCCAGATTTCGGCAATAGCAGCTAGATCCAACACTCTAAGGCCAAATCCCACGAAAAGCCTCATCCCACACAACTTACCAGATCATATTCAAGCTCTGAAGCATGGGTTGACCGCAAGAAGGAGGGGTCAAAAGAGGGCAATGGTGGAGAGATGACAGAATAATGAAGAAGGCGGAGGAGGAGCAGAGCCCAAAATCACTTCAACCAAACACACCACAACTAGATCCCCAATATCCATAACTCAGATCCAAACTCCATTCCCAAACGCCACTACTAAATCTGAAATCTCTTCTACTCACAAAAGAAAATGGAAAATCAAATCTAGATCTGATTTTGTGTTTAACTCTCTTCATTCCTCGTTAGCAAAATTGGTCCAGGTGTTAGGGAGGGACGTAGTTGATCCTAGTTTTGTAAAGTCAAATGTATTTTTAGAAAAAAAAAGTTCAGGGTGTAAGTGAGATAATAATTTTATCATTTTCATTATATTAGTTTATTTAATAAATATGTTTTGTTTTGTTTTGTTTTGTTTTGTAGGATTTAATATTGTGTTGCAATAAAGTCAAAATCTTGGTGATCAAATGATATTTAATACTCTTATTCATGTAAAGAAATATCTAAGAAGAATCCTACAACGAAAAGGAAGGAGGTGGAACAATATTCGATTTATCTTGTTTATCTTGGTGAATAAGTAAAAGATAATTGTTCTAGCTTTTAAATATAGAAAATGACTATTGGGAGATTACCATGTAGAGATTGAAGCCAATAAGGAAAGAAGAGGATAAAAAGGAAACAAAAGAGATCAAATTCAATGAATTTAAATTAGGGCACACATTTATTTTTCCTATAAATAGGTCTCTTATTTTTAGAGAGAAAGGGGATTAAAGTATTTGTATTAGTCTAGGTTAGGAGTAGGAGTAGGAATAAATTACTTCTTATTATACGTTCGTTGGATGATCGTTAATTAAAGGGAGTTTTATTATTTATTTTTAATCTTAATCTCTTCTTTATTTTAGTTAGTTTATTTATTTTTATGTCTAGTTAATTTTTATATCTAGAATGAAGATGAAATTAAATAATTATTCATGATAATATTTTTCATCTCTTCTATTATTTATGCTTTTATGTTTAATTGATTTTGCCTTCATGTTTCGTTATTGAAATACCTTCGTTTGATAGTTTTGATGTGATTTTAAATTAATTAAGAGGTTTTGATAGATTATTGTTAAGATAAGAGTTTTTCATAATCCATGCTTACTCGAAGAAGTTTTGATGAGTTATAGTTAATCCTTAAATTTTCATAGTCTATAATTGCCCACGTTAATTGTAAAATTACTAAATTAAAGAGAAATGAGATCAAAATCATAATTAAGTTATAAAAATAGAAGAGATTGAATTACTTATTATGTTTATTGTTTAATGGATTCAAATTCCTAGATTGCTTCCTTAGTATTAGTTTTCATATTATTGTTAATCAATTTTCAATTTTCATATTAATTTTTATTGCTTCTAAACAAATCTCTCACAACAATCCCACAAATCAAACCAGTCAAGAACCTTCATAACAAATTCCTCACATACTATCCATTACTCCATCAGACATTCCATCCTCATCTTGTAATGAATTTTTCGATGTGATTATTGCTCTCGAGAATATTAGTATGACTTAACAACCCTCAACTCAATTAACTGTTTATCCAGCTCCTACTTTATCCATAACCGAATCCCAACATACTTCTGAACCCGAAGCCAGATCACTCTCTAAGGATCGGAAGGCAATTGTTGCAGAATTATCTCTGCAACTAAATCAGCGAGATATTAGTCATCGCCTCATCGGCAAGTCATTGAACAAACTCACAAAGCCTCTTTCGACATTCATCAGAATACTGAGCAATGCATCACATTTCTCTCTTATCAAGTGACAGATCTTACTCAATCTCTATAAATGAAAATTGAGTTAAGCCAGCAGGATGTCCGTACAGAGGTTGAAAGCCCCTCGTTCTTGATTGAACAACTCAATGTTCATGTGCGAAATCTCTCCAAACTTATTAATGACAAAAAGGGGGAGAAAAAGAGACGATGTGAAGGCAATAAAGAAAAAGGAAGCATCATAATGAAAAGCTGGAAATGCCAACAAAGTAAAAGACGAAGCCATTATCTGAGGGGGAGAAAGAGGTATACACTACGGGGGAGCGTGAAGGAGAACCAGAAGATATTCCAAGAAATAGGAAGGGCAAAGAAAAGCTGAAGGAGAAGTAGAAAAGGGAAGAGGATCAAAACTGAGAAGACACGAAGGGAAGCTATGAAAGATATGGGTACATTATTTTTTGGGGGCTATAATTTTCTTTTAAGACCATATGTTTATTATATGTTGTGGATTGGATTGTAAGACCCCAACTTATTAATGAATAAAATCAAATTTTCTCTAAATATTATTGTGAATAATAAGGGGTTAATTTGATATAATACTTTGGTTATGGGTGAAATGTGCAAATTTTGCAAAATAAGCAAGTGGTTATAAAATATTTATTTTTGGTCGGTGAATATTCGGTTGGTCGTGGAATATTCTTGCTGTCGGGGAATATTCGTACGACGACGCAGCCTTGTGTGGGCCCCATAACGGAAAGCGATTGGATGAAGAAAACGACAAGTATAAGTTGTTTATAAATAACGGCGTAGTTGTTACCGTTAATACTGTTGGAATACCCGGTGGTTAAAATACAGTAGCACACGGTATTGCACCAATTATTGATTCTTACGTAAGAAGGCACTACTCAATAATTGTTACAGTAGTTATTATTCAATATTTTATTTTATTGATTCAATAATTGCTGCGTTGATATTTTATATTATTGTTGTTTCAATAATTGTTGCTGCACAGTATTTTCATTTATCAGATCAATAATTCATATTATTTGAATAATATTATTAGATAACATTATTGGCAATGTCTAGAAAGTTCTGTCTAAGGAGAGGTTTGGTCATCTAATTGCGCGCCAGTAAGGAGAAATCCTTATTGGAAAGCCCCCTCTTTCCTGGGAACGGCCTGGTTGTCATAAATGTGATTCTGTAATATTATTTGTGAATAATTAATTATTGATTCATATGATAAGGAAATATTTATTTTATGTGGATATAAATGAGGGATATATTTTTGTGGTTAAAAATGAAGGAGTTAATGTTGAGGTGTTTTATCAGTATTTTTATCGGAATGGAGGTATTAAAAAATCAAATCAGGGTTTTTGAGAAATATTGCGGGTGTTATAATTTTTAATCCGACCGTTGGATCGTGGTAATTTTTGGATATGTTATACATATATAAGTTGAGTATATGTCCACAAATTTTGAACCGTTAAAAATGAACGTATGATTTATTATGAATTTTACAAGATGACTGGTTCAGAAATTGTTGAATTTTCGGAGTTTATCATTTTGGTGGAAAATTCTAGAATTGGTGGGCCCCACTTGTGGTTGGTGAAGAAATGTGCTGAATTATATTTCAAATGTGGTAGGTGGGAATAGTAGCAGGTAAAGCCATCAGGTTGCAGGTCAAACCTACCAAAATTTTCCTATAAATAGAGGGCTAAGTTAGAATTGAAAATTACACCAGAAACAAGTTTTTTCTCTTTCTCTCTCTAGATTATTGAGTGTATTTTGTGAGTATTTAGATACTTTGAGAGTTTCTATTCATCAGAGCAAGTTTCTTTCAGCCTTATACCGGTATTCCGACCAGAAGTACTGATATTTTGAGGTAAGGGATATTATTTTCTTCTTAAATGATATTATTTTCTTCAATATCATTATGCTGAAATATTGATATGAGTTTTTATCAAATTTGGAACTTTTTGTGTCGGGGGTTACTATTCACGTATACGGCACTATTCACGTATACGGTACTATTCACGAATACGGCACTATTCACCGAAAAATAAAATTTTCCCTTTTTGTCCAAGATGTCTATTATGGTTACTATCTTTGATTGTATCCATGTTTTAATCTTTATTTTTGAATTCTGCTTCACAATTGATTATTATGAAGTATTATTGATCTTGGATAAACTGTTATACGAATCCCTACTATTTGTCCTTCTGTCTCATTGGATTCGTTCTCTTTAAGATATTTTTCATCATCCTCAGTCCTAAATGATGATATTAATGAATATCTTTGGCCTGTAGTGCAAAGATGTATGATTACTTGATGAATATCTTTGGCCTGTAGTGCAAAGATGTATGATTACTTGATGAATATCTTTGGCCTGTAGTGCAAAGATGAACAGGTGTTGAGATGAACATGACTGACAGGTGATACAAATGAATATCTTTGGCCTGTAGTGCAAAGATGAATATTTGGTTAAAGATGATTATTAATTGATGTTACAGGGATAAAATATTGATGATGGACTTTTAAATCTTAGAAGATAGTAGAATTCTTTCTCTACTTGACTCTTCTAATGGTTTGTTGTTTCCGCTGCAGTTGTTGATCTAAAACTTGTTGTCGATTATATTTTATCAGATTTTTCCCTGTTGAAGACTAACGATAATTTGTTGTATATTATCTTAGTCATAATATTCTTTACTGGGCTAGTTGAGCTCACTCTTTTCCTTTTTGTTCCATTTTTCTTCTCAGGAGGTGAGAACATAGCAGGATCTAGTCGGGGTATGGAGTAATGGTTCTAGAAAGATGTATTAGCAGTCCTCACTATTTCTGTAAAATAGTGTTTGAATAATTGTAATGAGGATTTATTTGAGTGTGGATATTGTCTAGAAGACAATATTTGTATTTAAACTCACAGTATGTGTTGTCGTATTTTGCACGACATTTGTATTATTGAAGTTGTAGTTTGCTTTCTGTACCATGTATTTGGCGACTCAGAATGGGTGTTGTATACCTATTTTGGGGGCGTCACAGTTGGTATCAGAGCTTAGGGATATGATCCCTGGCTGAGATGTGAGACAAGAACTAGGAGGGGAGAGACGGGGAATTCCTTCGCTAGTATGACCTGACTAAGTTTATTTGGTGTTTATTTGGTCGGTCAGAGTATAGGGATAATATATGACATGACTATTAACCCTTGTTTTATGGCAGTATTTAAGAATGGCAGCTGAGAACGTTAATAATGGAGTAAATCAGACCGTGGAGACACCTTTGATCACTACCCAGGGGAACGTGCAACAGGAAGGCAATATTCCTCCTGTAAACAACGTTACCGAGCAAACGATGAATGATGGAATGTTTAGGAGCTTTTTGCAGTTCATGCAAAATCAGACGAGGGAGACTCGTGTGCAGAATACGGGTGGAAATGATAACAACGCGCGGTTTGTCACAGCTAAGCAGTTCAAAGAATTGGGACCACCAGAATTTAAGGGAAAGCCGGATCCGATCATGGCGGAAACGTGGGTCAAGCAAATTACCAAGATATTCGATGTCTTGGGATGCACGGAGGAACAGAAGGTTCCATTCGCCACTTTTATGTTCCGCGGTGAGGCAGACTACTGGTGGGAGTCTGTGAAGCGTACCCAGCCTGACGCACTCAACATGTCCTGGGAAACATTTCAAAAACTGTTCAATGACAAGTACTTTCCAGAAAGTATTCGTCATATGAAGGAGGTGGAGTTTATCAGACTGGAACAAAATAACATGACGGTGTCCCAGTACGAGGCGAAGTTTGCAGAGTTATCCAGGTTTGCATCTCATTTGGTCGAAAATGAGGAACGAATGACAAGGATGTTTCTGAGAGGTCTAAAACCCGAGATTCGACAATATCTTATCTCTCATAAATTTTCTTTATATTCAGATGTTGTAAACAGGGCTCAATTATTAGAGCGAGATAATGAGTATGTTCAACCGAGGGACCACAACCAGGGTCATACCGGTGGCGGCAGTCATCGAAGCAATGACAACCAGAGGGAAGGAAAGCATTCGGACAAAAGCGGTAACCACTCGGGTGGTCACCGTGGCCATGATAATAGGAGAGGTGAGTCAAGTGAAAATTTCAAGAAGAGAAGATTTAACGATGACAGGAAGACGTCGATAGCAGCACCAGCACCAGGAACAAATTCTAGGGGAGGAGAACGACCGCCAGTTAGATGTTACAAATGCGGAGAGGAGGGACATATAAGTCCAAACTGCCCACAACAGTTCAAGGTATGTTATAACTGTGGAAAGGAGGGTCATATAGCTCGAGAGTGTTCTGTAGTAAAACCAAGTTCAGCGGGGATGGTGACTCCAAAAGTTGTCCCGGATAAGTCAAAGTCAACGGTTCCTGGAAGAGCATTTTTCGTGACTGGTCAGAATGCGAGGAACCCGAACGAAATTAGCACGGGTTAGTTAATTATAAATTTTTGCGAAGTTTATACCTTATTAGATACCGGTTCTACCCATTCTTTTATCTCTCCTGCTTGTGCTCAACGTTTAAACTTGACTCCGGAGAAGTTAAACTTTGACCTATCTGTGAAACTCCGTTAGGAGAAACTTTCATTACATCCACTATTTATAAATCTTGTTTGATCCAAGTTGGCACCATCACATTACCTGTTGACCTTATCTCTTTAAAGATACTTGCTTTTGATGTGATTTTAGGAATTGATTGGTTAACTACTCATCATGCCAAATTGATTGTTTTGTAAGGTTGTTAGTTTTCATATTCCTAAGCAACCTGTTATTCAAATTCAAGCAACCAAACCATTGAAGTCAAACTCTTTCATATCAAGCCGTAAAGTCATTCGTTTATTGAAAAACGGATGTCAAGCTTTCTTAGCTATGTTATGAACTTGAACAAAAATACGTTAGATGTGAATGATATTTCTATTGTTAGTAAAATTTTGACGTATTTCCTGAAGAATTTCCTGGCTTAACCCAGAGCGTGATATTGAATTTTTGTATTGATCTTCAACCCAATACAAAACTCATTTCTAAAATCTTATATCGAATGACTCCTATTGAACTTCGGGAGTTAAAAACCTAACTATAGAAGTTGATAACCGAGCCTTTATCTGGTGACTTCCTTTATGGAATGCACTGAATCCAGACTCTCCGTAGGGGACGCCATATTCGTGCGGTAGTAAACTGATAGGTGTCATTGTGACGTGCTATCGAAGGTTGGGATATGAGTCACAGTTGAGAGCAATCTAAGTAGGTAATCGAAGTACGTAGCTTTCTAGGCTTAGCTGGTTATTATCGGAGATTTGTGGAAGGATTTTCTCGAATCGCTACTCCGTTAACTCAGCTGACTCGGAAAGATACAAAATTCGTATGGAGTGAGGAATGCGAGAAGAGTTTCCAAGAACTCAAGAGGAGACTCATTTCGGCACCTGTTCTGACAATACCATCTGGTTCGGATGGATTTGTTATCTACAGCGATGCTTCAGGCAAAGGGTTAGGATGTGTTCTCATGCAACATGGGAAAGTCATAGCCTATGCCTCACGACAACTCAAAGAATATGAGAGGAATTATCCTACTCATGATTTGGAGTTGGCAGCAGTCGTTTTTGCGTTGAAGATCTGGAGACACTACCTGTATGGGGAGAAAGTGGAGATCTATACAGATCATAAAAGCCTCAAATATTTCTTCACCCAAAAGGAACTCAACATGCGGCAACGACGTTGGCTTGAGCTGTTGAAAGATTACGATCATACCATCCAATATCATCCTGGAAAAGCAAACGTAGTAGCTGACGCATTGAGTAGAAGATCATATGCGGGTACGAGTGCAATGTTGTTAACACAAAGACCCATTTTGTATGACTTGCAAAGGATGGAGATAGAGATGAAGGCTCCAAGTACCCACATGATGATATCAAATATACGAGTAGAACCGACTTTAATCGATAAAGTTAAAGCTGCTCAAGCTACGGATATAGAGCTGATGCGTATGAAGAAGAAAGTGCAAGAAGGTGCTATTCCAGAAGCAAGAATCGATGAAGAAGGAATACTTCGAGTCAACTCCAGACTTTGTGTTCCTAACGATTTTGACTTGAAGCATAGAATAATGATGGAGGCACACAACACACCGTTTGCAATCCATCCTGGGAGTACCAAAATGTATCACGATCTTCGACATACATTTTGGTGGAGCAATATGAAAAGAGAGATCGCGGAGTTTATCTCGAGGTGTTTAACTTGTCAA
Source organism: Panax notoginseng (assembly GCA_016801055.1). NCBI lineage: Eukaryota > Viridiplantae > Streptophyta > Magnoliopsida > Apiales > Araliaceae > Panax > Panax notoginseng. The sequence continues at coordinate 44,774,307 of CM029014.1, read as the reverse complement.
CGTGTAAAAGCGGAGCATCAAGTACCAAAGGGTCCATTGCAACCACTTGAGATTCCGAAATGGAAGTGGGAACACATTACTATGGATTTTGTTACGGGTCTTCCCAAGGTTTCTCAAGGCATAGATGCGATTTGGGTTATTGTTGATAGATTAACCAAGTCCGCTCATTTCTTGCCGATACGTGAGACTTATTCCCTTGAACGTCTTGCTAGTATGTACGTGAACGAGATTGTGAGATTGCATGGCATGCCAGTATCCATAGTTTCGGATCGTGACCCAAGATTCACTTCACGATTTTGGGTTAGCTTGCAGAAAGCTATGGGCACGGATTTACGATTCAGTTCAGCATACCATCCTCAAACGGACGGACAATCAGAGAGGACTATTCAAACTCTTGAAGATCTATTAAGACTTTGTGTCTTAGATCTCAAAGGGAGTTGGGATAAGTACCTACCATTGGTGGAATTCTCCTACAACAACAGTTATCAGGCGAGCATAGGTATGGCTCCATTTGAGGCGTTGTATGGAAGAAAATGTCGTTCTCCAGTATGCTGGGACGAGGTGGGTGAAGCAACATTGTTGGGACCAGAATTGGTACGCATTACTACAGAGAAGATCCAAACGATTCGACAACGTATACAAACGGCACAGGATCGACAAAAGAGTTATGCGGATCTTCATCGGAAGGACGTGGAATTTAATATTGGGGATCATGTATTGTTACGTGTTGCACCATGGAAGGGAGTTACAAGATTTGGGAAGAGAGGAAAGCTCAATCCAAGATTTGTTGGTCCATTTGAGATTCTTGAGCGAATAGGAAATGTGGCATATAGACTCGCATTACCTCCAAGCATGTCTCGTGTTCATAATGTTTTTCACATATCTATGCTTCGTAAATATGTTAAAGACCCGAACCACATTATTGAGTTAGAACCAGACGAGATAGCTGAAGATTTAACGTACGAGGAGGTACCTGTTAAGATCTTGGATAGGAAAGAGCATGTCCTACGCACGAAGGTTATACCACAAGTTAAGGTTTTGTGGAGAAACCATGCTATTGAAGAAATGACCTGGGAGTTGGAATCAGAAATGAAAGCGAGGTATCCTCACCTTTTTGAAACATCAGGTACGTACGTCAATTTCGAGGACGAAATTTCATAAGGAGGGGAGGTTGTAAGACCCCAACTTATTAATGAATAAAATCAAATTTTCTCTAAATATTATTGTGAATAATAAGGGGTTAATTTGATATAATACTTTGGTTATGGGTGAAATGTGCAAATTTTGCAAAATAAGCAAGTGGTTATAAAATATTTATTTTTGGTCGGTGAATATTCGGTTGGTCGTGGAATATTCTTGCTGTCGGGGAATATTCGTACGACGACGCAGCCTTGTGTGGGCCCCATAACGGAAAGCGATTGGATGAAGAAAACGACAAGTATAAGTTGTTTATAAATAACGGCGTAGTTGTTACCGTTAATACTGTTGGAATACCCGGTGGTTAAAATACAGTAGCACACGGTATTGCACCAATTATTGATTCTTACGTAAGAAGGCACTACTCAATAATTGTTACAGTAGTTATTATTCAATATTTTATTTTATTGATTCAATAATTGCTGCGTTGATATTTTATATTATTGTTGTTTCAATAATTGTTGCTGCACAGTATTTTCATTTATCAGATCAATAATTCATATTATTTGAATAATATTATTAGATAACATTATTGGCAATGTCTAGAAAGTTCTGTCTAAGGAGAGGTTTGGTCATCTAATTGCGCGCCAGTAAGGAGAAATCCTTATTGGAAAGCCCCCTCTTTCCTGGGAACGGCCTGGTTGTCATAAATGTGATTCTGTAATATTATTTGTGAATAATTAATTATTGATTCATATGATAAGGAAATATTTATTTTATGTGGATATAAATGAGGGATATATTTTTGTGGTTAAAAATGAAGGAGTTAATGTTGAGGTGTTTTATCAGTATTTTTATCGGAATGGAGGTATTAAAAAATCAAATCAGGGTTTTTGAGAAATATTGCGGGTGTTATAATTTTTAATCCGACCGTTGGATCGTGGTAATTTTTGGATATGTTATACATATATAAGTTGAGTATATGTCCACAAATTTTGAACCGTTAAAAATGAACGTATGATTTATTATGAATTTTACAAGATGACTGGTTCAGAAATTGTTGAATTTTCGGAGTTTATCATTTTGGTGGAAAATTCTAGAATTGGTGGGCCCCACTTGTGGTTGGTGAAGAAATGTGCTGAATTATATTTCAAATGTGGTAGGTGGGAATAGTAGCAGGTAAAGCCATCAGGTTGCAGGTCAAACCTACCAAAATTTTCCTATAAATAGAGGGCTAAGTTAGAATTGAAAATTACACCAGAAACAAGTTTTTTCTCTTTCTCTCTCTAGATTATTGAGTGTATTTTGTGAGTATTTAGATACTTTGAGAGTTTCTATTCATCAGAGCAAGTTTCTTTCAGCCTTATACCGGTATTCCGACCAGAAGTACTGATATTTTGAGGTAAGGGATATTATTTTCTTCTTAAATGATATTATTTTTTTCAATATCATTATGCTGAAATATTGATATGAGTTTTTATCAAATTTGGAACTTTTTGTGTCGGGGGTTACTATTCACGTATACGACACTATTCACGTATACGGTACTATTCACGAATACGGCACTATTCACCGAAAAATAAAATTTTCCCTTTTTGTCCAAGATGTCTATTATGGTTACTATCTTTGATTGTATCCATGTTTTGATCTTTATTTTTGAATTCTGCTTCACAATTGATTATTATGAAGTATTATTGATCTTGGATAAACTGTTATACGGATCCCTACTATTTGTCCTTCTGTCTCATTGGATTCGTTCTCTTTAAGATATTTTTCATCATCCTCAGTCCTAAATGATGATATTAATGAATATCTTTGGCCTGTAGTGCAAAGATGTATGATTACTTGATGAATATCTTTGGCCTGTAGTGCAAAGATGTATGATTACTTGATGAATATCTTTGGCCTGTAGTGCAAAGATGAACAGGTGTTGAGATGAACATGACTGACAGGTGATACAAATGAATATCTTTGGCCTGTAGTGCAAAGATGAATATTTGGTTAAAGATGATTATTAATTGATGTTACAGGGATAAAATATTGATGATGGACTTTTAAATCTTAGAAGATAGTAGAATTCTTTCTCTACTTGACTCTTCTAATGGTTTGTTGTTTCCGCTGCAGTTGTTGATCTAAAACTTGTTGTCGATTATATTTTATCAGATTTTTCCCTGTTGAAGACTAACGATAATTTGTTGTATATTATCTTAGTCATAATATTCTTTACTGGGCTAGTTGAGCTCACCCTTTTCCTTTTTGTTCCATTTTTCTTCTCAGGAGGTGAGAACATAGCAGGATCTAGTCGGGGTATGGAGTAATGGTTCTAGAAAGATGTATTAGCAGTCCTCACTATTTCTGTAAAATAGTGTTTGAATAATTGTAATGAGGATTTATTTGAGTGTGGATATTGTCTAGAAGACAATATTTGTATTTAAACTCATAGTATGTGTTGTCGTATTTTGCACGACATTTGTATTATTGAAGTTATAGTTTGCTTTCTGTACCATATATTTGACGACTCAGAATGGGTGTTGTATACCTATTTTGGGGGCGTCACATGGATGGATTTTCGTCGTGGTTTATGCTGAATGATATATGTGATTGCTTTGCCTGAATGAACATCATTTTACTCATATCTGTTGATATAACAATACAATGAGTCACTATATATTAAGTCATTCATAATCATGTATATACTTTAAATGAGATTGATTGAATGTGTTGCTATAGTATTTTGTCATCATCAAAAAGGGGAGATTGTTAGGAATCTAATGATAGAATAGTAGAGTATTTAGTTAAGGGGGAGTTTTATTAGATCTCTGATTAAATTCCAAATATATATATATATATATATGTTTTGATGATGAAACATGTATATGACTTAATGATAAAAGTTATAATGTATATTTGTATGAATAAGTTTTGTACAGTCCTTACTTGAGATATCTATGTACAAGGACTTAGAATAGTTTGATAAAACTTGTTAGGTTAATTCTTATCCCGTATGCATATGTAATAGATAAGATCATTATAAAAAGACTACTCTGCAGGATAAAAGTATTGATCGCAGGGTAAATCTACATGTGCTTAAAGTCGAATATGATTAATGTATATTTGTACGAGTAAGTTCCGTAAAGTCCTTCAAAAGAATTGATGTACAATGACTTAGATTAGAATGATCAAATAATTTTAGGTTGATCTTATGAAAACTGATTGATGTATAGATGATAGGAATTCATGATCGTAAAGTTACTTTGCCAGTTCACAATATGAAGATTCTTCGCAGAGATAACCATGTTCGCATAGCATCAAAAGATCGCAGAGCTCACTACATCTACCAAACAAAGAATCGGTTAGTAAAGTGAACAAATGATCTCAAAGCCACAAGATTGACACAGAGCTGCTCAAGAAGTCAAAGAAGCTGTTAAACATCATATGGCAAAATTAATCACTCTGCTAAGTGAATTAATGGATTGCAAAGTAAAGATTGCTTAGTAAAGGGTGATTGTAGAATACTCTAAGCAGACACTGAATGAAAGTAATATTTGAAGATTACTCTAAGATCGTTTAGTAAGATCAAGATCGTAAAGTCAGCTTCAGAACTGTTAAGTAAAATGTGAAGTGCTGACTACACAAATTAGAGGAGATCAACGAGCTCAGTCTGTGCCATGGATATAAAGTGAAGATTACTCAAGAAGAAGTATATGGCAAGAGAATATACTCTAATGATATTTGAGTATATCTCTCACAAGAAGAGATCTCCATAAAAAATCTAAAGGTGATCAACTGCAAGGACATTCTACCTGATCACAGAGCTAAGAACCGATCGTAGAGCAATCAAAAATTTGTATAAGAAGCAACTAGTACTTAAGAACAAAGGATAAAAACCCACTCAGAAAGATGTTATCGACATCGCAAGACAACTAAGGTATCAAGAAAATGGAGAAAAATCTACTAAGTAAATCCAAGCAGTATGAAGTAATTAGAAAGTAAAATAGAAGATAAAGTTATAGTAGTAGTGATGATAAAGTACATAAGACTACGACATCCCTCACTATACTATTAACAGTGAAAAAGTATAAGAACAGAAAAGATTAGATCGATTGTAAGGCTCAATTCTATGACTCTTGCAATAGTAGATTATAGAGTTCATGCCAGGTCTGACAATAAGACTGACAATTGAAACGTTGCAAGAAGATGATCTCAAGACTTTAGAAGGCATTCTTGTAAGAAAAAAAAGGTATATCTACAAGCTAGTTGGCCGAAAACAAGCTATTTAAAAAGCCAGAAAATATATTGACTGATGTGATAAGTCTTAAGTCAGAAAGTACACTGACATAGAGCCTCAGAAAGTCAACATCGTATATATCAAAATATCTATGCATTAAATGCTCTAACGGATACTTCTCAACGGGAAGATTTCAGAGAAGTATATAAAATAACATCATTCAAAAGATGATGATGATGATGATGAGTACTAAACATCAATATATAAGAATCATCATCATCTGAGATGAACATTGAGCTGAACAAGAGAGAATGTAGAGTAAAGATAACTCTATGAGCAGAGAAATGTTCAAAGCTGCCAAGCCAAAAGAGAAAAGGAGATTAACAAGATAATCTTGGCAACACCTCATTAGATTAGCAAAAGCTGATGAGTGTAACCAAAGGTCAGAGCTGCAGAGCTAACGACCAAAAGAGCTATGAAGCTCTAGAGAAAATGAGTCAGATTCGTAGAGCCAAGGAAGTGGAGGACATAAAATATTTGAAGATTTAAATATGAAGAATCCATGCAATTGATACTGATGACACAACAATGGATGATCAGAAGACTAATTTCAGAAGCTTCATTATACGACTCATCAAGAACACTCAGAATCAATAAGTCAAAGATGTGGAACGCAAGTCTACAATTTTGGGATTGTTCAAAGCTGCTAAGCACAAAAGATGAAGAGCTTAGCAACACATCAACATTGATCATGAAGAGCTATTGATAATAAGAAGGAATCAAGCTTCAACAATAGAGTTCAATAAGCATCAAGAAGATAATCAACAATGCTATTAAGTACCATGAGATGAAGAGCATTCAAGTCATCTTAGCAGCACCTCAACCACACCTCTACAACTGGAAGAAGGGTCGGTGGATCCTGGTCTAAGTGACCAATGTAAGGTCAGTGGATCCTGGTCTTGAGGATTGAATTGGGATAAGAGGATCCTGGTCTGTGTGACCGAAGAAGGGTTAGAGGATCCTTGTCCTAGGGACTAAATATCCAAGTTTGCTGGGCTTAAAGATGTCTTTGTGTCTTTGTCTTTTAAGACTAAAATAGTCAAGTCTGCTGGGCTTGATGAGGGTAGTGTGTCCTGGTCTTAGTGGTCGAATCCTTTAGTGGAAATTGTGCTTGATGAGTAGAAGAGTGGAGTAGGAGTTGTTCAGTCTCCGAACCACTTAAAACTTCTTGGGTCTTTTACATTATGTTACTTATATTACGCACTCTATAACTGCTATACCTGCTCTATGTTTGATAATTCATATAACTTATGTTAAGAACTAAGATATCTGAGTAAGTCTTTAAGGGGAGTTTTCAAAACTAATATTCCGATGCGTATAGATAATCTTGATTAGTTAATTATTTGATAATTCTAAAATAAATAACTATGAAAGAAATTTTAAATATCTATTCAACCCCTCCTTCTAGATCTATATTGTGCCTTTGGGAAATAACAATTGGTATCAAAGCAGGTTCTCACGAACATAAAGTTTAAGCTTTGAGTTGATCCAAGTCATCACTCTAAAACCAGTTCTAGACTAAGCTATGAATGTCAAACACATATTCTAAATGAAGATAAAGTCACATGCTGAAATCTATATGTACAGGTATATTTAAAGGAATGTAAATGATCTGCTTGATGCTATCCAGAATTAATTTACGCGCATAAACAAAGTCATTGATATTATCATTTAAGTCTATCAATATAATGATAGAGCTACAAATTGAGGTATCCATATACAGTGAAGTAACTATGCAGCCAGAGCTACATGAATTCAGGAATGTGTTCTTAGAATGTATACAAGACGATGTTAGAATCTGCATCCATGCCAAATGAGTCTGAGAAGTGTCATCAGTGATGATCAAGTACAAAATTTCTTTGTTTTTTGAAGAAATGATCAATAGCAAAAGAAAGACTCGATGTGCTTCTCAATTAATCCAGTTGAAATGTCAAGACTCATCTCAACAAAGATCTTAACTGTGAGGTTTTCTCAAGCTATACAAGGAATATGAGATGTATAAATTCTTACCTCTGATCTAAAAGCAAAGGATATGATGGATATGCTCAGCTTTAAACCTCTATTTGATAAAGCAAGACGATTATTCTGGAAGTGCTATAAGTTATAATTGTTGGTGAAATTCAAGATTGGATAATTCATTTCAACAACAAAGTCAAACGGCTCAAGCTAAACCATTGACTGTCAAAAGATTGGCATCAATGAGGTATATGACATTATTCTCTTTATATGTGCATTGATGTTGTAAGAATTGTTTTCCATGTTATCCTCTGTGTGTTGCATTAATCTTAACATGATCTAGTCTTCTATTGAAGATATAATTTCTACTTCAAAAGGAAGAAGAGAAATTGTAGGCAGAACTTTGTCTCTGCGAAGCATTATCTCTCTATCCAAGTTTGAAGTTGAGAATAAATCTTTAATGAAGATATCTGAAGTATATACACTGAGAAAATCTACTCTTGTCCTTGTGATGAGAAATGAAAATCTCAATATGAAGTCATTATTTGTAATATGAATTTAACTGACCTCTTGTTAGAGATTTATTTTGACAAAGTTAGTTATGAAGTGTGAATATTTGTTTCCTACTTCAGATGTGGAACTCTCAATGAAAATTAATAATAGTGATAAACTTCATTCTTGTTTGAAGATGTTTCTATTATGAAATTTAAAGAGATTGCTTAAGTTAAGTACTTTTAGTTGTTTTTCTTTTGTTGACTAAGTTCGATATTCTATTGAACTAAATGTCACAAAATGATCTAAGATTTTGACACATCGTAGAGTGTACTCAAAACTATAGCAGTACCTCGAAGAATCATAGAACCTGATCAACTCAACGAATTAACCAGGTGCTAGTAGTAGAGTTGATCATTACTCTGTTAGACTTCAAAGTCGTAGATCATTGTGAAAGCAAAAGGAATGTAAACCAAAAAGGAAAATACTGTCATCCACCCATGTTCTATGAGAAATGATATTTATACACACACACACACACACTCACTCACACTCATATAACATATTATCTAAGTAAATCATCTTATGTGCATATGTACTTTCACATTGAAATAATAATGTAATTTTATATGAAGATCCAAAACGTCTAAAAATTTGGATAGTCATATATAAAACTAACCCAACAAGACCCAAATATCATGGGTACCAAAGATAGAATTTTATATAACTAGCAGGTACCAACATGTCTAAAATCTTCTGATCAACGTCGTTGAAGACCTTCTCCTCTGATCTACAGACAAAATCACTTTGAAGGAAAATATAGCTGAAAATGCTCAGTTCTACGAGCTGAAGATGCAGTGAAGATGGATGGGAAAGAGCTATTAAATCAATAATCCAAATTGTAGAGTGAGAGTCATCAAGTCAACTGTTGGTCGAAATCTATATACGCTCACACGCAAGTGCACGTGGTCAACAAGTAATATAATGATAAGTTAAGTATCGTTCCCACAGAGATTAGTACGAAATTAATCCTAACAATTACCAGTTTTATATTTATAACGATCGAGGAATTATGTAATTAATTTATATATTTAGTGAATTGAATAAATATTTTATTAAATTTATTTATTGAAAAAAATAAATAATTGATGGAATGGTGGTGCAAGAATTTAGTAACTAAAATGATTAATGTTAATTAAAGTGAATAATGGTAATTTTATTATTTGAGGATTTAATTTAATGAAAATAATTAAATTAAATGAATTGTTTAATATTTAAGAAAATAAGTAAATCAAATAAAGTTATGTTTTAGTCTAATTTATTAATTAAATTAGATATATAATTAATTATTAATCATAAGTATAATTATAATGAAAAATTATAATTATTATAATTATAATTGTAAGATAATTAAATGGGTTACATGTGTGACAAATAAAAAACTATATAATAAAAATATTATAAAAATAATCTAATAGAGGAGAATTGTGGTTAGCCAAACAAGGCCTTGTGGCATTTGGCCTAATTTAACTGACACAGACATATTGTATTTTTACCTGACGTAAGTGGGAGAAGTGAAAGTCAGTTTATATGTTGCGTATAATTCCTAAAGGCTAAGTTCAGAGAATTTAGAGAAGGAAGAAGGAAACACAGAGAATAGAGAGAGAGAGCTTGGTAAGGAAGAGAGAATCATAGAGAGAAAGAGAAAGGTTTGCTAATCGTCTTGCTAAATAAGGTATAACTTACTTCAATTTTAACTTTTATGTTTGAAATTTCTATTGATAGTTATGTTGGATTGATACATATACATATATATATGGTTTATAATCTGCCAATCATTATTTGTGAGTGCTATTTGATGATTAGAATACATGAAATTGGGTTTGTAGTAGAAGATTTTAAAAATAGTGTTATATATATAAAAATAGCTTAAGAAAGTACAAAATTTCATGCTCAATATGTGTTATACTCTGCAAATTTATGTTAGATTGTGCTAGTATGTTAAGAAATGAAAGCGGCGTAGTTTGAATCGTGTCAATTGGTTAAGAAACGAAGTCGCGGCGATCAAATTTGCTAAAAGTATTAAAAGTGATGAAATTGGGAAAATTGGGGTTTTGATTCTTCAAAATTGAATATATGTAATGTTTATGCAATTAGAATGATGAATATCATGCCTAACTATGTTATTACAAAGTTTTAGATGTTAAGGTTTGTGAAATTCTGTGGAAATTGGGTTGGTTTTGGAGTCAGTCGTGTAAAAGAGCTGTAGCTGCAGTTTCTGTCTGTGTATGGCGCAGCTGCGCCGGTACCACAGGCAGAAACGGCGTGTGACGCCCCCAAAATAGGTATACATCACCTATTCTGAGTCGCCAGATACATGGTACAGAATACAAATACAAACTAATTATACAACAGTCGTGTAAAATACAACAAAACATATGCTGTGAGTTTTAATACAAATATTGTCATCTAGACAATATCCACACTCAATGGAGTCCTCATTACATTTATTATCACAATATTTCACAGAATAGTGAGGACTACTAATGCACCATCTAGGACCATCACTCTGTTCCCTGACTAGTTCCGGCTACGTTCTCATTTCCTGAAGAGAACAGTGAAAGAAAGGGTGAGCTCAACTAGCCCAGTAAGAAATATTATAACTAAGATAATGCAGAATAAATTATCGTTAGCCTTCAACAGTGTTAAACTGATAAAATATAACAGATATCAAATTTAACTGCAGCGGAACAAGCAATCCATTAAAAGAGTCAAGTAGAGAATAAAATCTACTATCTTTTATGATTTAAAAGGTTTTTTCATCACTTTTATCGCTGAGACTCAGCTTAATAAATAATCCACATCATCCCTGCACTACGGCCAAGGATATTCATTAGTATCACAACCACAAATTATCCATGCACTACGGGCCAAGGATATTCGTGTATTCATCAATGGTCATGATCATGTCAACAACTGTCCATCAATGCACTACGGGCCAATGAGGACTTTTACCACATCATTTGTAACATTACGGTCATGATTACACCGAATAATCCCTGGTCATAATCATACCAAGTCCATCTATGTGCTACAGGCCACAGATGACTTTCAACAAAATATAAACATGAGGATGATGACAATGATATAAGAATTCAATAAAATAAGTTCAAAAATTAATTTATCCAAGAACTAATAACGTCCAAATTGTCAACATGATACTTCTTTGTAGAGTAAAATTCAAGAATACTCAAAAGAATATTTCCATGAAAAGATACTGGAGGAAGCGCAAATATCAAGGATATTCCACTAATTTCATGGAGTATAGAAGCCAAAACTTTAACCAACTGAGTACAATAAAGAATGGAATAACAAAAGAAATCACCAGGCATGTGATAGACCGCACATGCAGGTTATTCCAACAGAATAATAAATAATGAAACCAGGTCTGGCGTAAAACGCACAGACAGGATATTCCAACAGAATAATAAAGACGGAACCAGGTCCGACGTAAAACGCACAGACAGGATATTCCAACAGAATAATAAAGACGGAACCAGATCCGGCGTAAAACGCACAGACATAATATTCCAACAGAATAATAAAGAATGGAATAACAGAAGAATTTCACCAAGTATAGGGTAACCCGCGTGTACAGGTTATTCCAACAGAATAATAAATAATGGAATAACAGAAGTTCTCTTCATGAATACAAAAGAAATAATACCCCTTACCTTAGGAAGAAGAGTACTGGATATAGGAGTAGTGAAGTAGCAGAATACTTTTCTTCTTTCTCTCTATAATTTCTCTCTCTAGAGTTTCAGTGAATTCGTAAGAAATAATGAAGGAATGAGATTCTATTTATAGAAGAATGGACTGCATAGTAACTAATTCATGAACGGTCCAGATTGATTTACTTTTAATCGGACGATCCATATTTAAAGCAAAATCTTTTAAATAAAATATAATATATTCTATTTATAATCTAATAAAATGAATAACTTTATAAAAGTATTCTGTTTATATAAAAAGATTTTACAATGCAAAATACTATGCAGGCACTATGCAACACTATGCATCATAAAATATAATATATTCTATTTATAGAATAACTTTATAAAAGTATTCTGTTTTATATAAAAAAACTTTTCTGTTTTATTACATGAATAATACTAATAAAATAAAACGGAGTGACTTATCACATAAGCATCAATAATCAATACTGTGTGTTACTATGCAACCACATGTATTACTGTACTTTTACTACCGAGTAGTTCAACAGTATTAATGGCAAAACTTCCGCCGTTATTTTCATAAAATATTTTTGTCGTTTTCTTAATCTGACAATAATTTCGTTACGGGATCCACCAATGATTGTGCCGTTGTACGAATATTCCCTGATAAAACGAATATTCTCCGACCAATCGAATATTATATAACAACTTGCATACTTTGTAAAATTTATAAATATTACCCACAACTATAACATTATATCAAATTCATTCCATAATTTTAAAAATGATATTTATAGAAAACTCATCTTTATTAAAAAAAATTGGGGTCTTACAACCTCCCCTTCTTATGAAATTTTGCCCTCGAAATTAGGGTACGTACCTGATATGTCAAAGAGGTAAGGATACCTTGATTTTATTTCAGATTCTAACTCCCAGGTCATTTCCTCAACATCGTGATTCCTCCACAAAACTTTGACTTGAGGAATAACCTTGGAGCGTAGCAAATGATCCTTCTAATCCAAGATTTTAACAGGAGCCTCTTCATACGTTAAATCTTCCGCTATTTCGTCCGGTTCTAACTCAATAATGTGGTGCGGGTCTTTCACATATTTATGTAACATAGATATATGAAAAATGTTATGAACACGAGACATACTTGGCAGTAAAGCGAGTCTATAAGTCACAGTTCCTACTCGATCGAGGATTAAAAATGGGCCAATGAATCGAGGATTGAGCTTTCCTCTCTTTCCAAATCTCGTAACTCCTTTTCATGGAGCAACACGTAACAACACATGCTCCAATATCGAATTCCACGTCCTTTCGATGAAGATCAGCATAACTCTTTTGTCGATCTTGTGAGGCTTTTATACGTTGCCGGATCGTTTGAATCTTTTTCGTAGTCATACGTACCAACTCCGGTCCCAACAACGTTGCTTCACCCACCTCATCCCAACATACTGGAGAACGACACTTTCTTCCATACAATGCTTCGAATGGAGCCATGCCAATACTTGCTTGATAGCTGTTGTTGTAGGAAAACTCCACCAATGGTAAGAAGTTGTCCCAACTTCCCTTGAAATCAAGGACACAGAGTCTTAATAGATCTTCAAGAGTTTGAATAGTTCTCTCCGACTGCCCATCTGTTTGAGGATGATATGCCGAACTAAATCGTAAATCCGTGCCCATAGCTTTCTGTAAACTAACCAAAATCATGAAGTGAATCTTAGGTCTCGATCAGAAACTATGGATACTGGCATACCATGCAATCTTACAATCTCGTTTATGTACATACGAGCAAGACGTTCAAGTGTATAAGTTTCTCGTATAGGTAAAAAATGAGCCGACTTGGTCAATCTATCAACAATGACCCAAATCGTATCTATACCTTGAGAAACCTTGGGAAGACCGGTGACGAAATCTATGGTAATGTGCTTCCACTTCCATTTTAGAATTTCAAGTGGTTGCAATGGACCTTTTGGTACTTGATGCTCCGCCTTGAATCGTTGACACGTTAGACACCTTGAGATAAACAACGCTATCTCTCTCTTCATATTGCCCCACCAAAATGTATGTCGAAGATCATGATACATTTTGGTACTCCCAGGATGAATTTCAAACGGTGTGTTGTGCGCGTCCATCATGATGTTATACTTTAAATTAGGGTCGTTAGGAACACAAAGTCTAGAGTTGACTCGAAGTATTCCTTCCTCATCGATTTTTGCTTCCGGTATAGCACCTTCTTGCACTTTCTTCCTCATACGCATCAGCTCCAGGTCTGTAGCTTGAGCAGCTTTAACTTTATCAATTAAAGTTAGTTCTACTCGTATATTCGCCATCATCACATGGCCCCCCGGAGTCTTTAACTCTATCTCCATCCTTTGCAAGTCACACAAAATAGGCCTTTGCGTTGATAATATAACACTCGTACCCACATATGATCTTCTACTCAATGCGTCAGCTACCACGTTCGCTTTACCAGGATGGTATTAGAGGGTATGATCATAATCTTTCAACAGTTCCAGCCAACGTCGTTGTCGCATGTTAAGTTCCTTTTGGGTGAAGAAATAATTGAGGTTTTTATGATCCGTAAAGATCTTCACTTTCTCCCCATACAAGTAATGCCTCCAAATTTTAAGTGCGAAGACAACAGCTGCCAACTCTAGATCATGAGTAGGATAATTCCTCTAATATTCTTTGAGTTGCCGAGAGGCATAGGCTATGACTTTTCCATGTTGCATGAGAACACATCCTAACCCTTTGCCCGAAGCATAACTGTAGATGACAAATCCCTACGAGCCAGATGGTATTATCAGAACAGGTGCTGAAATGAGTCTCCTCTTGAGTTCTTGAAAACTCTTCTCACATTCTTCGCTTCAATCAAATTTTGTATCTTTCCGAGTCAGCTGAGTTAATGGAGTAGCGACTTGAGAAAATCCTTCTACAAATCTCTGATAATAACCGACTAAGCCGAGAAAGCTACGTACTTCGGTCACTGATTTAGGTTGCTCCCAGCTTTGAATAGCTTCAATCTTTGCTGGGTCAACAGATATTCCATAACTTGATACTACGTGCCCAAGGAATGTTACTTCCTCAAGCCAGAACTCGCATTTCTTTAACTTGGCATAAAGTTTGTTTTCACGAAGCTTTTGGAGTATCAGCCTCAAGTGTTGCTCATGATCTTCACGGCTTTTGGAATAAATAAGGATGTCATCAATAAAGACGATCACAAAGTGATCCAAATATTCCTTGAATACTCGGTTCATCATATCCATGAAGGTAGCAGGAGCATTAGTCAATCCAAAAGACATGACTAAGAATTCATAATGCCCGTACCGAGTTCTGAAGGCAGTCTTTGGAATATCCTCAGTTCTAACCTTCAGCTGATGATATCCAGAACGAAGATCGATCTTTAAAAAGAATTGTGCTCCTTGCAACTGGTCAAACAGGTCATCAATGTGAGGCAACGGGTACTTATTTTTGATGGTTGTGACAACCCCAAAACAGGTCCATTCCATCCAACCTATTCTGAGTCGCCAAATACATGGTACAGAAAATAACTACAACTTTATTACAACAATTATCGTGCAAAATACAACAACACATATGCTGTGAGTTTGGATACAAATATGTACCAAATGTGACTCATGTCCCAATCGTGGACAGCACCTCACAATGATACCTTACATAAAGGTATAGTCAAAAACTGTTTTAGAAATTAGAATCTTTGGAAAGTGCTCAAGGAAACCTTCGTACATGGGAGGCCATGCATCTAGGTTATGATAGATATCATATGGCCACAGAATTATCCTTGGTTGACCCAATAGACCCCAAAGAAAAACGAGAAGTTTACTATTATATTCTTCCCAATGGTGAGTCTTCTCTTGACATATCATTATCTCCACTGTCTCTAATTAAAAATTATACTTCAAACAAATACCAAGATTATATAGGCAGTGCTTGTAAAGATACTCAGCTAGTGGATGAGCACAACCCTGTCTTATGATGACACGAGGTTGTATGTCATTAGACATCTTGTATGATAGTGACAAAATACCCTTCCAACGTTGGGTTCGCTTCACCCTAGATGATTCACCAAATATAACTACAAATGATGACCACCGTTCTATTCCCCTGTTACCCCTGCTCGACCCAGCTCCACTCTTATTACCTGAAAGGAATTGTGAAACAGAAGGGTGAGCACAACTAGCCCAGTAAAGAATATCATGACTAAAGATAAATAAGTTATCAATAGCCTTCAACAGAATTAAATCAGAGATTTAGAACATATGGTAGATGATAAAAATTTCAACCATAGTTGCAGCGGAACGAGCAATCCATTAGAAGAGTCAAATAGACTATAAAGTCTATTATCTTCTCCATGTTAAAAATCCACCAACAATGTTTTATCCCTGTAACATCAATCAATAATTCTGGTCCACAACCATATGAATAACTCATAATCATAATTGTAGTTCTAAATTTTTCTTCGCACCAAGGACGAAGAATATTTTCATCACCTGTCTTTATTTAAAAAATCAAAGATCATGGTTATACCAAATCACAGTTCCTGTTCATAATCATGCTAATAAATCCATCTTTGCACTACGACCAAAGATATTCATCAACAAACCATCTTTGCATTACAGGCCAAAGATATTCAACAACAGTTCATCTTCGCACTACGGGCCAAAGATATTCATCAACAATTTATCTTTGCACTACAGGCCAAAGATATTCCTCAACAGTTCATATTTAC
Organism: Panax notoginseng; assembly: GCA_016801055.1. Lineage (NCBI taxonomy): Eukaryota > Viridiplantae > Streptophyta > Magnoliopsida > Apiales > Araliaceae > Panax > Panax notoginseng. Next base: position 44,757,944 of record CM029014.1, on the reverse strand, counting down.
ACTACAGGCCAAATATATTTATATCTCAAAGAAATATATAATCATTTCAGAATTTATATAAACAATAATTATAACCATGTTAATCAATTCATCTTTACACTTAAGCTAAAGATATTCAATTATAAATTTAATGGCCATGATCATACCAGTTAACAATTCATCTTTGCACTACAGGCCAAAGATATTCCTCAGTCACGATCATACCAATAATTTACCCATCATTACACTCAAGTGAAAGAGAAATTCAACATCAAGGTTATAAAAATGTTATATATGATAATAAAAATAATATGATCAACAACTACATTTATTTTCAAGAGCAACAATCATAAATCAACGATAATTTGGTCAGCAAAAAAAACTAATTTTTATCGTGAATAGTACCCGTGAATAGTAACTCGTGAATAGTAATTCGTGAATAGTATTCTATATTCATACATGGTACCGTATACGCAAATAATGCCATATACGTAAATAATGCTGTATACGTGAATAGTGCCGTATACGTGAATAGTGCCGTGTACGTGAATAGTAATCCCGACTCAAAAAGTTCCAAATTTGATAAAATAAACTCATATCAATATTTCAGCATAATGATATTGAAGAAAATAATATCATTTAAAAAAAAAAATATCCCTTACTATCCCTTAATCCTTTACAATCTCTTACAATCCTTTACAATCCCTTACTATCCTTTACCTCAAAAGTGCAGTATTTCTGACTGGAATGCAAAGCCGAAGAAAACTTGCACTGAATAACAACTCTCAAAGTATCTAAATACTCACAAAATATGCTTCATAATATAGAGAGAGAAAGAGAGAAAACTTATGAATTCTGGTGTGATTTTCAATTCTAACTTAGCCCTCTATTTATAGGAAAATGTTAGCATGCCGAAGCGGACTTAACCTGCAACCTGATGGCTTTACTTGCTACTATTCCCACCCACCACATTTGAATAAAAATATCAGCATATTTTTTCACCAACCAAGAGTGGGGCCCACCAATTCTAGAATTTTTTACCAAAATAATTAACTCCGAAAATTCAACAATTTCTGAACTAGTCATCTAGTAAAATTCATAACAAATCATACGTTCAATTTTAACGGTTCAAAATTTGTGGACATATACTCAACTTATATATATATAACATATCCAAATATTACCACGATCCAACGGTCGGATTAAAAATTATAACCCTCACAAAATATTTCAAAAACCCTAATTTGATTTTCAATACCTCCGTTCCGACAAAAATACAGATAAAACACCTCAATATTAACTCCTTCATTTTTAACCACAAAAATATATCCCTCATTTATATCCACATAAAATAAATATTTCCTTATCATATGAATCAATAATTAATTATTCACAAATAATATTATAAAATCACATTTATGACAACCAGGCCGTTCCCAAGAAAGAGGAGACTTTCCAATAAGGATTTCTCCTTACTAGCGCGCAATTAGATGACCAAACCTCTCCTTAGACAGAACTTTCTAGACATTGTCAATAATACTATCTAATAATATTATTCTAAATAATATGAATTATTGATCTGATAATGGAGATGATGTGCAGTGATAATTATTGAGCAACAATAATATAAAATATCAACGCAGCAATTATTGAATCAATAAATAAAATATTGAACAGTAATTACTGTAACAATTATTGAGTAGTGTCTTCTTACGTAAGGATCAATAATTCAAAAATACTGTGTAAAACCGTGTTCTACTGTGCAAACACGCGTATTACTGTTTTTTAACCACCGGGTATTCTAACAGTGTTAACGGTAACAACTACGCCGCTATTTGTAAAAACTCAAATTTGTCATTTTCTTCATCCGACAGTTATTCTGTTATGGGGCCCACAAATGGATGCGTCGTCATACGAATATTCCCCGACAGAAAGAATATTCCACGACCAAACGAATATTTTCCGACAACAATGAATATTTTATAACCACTTGTGTATTTTGAAAATTTTTCACATTTCAACCATAATTTTAACTTTTTATCAATTTAACCATTTACTGAATTGTAATTATAAGAAAAATTGAATACTTTTATTTCATAAAATTCGGGGTCTTACAATCTCCCCTCCTTATGAAATTTCGTCCCCGAAATTTACGTACCTGGTATTTCAAAGAGTTGAGAATACCTTGCTTTCATTTTAGATTCCATCTTCCCTGTCATCATGATTTCTCCATTGCTCATCTCCTGTATTTTAGATATCATTCTAGAATATAGTTTCAAAACAAGGGTTAATAAATTAACATATCACATAATATCCCGATATTATGACTGACCAACAAATAAGCTTAGGTAGGACACACTAGCGAAAGATTTACTCATCTCTCCCCTCCTAGTTCTATTTCCCGATCTTCGCCAGAGATCATATCCCTAAGCTCTGATACCAACTGTGACAACCCCAAAACAGGTCCATTCCATCCAACCTATTCTGAGTCGCCAAATACATGGTACAGAAAATAACAACAACTTTATTACAACAATTATCGTGCAAAATACAACAACACATATGCTGTGAGTTTGGATACAAATATATACCAAATGTGACTCATGTCCCAATCGTGGACAGCACCTCACAATGATACCTTACATAAAGGTATAGTCAAAAACTGTTTTAGAAATTAGAATCTTTGGGAAGTGCTCAAGGAAACCTTTGTACATGGGAGACCATGCATCTAGGTTATGATAGATATCATATGGCCACAGAATTATCCTTGGTTGACCCAATAGACCCCAAAGAAAAACGTGAAGTTTACTATTATATTCTTTCCAATGGCGAGTCTTCTCTTGACATATCATTATCTCCACTGTCTCTAATTGAAAATTATACTTCAAACAAATACCAATATTATATAGGCAGTGCTTGTAAAGATACTCAGCTAGTGGATGAGCACAACCCTGTCTTATGATGACACGAGATTGTATGTCATTAGACATCTTGTATGATAGCGACAAAACACCCTTCCAACGTTGGGTTCGCTTCACCCTAGATGATTCACCAAATATAACTACAAAATGATGACCACCGTTCTATTCCCCTGTTACCCCCGCTCGACCCAGCTACACTCTTATTACCTGAAAAGACTTGTGAAACAAAAGGGTGAGCACAACTAGCCCAGTAAAGAATATCATGACTAAAGATAAATAAGTTATCAATAGCCTTCAACAGAATTAAATCAGAGATTTAGAACATATGGTAGATGATAAAAATTTCAACCATAGTTGCAGCGGAACGAGCAATCCATTAGAAGAGTCAAATAGACTATAAAGTCTATTATCTTCTCCGTGTTAAAAATCCACCAACAATGTTTTATCCCTGTAACATCAATCAATAATTCTGGTCCACAACCATATGAATAACTCATAATCATAATTGTAGTTCTAAATTTTTCTTCGCACCCAGGACGAAGAATATTTTTATCACCTGTCTTTATTTGAAAAATTAAAGATCATGGTTATACCAAATCACTGTTCCTATTCATAATCATGCTAATAAATCCATCTTTGCACTACGACCAAAGATATTCATCAACAAACCATCTTTGCACTACAGGTCAAAGATATTCAACAACAGTTCATCTTCGCACTACGGGCCAAAGATATTCATCAACAATTTATCTTTGCACTACAGGCCAAAGATATTCCTCAACAGTTCATATTTGCACTACAGGCCAAATATATTCATATCTCAAAGAAATATATAATCATTTCAGAATTTATATAAACAATAATTATAACCATGTTAATCAATTCATCTTTACACTTAAGCTAAAGATATTCAATTATAAATTCAATGGCCATGATCATACCAGTTAACAATTCATCTTTGCACTACAGGCCAAAGATATTCCTCAGTCACGATCATACCAATAATTTACCCATCTTTACACTTAAGTGAAAGAGAAATTCAACATCAGGGTTATAAAAATGTTATATATGATAATAAAAATAATATGATCAACAACTACATTTATTTTCAAGAGCAACAATCATAAATCAACGATAATTTGGTTAGAAAAAAAAACCAATTTTTGTCTTGAATAGTACCCGTGAATAGTAACTCGTGAATAGTAACTCATGAATAGTAACTCGTGAATAGTACTCCGTATTCGTACATGGTACCGTATACGCAAATAATGCCATATACGTAAATAGTGCTGTATACGTGAATAGTGCCATATACGTGAATAGTGCCGTATACGTGAATAGTAATCCCGACTCAAAAAGTTTCAAATTTGATAAAATAAACTCATATCAATATTTCAGCATAATGATATTGAAGAAAATAATATCATTTAAGAAGAAAATAATATCCCTTACTATCCCTTACAATCTTTTACAATCCCTTACTGTCCCTTACCTCAAAAGTGCAGTATTTCTGACTGGAATGCAAAGCCGAAGGAAACTTGCACTGAATATCAACTCTCAAAGTATCTAAATACTCACAAAATATGCTTCATAATATAGAGAGAGAAAGAGAGAAAGCTTATGAATTCTGGTGTGATTTTTAATTCTAACTTAGTCCTCTATTTATAGGAAAATGTTAGCACGCCGAAGCAGACTTAACCTGCAACCTGATAGCTTTACCTGCTACTATTTCCACCCACCACATTTGAATAAAAATTTCAGCACATTTCTTCACCAACCAAGAGTGGGGCCCACCAATGTAAGACCCCAAATTTTATGAAATAAAAGTATTCAATTTTTCTTATAATTACTATTCAGTAAATGGTTAAATTGATAAATGTTAAAGTTAAGGGTGATATATGAATTTTTTTTCAAAATACACAAGTGGTTATAAAATATTCATTGTTGTCGGGGAATATTCGTTTGGTCGTGTAATATTCTTTCTGTCGGGGAATATTCGTACGACGGCGCAGCTATTTGTGAGCCCCATAACAGAATAACTGTCGGATGAAGATAACGACAAAAATTGAGTTTTTATAATTAACGGCGTAGTTGTTACCGTTAACACTGTTGGAATAACCGGTGGTTAAAATACAGTAATACGCGTTATTGCACAGTAGCACACTGTATTGCACAGTATTTTTGAATTATTGATTCTTACGTAAGAAGCCACTACTCAATAATTGTTACAGTAATTACTGTTCAATATTTTATTTTATGGATTCAATAATTGCTACGTTGAAATTTTATATTATTGTTGTTCAATAATTGTCACTGCACAGTATTTTCCATTATCAGATCAATAATTCATATTATTTGAATAATATTATTAGATAACATTATTGGTAATGTCTAGAAAGTTCTGTCTAAGGAGAGGTTTAGTTACCTAATTGCGCGCCAGTAAGGAGAAATTCTTATTGAAAAGCCCCCTCTTTCCTAGGAACGGCCTGGTTGTCATAAATGTGATTCTGTAATATTATCTGTGAATAATTAATTATTGATTCATATGATAAGAAAATATTTATTTTATGTGGATATAAATGAGGGATATATTTTTGTGGTTAAAAATGAAGGAGTTAATGTTGAGGTGTTTTATCTGTATTTTTGTCGGAACGGAGGTATTGAAAATTAAATTAGGATTTTTGAGATATTTTGCGAGGGTTATAATTTTTAATCCGACCGTTGGATCGTGGTAATATTTGGATATGTTATACATATATAAGTTGAGTATATGTCCACAAATTTTGAACCGTTAAAAATGAACGTATGATATATTATGAATTTTACGAGATGACTGGTTCAGAAATTGTTAAATTTTCAGAGTTTATCATTTTGGTGAAAAATTCTAGAATTGGTGGGCCTCACTCTTGGTTGGTGAAGAAATGTGCTGAGATTTTTATTCAAATGTGGTGGGTGGGAATAGTAGCAGGTAAAGCCATCAGGTTGCAGGTTAAGTCTGCTTCGGCGTGCTAATATTTTCCTATAAATAGAGGGCTAAGTTAGAATTGAAAATTACACCAGAATTCATAAGTTTTCTCTCTTTCTCTCTCTATATTATGAAGCATATTTTGCGAGTATTTAGATACTTTGAGAGTTGTTATTCAGTGCAAGTTTCCTTCGGCTTTGCATTCCAGTCAGAAATACTGCACTTTTGAGGTAAGGGATAGTAAGAGATTTTAAGGGTTATTATGTTTTTCAGTTCGTAATTCTTCTGACCTTCAAAAAATTCTGAAAAAAATTAAAATGATATTTTGATGAGTTTTCTTGATTGTGTCCAAAAATAGTAATTTTTGGATATATAGATTAAGAGTTATGAATTTTACGAGAAAAGACTATTTTAAAAGTAACCGCTTATAACTCCTTGTAGTTAACTCCAAAATTAATAAAATTATATAATATCAGTGTACTCTGTGAATTTCAAATTTTTTGAATAAAAGTACAATTTATGATAAATGTCTAAATATTCGGCGGTTTTGACCATATGAAAAATAGTAAATGAGTTTTAAAAATTCTGAGAAAAATATATGTTTACTATGGGATTATATTATGCTAAATCCCAGAAAAGAAATATTTTTGGAACTGATTTGGTATTTTTTATGAAAATAGACTTGTTATAAATAATTGAATTAAATATGTTATGTGAAGGAAGAAAATTAGAAAATATGATTTTATGGCTTGAGAATCATATATGTGGTATATGCAGATTTTTGATGAGGATTTTGGTTATTGGTGATGAAATCTTATGAGTTTGACATTTTATGATGATTAAATGCATTAATTAGTAAAGTATAAACAATTAAAATAAATTGTTTATAAGCTTAAGAAATATTATTCTTTTAATATCATTATATCGAAATATTGGTATAGATTTTATTGTAGAATTTTTATCTTTTTCATGTCGAGTTACTATTCGTGAGTTACTATTCACGAATTACTATTCACGAGTTACTATTCATGAGTTACTATTCACAAATTACTATTCACAAAAAAATTGGTTTCTTTTTCTGACCAAATTATCGTTGATTTATGATTGTTGCTCTTGAAAATAAATGTAGTTATTGATAATATTATTTTTATTATCATATATAACATTTTTATAACCCTGATGTTGAATTTCTCTTTCACTTGAGTGTAAAGATGGGTAAATTATTGGTATGATCGTGACTGAGGAGTATCTTTGGCCTGTAGTGCAAAGATGAATTGTTAACTGGTATGATCATGACCATTGAATTTATAATTGAATATCTTTAGCTTAAGTGTAAAGATGAATTGATTAACATGGTTATAATTATTGTTTATATAAATTCTGAAATGATTATATATTTCTTTGAGATATTAATATATTTGGCATGTAGTGCAAATATGAACTGTTGATGAATATATTTGGTATGTAGTGCAAATATGAATTGTTGATGAATATCTTTGGCCCGTAGTGCAAAGATGATTTGTGGTTGAATATCTTTGGCCCGTAGTGCAAAGATGACCTGTTGTTGAATATCTTTGGCCAGTAGTGCAAAGATGAATTGGTGACGAATATCTTTGGCCGTAGTGCGAAGATGGATTTATTAGCATGATTATAAACAGGAACTGTGATTTGGTATAACCATGATCTTTGATGTTTCAGGTAAAGACAGGTGATGAAAATATTCTTCGTCCTGGGTGCGAAGAAAAATTTAGAATCACAATTATGATTATGAGTTATTCATATGATTGTGGACAAGAATTGTTGATTGATGTTACAAGGATAAAACATTGTTGGTGGATTTTTAACACGAAGAAGATAATAGACTTTATAGTCTATTTGACTCTTCTAATGGATTGCTCGTTCCGCTGCAACTATGGTTAAAATTTTTATCATCTACCATATGTTCTAAATCTCTGATTTAATTCTGTTGAAGGCTATTGATAACTTATTTATCTTTAGTCATGATATTCTTTACTGGGCTAGTTGTGCTCACCCTTCTGTTTCACAATTCCTTTCAGGTAATAAGAGTGAAGCTGGGTCGAGCGGGGGTAACAAGGGAATAGAACGGTGGTCATCATTTAGTAGTTATATTTGGTGAATCATCTAGGGTGAAGCGAACCCAACGTTGGAAGGGTATTTTTCCACTATCATACAAGATGTCTAATGACATACAATCTCGTGTCATCATAAGACAGGGTTGTGCTCATCCACTAGCTGAGTATCTTTACGAGCACTACCTATATAATCTTGGTGTTTGTTTGAAGTATAATTCTCAATTAGAGACAATGGAGATAATGATATGTCAAGAGAAGACTCACCATTGGGAAGAATATGATAGTAAACTTCTCGTTTTTCTTTGGGGACTATTGGGTCAACCAAGGATAATTCTGTGACCATATGATATCTATCATAACCTAGATGTATGGCCTCCCATGTACGAAAGTTTCCTTGAGCACTTCCCAAAGATTCTAATTTCTAAAACAGTTTTTGACTATACCTTTATGTAAGGTGTCATTGTGAGGTGCTGTCCACGGTTGGGACATGAGTCACATTTGGTATATATTTATATCCAAACTCACATCATATGTGTTATTGTATTTTGCACGACAATTATTATAATAAAGTTATAGTTGTTTTCTGTACTATGTATTTGGCGACTCAGAATAGGTTGGATGGAATGTACCTATTTTGGGGTCGTTACAACCAATTCTAGAATTTTCCACCAAAATGATTAACTCCGAAAATTCAACAATTTCTGAACCAGTCATCTCGTAAAATTCATAACAAATCATACGTTCATTTTTAACGGTTCAAAATTTGTGGACATATACTCAACTTATATATGTATAACATATCCAAATATTACCACGATCCAACGGTCGGATTAAAAATTATAATTCTCACAAAATATCTCAAAAACCCTAATTTGATTTTCAATACCTCCGTTCCGACAAAAATACAGATAAAACACCTCAACATTAACTCCTTCATTTTTAACCACAAAAATATATCCCTCATTTATATCTACATAAAATAAATATTTCCTTATCATATGAATCAATAATTAATTATTCACAAATAATATTATAGAATCACATTTATGACAACCAGGCCGTTCCCAGGAAAGAGGGGGCTTTCCAATAAGGATTTCTCCTTACTAGCACGCAATTAGATGACCAAACCTCTCCTTAGACAGGACTTTCTAGACATTGTCAATAATGCTATCTAATAATATTATTCTAAATAATATGAATTATTGATCTGATAATGGAGATGATGTGCAGTGACAATTATTGAGCAACAATAATATAAAATATCAACGCAGCAATTATTGAATCAATAAAATAAAATATTGAACAGTAATTACTGTAACAATTATTGAATAGTGTCTTCTTACGTAAGGATCAATAATTCAAAAATACTGTCTAAAACCGTGTGCTACTGTGCAAACACGCGTATTACTATATTTTAACAACCGGGTATTCCAACAGTGTTAACGGTAACAACTACGTCGTTATTTGTAAAAACTCAAATTTGTCGTTTTTTATCCGACAGTTATTCTGTTATGGGGCCCGCAAATGGCTGCGCCGTCGTACGAATATTCCCCGACAGAAAGAATATTCCACGACCAAACGAATATTTCCCGACAACAATGAATATTTTATAACCATTTGTGTATTTTGAAAAATTTTCACATTTCACCCATAATTTTAACTTTTTATCAATTTAACCATTTACTGAATTGTAATTATAAGAAAAATTGAATATTTTTATTTCATAAAATTCGGGGTCTTACAATGGTGACATGATTTAACTCTCGATAATTAATACAAAGTCGCATACTTCTATCTTTCTTCTTCATGAATAGAACAGGAGCACCCCAAGGAGAAGTACTAGGTCGAATGAAACCGATATTTAACAATTCCTGCAATTGGGTCTTTAACTCCGGAAGTTCAATAGGAGCCATCCGATATGGGGCTTTGGAAATGGGTTTTGTACCGGGTTCAAGGTCAATACAAAATTCAATTTCACGCTCTGGGGGTAGGCCAGGAAGTTCTTTAGGGAATACGTCAGGAAATTCATTAACAATAGAAATATCATTCAAAACTGACGTATTTTTGTTTAGATCTGTGACATGAGCTAAGAAAGCTTGACATCCTTTTTTTAATAAACGAATAGCTTTATGGTTTGAGATGATAGTGATTGATTTTAATGGTTTGGTCACTTGAATTCGCATAATAGGTTAATTAGGAATATGAAAGCTAACAACCTTTCGAAAACAATCAATTTTAGCATGATGAGTAGTTAACCAATCAGTCCCTAGAATCACATCAAATGCAAGTATTTTCAATGAAATAAGATCGACAGGTAATGTGAGGGTACCGATTTGAACTAAACAAGACTTATAAATAGTGGATGTAATAAAGGTTTCTCCCAACGGAGTTTCCACAGATAAGTCAAAGTCTAATTTTTTCAGAGTCAAATTTAATCGTTGAGCACAAGTAGGAGAAATAAAAGAATGGGTAGAACTGATATCAAATAAGGAATAGATTTCGCTAAAGTTTATGATAAGCTTACCCGTGATGACCTCGTTCGGTTTACTTACTTTCTGGGAGGTCACAACAAACGCTCTCCCTTGAACTACTGGTTTTGACTTGTCTGGGACGGTATTTTGTGTCACCGTTCCAATTGGACTTGTCTTCGGTGCACGACAAAATCGGGCTAGGTGACCTTCTTTTTCACAATTATAACACGCTTTGGATGGCATCGCGCAGTTTGGACTGATATGTCCCTCCCCTCCGTATTTGAAACATATGATAGGTGGTCGTTCTCCTTCCTTAACAACGGGTGTTGGTGCTGACGTCTTTCCATCATTGTTGAATCTCCTCTTCTTGAAATGTCCACTTTTATTACCTTGGCCATGATTACCCCCAAAGTGGTTACCATTTCTGGCATGTTGATTCCCTCCACGTTTGTTGTCACTGCTTCGATGACTGTTACCACTAGTATTTTCATTCTGCCGGCTACTTTCTCTTGGTTGCATTGACTCGTTATCGCGCTTCAATAACTGAGCCCTATTTATAACATCTGAATACAAACACAGTTTATGAGAAATAGGATATTGTCGTATCTTCGGTTTCAAACCTCTTAAAAACATCTGCGTCATTCTTTCCTCATTATCAACCAAGTGGGACGGAAACCTGGACAACTCGGCAAACTTAGCTTCGTACCGCGACACGGTCATATTATTCTGCTCAAACTTGATGAACTCTACCTCCTTCATGTGACGAATACTTTCGGGAAAGTACTTGTCATTGAATAGTTATTGAAACTTTTTCCAAGACATCTTTAATGCGGCAGGTTGAGTACGCTTTACCTATTTCCACCAGTAATCTGCCTCTCCTCGCAACATAAAGGTGGAAAAGGGAACCTTTTGCTCCTCGGCGCATCCCAAGACATCAAATATCTTGGTGATCTGCTTGATCCACATTTTTGCCTTAAGTGGTTTTGGCTCTCCAATAAACTCCGGTGGTCCCAGCTCCTTGAACTGCTCAGCGGTGACTGTCCGAGAGTTTTCAGTGTTTCCACCTACATTTTGGATAGGAGCCTCTCTCGCCTGATGTTGCATGAATTGCATAAAGCTTCTGAACATTCCATCATTCATCATTTGGTTAGTGTTGTTGTTTGCATGAGGATTGTCGCCTTCCTGATGCACATTATCCTGATTATTGATATGTGGAACCTCAACGGTTTCCTGTGCTCCATTGCTATTCTCAACATTCTCAGATGTCATTTTCAGATACTGCCACAAAACAAAGGTTAATTGACATGTAACATAATATCCCTATACTTTGACCGACCAATTAAAAACCAAATAAACTTAGGTAGGTCATACTAGTGAAAGAATTTCCCGTTTCTCCCCTCCTAGTTCTTATCTCACATCTCAGCCAGGTATCATATCCCTAAGCTTTGATACCAACTGTGACGCCCCCAAAATAGGTATACATCACCTATTCTGAGTCGCCAGATACATGGTACAGAATACAAATACAAACTAATTATACAACAGTCGTGTAAAATACGACAAAACATATGCTGTGAGTTTTAATACAAATATTGTCATCTAGACAATATTCACACTCAATGGAGTCCTCATTACATTTATTATCACAATATTTCACAGAATAGTGAGGACTACTAATGCACCATCTAGGACCATCACTCCGTTCCCTGACTAGGTCCGGCTACATTCTCATTTCCTGAAGAGAACAGTGAAAGAAAGGGTGAGCTCAACTAGCCCAGTAAGAAATATTATGACTAAGATAATGCAGAATAAATTATCGTTAGCCTTCAACAGTGTTAAACTGATAAAATATAACAGACATTAAATTTAACTGCAGCGGAATAAGCAATCCATTAAAAGAGTCAAGTAGAGAATAAAATCTACTATCTTTTATGATTTAAAAGGTTTTTTTATCACTTTTATCGCTGGGACTCAGCTTAATAAACAATCCACATCATCCCTGCACTACGGCCAATGATATTCATTAGTATCACAACCACAAATTATCCATGCACTACGGGCCGAGGATATTTGTGCATTCATCAATGGTCATGATCATGCCAACAACTGTCCATCAATGCACTACGGGCCAATGAGGACTTTTACCACATCATTTGTAGCATTACGGTCATGATTACACCGAATAATCCTTGGTTATAATCATACCAAGTCCATCTATGCGCTACAGGCCACAGATGACTTTCGACAAAATATAAATATGAGGATGATGACAATGATATAAGAATTCAATAAAACAAGTTAAAGAATTAATTTATCCAAGAACTAATAACGTCCAATTTGTCAACATGATACTTCTTTATAGAGTAAAATTTAAGAATGCTCAGAAGAATATTTTCATGAAAAGATACTGGAGGAAGCGTAAATATCAAGGATATTCCACTAATTTTATGGAGTATAGAAGCCAAAACTTTAACCAACTGAGTATAATAAAGAATAGAATAACAAAAGAAATCACCAGGCATGCGATAGACCGCACAGGCAGGTTATTCCAATTGAATAATAAATAATGGAGCCAGGTCTGACGTAAAACGCACAGACAGGATATTTCAACAGAATAATAAAGACGGAACCACGTCCGGCGTAAAACGCACAGACATGATATTCCAACAGAATACTAAAGACGGAACCAGGTCCGGCGTAAAACGCACAGACAGGATATTCCAACAGAATAATAAAGACGAAACCAGGTCCGACGTAAAACGCACAGACAGGATATTCTAACAGAATAATAAAGAATGGAATAACAGAAGAATTTCACCAAGTATAGGGTAGCCCGCGTATACAGGTTATTCTAACAGAATAATAAATAATGGAATAACAAAAGTTCTCTTCATGAATACAAAAGAAATAATACCCCTTACCTTAGGAAGAAGAGTACTAGATATAGGAGTAGTGAAGTAGAAGAATACTTTTCTTCTTTCTCTCTATAATTTCTCTCTCTAGAGTTTCAGTGAATTCGTAAGAAATAATGAAGGAATGAACTTCTATTTATAGAAGAATAGATTGCATAGTAACTAATTCATGAACGGTCCAGATTGATTTACTTTTAATCGGACGATCCATATTTAAAGCAAAATCTTTTAAATAAAATATAATATATTCTATTTATAATCTAATAAAACGAATAACTTTATAAAAGTATTCTGTTTTATATAAAAAGATTTTACTATGCAAAATACTATGCAGGCACTGTGCAACACTATGCATCATAAAATATAATATATTCTATTTATAGAATAACTTTATAAAAATATTCTATTTTATATAAAAAAACTTTTCTATTTTATTACATTAATAATACTAATTAAACAAAACTGAGTGACTTATCACATAAGCATCAATAATTAATACCGTGTGCTACTATGCAACCACGCGTATTACTGTACTTTTACTACCGAGTAGTTCAACAGTATTAACGGCAAAAATTCCGCCGTTATTTTCATAAAATATTTTTGTCGTTTTCTCAATCCGACAATAATTTCGTTGCGGGATCCACCAATGATTGTACCGTTGTACGAATATTCCCTGATAAAACGAATATTCCCCGACCAATCGAATATTATACAACAACTTGCGTACTTTGTAAAATTTATAAATATTACCCACAATTATAACATTATATCAAATTCATTCTATAATATTTAAAAATGATATTTATAGAAAACTCATCTTTATTAAAAAAAAATTGGGGTCTTACACGGCGCAGCTGCGCCGTTGGTCTTCTGCGAACCCTGAGACTAGGCAGTGAAGTCTGTTTATTTGTGGGTCGTAATTTATGGACTTAATCTAGTTTGGCATGCATGTTAATGATGTTAAAACATAACCTGGGCTATAATAACAGATCATAATGTAATGTAATATAAAGTGTGAAGATTTTAAGTGATTATTTAATTAAGTTATGTAATGATAAAAAAATTGATGTTTACGAGAGTTAAAGATAAATGATAAAGTTTATGTTAGTTTATAGTGAGATTTCAGATTCGTTAAGGATGTCAACCAACATGGTTTGGTGTTAAGTTAAGGGTATGACTTAAATGGTGGGTTAAACTCATAAAGCTAATATTAATACAACTAATTGTTATTGCGATTTCAATGATATGTGTAGGGTAATTGGCGAACATTATTATATTCGTGTAGCTTACACACAAGGCAAGTTTTCCTAACTTCATTCTCTTTATAATGAATACAAGTTTCATAGCTATGTTATCTTTTATGTCAAGCAAGCTTTCTATTTCTAAACTTTATATTAAAGTTGAGCAAGCCTATTGATTCTATCTCGTGTATGATTGTATAAGCTCTTGTAATTTAGTTCGTTACATCGAGCGAGTTTCACTTTCCTAAGTCCTGTTATTGTTATTCAAAGTATATATTGTTCTAATACATTGATTCAAATGAGATTGTTCTAACTCTTTTGAATGTGGTACTTTGCACACATACTATGTCTATTCAATTGTACATTTCTGTTATTTGATCTTTGACTTAGATAACCTTGTTCAATTCTATATTATTGTGTTGAACCTTCAAGTAGTAAGCAAACTTTTATTGATTGAATTGGTCTATAATTGAATAGTGTTCTAAAATTCTAGAAACACTGATAAGCTAGTTCTAAACTAAACTTTCTTTAGTGCGGAAATCCTAAATTCAAACCGAGATGAACAACCCTAATATAGGGGATTTTGTATGCATTAGTGTTTAGATGTTTGTGCACAATACGTGGTACAAAGGGCTGATCCCCCTAAGTACGTAAAGAAGGGGTTGTATAGTCTAAATGACTTTTAAGGTTGGGGTAATAATACCTAAATACCGGGGACATAGTTCGTGGTCTTAAGAACCTCAGATATTAACGTTCGAACTTGTTTTCTAATTTTGATTCGTAGAACAAGTTCACCATTGTTCAGCATTCGCTGTTCACTCTCATGTTATTATTGTTGCTACTCTTTATATCAGTGAGCAATTGTTTGCTCACTCTTGCATTTAACACTGTAGCTAAAGTTGAGAAGGTCAATGAGCCATCTACTAGCAAAGGAAAGGGCAAGATGTCCAAGCGTTGAAGATTTATGAGAATTTATTTAAGTGAATTATGTTATAAGACTTGTTTTATTTTATGATATATTCCGCAAACTTATGTAATAATTTAAGGTTAGATTACCTGGGATTGTTTTAAGATGATGTAACCCTTAAATGGGAAGATTATTGTTTAAGTTATTTTATGTCTTTATCCTTTATTATAGGTAGTTAGATGTAATTATTTTGATAGTGAGCACCAAATCCTATGGGAACGAAGTACCCGAATTTGGGGGTGTCACAGGTTGGTATCAAAACTTTAGGTTATGAACCTTAGGTGGGGAAACCTTAGGAAGTAATCTTTAAGGAAATAGAAAACATAGTGGTGTCTAACTCTTATCGAGTTTTAAGGAATGGATTAAGGTATCCATTGAAGCTAAACAACAAAAGACATTATGCGCTATGTGTTAATAACTTATATGCTCGCAAGTATTGAAGAGTGTTAAATAAAACTTAAAATATTTTGTTACTAGGATGTCTAACGAAGGAGGATCCAGTCCAGCTATGGAAGTGATACCTCAGATACCTAGAGATGACGAACCCCAGGATATCCACGTTGTGCTGGAACAGTTGATCCAGGAGGATGAGCCTATGATCGATCCCAAGGAGGATAGTTCAGAGGATGATGAGGAAGAGGATCCTGTGGAGTTTCCACCAAACTCCATATCGGCTGAGATGTATGATGAATTGTACGACTGTAACATAGAATTACAGGACAAGGTTGAGGAGCTGAAGGAGTTGGTTGAGATGCATCACGCTACTATAGAGCAGAAGGATGCAGACATTTAGGAACTCGACTCACGCCTTGGAATCATAGAGTGGGACCTAGTTCATACAAAGGGTCAGCATGAAGATCTGTTGGCAGTAAACGAGAAGATGAAGACTGATGTGGAGAAGTTAAAAGATGACTTGAAAGAGGAATTAGCTAAGCGTGCAAGGGCAGAGGACGCTTGGATGAAGGTGACTCATCGTGCAGACCGTGCTGAAGCTAAGGTCTAAATGAAGAAAGCTAAAATGAACGAAATGGATCATGCCTTTAATTCTGCGATTGATAGGGCCCAGGATCGAGTCTTTTATTACCCACCTCAATTTGAAGACTCGCCGTGGTTCGTGATGGATCGTAGGACGGCGTATCGTATTATGGAGGAAGAGCGTAGAGAAGCCTCTCGACGTCTTAATATGCCCAGATAGAAAGAATAAGAGTGATAATAATATGTGGTTAATTATGTGAATAAATAAATCTAAATCCCTTATTTTTAGATGAATAAAAGGATAGTATGAATATGTAATCCTAAAACTTTGTCTAGTTCAGGAAAGTGGATGTTGATAGCGGTTATGCTATCTTTTTTGTGTTTTAAAAATATTATGAATGAATAAAATATCAAAGTTTATTTGAAATGTTATGTGTTATAGCTTTAATCTTATAATGTTTAAGTTAAACTTCAAATACTCAAAAAGTTGAGTAATGAACTAATAAGCGTATATTTTAACAGAAAATGCCTCCTAGAAGAAGATAACCACGTCAACAACCACCTCCTGAGGGGTCTACTAACAATAATAACGAGGCCAACGCTAACCCAGTTCAGCAGTTGATAACTTTGTTAGCGGGAGCACTTGCGAATCAACCGCAAGCTAAAGTCACGACCTTTAAGGAATTCAAAGCGGTTTGACAGCCAGAGTTTCAAGGGTCTATGAATCCAGTGGAACCCCAAACCTGGATCATGGAAATGGAGAATGTGTTCGACGTTGCCAGAGTCAATGTGAAACAACCCGGGTCAAGTCCCGAGTCCGGAACAAATCTCCGGTCAAATCCCAAGTCCGAATCGAATCGAATCAAATCCATCAAAATAAGGCCACAAACCACTGGCCCAATAGTATCTTCTTGGGTCATCTTAGCCCACCACAGGCTCCCAAAAGGTCATGCCTTGAAGGTACTATTGGTAGTAACTTATTTCCTTTTATGCAGATAAATTTTTTCCGTATCTTTCGATGTGGGACTGAGGTGTTACAAACTCCCCCACTTAAATTTCTGACGTCCCCGTCAGAACCGATCACACACACGGCCTAAAGATCTTTGCCTCTCTAGCTATTGTGGGATAATACCGGCCTTCGTGCCCCCACCTCCGATAATCTGATCGGATGACCCAACCCGAGCTTTCGAGAGTCGGCTTTGATACCATATGAAACAACCCGGGTCAAATCCCGAGTCCGGAACAAATCTCCGGCCAAATCCCAAGTCCGAATTGAATCGAATCAAATCCATCAAAATAAGGCCTCAAACCACTGGCCCAATAGTATCTTCTTGGGTCATCTTAGCCCACCACAGTCTCCCAAAAAGTCATGACTTGAAGGTACTATTGGTAGTAACTTATTTCCTTATATGCAGACAAATTTTTCCCCTATCTTTCGATGTGGGACTGGGGTGTTACACAACGAGGATCAGAAGACTGCGTTCGCAACGTTCATGCAGAAGTCTGAAACTAGCTACTGGTGGCAGGAAGATAAGGTTCATGGGGGACAAGGAGTGATAGCGTGGAATAGATTTAAGGAGATATTTTTCGAAATGTACTTTCCAGTGAGTTCTCAGAATCAGCTGGAGGTGCAATTTCTGGAGCTGAAATAAGGAACCATGACGGTGCCAGAATATGCTGCGAAGTTTAATGAGTTAGCAAGGTTTGCCACTTATCAAGTTAATATTGACGAACGAAATGCAAGAAGGTTCGAACAAAGATTGAAACCCTGGTTGTATAGCAAGGTTTCGATGTTCCAGTTAAATACATTTGCGGCTATACTGGAAAAAGAAATTATCACGGAAGGTGGAAGCGATGCCTTGACCAAGTACAATCAAGAACAGAAGAAGAGGAAAAATGAGAATAAAAATAAGGCTGATGGAAGTAACATTAGAAGTAACAATCAGAAGAGAAAGTGGAGAGAGAATTCGACTGCGGGACGACAACAAGGAAATCAGCAGAAGAAAAAGTTTGAAACTTGTGTGACGTGCAGGAAGAACCACACTGAGGTGTGTTTGAAGGGAAAGCGGGTGTGTTTCAACTGTGGTCAGGAGGGACACATTGCACCGAACTGTTTTAGTCCAAAGAAATGAGCATGTTTTACCTGCGGTTCGAAGGATCACATAGCTCGTGATTGCCCTAAAAAGCCAGCGGGGAGTGCAAGTGGAGGAAAGAGAAACAACGGTGGTGGTACATTGACTATCAATGGTCCAGCACAGTCAAGCCGACCTACTGCGAGGACTTTTAATATGACCGTGCAGGATGCTGTATAGTCTAAGGATGTGGTGTCAGGTATCATTCTGATTAATGGTATTAATGCTTATGTGCTATTTGATTCGGGTGCTACTTGTTCATTTTTATCCGATGAATTTGCTCAGAATTTAGATTTGCCTCAAGAAGAATTAGAATATCCTTTGAGCATAGAGATTGCGAATAGGAAAGTGATTTCTGTTAGATTCATATATAAGAATTGTAGAGTGGTTATAAAGGGTCACGAGATGATGGTAGATTTGATATCAATTAGACTTGGTGAGTTTGATGTTATACTGGGAATGGATTGGTTATTCAATCACGGAGCAGTAATTTGTAAGACCCCAAATTATTAATAAATGAAATTTAATTTCCTCTATTTATTATTTAGGTTAGAATTGAAAATCACACCAGAAACACAAGTTTTTCTCTATTTCTCTCTCTATATCGAGCGTATTCTTGTGAGTATTTGATACTTTGAGTGTTGCTATACGGTGCAAGTTTCCTTCAGCACTATATCTAGTATTCCAGTCAGAAGTACCGTCTTTCCGAGGTAAGGGATAGTAAGGGATAATAAGGGATGCATTTTTTTTAAAATGATATTATTTCTTTCAATATCATTATACCGGAATATTGATAAGATTTTTCTTGTGAAATTCTTATCTTTTCATGTCGGGGTTACTATTCATGAGTTACTATTCACGAGTTACTATTCACGAGTTACTATTCATAAGTTACTATTCATGAGTTACTATTCACGAGTTATTATTCATGAGTTAGTATTCACTAGTTACTATTCACGAGTTCGTATTCATGAGTTACTATTCATGAGTTACTATTCACGAGTTACTATTCACCAAAAAATGAAATTTTCTTCTTTTCGTCCAAAATATCTATTCTGGATACTAGCTTTGATTGTATCCATGTTTTGATAATTCTTGAATTTTACTCCACTATGATTATTTATGAGGTATTTTTGGACATGGAATAGCTGAAATACGAATCTTTAATATTTATTATTTTGTTTCACTGGATTCGTTTCCTTTAAAATATTTTTCATCATCCTCAGTCCTAAATAATGATATAATTGAATATCTTTGGCTTGTAGTGCAAAGATTAATGATTTTTGATGAATATCTTTGGCCTGTAGTGCAAAGATGAATGATTTCTGATGAATATCTTTGGCCCGTAGTGCAAAGATGAACAGGTGTTGAGATGAACATGACCAACTGATGAATATCTTTGGCCCGTAGTGCAAAGATGACTATTTGATTCAAGGTATTTATTGATTGATGTTACAGGGATAAAATGTTGACGATGGGCTTTTAAATTCATAGATAATCGTAGATTTCATTCTCTACGTAACTTCTCTATGAATTATTATTTTCCGCTGCGAATATTGATTGAAAACTTGTTGTCTATTGTATTCTATTAAATTTTTTCCTGTTGAAGACTAACGATAATTTGTTGTATATTATCTTAGTCATAATATTATTTACTGGGCTAGTTGAGCTCACCCTTTTCCTTGTTGTTCCAATTTTCTTCTCAGGAGGCGAGAATGTAGCGAGTACTAGTCGGGGTGTGGAATGATGGTTCAAGACAGTTGTTTTAGTAGTCCTCACTATTTTGTAAAATAGTGTATCAATAAGTATAATGAGTTCTTAGTTGAGTATGAATACTGTCTATATGACAATATTTGTATTTAAACTCACAGTATATGTGTTGTCGTATTTTGCACGACAATTGTAATAATAAAGTTGTAGTTATTTTCTGTACCATGTATTTGGCGACTCAGAATGGGTTGGATGGATTGGACCTATTTTGGGGGCGTCACAGTTGGTATCAGAGCTTAGGGATATGATCTCTGGAGGAGATCGGGGAATAGAACTAGGAGGGGAGAGACGAGTAAATCCTACCTAAGCTTATCTGTTGGTCGGTCATAATATAGGGATATTATGTGATTTGTTAATTTGTTAAATTAACCCTTGTTTATGGCAGTATTTGAGAATGTCGACTGAGAATGTTAAAAGTGGAGTAAATGAGACTATTCAATGACAAGTACTTTGCTGAAAGTATTCGTCTTATGAAGGAGGTAGAGTTTATTAGACTGGAGCAGAATAACATGACGGTGTCCCAATACGAGGCGAAATTTGCAGAGTTGTCCAGGTTTGCACCTCATTTGGTAGAGAATGAGGAACGTATGACGCGGATGTTTCTGAGAGGTTTGAAACCCGGCATACGTCAATATCTCATTTCTCATAAATTTTCTCTCTATTCAGATGTTGTCAACATGGCTCAATTATTAGAGCGAGATAGCGAGTATGATCAATCGAGGGACCACAACCAGGATTATACCGGTGACAGCAGTCATCAGAACAACGATAACCAGTGGAGAAAGAAGAATACGGACAAGAAAGGCAACCACTCTGGTGGTAATCGTGGCCATGAATATAGAAGAAGCGAGTCGGGAGGAGATTTTAAAAAGAGGAGATTCAACAATGATAATACGAAGACGTCAGCACCAGCAGCAACTGGTTCCAAGGGAGGAGAGCGACCACCAGTCATATGCTATAAGTGCGGAAAAGAAGGACATATCAGTCCAAACTGCCCACAACAGTTTAAGGTATGTTATAACTGTGGAAAGGAAGGACATATCGCTCGAGATTGCACTGTAGCGAAACCAAGTCCAACGGGGGTGGTGACTCAAAAAGTTGTCCCAGAAAAGTCAAAGTCAACGGTTCTTGGAAGAGCGTTTTTCGTGACTGGTCAGAATGCGAGGAACCCGAACGAAGTTAGCACGGGTTAGTTAATTATAAATTTTTATGAAGTCTATACCTTATTAGATACCGGTTCTACCCATTCATTTATCTCTCCTGCTTATACTCAACGTTTAAACTTGACTTCGGAGAAAATTAGACTTTAACTTATCTGTTGAAACTCTGTTAGGAGAAATTTTCATCACATCCATTGTTTATAAATCTTGTTTGATCCAAGTTGGCACCATCACATTACCTGTTGATCTTATCTCTTTAAAGATACTTGCTTTTGATGTGATTTTAGAAATTGATTGGTTAACTACTCATCATGCCAAAATTGATTGCTTTCGTAAGGTTGTTAGTCTTCATATTCCTAAGCAACCTGTTATTCAAATTCAAGAAACCAAACCATTGAAGTTAAACTCTTTCATATCAAGCCGTAAAGTCATTCGTTTATTGAAAAACGGATGTCAAGCTTTCTTAGCTATGTTATGGACTTGAACAAAATACGTCAGATTTGAATGATATTTCTATTGTTAGTAAATCCCTGACGTATTTCCTGAAGAATCTCTTGGCCTACGTGTGATATTGAATTTTGTATCATTTTTGAATCTGGTACAAAACTCACTTCTAAAATCTCATATCGAATGGCTCCTATTTAACTTCAGGAGTTAAAAACCCAACTGTAGAAGTTTGTACCCGAGCCTCTATCTGGTGACTTCCTTTGTGGAATGCACTGAAGCCAGACTCTCCGTAGGGGATACCATATTCGTGTGGTAGTAAACTGATAGGTGTCATTGTGACGTGCTATCCAAGATTGGGATATGAGTCACAGTTGAGAGCAACCTAAGTCAGTAATCGAAATACGTAGCTTTCTAGTTATTATCGGAGATTCATAAAAGGATTTTCTCGAATCGCTACTCCGTTAACTCAGCTGACTCGAAAAGATACAAACTTCGAATGGACCGAGGAATGCGAGAAGAGCTTCCAAGAATTCAACATGCGACACCGACGTTGGCTCGAGCTGTTGAAAGATTTCGATCACACCATCCAATACTATCCTAAAAAAGTAAACGTGGTAGCTGACGCATTGATCGTATGCGAGTACGAGTGCGATATTGTTGAACACAAAGACCTATTTTGTATAATTTATAAATGATAGAGACATAGTTAATGACTCTAGGGATCCACGTGATGATATGTGAGTAAAACCGACTTTAATCGATAACGTTAAAGCCACTCAAGCTACAGACCTGGAGCTGATGAATATAAAGAAGAAGGTGCAAGAATGTGTTATTCTAGAAGTAAGAGTCGATGAAGAGAAGAAAGCTCAAGCCTTCAATTTATTTGAAATCCTCGATCGAGTAGGAACTGTGGCCTATAGACTCGCCTTAACGCTAAGTATGTCACGTGTTCATAACGTTATTTACGTATCGATGTTACGTAAATATGTGGACGACCCGAACCACGTTATTGAGTTAGAACCAAACGAGATAGCTGAAGACTTAACGTACGAAGAGGTACCTGTCAAGATCTTGGATAGGAAGGAGCATGTCCTACGCACGAAGGTCATACCACAAGTTAAAGTTTTGTGGATAAACCATGCTATTGAGGAAATGACCTGGGAGTTGGAAACGGAAATAAAAGCGAGGTATCCTTATCTTTTCGAAACTCCAGGTACGTATGTCAATTTCGAGGACGAAATTTCATAAGGAGGGGAGGTTGTAAGACCCCAAATTATTAATAAATGAAATTTAATTTCCTCTATTTATTATTCTGAAATTGTAAGGGTTGATTTGATTAATGTGGTTAGTTATGGGTAAAATGCGTAAATATTTCAAATAAGCAAGTGGTCCTAAAATATTCATTGTTGTCGGGGAATATTCGCTTGGTCGTGGAATATTCTTACTGTCGGAGAATATTCGTACGACGGCGCAGTCTTTTGTGAGCACCATAACGAAAAGCGATTGGATGAAGAAAACGACAAAAATAAGTTGTTTATAAATAACGGCATAGTTGTTACCGTTAATACTGTTGGAATACCCGGTGGTTAAAGCACAGTAATACGCGTTGTTGCACAGTAGCACACGGTATTGCACCAATTATTGATTCTTACGTAAGAAGACACTACTCAATAATTGTTACAGTAATTACTGTTCAATATTGTATTTTATTGATTCAATAATTGCTGCGTTGATATTTTATATTACTGTTGTTTTAATAATTGTCACTACACAGTATTTTCTATTATCGGAACAATAATTCATATTATCTGAATAATATTATTAGATAACATTATTGGCAATGTCTAGGAAGTTCTGTCTAAGGAGAGGTTTGGTCATCTAATTGCGCGCCAGTAAGGAGAAATCCTTATTGGAAAGCCCCCTCTTTCCTGGGAACGGCCTGGTTGCCAGTACTGTGGTTCTGTAATATTATTTGTGTATAATTAATTATTGATTTATATGATGAGGAAAATAGTGATTTTATGTGGATATAGATGGAGAAAATTTTTAATGTGACAATTGTTGAAAATTAATATTTTATCTTTTTCTGATAAAATAATTCATTTAAATATATTATTTTAATAATATATTGATGGTGGTATTTTTATAATGAATGTGGGATATATGAGTATATGAGGAGGAAGAGTATTTTTGTGGTATTAAATGATTAACACATGTTTTGTGTGTTGGTGGACACAATTCTTGACCGAAAATTTATTATTGACTGTAAAATCGTCCGTTTGTGGATTTCGGTCAATTTCTGTTTGGAATTTGAAAAAACTTTCTTCTGTAAAGTTGTAGAGAATTGAATTTCCTATAAAAAATCGCGAGATTTGAATTTTCTGAATAAAGGGCTATTTTTTTATGAATTATTGAAGTTCTGAAGTTCCGAAATAATTGATTTTTGGAAGTTTTAATTATTTTTATTAAGAAAAACGTTTTTGACATTTGAGTGGCACATGTTAATGGTGGAAATCGGCTGATGTGGTGTGCTAAGGAAATTAAAAAAATTATATTATTAATTTATTCAATTTTCTGCTTTGGTATTCTAAGCATTTTCCTATAAATTGGGTGCTTAGGTTAGAATTGAAAATCACACCAGAAACACAAGTTTCTCTCTAATTCTCTCTCTATATCGAGCGTATTCTTGTGAGTATTTGATACTTTGAGTGTTGCTATACGGTGCAAGTTTCCTTCAGCACTATATCTAGTATTCCAGTCAGAAGTACCGTCTTTCCGAGGTAAGGGATAGTAAGGGATAATAAGGGATGTATTTTTTTTAAAATGATATTATTTCTTTCAATATCATTATACCGGAATATTGGTAAGATTTTTCTTGTGAAATTCTTATCTTTTCATGTCGGGGTTACTATTCATGAGTTACTATTCACGAGTTACTATTTACGAGTTACTATTCATAAGTTACTATTCATGAGTTACTATTCACGAGTTATTATTCATGAGTTAGTATTCACTAGTTACTATTCACGAGTTACTATTCATGAGTTACTATTCACGAGTTACTATTCACCGAAAAATGAAAATTTCTTCTTTTCGTCCAAAATATCTATTCTGGATACTAGCTTTGATTGTATCCATGTTTTGATCATTCTTGAATTTTACTCCACTATGATTATTTATGAGGTATTTTTGGACATGGAATAGCTGAAATACGAATCTTTAATATTTATTATTTTGTTTCACTGGATTCGTTTCCTTTAAAATATTTTTCATCATCCTCAGTCCTAAATGATGATATAATTGAATATCTTTGGCCTGTAGTGCAAAGATTAATGATTTCTGATGAATATCTTTGGCCTGTAGTGCAAAGATGAATGATTTCTGATGAATATCTTTGGCCTGTAGTGCAAAGATGAATGATTTCTGATGAATATCTTTGGCCCGTAGTGCAAAGATGAACAGGTGTTGAGATGAACATGACCAACTGATGAATATCTTTGGCCCGTAGTGCAAAGATGACTATTTGATTCAAGGTATTTATTGATTGATGTTACAGGGATAAAATGTTGACGATGGGCTTTTAAATTCATAGATAATCGTAGATTTCATTCTCTACGTAACTTCTCTATGAATTATTATTTTCCGCTGCGAATATTGATTGAAAACTTGTTGTCTATTGTATTCTATTAAATTTTTTCCTGTTGAAGACTAACGATAATTTGTTGTATATTATCTTAGTCATAATATTCTTTACTGGGCTAGTTGAGCTCACCCTTTTCCTTGTTGTTCCAATTTTCTTCTCAGGAGGCGAGAATGTAGCGAGTACTAGTCGGGGTGTGGAATGATGGTTCAAGACAGTTGTTTTAGTAGTCCTCACTATTTTGTAAAATAGTGTATCAATAAGTATAATGAGTTCTTAGTTGAGTATGAATACTGTCTATATGACAATATTTGTATTTAAACTCACAGTATATGTGTTGTCGTATTTTGCACGACAATTGTAATAATAAAGTTGTAGTTATTTTCTGTACCATGTATTTGGCGACTCAGAATGGGTTGGATGGATTGGACCTATTTTGGGGGCGTCACATAATTGATTGCCAAAAGAAGTGTGTTAACCTTATGACTCCGTCAAAGGTAGTATTTTATGGCAACAAGTCACCTCGACAAGCAAGTTGTCTGACGGTGATGCAAACCAAGAAGCTGTTGAGACAAGGATGTGTAGGATGTTTAGCCTACATAGTCGATACACAGAAGAAGAGTGCAAAGTTAGAAGAGATACCAATCATAAGAGATTTTGCAGACGTATTTTCAGACGATTTGCCGGGTCTTTCGCCGGATCAACAAATCGAGTTCGTGATTGACTTATTACCAGGAACAACCCCGATATCTAATGCACCATACAGAATGGCCTCGGTAGAGATGAAAGAGTTGATGGTGCAATTACAAGAGTTGTTCGACAAGAAGTATATTAAGTCGAGTGTATCGCCATGGGGAGCACCGGTGTTGTTTGTTAAGAAGAAAGATGGATTGATATGGCTTTACATTGATTACCGAGAATTGAATAAGGTCACGATTAAAAATAAGTATCCGTTTCCAAGAATCGATGACCTGTTCGATCAATTGAAGGGAGAGAGATATTTCTCAAAGATAGACTTGAGGAGTGGTTATCATCAGTTGAAGGTGAGGCCGGAGGATGTACCAAAAGCAGCGATCAGAACTTGGTATGGTCATTATGAGTTTCTGGTTATGTCATTTGGTTTAACCAATGCACCTACAGCGTTCATGGATTTGATGAACAGGGTGTTTAAACCATTCTTAGACAAATTTGTGGTGGTGTTTATCGATGATATTTTGGTGTATTCCAAGACCAATGAGGAACATGTTGAACACTTAAGAGTGACATTGGAGACGTTGAGAAAAAAGAAGTTGTATGCTAAATTCTTAAAATGTGAGTTTTGGTTGGAACGTGTACAGTTTCTCGAGCACGTTATAGACAAGGACGAAATTTTGGTAGATCCATCAAAGGTTAAAGTTGTAATAAACTGGGATCAGCCGAAGACACCGTCAGAAGTAAGGAGTTTCTTAGCAGGTTACTACAGGCGTTTTATACAAGACTTTTCCAAGATCGCAACTCCATTGACGAATTTAACCAGGAAGACGGTTAAGTTTGTTTGGACAGAGAAGTGTGAGGAAAGTTTTTGAGAATTAAAGAAGAGGTTGAGTTCAACACCTGTGTTGTCATTGCCTGACGATACAGGGAATTTTGTGGTGTATAGTGACGTATCGCATAAAGGACTAGGCTGTGTGCTTATGCAGAACGGCAGAGTCATTGCGTATGCATCACGTCAATTTATAGATTACAAGAAAGGGTATCCGACTCATAACTTAGAGTTGGCTACGGTGGTGTTTGCCCTGAAGATTTGGAGACATTATCTTTATGGAAAGAGGTGTGAGATATATGTCGATCATAAAAGTCTGAAGTATATCTTTATACAAAAATATTTGAATATGAGATAGAGATGATAGTTGGAGTTAATTAAAGATTATGACTGCGAGATTTTCTATCATCCCAAAAAGACGAATGTTGTTGCTGATGCCTTAAGTAGAAAGGGACGGGAGAAGTTAATGATATTGACTGCTCAGGAGAAGCTAGTGTCGGAAATGGCTAAGATGGAGTTGGAAATTAAGTATCCGGAAGAATCAGACGAAAAGTTTTTCCAGATGGGAAACAGTTCAATGTTGATAGATAAGGTGAAGAATGCCCAACTTCAGGATGAAGACTATGAAAAGATAAGACATAAAGTATCTAAAGGTGAGGAAAACAAATTCAAAATCGATTCGGAAGGGTTACTTCGATTCGAAGGGGGAATTTGGGTTCTGCCAGTACTAGAAGTTAAGGAGGAAATTCTGAGTGAAGCTCACAACTCAAGATATTCAATTCACCCTGGGAGTACGAAAATGTACCAGGATCTTAGACATCATTTTTGGTGGCCGAATATGAAAAAAGATGTGGCTGAGTGTGTGACGAAATGCTTAACGTGTCAGAAAGTTAAAGCTGAGCACCAAAGGCTAAGCAGATTATTACAACCGTTAGAGATACCAGAATGGAAGTGGGAGCATATCACAATGGATTTTGTTGTAGGTCTTCCTACGACTCAATATGGTTATGACGCCATCTGGGTGATTGTCGATCGATTGACAAAGTCGGAACACTTTTTGCCAATCAAGATTAGATTTAACCTAGATCGGTTGGCAAAACTGTACGTGAAGAAAATTACTTCAAGACACGGTATTCCAGTGTCCATTGTATCATACAGAGATAACCCCGAAAACAACACCGGGAGTTTCAGTTTCAACCTCGGAGATAACCCCGAGAATTACAGTTCAAATACCAAAAATTCCATCGGAGATGACAGTTCTAAGATAACCCCGAGATGCTCAGTTCCAGTCCCAGAAACAACACCGAGAATATCAGTGTTAACCTTGGAGATAACCCCAAGGAGTGCAGTTGTAGTTCCGGAGATAACCCCAGAAATGCTTGTTTCAAAGTCATGCAAACAGCTTCAGAACACTCGGCAAAAGCCCCGAGGCTCTCATTCCACAAACCTGGAGATAACCTCAGAAAGTCAGGCACATCTCAGATACAACCCTGAGGACGGTCAACACCTGCAGCAGTCCAATCTCAGAGATAATCCTGAGCAACGACCGCTAATACAGCTCAAATTGAAGATAACCCCGGTGAGGGGCATGACAGTTATTTTGCCTTCCCAATACTACAATCGCGCCGTCTCAACAATAACATAGATATATTCAACACAGCAATGTCCCACAAGAACCAAGGAGGTCCAATACCAAGTGACTACTGCACAAGACAGCACACCAGATAGAATTTAAAGCTTGAAGATATAGGGCATGGTCCCATATTCCTGACTTCGTACAACCTCTATCCCATGTCATTATGTAGCTCTCGACAACGGTAGTCCAAAATAGGTCTTACACACCTCGATCGGATGCCCAGATTGAAGTTCTAAAAGTTTAAGCGAATATTACAGTGCACGCATATACGTACTTCGAGACGGTGGAACCCGCAGAGCCCGAGGCACCCCGGGTAGCCGCAGGTACATCTACGGCGAGCCGCATGTCTCCCCTCTATAAATAGAGGGCTTGGGGTGGCCACTTCATAAGAGAAAAAGGCGAGGAAGCCCTGTCAAATTTGCTCTGTACACGCCATAAACTGAGTGCTTTCTCATTTTAAACACTTGTAAGCTCATATATAGCTACTTTTTACCGGCGGGAGCCGAGTGTTCATCCTTTTCAAGTTATTGAAGTCTTCTTTTGTAGCCCACTGTAAGCCTTCTTACACACTTTAAAGCCTTTCTCTTCATCTTTGAACACATCATTCTTCACGTTGAGAGTCATGTTGCGTGTGTATGCCAAAACTTCGGTCCGTGGTTTCATTTCAGTTTGTATATATATATATATATATATATATATATATATATATATATATATATATATATATATATATATATATATATATTTATATGGACTAACATTATCGAGTTATGCCTCGATTGAGCCTAGACTTATGTCTGGAGCGTTTAATTGCTTTCGTATATATATATATATATATATATATATATATATATATATATATATATATATATATATATATATATATATATATATATATATATATATATGAACTGTGTGTTGAACTCTGTTCGATGAGCCTAGACTTATGTCTGGAGCGTTTATTTGCTTTTATATATATATATATGTCGACATCGGGATTTTAATTTGTCCTTTTTTTGTTCTTGTTCTTTGGTGTTCTCATGTTAGGTGAGAGTTGTTTGAAAAAACAAGTTGTGAAAAGGTCCGACATATATATGTCGACGAATGGACTATAAGAGTCGCCAGTTGGTTTTTTATATGGTTGTACCAACACAACCGAGAAAAGGTTTGAACATTGACCCAGTGATGTGACACTGCTAAACGGGTTTGTGAAACCGAGATTCATTAGGGTCCGGGGACTTGCTAATGCGGAGGGAAGGTGTTAGGCACCCCCGACATTCGTGTTATCATGGTGACCGCCACTTTTCAAGAAACTGTTATATGAATGTGTGTGTGTGTGTGGGTCAATGTACTGTTATTTAGAAGTAGTGCGAGGCCTCGTTTGCACCTATATACACAGGGTTTAAATTTGTGTAAAAATTCAGTTTTAAACAATATATGGCAGTGATGTTTTATAAAAGAGGTTTTTCAAAGCCTTATGCTCAATAGGAATTGAGACCTTTTGATACTTCTATTTTATTAAATGTCAGGCTGGATTACTTTTATTTTCGAGATGCGAAGCATCTTCGAGAAAATAATGTACAAAGCAGTGCCGAACTCCTCATGGGCATGAAAACCATCTGAGGAAATCCAAACACCGTGAATAAATTTACAAGCTGCTTACAGCTGAAAATGTCCATCACGGGAACCGAATCTAGATTCAGTAAACTGAATCTGTGATCACATGATTCCTAGGCTCACATGATGCCGTAATTTATATGAAAGCAGTAAGCAGTGAAATATATATATATATATATATCATATTTATATATATGTATTTATATTTATAGCTAATATATATATATATATATATATGATCAACCACTACGAAGCACCTCCATGGGGTATCGAAAATATAAATAAAGCTGTAAAAGCCATCAACTGCCACGAAGTAAACTTCAGGCGGGACGAAATGTAAAGAAAGCCATAAAAATGATCAACCGCCACAAAGTAAACTCCAGGCGGGACGAAATGTAGATATATATATATATAAAAGCGGTAAACGCACCGGATATAAAATTCAGGCTCATCGAACAAAGTCCGACAACAGTTAATATATATATATATATATATATATATATATATTAAAGCAGTAAATGCACCGGATATAAAATCCAGGCTCATCGAACAGAGTTTCGACACACAGTTCATATATATATATATATATATATATATATATATATATATATATATATATATATATATATATATATATATATGAACTGTGTGTCGAACTCTGTTCGATGAGCCTAGACTTATGTATATATATGCTCATCGAATAGAGTTCGACACACAGTTCATATATATATATATATATATATATATATATATATATATATATATATATATATATAAACTGAAATGAAACCACAGACCAAAGTCCGGGCATACACACGCAACACGACACTCAACGTAAAGAATAATGTGTGCAAAGATGAAGAGAAATGTTTTAAAATGTGTAAGAAGGCTTACAATGGGCTGCCAAAGAAGACTTCTATAACTTTAAGTGGATGAACACTCAACTCCCGCTGGTACAATAGTAGCTATATGTGAGCTCACAAGTGTTTAAAATGAGAAAACACTCAGTTTAGGGGGTGTATAGAGTAAATTGGACAGGGCTTCCTCGCCTTTTTCTCTTTTAAAATGGCCAGCCCAATCCCTCTATTTATAGAGGGGGGAGCCGCAATACCTGCGGCTCACCATAGATGTACCTGCGGCTCCCCGGGGTGCCCTGGGCTCCGCGGGTCCTGTCGTCTCGAAGTGCATGCACGCGTGCACTGTGATGTCCTCTCGAACTTTTAGAATTACAATTCGGGCATCCGATTGAGGTGTAAAAAACCTATTTTGGACCGCCGTTGTCAAGAGCTACGCCATGACATGGGATTAGAGGTTGTATGAAGTTAGGAAGATGTGACCATGCCCTTTGGTCTTCAAGCTTCAAATTCTATTCGGTGTGCTTCCTTGCGTAGTAGTCACTTGGGATTGGACTTCCTTGATTCTTGTGGGACATTGTTGTGTAGAAATGTATGTCTGAGATATTGAGACGGCGTGATGTGGGATCGAGGTGGCAAAATGACTATCTTACCCCTCACCAGGGTTATCTCCGATTTGGGCTGATAAAGCAGACGTTGCTCAGGGTTATCTCTGAGATTGGACTGCTGCAAGTACTGAAGGTCCTCAGGGTTATCTCTGAGGTGTGCCTGTCTTTCTGGTGTTATCTCCGGGTCTTGCATTGAGTGCCTCGGTGTGAGTCCCGAGGTTGAAGCTAAACTGCATGCATTTGAAATAAACATTTCCGGGGTTATCTCCGGAACTGCAGTTGCACTCCTTGGGGTTATCTCCAAGGTTAGCATTGGTATTCCCGGTGTTGTTTCCGGGACTGGAACTGAGCATCTCGGGGTTATCTCCGAGACAGAACTGTCCTCTCCGGTGGAATTTTCGGTTGTTGAACTGCATTATCTTCCAGGGTTATCTCTAAAAGACAGATCTGCCCTCCTGCAATGTTAGTGACAGGTGTGGAAAAAATTTTGAGTGTCTACAGATGTCTCTCTTTATCATATTCATGCAATATAATGGCATGGATAGGATAAAGAATCCTAGACACTTGAAATGCAACAAGGTAAACATGATGCCATGTGTAGCAGCATGATGCAAGTGTATGATGCATATATTTTGTTGGATTGCTCTCTAACATGGTGGGAAGATTGTCGGGTCCCTGTTGCTTCTACTGGGGATGGCAATAGATAAGCAGCCTGATGAACTGTCATGGACGTGCGATCCACATCTACCAGGAATCTCTAAAATTGTTGACATTGGGGTTATCACCAAAGTCCTGAATCCTTAATACATACTCTACACTGAAGATGTATCTCTCATGTACAAGAGACTCTGTGGGGATGTATCCTTATCTTTTTGAGGATGTATATAACATATTCCATCATCGGTCCTCCCTGATAAGGATGATCTTTCCTGGTTTGTATCGCCAGGACATATCAATGCTCTGTCAGAGTTACTGCCAATAGTTTGTGTTGTCAGGGTTGTCTGACCTTCGCTGATTTGTGCATCAACGAAAAATACCCCTGTTGGGCAAACTGTCAAGGTTGCTTGACCTTCGCTGACTTGTGCATCAACAGAAAATACCCCTATTGGGTAAATTGTCAAGGTTGCTTGACCTTCGCTGACTTGTGCATCAAAGGAAAATACCCCTGTTGGGCAAACTGTCAAGGTTGCTTGACCTTCGCTGACTTGTGCATCAACGGAAAATACGTGACGCCCCCGTCGAGGATATGTACTTCAATATATGAAAACACGTGATGCCCCCGCCGGAGATATGTACTTCAACATATAAAAATGCGTGATGCCCCTGCCGGGGATATGTACTTCGACCTATGAAAACGCGTGATGCCCCTGCCAGGGATATGTACTTCGACATATAAAAACGCATGATGCCCCGCCCCCGCCCCCACCTGGGATATGTACTTTGACATATGAAAATGCGTGATGCCCCCGTCGGGGATATGTGCTTTAGAATGTGTGATGCCCCCGCCGAGGTTATGTGCTTTAGAATGCGTGATGCCCCCGCCGGGGTTTCTACTTGGGAACGAAGACCCCAAACTAATGGTATTGGACCCTTGTACGGTATTGCCAAATGTGATCTGTAGCTGCTGAGATCATTGGTATAGTAAACCCTGTGTTTGGACGAATACCAATGGTTGATATGAAAGCCACAGTCGGGCCCAGGAAAACCAAGGTTTCAGGCTTTCTGCTCAATCGCATAGCATTTTTATCCTTGATTTGGCCTTTTCAGCTTATGAGAACTCCTTTGTAACTCGAACTGGACCGAGCCGGAGGGGTGAGACCCACATAAAGTTGTCGTAGGTACACCTGCAGTAGCCGCAGGTGGACCTGCGGCCAGTCGTGAATGGCTATTAATGCTACAGTTTGCTTTCTCAAGTGATTTTATGTTGCGCCGCGAAGGAAATCTGAAAACTCTTCTTCAGATATGCTGAGTTCAGGCATCTTTATGCAAATTCTATCACTGTACAAGTGTTCTACACTGTCCTGCTAACGTATGCATGTCTTCTTTTCCAGTTTTTATTCGTTGTAAAATGACTTATCATTTGAAATGCATCTAAACACATAGTAGTGAATATGCATGCTCAAATGACTTGATAAAAAATATTCAACATAGTAAATGTTAGTATTAAACCATGCTGAACATAATGATGTGAAAAAATTTAACTTTGAAACAGTCAAATTGGCACCTTTTTCTGCTATTTCTTATCCTATTTGAGGACAAATGAGCAAAAGGTAAAAATACAAAGTAATCCTGGTATTTAAGCTACCCTTATGGATTGATAACTTTGACATTTAGATGCATATAGTATGTTTATGACTGTGGGCAGGTGTGCTACTGAATGGCCACCTAGTCATGCCTATGTGATATGTGGATAGTCCTATTTACAAAGAAAACTATGGCAAAATTTTTCAAAAATGTAGGCATTGAGTAGTCATGCATTTTTTAACTCTACTATAGACGTATGTTAAAGAAATGTATGTAGTCATAAAATGTATTTTGAAAAGAAAGCTCCAGGTTTCAGAATTACTACACCCTTTCTGAGGTGATTTAGAGACTTGTTGTCCAGATATTATGGATTCAGATCAGTCGAGTAGTTCCCGCAGGACCACTTCTGGTGTAAGGAGGAGGGCTTCTGAAGTGCCTCGACCTCGTTCTATTAGACAACCTCATCGGTTAGTAGAGGCGGTGATACGTCCAGTCCAGGTTAATGTGCCAGACGTCGAGGATGAGGAGGAGGATGCTCCGATTACGGACCCCACTCCTGCTGCACATGTTCCCCGTAGGGACCTCAAGAGTATTCAGGTGGCAAACCCAGAGCTTCTGGGTGATTTGAGTCGACATCCCTCGATGTACTTGCACGCCAACGATGTATCAAGTTAGATCTTAATCTTCCTTCTTTCCTATTGATAAGGAGTAAAGGATTTTGATGTCGATCTGCATTTCATGTAGGTTCCTGACTTTACACAGCCTCGAGGGAACTAGTTCAACATTCACTCTATGCACCAGGCTCTACATCCTGACTATAGAACGATTGTGCATGACTGAGGATTTGGGGCGTTCTTTTCCATCCTTCCCCGTTGTTGTCCCTGGGGTTACCTCAGGGCATTGTCTGAGCGCTGGTTTTACTAGACTCAGTCACTCTATTTGCTGGACTGTGAGGTGATGATGACGCCGATGGACTGGCGGTTTATCACAGGTATAGAGTTTGGAGGGGCACTAATGCCTTGTACGGCGGATATTATCCCGACTACCGTAAGATCCTTGTTATGAGTTCCGACGGAGGTGCTCAAGGGCAGGACTGTCCGTACGGGTCCTTTGAGCATAGATGCTATGAGTGGGTTATTGAGTGAGCCCATACCAGCTGATGTCAGAGTCAGGGATCACATTCTTCGGCGATTGTTCCTGATGATCAGTAGGGGCTGCTTCATAGCAGATAACTCTTCTACGGTGTCGTTTGCTTTGATCAATGCCACGCGACATGTGTATCGTATAGGAGAGTATGATTGGGGTTCCTACACCTTTGCCTATTTCCTCAGGGGCATGCGCATGTGCTCGCAGGGCTTGACCGATCGAGGCTTGGTTAGGATTCTATCCATTTCTGCTGGTGAGTATTTCTCTTGTAATTTGCCATGTATAGGTTAAGAGTGTTAACTGACAGCATATGTTTGTCTTTGTGTTGGTAGTTTTGGGCCTATAAGAGGCTCCCATGCTTACGTCCTGTGAGTGTGTTAGGTTTGGATACCTATCCACGAGGACGACGATGACATCATTCCATACTGACGGAGGTCCTTGTAGCTGAGGGTTTTACTCATTGCCACTTACAGCTGAAGTTGTTGACAGCTAATGTCATCACATGGATTCCATATTCTGAGGAGCACTTGGCCACTGGATTTGAGGATGGATTGTGCAGGATGAGATCACATCCGGCCACGTGATATCTCAGCATTTTCTGATTGACAGATTTGGCTCTAAGGACAGCTATGCTTGGTATTCTGGGAATTTCACCATACCAGAGGACCACTGGCATTTGGCCAAAGGGGATGCATTCTTGATGTGCATAGTGGCGTATGTGTACATGCCACGATATATGGATGAGCTGGATATCGGCGTTGTCATGGCAGCGAGAGTACCATTATTCCGATGATTATGATAGAGACACTGAGATCGGCCACATTTTGCAGCACCTACCCTGTAGGGGTATTCACAGGCAGTTCGGTCATGCTATACGTGTGGTTTACGTCACACTTAAGACCGATTGGGACCTTCCACCGATACGGGTACTAGTTTACCCATGATATAGCCATGTCCTACTCTTTTCAGCCATCAGAGTGTATAGACGTTATGTCTTGGTCTATATTTTTGGCAGAGATCATAGATCTGTTTGACATCCTGTCGTGTTCAGGGCTCAGCTCACCCTATGCTTTTATTACTCATGCTCCGGGCATGGATTATCTCCCTCTAGCTGGTTTGAGGGGCATGATTACCTACCACTCACTGTCCGTGATGTCGTAGTTTGACCAGTTCCAGGACTTTCATCCTTTTGATGAGGTATTAGGTCAGCGTTTAGCTTCTCGCCATCTTTTAGCAGAGGACCGATCCCGGGTGTATGCTTGTTGGGATCAGCGTGAGATACCTGCTTTTTCTGTTAGCCATCCGGGCTGTTCGCTAGAGTATTCTGGGTGGATGGAGACAGAGGCTTTATCGACTTTGGCAGTATCCACAGTGCCAGGTAGTGATTCAGGTGATGGAGAGCCTATGGAGGACATTGATTCTCACACCGAGGAGGAGACATTTACCTGGTTGCCAGCATCTCCTTTAGATTCTCCCAGTACTAGTACGGTTGTGATCCAGCATTCAGCACATTACTTTGAGCAGAGTCTTCATTTGATGACCTTCGAGAGAGATCAGGCTAGAGCCTTGATGTTGACAGCTCTTAATGGGAGAGACGCAGCTCTATTAGAGAGAGATGAGGCATTAGCCTGTAGAGATGCCATTGTTGTTGAGCGGGATGAGGCCAGATCAGCTAGAGATGCAGTGATAATTGAGAGGGATAACGCTATATCTACCCGGGATATAGCCATCACAGATAGCACCACAGTGAGGTCCCTCACTACGGGCATGATTGCAGAGATGAGCACATATATCGATGAGCACAGGGTCACCATACAGATGGCTGTGGATTTGTTAGCTCTTGTGGATACCCTTGTACAGGAGACCACAACGTTACCCCCTTATTTGGACAGAGATGCCATGTTGGGCTTGATAGCTCGCATATATGCTGATTTGCAGATGGGCTTGTATTTTCCAGCACAGACTAGCTTAGCCATTTTGTCATGTACAGTTTACATTGAGTATATCAAACATCATTATATATAGCAGGGAAATATATTTTTGATCACTTCCCTTTTAGATATGCTTGGATACTTACTTGATATTTGCCTGCTGATCTTGATGTATTCTGAATTTCTCCTTGATGGATGGACATTGAGTTGTCTCTTGACAGTTCAGAATGGATTATTGATCTGTGTGTATCCCTACCATCTTTGGTGTCTTGGGACTGGTTTCTGTACAGAAATATGGAGAGGAGTGTGGCTTTCCTCTCTGAGATTGACCGCACCACAGATGGTCGCCAGTACTCCTATTTAGGAGGAGCCTAGTTAATTCCATCTCTTATAGATTAGCATTACTCTTTAAGGTACAACCGTAGCTTAGATGGTCGCCGAATCTCCTATTTAAGAGGAGGTCAGGTAGTTCCATCCCTTTTGTCTGAAACCAATGAAATGTAGTGAATTGAAGGATGATCCCAATACCGTTGGCAAATTTTTGTGTTTAGGTAGGGGGTTAAATAGAACTATAAATGGCTGCCTACGTACTCCTATTGAAGAGGAGATCAGGTCTGCGTAGTTCGAACTTGGTGTAAGAGGTTTAAAGCTAAATGTGGCAGAAAGGGTGTAAGAATGTTTTTGTTGTTTTTATTTTTGTAATGAGAAGGGTGTAGAAGTGTTTTTGTTGTTTTTATTTTATTGTGACTGGGCCATATAAAATGGTTGCCTACGTATTCCCGTGTATCAAGGAGATCAGGTCGACGTAGTTCACTCCTTAGGACGATTTGTAGCCGACAAAAAGTTTGATCCTTTGTGCAGGACAAACTACGGGAGGGGGGAAGAAAGTTTAATCCTAAGTTCAGGATAAATTGTAGGTGTAAAAAGTTTGATCCCATGTTTGGGGACAAACTGCAAGTGTGAAAGGTTCAATCCCTAGTGGGATAACCGAAGTTGTATGAATGGAGGGAAGCCAGGCTGCTGGCTTGAAGAGTATGTTTACCTGAGGGGCAAAGTGTGGTAAAAAGTTGTATGTAGTGAAGGGTTAAAGAACCGGAATGACTGGTGATCTGATGATCCAACACCAGGATGTTTGCTTGATGGTAACTTCAGACATAGTACCGTTTCACGGTGTCCGAGTTAATGAGTTGCGAAAATTCATCGCCGTCTATTTCCTGTAATCTGAGAGCACCAGGAGTCAATACCTCCTTGATAATAAACGGGCCTTCCCAGTTAGGGGCGAATTTTCCCTTAGACTGATCTTGGTTGTCGATGATCTTCTTCAAAACCAAGTCATGTTGTTTAAACTGCAGTAACCGGACTTTTCTGTTGTAGGATCTGGCGATCCTTTGTTGATATAACTGACCATGGAAGATAGCCGTGGTTCGCCTTTCGTCTATTAGAGATAATTGGTGATACCTATCTTGTGCCCATTGGTCTTCATCCAACTGAGCGTTTATCAACACTCTGAGGGATTCCATTTCCACTTCTATAGGGAACACTGCTTCCATCCCATAGGTTAATGCATAGGGGGTTGCCCTAGTGGAAGTGCGCATTGATGTTCTGTAG
The DNA here is from genome assembly GCA_016801055.1 of Panax notoginseng. NCBI lineage: Eukaryota > Viridiplantae > Streptophyta > Magnoliopsida > Apiales > Araliaceae > Panax > Panax notoginseng. The sequence continues at coordinate 44,719,105 of CM029014.1, read as the reverse complement.
GCTAACAGAGTAAGAGGCAATAGGTCAAGCCATCCTTTGTGATTGGCGGACATCTTTTGCATGATCTTCTTAATGTTTTTGTTAGTTGCTTCAACAACACCATTCATCTTTGGACGGTAGATGACGAAGTTAAGATGTTTGATGTGAAATTTACTGCATAACTCCTCCATCATTTTGTTGTTGAGGTTTTTAGCATTGCCTGATACAATTACCTCTGGTTGTCCATATCGACAAATGACATTATTTTTGATGAAAGTAATGATGGCTTCTTTGGTAACCCTGGGGAAGGAGGCTGCTTCTACCCACTTGGTGAAGTAGTCGATCATGGTGAAGATAAACTAATGTCCATTACTGGCTTTGGGCTCGATAGGCCCGATCACGTCCATTCCCTACATTGAGAAGGGCCAGGGCGAACTCATATTGTGGAGCTCCCGTGGAGGGTTGTGGATATCATTCTCATGAATTTGGCATTGATAACATCTCTTGACGTGATCATCATAGTCAGCTTTGAGAGAGAGCCAGTAATGTCCTGTTCTGAGTATCTTCTTAGCAAGTGAAGGGCCGCTCATATGTGGACCACAGACTCCACCATGGACCTCATCCATAAGCCTCTGAGCTTGGTCCTGGTCTAAACATCTGAGGAGACCTAATCCTACATCTCTTTTGTAGATTGCATCTCCGCTCAGGTAGAATTTCATAGTAAGTCGATGGATCCGCCTTTTTTCAGTCGGGCTCGCCTCAGCGGGTGTAGATCCATCTTGTAAGCACTCCTTGATATGTTGATACCAAGGGTGTTAGATGGGAGGTAGCTCATCCAATACTTCTCCAACATAGTTCCCATAGGCTGGTGCTTTTTGCAGGGCAAATATGATGCTTGGCATGTGTTCCTTGTCAGGTATGTGAATCAAGGAGGCCAAAGTTGCTAGCGCGTCTGCAAAGTCATTCCTATTACGAGGAATGTGTAGAAAGGAGATCTCTTCGAACTCCAAAGCCATCTGTAAAACTTGCCGATGGTAAGGCAGAAAATGTAGCTCTTTGGTTGGATAGATTCCCGTGGATTGTTTGACTACCAACTTCGAATCCCCAAAGACAGTTAACCACCTGATGCCCATTGAACGACAAGTTTTATCCCCATGATACAGCCTTCATACTCAACTGTGTTGTTGGTGCTGACAAATTGTAATTTGACGGCGACGGGATACTGCTCCCCCGTACCAGATACTAGAACTGCTCCAGCTCCAGAACCTTCCATATTAACAGCTCCATCGAAATACATGTTCCATGTTTGGCGTGTATCGTACTGATGGTGTTGCTGAATTGCCATTAACCCTTCATCAGGGAAGTATGTTTCCAAGGGTTTAAAATCCCCTAAAGGTGCGGTGGCCAGTTGATCTATAATTTCTTAACCTTTAATGGACTTCTGCATCACGTAAACAATGTCAAATTGTTGTAGGATCAACTGCTATCTGGACAGTCGGCAGTTCAACATGGGTTTACTGAACACGTACTTAAGAGGATCCACGCGGGATATGAGATGGGTTGTGTGACCATGGAGGTAATGCTGTAACCTCATGGAAGCCTATGCTAAAGCATAACAAGTCTTCTCAATCAGAGTGTACTTGTGTTCATTGTTGCTGAATCTTTTGCTGAGGTGGTAGATAGCTCATTCTTGGCCTCTATCATCTTTCTGACCCAGCATGCAGCCCATGGCATTGTCACTTATGGATAGGTACATGAATAGTGGAACATCATCCATGGGTGGTACCAAAATGGGAGCTTTGTATAGTTGCTCTTTGATTATAAGGAAGGCCTTCTGGCACTCATCATTCCACTTCATGGAGGAGTTCTTCCTTAACAACTTGAAGATAGGCTCACAGGTTGCTGTGAGTTGAGAGATGAACCTGCTAATGAAGTTAACTCTTCCCAAAAATCCCTGTATTTCCTTCTCTACCTGAGGAATGGGAATTTCTATGATGGCCTGGATTTTGGTGGGATCCAACTCAATCCCTTTGTGGCTGACTAGGAATCCTAGCAACTTGCCTGATTTAACGCCAAAGGCGCACTTGCCTGGATTCAACTTTAAGTTGTACTTACGCAACCTGTTGAAGAGCTTTCTGAGATGGTCTAAGTGGTCTTCCTCCTTTCAGGACTTGACAATGATGCCATTCACGTAGATCTCTATCTCTTTGTGCATTAAGTCATGGAAAAGAGTCATCATATCTCGCTGATAGGTGGCTCCAGCATTAATGAGGTTGAAAGACAACCGTCTGTAGTAAAAGGTTCCCCAAGGTGTGATGAATGCAGTTTTCTCATGATCCTCCTCAGCAACCATGATCTGATGGTACCCCGCAAAGCAATCAGTAAAGGAGTACATACCGTATTGAGCAGTATTATCAATGAAAATGTGGATAAATGGCAAGGGAAAGCTATCCTTAAGGCAAACTTTATTCAGATCCCAGTAATCCATGCAAACTCGCACCTTCCCTCCAGGTTTAGGCACGGGAACGATGTTGGATATCCATTCAGGATTGTGGGCACCATGATAATACCAGCTTGAAATTGTTTCACAATTTCTTCTTTCACCTTTAAACTCCACTTAGGTTTCAATCGCCTGAGCTTCTGCTTGACTGACTTGAATCCCTCTTTAATGGGAAGACGATGAAGGACAATGTCAGTGGACAAACCCACCATGTCTTCATGAGACCATGCAAACACATCCTGGAATTGGGTTAGTAGTGTAACCATGTCATTCCTCTGGTTTGGAGTAAGGTCTGAACCAATCTGGATTAACTTAGGACTTTCTAAAGTTTTGAGATTGAAGGAGGTGGATTGATCAAGGTTGGGTTTAGGTTTGTCTTCGACCTATTCTTTGATCTCTTGAGGCACCTTAATGTCCTCTTGTATTTCCATCAAGTCTGAGTCCAACTTTTCATCAAAGTTACAATCCTTGTGGAGAAGAGGCATCTTACCAGTAAGTACAGGTACATCTAAATTCAGAGTCCTGAAAAAAATATGCTTTCACTTAATATATATGAATTTGTTTAATCATACAAAGTGTTAGTATGTACTGATAAAACAACCGCTAATACTGTACAGAAAAGTAAGCAGTTATGATATCTACAGGGCAGAAAGAGTTCTTGCCCGTTTTACCCTTGTCGACCAATGCAAGGAGTACTGCTCCAATTGGCAAGGGCAAAGTCCTAGTAGACTGCAGTGATGGAGGGGCTGTCATCATCCTCTTTCTCCTGAATGATGACCATTATGTCTGGGCAATCATCGTCTGGGTGTATCTGTTTGTATGTTCATCACGGACAATGATACGTATGCTTGACATCATTCGAACGATGTCTTGTTTAATTCTTCGTTCCTCTTCTTCCACTTTGGGATCTGGAACAAAGACTTCTTTCTCCTTTACCAGGATCGGCTTGGGAAATAACATAGCCACTACGTTGGCTAACACCTTTATCGGAGGTTGTGCGGGCTCAGGATTTGCAGGTGGAGATAATCGCCATGTGGCAGAAGCTGGAGGAATCTGCTTATGCTTATGCGGATTCCTGTGACTGGAACTGGCAGAATAACCTAGTCCGGTTGTCCCAGTTTGACTGGACACTTGAATCGGGTGCTTAATACCTTGATGACTTTTACCCAGCCCTTGTCCCGATTACATCATTTCTTGGGTAGCTGTTGTAAGACCCCAACTTTTTATAAATGAAATTGAATTTTCTCTATTTATTATTTTGAAATAGTAAGGGTTGATTTGATTAACGTGGTTAGTTATGGGTAAAATGCGTAAATATTTTAAATAAGCAAGTGGTTATAAAATATTAATTTTTGTTGGTGAATATTCGTTTGGTCGTGGAATATTCTTGTTGTCGGGAAATATTCGTACGACGGCGCAGCCTTTTGTTGGCCCCATAACGGAAACCGATTGGATGAAGAAAACAACAAGTATAAGTTTTTATAAATAACGGCGTAGTTGTTACCGTTAACACTGTTGGAATACCCGGTGGTTAAAACACAGTAATACACGGTATTGCACAGTAGCACACGGTATTGCACCAATCATTGATTCTTACGTAAGAAGGCACTACTCAATAATTGTTACAGTAATTACTGTTCAATATTTTATTTTATTGATTCAATAATTGCTACGTTGATATTTTATATTATTGTGGTTTCAATAATTTTCACTGCACAATATTTCCATTATCAGATCAATAAATTATATTAGTTTAATAATATTATTAGATAATATTATTGGCAATATCTAGAAAGTCCTGTCTAAGGAGAGGTTTGGTCACCTAATTGCGCGCCAATAAGGAGAAATCATTATTGGAAAGCCCTCTCTTTCCTGGGAACGGCCTGGTTGTCAGTATTGTAATTCTGTAATATTATTAATGAATAATTAATTATTGATTTATATGATAAAAAAATATTTACTTATGTGGATATAAATGGAGGAATTTTTAGAAAAGCGACAACTGTTGAAAATTGATATTTTATCTTTTCTGATAAAATAATTTATTTAATATATTATTATATTATAATAATATAATAATGGTGATATTTTTACAATGAATGTGTGATATATGAATAAATGAGGAGGAAGAGTATTTTTGTTACAAAAAATGTTTAACACATGTTTTGTGTGTTGATGGACCCAAATTTTGACTGAAATTTGATTATAGCCTGTAAAATCGTCCGTATGTAGATTTTGGTCAATTTCTGTTTGGAATTTGGAAAAACTTAAACTTACAAAGTTGTAGAGAATTGAATTTTCTATGAAATGGACATAAGATTCGAATTTTTTTTTGATAAAAAGGCTATTTATTATGAATTATTGAAGTTTCAGAATAATTGATTTTTGAAGTTTTAAATATTTTTTTAAAATAAAAACGTTTTTTGTAATTGGGTGGGCCCCACAGATGTTATAAACATGCTGAATTCAGTTGGTCTTAGGTGGGTGTGAATTTTTTTTTTTATATTAATATTATATTAAATTTTCTGCTTTAGTGTTCTAAGCATTTTCCTATAAATAGGGTGCTTAGGTTAGAATTGAAAATCACACCAGAAATTAAAGTTTTCTCTCTCTATAATATCGAGCGTATTTTTGTGAGTATTTTGATACTTTGAGTGTTCCTATACGGTGCAAGTTCCTTCAGCACTATATCCAGTATTTCAGTCAGAAGTAGCCTTTTTGAGGTAAGGGATGCTATTTTTTTTAAATGATATTATTTCTTTCAATGTCATTATGCTGGAATATTGGTAAGATTTTTCTTGTGAAATTCTTGTCTTTTTATGTCGGAGTTACTATTCACGTATATGACACTATTCACGAATACGGCATTATTCACCGAAAAACGAAATTTTCTCTTCTTTATCTCAGATGTTTATTTTTGTTATTATCTTTGATTGTATCCATGTTTTGATCTTTATTCTTGAATTTTACTCCACTATGGTATATGATGAGGTGTTTTTGAACATGGACAAACCGAAGTACGAATCCTTAATATTTGTTCTTTTGCCTCATTGGATTCGTTTTTTTTAAAATATTTTTCATCATCCTCAGTCCTAAATGATGATATTACTTAATATCTTTAGCCTGTAGTGCAAAGATGAATGATTAACTGATGAATATCTTTGTCCCGTAGTGCAAAGATGAACAGGTGTTTAGATGAACATGACCAACTGGTGACACAAATGAATATCTTTGGCCTGTAGTGCAAAGATGAATATTTGATTCAAGATGTATATTGATTGATGTTACAGGGATAAAATATTGATGATGAATTTTTAAATCTTAGAAGATAGTAGAATTCATTCTCTACTTAACTCTTCTAATGGATTGCTGTTTCCGCTGTAGTTGTTGATCTAAAATTTGCTATCCATTACATTCTATTAGATTTTTCCCTGTTGAGGACTAACGATAATTTGTTCTATATTATCTTAGTCATAATATTCTTTACTGGGCTAGTTGAGCTCACCCTTTTCTTTTTGTTCCATTTTCTTCTCAGGAAGCGAGAATATAGCGGGAAGTAGTCGGGGTGTGGAGTGATGTTCCAAGGCAGTTTTTATAATAGTCCTCACTATTTTATAAAATAATGTATCAATAATTGTAACGAGGACTTATTTGAGTGTGGATATTGTCTAAAAGACAATATTTGTATATTAATTCACAGTTTATGTGTTGTCGTATTTTGCACGATAATTGTATTAATAAAGTTGTAGTTGTTTCTGTATCATGTTTCCGGCGACTCAGAATGGGTGAGGTATACCTATTTTGGGGGCGTCACAGTTGGTATCAGAGCTTAGAGATATGGTCTCTGACAGAGATCGGGGAATAGAACTGGGAGGGGAGAGACGAGTAAATCCTTCACTAGTGTGTCATACCTAAGCTTATTTGTTGATTGGTCAAAATATATGGATATTATGTGATATATTAATTTCTTTAATTAACTCTTGTTTTATGGCAGTATTTGAGAATGACAACTGAGAATGTTAACAATAGAGTAAGTGAGACCGTGGAGACACCTTTAATCACCACTCAGGAGAACGTGCAACGGGACGACAATGTTCCTCCTGTAAACACTAGTGCAAAGTACCAAATAGACAACGCTTAAACCACAACGTTTTTATAAAAAACATTGTGGTATTTTTTACAACATTTTTTAACAAAACGTTGTAGATATATATGAAAAAACGCTATCTATTTAAAAGCGTATATTTTGGTTTTAAACTAGATAACGTTTTTTTAAAACGTTGTCTATCTACAAAAACACGGAGCAAAAAAAAGGCGCTCAAGTTAAAACTTAAAATTAAAAAGATACTATTTCTCCGTTCTATTTGGCTAGGTTTTCTTCCTAAGTTCTTATCTATTTGGATTTGTTCTTCATCTTAAGTATGTCAAGTGACTGATCTCGGCAGCCGTCTGCCAAGACACTACCCTCTGGACCCAAGCCCCTCTCGCTGGCATCTAGCCCGCCGCTGAGTCACTTTTCCACGTTACCATCGACGTCTCCGACTTTCCCGACCTCGCCGCCTCCTACACTAGGCCCGATCAGTACCTCCAGCTTAACGATTCGAACCCTAACTGGTCCAATCGTCCCCCGAAGGAGACGATTTTGCTCAACGGGGCGTCGGTGAAGGGCGATGTGCCGGATAAGCATGCATTTCTACTGGCAAATTTGATTTCTAAAGGAACCCTAGATTTGTTGAGTGGACAGACAATCGGTTCCGGCGGCGACTTCAGGCTCTCGATGAAAAATGTATGCTTTCTGCTTTGCCTTAGTATTGGTCATTCCGTTAATTTGACATTCACTCCGTCTCTATTTATTTAGTTATTTATTTATGAATATTAGTATCTGCTATTCAGTTAATTTGAGATTTCATAGATCTGAGAATAGATTTCATATTACCCTTTCTTCCTCTAGTTCATTTAATCTTGTGTTCTATTACAATGATAATTAAAGCCAGTAGTGGCCCGAGGTATATTGTTGGTTGTCGCAGTAAAGTGGATAAGGAAAAACTCACTGCTGGCACAAGAGTAGTTCTCGATATGACCACTCTCACGATTATGCGAGCGCTCCCACCTGAAGTTAGTAACTTCTTTTTGTGCTGAATTAATATTGGTTGTTAAAATTGATTATTAATTTGTACATGTGTTCGCATTATAAGAAGTTTTGATGTGTATTTTCAATGAATTTTGTTTTACCGGTTGATCCAGTTGTGTATAATATGCTTCATGAAGATCCTGAAAATGTTAGTTACTCTGCTGTGGGAGGTCTCTCAGATCAGATTCGAGAACTGAGGGAATCTATAGAATTACCTCTAATGAATCCCGAGCTTTTCCTCAGGGTGGGCATTAAACCTCCCAAGGTAATATATGATAACCTTGGTAATATTCCAATTTGGTGCAATTTCTACATCAGGACTATTTTGCTTCAGCTTTTAACTAGAATCAAAATTCATTGTTTGTGACTTTTGATGTGAAGTTGTTTATACCGTGTTGTGTTCTAAAACTATTTTTAAGATAAATAAATGTTTACATCCTTTGATAAATGTATGCAGGTTTTTGAAAGAGCAAGCTGTGTTATCTGCATCTGAATTAACAGCTGTTCAATTTCTGTTGCTAATTTATACAGACTTTTAGAGTTGTTTAGAGTAAATTTTGTTAATCCACTTCGGGGATGCTATTTTGCAGAACAATATTATGTTTAATAACATTATGTTACATGTATAATTTTCCAGGGAGGGAAATCTACAAGGATTGTCAATTGTGTTTTGGGACTTAAATCATACAGTGACTGGAAACAATCTGGTGGCAATGGAGTATGTAAGTTTGGTGGAACTTTCAATTGTGTTTTGGGACTTAAATCATACAGTGACTATTTTTTCTTTGATCATTTACAGGTTGGAAAGGGAATAATACTGATGGAAGGCAGTAGAGTTACAATTTTGGGATATGGTTCCATAGTACAACTATGTGTAGAAGCTGCAGGATTGCTGAAACTCCATAAAATATCTATAACAGTGGCTGATGCTAGGTTCTCATGTTCAAAGCAAGCACCTTTCTTGAGCAAATCTTTCTTGTCGCTAATCACAACTTGATGCTGATATATACTATGGAACTTCCTACAGTTAAGATCATTGGTACTTCCTGATAAATATATTGACCATGGATCACTGCAAGATCAAATTGAAGACGCAGGTCTCTCTTCCAGACATATCTGTGCAACAGTCTTATCGTTACTAGGAAAACCAAAAGAGGCCCTTATGTTTAAATAAATCCTCATCTCACTTTGTTTTAGCTGTCTGGACGGGGACAGATAATTGAGAAAGATCTCAATTATGATACAGTAATATCTACTTCACCTAGCTAGCTGTACTAAGAAATAGTTGGCGTGCGTGATGTACAATTCTATCTCCTATCTTAATGTACCATATGTGCCACATATTTTTATAAGAAACAGGCATAATTGTTAGTATGATCGGCTCAGTCGGTTGCATCATTAATAATATTATTTGGTTTACCTGCAGTACACTTAATGTGGAGGCACAACGAAACTGTCCGATATCTGTCGGTGGTTATACCATCATATCTTCTTCTTTGTTTCTGACATGCTTTTCTTTGGTAGGTTTTTACTGTAAAAAGTGTACTACAGGAGCCAATAAGTTTAAATCAAGGTCCACCTGGCACTGGGAAAACTGTCACGTCAGCAGCAATTGTATATCATATGGCAAAATAGGGACAAGGGCATGTAAGTTTATGGAATGTTTTCCCATTGTTTTCTGTGTTAGCTATTCTGTATTTCATTGTCTGATAGCTTTTTCGCTTATCAGGTTTTAGTATGTGCTCCAAGTAACGTGGCTGTTGAGTGTCTTGTAACATTGCCTCAAGTATCTAATTATATGCTATGATGTATCGTATTAAAAACGTTTTGGATACTATTTATTTGTTAAATGTGTGATATTCTTTGACCTTTTAATTGTTAATATTTTATGTAGTTATTTGTTAACATAATCCATGTACAAGAATGATATGGTGTTGGGAATATTTTCTTGGTTCTCACCACAATACGCTGTAGCTTTAATGTGTTGTGGGATTTTTCGACTTTCTTAGCAGTTTGAATTTTTTTCTACTAGGTTCTAAGGCTCTGTGCAAAGTCAAGGGAAGCTGTAAGTTCTCTTGTTGAGCATTTAACTCTTCATTATCAGGTTTGTTCATTTGCTGATGTCATTTTATTCTTTTATCTTGTAATATGATATTTAATGCTCTAATATCTCCTTGTCTGTTAGTAATAGCATTTGGTTTGGTCTTTTATGAATTGATTAATAATATGCAACATCTTATCATGTCAAAAGTTAATAAAATGCCTTTCACGGTTAAATTTTTAATAATACCATTTGCTCAAGTTATTTATATCATGAGTTTGGATCTGCAATGATGTGAAAAGTGATAATAGTGTTTGACTTGAGTTCTATTTATGGCTCCAACTAAAGCAGTTGTTGATTTCCTTATTTAATGATCTGATCAGGTCTTTGCTTCATCGCTATATTCCACAAGTAGTTTTATCTTCATTGTGCTTTAAGGTTGATGTAATTCATAATATGAAGAAGGTTTTTTTCTTTTTAAATTCTCATTTATTTGATTATTTTGCAGGAAGAAGAGTTGGATGAAGTCCAACAAATGAGGAACACCCCTGACTTCTTCAATAAGCTCGTTGAGAGCATATTGCATGAGTACCATTCACAATTCACAGCTTCAATATTTAGATAATTAGTCTTTGGTTCCAACTGTGGACCCTGTTATTTGGATAGTTTGGTATATATTTGTGGATGTAGTAATTTGAAATTATAAACGAGTGGTATTATTGGGATGCATTTTGAATGGTTGACACATTTTGGCTTTAAATTTAAATGAGAATTTAGACCTTTTAGCTATATATCATGACATTTGTATATTGCAGGTGCATTGGTAATGTAGGTGAATTATTAATTTTCTTTTTCTTTTTTTTAATCTACAACATTTTAAAAACGTTGTGTAAATGTGCCTAAACGTTGTCTGATATACTAAACAACAACATTTTTATCCAAAAAACGTTGTGGAATCATACATTATACAACGTTTTTAAGCATCTGCTAATTTTTGGAAAACAAATCTACAATGTTTTTTTTCCTAAAAAACGTTGTGTATTGTGCTTAACTACAACGTTTTAAAAACGTTGTGTAAGGGTGTCAAATAGATAACACCCTTAACCACGACGTTTTTCTGACTGAAACATTTTTTTCGCGTTGTCTATTTACTATTTTGTAGTAGTGAAACAACACCACTGATTAGACGATGAACGATGGGATGTTTAGAAGCTTTTTGCAGTTCATGCAAAATCAAACGAGGGAGACTCGTGTAAAAAATACGGGTGGAAATGATAGCAACGCGCGGTTTGTCACAGCCAACCAGTTCAAAGAGTTGGGACTACCAGAATTCTGGGAAAAGCCGGACCCGATTAAGGCAGAAACGTGGGTCAAGTAAATTATCAAGATATTCGATGTCTTGGGATGCACGGAGGAACAGAAGGTTCCATTTGCCACCTTTATGTTCCGTGGTGAGGCAGGTTACTGGTGGGAATCTGTAAAGCGTACCCAGCCAGCCGCACTCAGCATGTCTTGGGAAACATTTCAGAAACTGTTTAATGACAAGTACTTTCCTGAAAGTATTCGTCATATGAAGGAGGTGGAGTTTATCAGACTAGAACAAAACAACATGACGGTATCCCAATACGAGGTGAAGTTCGCAGAGTTATCCAGGTTTGCACCTCATTTGGTAGAGAATGAGGAACGAATGACACGGATGTTTCTGAGAGGTCTAAAACCCGAGATTCGGCAATATCTTATCTCTTATAAATTTTCTTTATATTCAGATGTTGTAAACAAGGCTCAATTATTAGAACGAGATAATGAGTATGTTCAATCGAGGGACCACAACCAGGGTCATACCGGTGACAGCAGTCATCAGAGCAATGATAACCAACGGGGAGGCAAAAATGCAGACAAAAGCAGTAACCACTCTGGTGGTAATCGTGGCCATGATAATAGGAGAGGCGAGTCAAGTGGAAATTTCAAAAAGAGGAGATTCAATAATGACAATGTGAAGACGTTAGCACCAGTATCAACTGTTTCGAAGGGAGGAGAATGATCACCGGTCGTATGCTATAAGTGTGGAAAAGAGGGACACATCAGCCTAAACTGTCCACAACAGTTCAAGGTATGTTATAATTATGGAAAGGAAGGACATATCGCTCGAGATTGTACTGTAGCGAAACCAATTCCAGCGGGGATGGTGACTCCAAAGGCTGTCCCAGACAAATCAAAGTCAGCGGTTCCTAGAAGAGCATTTGTCGTGATTGGCCAAAATACGAGGAACCCGAACGAGGTGATCAGGGGTAAGCTAATCATAAATTCTTGCGAAGTTTATACCTTACTAGATATCGGTTCTACCCATTCATTTATATCTCCTGCTTGTGCTCAACGTTTAAACTTGACTCCAGAGAAATTAGACTTTGATTTATTTGTGGAGACTCCGTTAGGAGAAACTTTCATTACATCCACTGTTTATAAATCTTGCTTGATCCAAGTTGGCACCATCACATTACCTGTGGATCTTATCTCTTTAAAGATACATACTTTTGATGTGATTTTAGGGATTAATTGGTTAACTACTCATCATGCCAAAATTGATTATTTTCGTAAGGTTATTAGTTTTCATATTCCTAACCAACCTGTTATGCGAATTCAAGCAACAAAACCATTAAAGTCAATCAGTGTCATATCAAGCCATAAGGCCATTCGTTTATTAAAAAACGGATGTCAAGCTTTCTTAGCCCATGTCATGGACTTGAACAAAAACACGTCATATTTGAATAATATTTCTGTTGTTAGTGAATTTCCTGACGTATTTCGTGAAGAACTTCCCGGTTTACCCCCAGAACGTGAAGTTAAATTCTTTATTGATCTTGAACCTGGTACAAAACCCATTTCTAAAACCCCATATCGAATAACTCCTATTGAACTTCAGGAGTTAAAGGTCCAACTACAGGAGTTATTGGACATCGGTTTCATTCGTCCTAGTACATCTCCTTGGGGTGCTCCTATTTTATTCGTAAAGAAGAAAGACGGGAGTATGCGACTTTGTGTCGACTACCGAGAATTGAACCATGTCACCATCAAGAATAGGTATCCGCTACCTCGTATTGATGACCTGCTTGATCAGTTGCAAGGAGCACAATTCTTTTCAAAGATCGATCTTCGTTCTGGATATCATCAGCTGAAGATTAAAACTGAGGATATTCCGAAGACTACTTTTAGAACTCGGTATGGGCATTATGAATTCCTAGTCATGTCTTTTGGATTGACTAATGCTCCTGCGGCTTTCATGGATATAATGAACCGAGTATTTAAGGAATATTTGGATCAGTTTGTTGTTGTCTTTATTGATGACATCCTCATCTATTCTAAAAGCTGTGAAGATTATGAACACCATTTGAAGCTAGTACTTCAAAGGCTTCGCGATAACAAACTATATGCCAAACTGAAGAAAAAAGTGTTCTGGCTTGAGGAAGTAGCATTCCTTGGGCACGTGGTGTCAAAACATGGAGTATATATTGACCCGATGAAGATTGAAGCAATATAAAGTTGGGAGCAACCGAAGTCGGTGACCGAAGTAAGTAGCTTTTTGGGTTTAGGTGGTTATTATTGGAAATTCGTGGAAGGATTTTCTCGAATCGCTACTCCTTTAACTCAACTGACTAGGAAAGATAAAAAATTCGTATGGAGCGAGGAATGCGAGAAGAGTTTTCAAGAGCTTAAGAGGAGACTCATTTCGGCACCTGTTCTGACAATACCATCTAGTTCGGATGAATTTGTTATCTACAGTGAAGCTTCAGACAAAGGGTTAGGATGTGTTCTCATGCAACATGGGAAGGTCATAGCCTATGCCTCGCGACAACTCAAAGAATATGAGAGAAATTATCCTACTCATAATCTAGAGTTGGCAGCAGTCGTTTTAGCGTTAAAAATTTGGAGGCACTATTTATATGGGGAGAAAATGGAGATATATTCGGATCATAAAAGCCTCAAATATTTATTCACCCAAAAAGAACTCAATATGCGGCAACGGTGTGGGCTCGAGCTATTGAAAGATTACGACCATACCATTCAATACAATCCTGGAAAAGCGAACGTGGTAGCTGACGCATTAAGTAGAAGATCATATGCGGGAACAAGTACGATGTTGTCAACACAAAGACCCATTTTGTGTGATTTACAAAAGATGAAGCTAGAATTCAAGACTCCGGGGACCCATGCGATGATGTCAAGTATACGCATAGAACCAATTTTAATCGATAAAGTTAAAGTTGCTCAAGCCATATACCCGGAGCTGATGCGTATGAAGAAGAAAGAACAAGAAGGTGCTATTCCTGAAGCAAGAATCGATGAAGAAGGAATACTTCAAGTCCACTCCAGACTTTGTGTTCTTAACGATTCTAATTTGAAGAACAAGATCATGATGGAGGCACACAATACACCGTTTGTCATTCACCCTGGAAGTACCAAAATGTATCGTGATCTTTGACATACATTTTGGTGGAACAATATGAAAAGAGAGATCGCGAAGTTTATCTCGAGGTGTTTAACTTGTCAATGTGTAAAGGTGGAGCATCAAGTGCCAAAGGGTCCATTACAACCACTTGAGATTCTGAAATGGAAGTGGAAAAACGTTACCATGGATTTCGTTACGGGTCTTCCCAAAGTTTCTTAAGGCGTAGATGCGATTTGGGTTATTGTTGATAAATTAACCAAGTCTGCTCATTTCTTGCCAATACAGAAGACTTATTCCCTTGAATGTCTTGCTCGTATGTACGTAAATGAGTTTGTGAGATTGCATGGCATGCCAGTATCCATAGTTTCGGATCTTGACTCAATATTCACTTCACAATTTTGGGTTATCTTGCAGAAAGCTATGGGCACAGATTTACGATTTAGTTCGGCATACCATCCTAAATCAGACGGACAATCAGAGAGGACTATTCAAACTCTTGAAGATCTATTAAGACATTGTGTTCTAGACTTCAAAGGGAGTTGGGATAAGTATTTACCATTGGTAGAGTTCTCTTACAACAACAGTTATCAGGCAAGTATAGGTGTGGCCCCATTCGAAGCATTGTATGGATGAAAGTGTCGCTCTCCAGTATGTTGGGATGAGGTGGGTGAAGCAACATTGTTGGGACTAGAGTTGGTACGTATGACTACAGAAAAGATCCAAATGATTCGACAACGTATGCAAACGGCACATAATTGACAAAAGAGTTATGCGGATCTTCATCGAAAGGACGTGGAATTTAATATTGGGGATCATGTATTGTTACGTGTTGCTCCATGGAAAGGAGTTACAAGATTTGGGAAGAGAGGAAAGCTCAATCCACGATTTATTGGTCCATTTCAGATTCTTGACCTAGTAGGAAATGTGGCCTATAGACTCGCGTTACCTCCAAGCATGTCTCGTGTTCATAATGTTTTTCACATATCTGTGCTTCGTAAATATGTGAAAGACCCGAACCACATTATTGAGTTAGAACCAGACGAGATAGCCGAAGACTTAACGTACGAGGAGGTACCTGTCAAGATCTTGGATAGGAAGGAGCATGCCCTACGCACAAAGGTCATACCACAAGTCAAAGTTTTGTGGAGAAACCATGCTATTGAGAAAATGACCTGGGAGTTGGAAACGAAAATGAAAGCGAGGTATCCTCACCTTTTCGAAACACCAGGTATGTATGTCAATTTCGAGGATGAAATTTCATAAGGAGGGGAGGTTGTAAGACCCCAACTTTTTATAAATAAAATTGAATTTCCTCTATTTATTATTTTGAAATAGTAAGGGTTGATTTGATTAATGTGGTTAGTTATGAGTAAAATGCACAAATATTTTAAATAAGCAAGTGGTTATAAAATATTCATTTTTGTCGGTGAATATTCGTTTGGTCGTGGAATATTCTTGCTGTCGGGGAATATTCGTACGATGGCGCAACCTTGTGTGAGCCCCATAACGGAAAGCGATTGGATGAAGAAAACGACAAGTACAAATTTTTATAAATAACGGCACAGTTGTTACCGTTAACACTGTTAGAATACCCGGTGGTTAAAACACAGTAATACGCGGTGTTGCACAGTAGCACACGGTATTTCACCAATCATTGATTCTTACGTAAGAAGGCACTACTCAATAATTGTTACAGTAATTATTGTTCAATATTTTATTTTATTGATTCAATAATTGCTACGTTGATATTTTATATTATTGTGGTTTCAATAATTGTCACTGCACATTATTTCCATTATCAGATCAATAAATCAATTATTTTAATAATATTATTAGATAGTATTATTGGCAATGTCTACAAAATTCTGTCTAAGGAGAGGTTTGGTCACCTAATTGCGCGCCAGTAAGGAGAAATTCTTATTAGAAAGCCCCCTCTTTTCTGGGAACGGCCTGGTTGTCAGTATTGTGGTTCTGTAATATTATTTATGAATAATTAATTATTAATTTATATGATAAGAAAAATATTTACTTATATGGATATAAATGGAGGAATTTTTAGAAAAGTGACAACTGTTGAAAATTGATATTTTATCTTTTCTGATAAAATAATTCATTTAATATATTATTATATTATAATAATATAATAATGGTGATATTTTTACAATGAATGTGTGATATATGAATAAATGAGGAGGAAGAGTATTTTTGTTAGAAAAAATGTTTAACACATATTTTGTGTGTTGATGGACCCCAATTTTTGACTGAAATTTGATTATAGCCTGTAAAATCGTCCGTATGTGGATTTCGGTCAATTTTTGTTTAGAATTTGGAAAAATTAAAACTTACAAAGTTGTAGAGAATTGAATTTCCTATGGAATGAACATAAGATTTGAATTTTTCTGATAAAAGGCTATTTATTATGAATTATTGAAGTTCTGAAATAATTGATTTTTGAAGTTTTAAATATTTTTTTTAAATAAAAACATTTTTTGTAATTGGGTGGGCCCCACAGATGTTATAAACATGCTGAATTCAGTTGGTCTTAGGTGGGCATGAATTTTTTTTATTTATATTAATATTATATTAAATTTTCTGCTTTAGTGTTCTAAGCATTTTTTTATAAATAGGGTGTTTAGGTTAGAATTGAAAATCACACCAGAAACTAAAGTTTTCTCTCTCTATAATATCGAGCGTATTTTTGTGAGTATTTTGATACTTTGAGTGTTGCTATACGGTGCAAGTTTCTTCAGCACTATATCCAGTATTCCAGTTAGAAGTACTGTCTTTTTGAGGTAAGGGATGCTATTTTTTTAAATGATATTATTTCTTTCATTATCATTATGCCGGAATATTGGTAAGATTTTTCTTGTGAAATTCTTGTCTTTTTGTGTCGGAGTTACTATTCACGTATACGACACTATTCACGTATACGACATTATTCACGAATACAGCACTATTCACCGAAAAACGAAATTTTCTCTTCTTTGTCTCAGATGTCTATTTTTGTTATTATCTTTGATTGTATCCATGTTTTGATCTTTATTCTTGAATTTTACTCCACTATGGTATATGATGGGGTGTTTTTGAACATGGATAAATCGAAGTACGAATACTTAATATTTGTTCTTTTGTCTCATTGGATTCGTTTTATTTAAAATATTTTTCATCATCCTCAGTCCTAAGTGATGATATTACTTAATATCTTTGGCCTGTAGTGCAAAGATGAATGATTAACTGATGAATATCTTTGGCCCGTAGTGCGAAGATGAACAGGTGTTTAGATGAACATGACCAATTAGTGATACAAATGAATATCTTTGGCATGTAGTGCAAAGATGAATATTTGATTCAAGATGTATATTGATTGATGTTATAGGGATAATTCTATCTGGTGTGCTGCCTTGCGTAGTAGTTACTCGGGATTGGACTTCCTTGATTCTTGTGGGACATTGTTGTGTAGAAATGTATGTCTGAGATGTTGAGACAGCGCAATGTGGGATTTAGGTGGCAAAATAACAATCTTACCCCTCACCAGGGTTATCTCCAGTTTAGGCTAATAAAGCAGAAGTTGCTTAGGGTTATCTCTGAGATTGGACTGCTGCAAGTACTGAAGGTCCTCAGGGTTATCTCCGAGGTGTGCCTGTCTTTTCGGTGTTATATCCGGGTCTTGCACTGAGTCCCGAGGTTGAAGCTAACTGCATGCATTTGAAATAAACATTTCCGGGGTCATCTCCAGAACTGCAATTGCACTCCTTGGGGTTATCTCCAAGGTTAGCACTGCTATTCCCGGTGTTGTTTTCGGGACTTTAACTGAGCATCTCGGGGTTATATTCGAGATAGAATTGTCCTCTCCGGTGGAATTTTTGGTTGTTGAACTGCATTATCTTCCAGGGTTATCTCTGAAAGACGGATCTGCCCTCTTGCAATGTTAGTGACAGGTGTGCAGAAAATTTCGAGTGTCTACAATATATACTTATATATAAACTGTGTGTCGAACTCTGTTCGATGAGCCTGGATTTTACATCCGGTGCGTTTACTGCTTTAATATATATATATATATATATATATATATATATATATATATATATATATATATATATATATATATATAAAGCAGTAAACGCACCGGATGTAAAATTTAGGCTCATCGGACAAAGTCCGACAACAGTGAATATATATATATATATATATATATATATATATATATATATATTCACTGTTGTCGAACTTTGTCCGATGAGCTTGGATTTTACATCCGGTGCGTTTACTGCTTTTATATATCTATATATATCTACATTTCATCCTGCCTGGAGTTTACTTCGTGGCAGTTGATCGTTTTTATGGCTTTCTTTACCTTTCGTCCCGCCTGGAGTTTACTTCATGGCGGTTGATTGCTTTTACAGCTTATTTACATTTCTGATCCCCCATGGAGGTGCTTCGTGGTGGTTGATCATGTCTCTCTCTATATATTTATCGCTTTTATATATTTACATTTCCGATCTCCAATGGAGGTGCTTCGTGGTGGTTGATCAAGTTTGTATATATATATATATATATATATATATATATATATATATATATATATATATACAGCTTTTATATATATAACTGCTTATAGTTTTAATATAAATTGCGACGTCATGTGAGCCTAAGAATCATGTGATCACAGATTCAGTTTACTGAATCTAGATTCGGTTCCTGTAATGGACATTTTCAGCTGTAAGCAGCTTGTAAATATATTCACGGTGTTTGAATTTCCTCAGATGGTTTCCATGCCCATGAGGAATTTGGCACTGCTTTGTACATTATTTTTCTAGAAGATGCTTCGCATCTCGAAAATAAAAGCAATCCAGCCGAACATATAATAAAATGGAAGTGTAAAAGGTCTCAATTACTATTGAGCATCAGGGTTTGAAAAACTCTTTTATAAAACTTCGCTGCCATATCTTGTTTAAAACTGAATTTTTACATAAATTCAAACCCTGTGTATATAGGTGTGAACGAGGCCTCGCACTATTTCCAAATAACAACACTTTAACCCACACGCACACATACACACACACACACATATTCATATAACAGTTTTTTGAAAAGTGGCGGTCACTGTGGCAACACGGATGTCGGGGGGTTCCTAACACCTTCCCTCCGCATAAGCAAGTCCCCGGACCCTAATGAATCTCGGTTTCACAGACCCATTTAGCAGTGTCACATCACTGGGTCAATGTGCAAACCTTTTCTTAGTTGTGTTGGTACAACCAGTTAAAAAATTAACCGGCGACTCTTACAGTAAAATCGTAGACATATAAATGTCGGACCTTTGCACAACTTATTTTTTCAAACAAATCTCACCTAACATTAGAACACAAAAGAACAAGAACACAAAAGGGACAAATAAAAATCCCGATGTCGACAAGTGGCGACTCTGCTGGGGACACCAGTAAGAGGACTTAAGCCGCTATTACAAGCTTTTCAAAACTGTTATATGCTTATGTGTGGATGTTGCATTTACATTTTTGATGGATGTGTATGAATGCATTTTTTTACTGCACTGCAATATATCTATATGTGATATTAGTGCTTCGCACATGTCATCATTTTTATAAATGGCGAGACACGTTGTATGTGAATGTATGTTGTGTGGTTCCTCCTTCAGGAGGCTATCCTATCGGTGTGTGATTACTGGACTCGTAGGAAGATTAATTCCAACGAGACTCAGGAAAGGCACCACCCAAATTCGCTCCAGTTGAAAGACCGGATTAACTTCCCGTCGAGTAAATTGCGATGATTTGGGAACCTTCATGCCAAAAAGCCGCGAGAGTAACCTAAGATAGGTTAGCCTCTGATAAACCAAACGCGGAGAAAAGTTTCTTCATACTTTCTCATTTCAAATTACTCGTAAAGTCAATTACTTGTAATTTCATTCAATATTCATCTCCATGTAATGAGAAATATGAAGAAATATTTTGTACATATACATGTAAATTCGCATGCTATCCTGTATTACATACAGCTATCATTCGTTTTGCAGGATAATATTCCTAAAACGGATACATCACATAGCATGTAAACATTTATACATTCCCTAAGACTAAACTATGCAAGTCTTTCGTAGGGAAATAATCGGACCTATTACTCGTTCAAAGTCCAAAAAGGCCGCGAGCCTACAACCAATCATGTCGTCATCTGACTAGTCTAATCTAGTTTCTCGCGAAGAATTTGACGGATTAAGTAAATAAATTACAGATTTGGTTGTTTTACTTAAAGAACTACATCAGCCTACTCAGGGCTCAAAAATGCCCACACATACAGAATCCTCTACACAGGGAGGGGCTAAAGGTTCGGAGAAAACAAATCCGGAACTGCAGTTGCTTACAACAGACAAAAACCCTGAAAGCACCCATCTCAAAGGAGATCTAGACACCGGTGACATCAGGAAAAAGGTCCTTCAAATGGAAGAAACCCTTCGTTCTGTCAAAGGAATTGGAGCACACGGGAGTGTCTCATATGCTGACCTTTGTATATTCCCTGGTGTTCATTATCCAGAGAAGTTCAAAACTTCTGACTTCGAAAAGTACGACGGGTTAGGAGATCCTTACACATATTTGAAGGTGTTCATTAAAGAACTTGGATCTAATGCAGAGAACGAGAAGCTTAGAATGCAGCTGTTCCAAAAGAGTCTGACTGGAGAAGCCCGTTTGTGGTATACCCGATTAGACAACTCAAAGATCCATAGTTGGGAAGAGCTAGCTCATGCCTTCCTTACACAATACAGCTTCTAGTCTTAGATGGTTCCTGACCGGTACCAGATTACCAAGGTCAAGAAACAGTCCAATGAGTCTTTCAGAGAGTATGCTCAAAGGTGGAGGCACCTTGCTGCTCAAGTTATTCCTTCTATGACGGAGTCAGAAATGGTCATGACCTTTATAGACATACAAGAAGCTCCTTTCTATGAGAGAGTTTTAGTTGGCATTGGTAAACGATTTTCTGAAATGATCAAACATGGAGAGATGGCTGAAATGGGGTTGATGTCAAGAAAGATTCAAGACCTAGCAGCTCTTAAAGCAGTTGATGAGCACATCTAGTCCGGAACTTATGGAAACAACCCCCTGAGGGTCCATAAAAAGAAAGAGGAGGTTGTTTCCTTGATACTACAAGGTCAAAAAGGAAATCAGAATATGCCTATCCAAAGGAGACACATCCTTAGGGGACTCACTCGAGAACATTCTTAATCTTCTGACTACTCAGAAGAAAATTACGCATCTTCTTCCACCAGCCAACCCTAATGGGAAGGGTTTCAATGCTACTAAAAAATGTGCTTATCATGCCAGAGCACCTGGACATGATACTCAAGATTGTTGGACCATGAAACACAAGATCCAAGATTTAATAGACAACGGTGAGATCGTGGTCACTAAACTAGATCAACCGCACATGCAAGACAACCTTCTTCCTAAACACAAAGAGGAAGAGGTTAACATGATTAATTGGAGTAGTGGACAGAGTTCCAATTTCAATGGTGAATCATCCCAGACAATCAAAGACGGTGTTGACAAATGAGATTATGCAAAGTTCCAGTTTGTGATGGAACGAAAGATGAAAGCTATGTGTAAACAGATTGAGCAATTGACAGAACTGGTGATCCATCAGCATCAAGTCACACACCAATTAGTCAGCCAGGAACATGCTAGCCTCCTCCCTTTTGTTATGAATAATCCATCATCACCTTCAGAAAATGAAACGCTGGAGGACAAAGTTACCAAAAGAGCAAATGCTAAGGCCCGTCGGGATTTTGCCAATAGAAGGGAATTTACATACCTGTGCCAACCTATAGAGGAGGTACTTCAGATGCTAATCAATGAAGGAAGGATTACATCCCTCCTACCTCCAATTAATACCCGTTTAGAACGGTTTAATTCTAATGGAGTATGTCAGTATCACTCCCATTCTCGCGGTCACAGCACGGAAGAATGCTGGGCACTCCGCCACCTTATTCAGAATCTAATCGATAGCGGTGTCCTGCAACTGGCAGACAACGATACTGTGCTATTTAAGAGTGAAAATACTTGTCCTACTAAATGAAAGGGATTGGTAGCAGTTATATCCGCTAAGGCTGATGGGACTGTCAAACCATTCCCAATACATGCAATTCAACTCAAAGGAGTTGACAATCCTTTGAAAGTGGCTGCTCCAGAGCCAATCAGCTTATCTTTCATATCATAATATCCTATTATCAGCTTACAAAAAGTCCCCTGGAATTATGGTAAAGCTGAAGGATCCACCTCTTATACAACTGTTGCAGTGTTGAAGGAAAATCCATTGTATCTTCCCCAACGGGTGATTAAGCCTACCATCAAATCAAAGGGGAAAATTCCCATAGAAAAGATTGAAAAGTTCCTTCGTACTATGAATCATAACGAAGCCAAGGTGGTTTTAATCTTAAGAGAAGCTCCACATCAAATTTCAATACTAGACTTGGTGTTCTCTTCCGAGGATCATAGGAAGATCTTATTAAAGGTTTTGGAAGAAGCCTACTTACCAAAATCAGTGGATGTGGAAAAATTTCAATATTTGGTTGATCACATTTTTAACAACAATGTGATATCTTTCACTGATGATGACATACCACCCGAAGGGACAAATCATTGTAAGCCATTGCACATTACTATTTTGTCCTCCGGATATATGCTAGCTGGAGTCTTGATAGATGGAGGTTCATCTCTGAATATCTGTCCTTACGCTACGTTGGTGAAGATGAACGTTAATCTCAAACGGATCTGAAGCAGCCATACGATTATTAAAGCTTTTGATGGATCCCGTCGAAATTCAGTCGGAGAGATTGAACTACTAATTGAGATTGGTCCTCATACATTCTGTGTATCTTTTCACGTGCTCAAGATAGATTCAGGATACAACCTGCTATTGGGAAGACCGTGGATTCATATGGTTGGGGCCGTCCCCTCCACTCTTCATTAGCAACTTAAATACATTATCAACGACAACCTAGTCATGGTTAATGCTGAACCAGAATGTCCTCAACATGGGGACATACCATTCATCAACTTCAATTCAGATGTTGAGCCGATCAATTTTCAGGCCTTGGAAGTGAGTAATACTCAATACCATTCCATTGGGATGCCATTTTCCATACCCAAGATTTCTGCCGAAGTAATGGCAGCTACTCAAGAAATGATGTCATTGGGTTATCAGCCGGGACAAGGGCTAGGTAAAAATCATCAGGGCATTAAGCACCCGATTCAAGTGTCCAGTCAAACTGGGACAGCCGGACTAGGCTACACTGCTAGTTCCAGTCACAAGAATTCGCATAAGCATAAGCAGATTCCTCCAGCTTCAGTCACACGGTAACTATCTCCACCTGCAAATCTTGAGCCCGCACAACCTCCGGTAAAGGTGCCAGCCAATGTAATGACTATGTTATTTCCCAAGCCGATACTGGTAAAGGAGAAATAAGTCTTTGTTCTAAATCCCAAAGTGGAAGAAGAGGAACGAAGAATTAAACAAGACATCGTCAGGATGATGTCAGGCATACGCATCATTGTCCATGATGAACATACAAACAGATACACCCCAGACGATGATTGCCCAGACATAATGGTCATCATTCGGGAAAAGGAGGACGATGACAGCCCCTCTATCACTGCAATCCACCCAGACTTTGCCCTCGACAATTGGAGCAACACTCCTTGCATTGGTCGACAAGGGTAAAACGGGCATAAACTCTTTCTGCCCTGTAGATATCATAACTGCTTACTTTTTTGTACAATATTAGCAGTTGTTTTGTCAGTACATGCTAACACTTTGTATGATTAAATAATTTCATATATATTAAGTGAAAGCATATTTTGTTTTAGGACTCTGAATTTAGATGCGCCTGTACTTGCTGATAAGATACCTCTTATCCACAAGGATTGTAATTTTGATGAAAAGTTGGACTCAGACTTGATGAAAATACAAGAGGATATTGAGGTGCCTCAAGAGATCAAAGAATGGGTCGAAGACAAACCTAAACCCAACCTTGATCAAACCACCTCCTTCAATCTTGGAAATTTAGAAAGCCCTAAGTTAATCCAGATTGGTTCGGAACTCACTCCAAACCAGATGAATGACATGGTTACACTACTAACCCAATTCCAAGATGTGTTTGCATGGTCTCATGAAGACATGGTGGGTTTTTCCACTGACATTATCCTTCATTGCCTTCCCATTAAAGAGGGATTCAAGCCAGTCAAGCAGAAGCTCAGGCGATTGAAACTTGAGTGGAGTTTAAAGGTGAAAGAAGAAATTGTGAAACAATTTCATGTTGGTATTATCATGGTGTCTATATATCTTGAATGGATATCCAACATTGTTCCCGTGCCTAAACCTGGAGGAAAGGTGCGAGTTTGCGTGGATTATCGGGATCTGAATAAAGCTTGCCTTAAAGATAGCTTTACCGTGCCATTTATCCATATTCTCATTGAAAATACTGCTCAATACGTCATGTACTCCTTTGCTGATTGCTTTGCGGGGTACCATTAGATCATGGTTGCTGAGGAGGATCATGAGAAAACTGCATTCATCACACATTAGGGAACCTTTTGCTATAGACGGTTGTCTTTCGGCCTCATCAATGTCGGAGCTACATATCAGCGAGCTATGATGGCTCTTTTTCACGATTTAATGCATAAAGAGATAGAGATATATGTGGATGACATCATTGTCAAATCCCAGAGAGAGGAAGACCACTTAGACCATCTCAGAAAGCTCTTCAACAAGTTACATAAGTACAACTTGAAGTTGAATCCAGCCAAGTGCGCCTTTGGCGTTAAATCAGGCAAGTTGCTAAGATTCCTAGTCAGCCACAAGGGAATTTAGTTGGATCCCACTAAAATCCAGGCCATCACGGAAATGCCCATTCCTCAGACAGAGAAGGAAATACGTGGATTTTTGGGAAGAATTAACTTCATTAGCAGGTTCATTTCTCAACTCACAGCAACCTGTGAGCCTATCTTCAAGTTGTTAAGGAAGAACTCCTCTATGAAATGGAATGATGAGTGCCAGACGGCCTTCCTTACAATCAAAGAGCAGCTAGTCAAAGCTCCTATTTTGGTACCACCCAGGGATGATGTTTCCCTGTTCATGTACCTGTCTATAAGTGACAATGCCATGGGCTGTATGCTGGGATAGAAAGACGATAGAGGCCAAGAACGAGCTATCTATTACCTCAGCAAAAGATTCAGCAGCAGTGAACACAAGTACACTCTAATTAAGAAGACTTGTTGTGCTTTAGCATGGGCTTCCATGATGTTACAACATTACCTCCATGGTCACACAACTCATCTCATATCCCGCGTGGATCCTCTCATGTACGTGTTCAGTAAACCCATGTTAAATTGTCGGCTGTCCAGATGGTAGTTGATCCTACAACAATTTGACATCGTCTACGTGACACAAAAGTTCATCAAAGGTCAAGGAATTGCGGATCAACTGGCCTCCACACCTTTAGGGGACTTCAAACCCTTGGAAACATACTTTCCCAGTGAAGGGGTAATGGCAATTCAGCAACACCATCAGTACGATACATACCATACAAGGAAAATGTATATCAATGGAGCTATTAATATGGAAGGTTCTAGAGCTGGAGTAGTTCTAGTATCTAGTACGGGGGAACAGTATCCCGTCGCCGTTAAATTCCAGTTTGTCAGCACCAACAACACAACTGAGTATGAAGGCTCTATCAGGGGGCTAAAACTTGCCCGTTCAATGGGCATCAGATGGTTAACTGTCTTTGGGGATTCGGAGTTGGTAGTCAAACAATCCACAGGAATCTATCAAACCAAAGAGCTATATTTATTGCCTTACCATCGGCAAATTTTACAGATGGCTTCGGAGTTCGAAAAGATCTCCTTTCTACACATTCCTCAAAATAGGAATGACTTTGTAGACGCGCTAGCAACTTTGACCTCCTTAATTCACATACCTGACAAGGAACACATGCCAAGCGTCACATTTGCCCTACAAAAGGCACCAACCTATGTGAACTATGTTGGAGAAGTATCGGATGAACTACCTCCCATCTAGCATCCTTGGTATTAGCACATCAAGGAGTACTTACGAGATGGATCTACACCCGCTAAGGCGAGCCCGACTGAGAAAAGGTGGATCCATCGACTGGCTATGAAATTCTACCTGAGCGGAGATGTACTCTACAAAAGGGATGCAGGATTAGGTCTCCTCAGATGTCTGGACCAAGACCAAGCTTAGAGGCTCATGGATGAGGTCCATGGTGGAATATGTGGCCCACACATGAGCGACCCGTTACTAGTTAAGAAGATCCTCAGAACTGGACATTACTGGCTTACTCTCAAGGCTGACTGTGATGATCACGTCAGGAGATGTTATCAGTGCCAAATTCATGGGAATGCTATCCACGCCCCTCCAAGGGAACTCCATAATATAAGTTTGCCTTGGCCCTTCTCAATGTGGGGAATGGACATGATCGGGCCCATCGAGCCCAAAACTAGTAATGGGCATTGGTTTATCTTCACCATGATCGACTACGTCACCAAGTGGGTAGAAGTAGCCTCCTTCCCCAGGGTTACCAAAGAAGTCATCATTACCTTCATCAGAAATAATGTCATCTGTCGATATGGATAACCAGAGGTAATTGTATCAGACAATGCTAAGAACCTCAACAACAAAATGATGGAGGACTTATGTAGTAAATTCCACATCAAACACCTTAACTCCGTCATCTACCGTCCAAAGATGAATGGTGATGTTGAAGCAACTAACAAAAACATCAAGAAGATCATGCAAAAGATGTCCTCCAACCACAAAGGATGGCCTGACCTATTGCCTTTTACTCTGTTAGCCTATAGAACATCAATGCGCACTTCCAATGGGGCAACCCCCTACTCATTAACATATGGGATGGAAGCAGTGCTCCCCATAGAAGTGGAAATGGAATCCCTCAGAGTGTTGATAGACGCTCAGCTGGATGAAGACCAATGGGTACAAGACAGGTATCACCAATTATCTCTAATAGACGAAAGATAAACCGCGGCTATCTTCCATGGTCAGTTATATCAACAAAGGATCACCAGATCCTACAACAGAAAAGTTTAGCTACGGCAGTTTAAACAACTCGACTTGGTTTTGAAGAAGATCATTGACAACCAAGATCAGTCTAAGGGAAAATTTGCTCCAAACTGAGAAGGCCTGTTTGTTGTCAAGGAGGTATTGACAAGAGGAGCTCTCAAATTACATGAAATAGACGGCGATGAATTTCCACAGCTTATCAACTCGGACACCGTGAAACGGTACTATGTTTAAGGTTACCATCAAATAAACATCCTGGTGTTGGATCATCAGATCACCAGTCATTCCGGTTCTTTAACCTTTCACTACATACAACTCTTTTCCACTCTTTGCCCCTCAGGGAAACATACTCTTCAAGCCAGCAACCTGGCTTCACTCCATTCATACAACTTTGGTTATCCCACTAGGGATTGAACCTTTCACACTTGCAGTTTATCGTGAACTTATGATTAAACTTTCTTTCCTTTCGTAGTTTGTCTTGCACATAGGATCAAACTTTTCGTCGGCTACAAATCGTCCTGAGGGGTGAACTACGTCGACCTGATCTTCTTGATACACGGGAGTACGTAAGCAACCATTTTATATGGCCCGACAATAAAAAAATAAATAACAAAAACACTTCTACACCTTTCTTATTACAAAAATAAAAAAAACAAAAACATTCCTACACCCTTTTCTACCACATACATCGTTGAACCTCTTACACCAGGTTCGAACTATGCAGACTTGATCTCCTTTTTAATAGGAGTACGTAGGTAGCCATTTATGGTTGGTCTAACCCCTTACCTAAACATAAACACTTATCAACGGTACTGGGATCATCCTTCAATTCACTACATTTCATTGGCTTCAGACCAAAGGGATGGAACTACTTGACCTCCTTCTAAATAGGAGATTCGGCGACCATTTAAGCTGCGGTTGTACCTTGAAGAGCAATACCAATCCATAAGAGATGGAATTAACTAGGCTCCTCCTAAATAGGAGTACTGGTGACCATCTGTGGTGCGGTCAATCTCAGAGAGGAAAACCACACTCCTCTCCATATTTCTATATAGAAACCAGTCCCAAGATACCAAAGATGGTAGGGATACACACAGATCAATGATCCATTCTGAACTGTCCAGAGACAACTCAATGTCCATCCATCAAGGAGGAATTCAGAATACATCCAGATCACAAGCCCTGGAGAAGAAGGCAAAATATCAAGCAAATATCAAGGCTTATCTAAAAGGGAAGTGATAAAAAAGAATGTATTTCCCTGCTATATATAATGTTGTTTGATATACACAATGTAAACTGTACATGACAAAATGGCTAAGATAGTCTGTGCAGGAAAACACAAGCCCGTCTATAAATTAGTGTATATGCGAGCTATCAAGCCCAACATGGCATCTCTCTCAGAAGAAGGAGGTAACGCGGTGGTCTCCTGTACAAGGGTATCCACACGAGCTAACATATCTAGAACCATCTGCATGGGAACCCTTTGCTCATCGATGTACGTGCTCATCACTGTAATCATGCCAGTAGTAAGGGACCTCACTGTGGTACTATCTATGACGGCTACATCCCGGGAAAATATGGCGACATCCCTCTCGACTATCACTGTATCTCTGGCTGATCTAGCCTCATCCCGCTCAACAACAATGGCATCTCTACAGGCTAATGCCTCGTCTCTCTCTAATAGAGTTGCGTCTCTCCCCTAAAGGGCTGTCAACATCAAGGATCTAGCCTGATCTCTCTCAAAGGTCATCAGATGAAGACTATGCTCGAAGTATTGTGCCAAATACTGGATCACAACAGTGCTAGTACTGGGAGAATCTAAAAGAGTTGCTGGCAACCCAGTAAATGGCTCCTCCTTGGTAGGAGAATCAATATCCTCTATAGGCTCTCCATCATCTGAATCAATACCCGACACTATGGATACTGTCGCAGCCGATGAAGTCTCTGCCTCCATCCACGCAGAATACTCTGGCGAACAGCCCTGATGGCTAACAGAAAAAGCAGCTATCTCATTCTGATCCCAATAAGCATACACCCGGGATCAATTCTCTGCTGACAAGTGGCGAGAAGCTAAGCGCTGACTCAATGCCCCTTTAAAAGGATGGAAATCCTGAAACTGGTCAAATTGACACATCACGGCTAGTGGGTGATAAGTAGTCATGCCCCTCAAAACAGCCAGAGGGAGATAATCCATGCCCAGAGCATGAGTAATAAAGCTATATGGTGAACTGAGCCCTTGTACACGGTAAGATAGCAAACGGATCTCCGATCCCAGCTAGGAAAACGGACCAAGATGCAGGATTTGTACACTCCGTAGGTTGGAAGGAAAATGACATAGCTATCTCATGGATGAAACAGTACTCGTGTCGGTGAAAAGTGCCAATCGGTCACAAGTGTGACATAAACCACAAGTATAACATGATCGAACTGCCTGTAAATACACCTGTAGGGTAGATGCAGCAAAACGTGGCCGACCTCAGCGTCTCCGCCACAATTGTAAGACCCCGAATTTTATGAAATAAAATTATTCAATTTTTCTTATAATTATTATTCGGTAAATAGTTAAATTGATAAAAGTTTAAATTTATGGGTGAAATATATAAATTTTACAAAATACGCAAGTGGCTATAAAATATTCATTGTTGTCGGGGAATATTCGTTTGGTCGTGGAATATTCTTTTTGTTGGGAATATCCGTACGACGGCGCAGTCATTTATGGGCCCCATAACAGAATAACTGTCAGATGAAGATAACGACAAAATTGAATTTTTATAAATAACGACGTAGTAAACACTGTTGGAATACTCGGTGGTTAAAATACAGTAATACGCGTGTTTACACAGTAGCACACGGTTTTACATAGTATTTTTAAATTATTGATCCTTACGTAAGAAGGCACTACTCAATAATTGTCACAGTAATTACTGTTCAATATTTTATTTTATTGATTCAATAATTACTGCGTTGATATTTTATATTATTGTTATTTCAATAATTGTTGCTGCACAGTATTTTCCATTATCAGATCAATAATTCATATTATTTGAATAATATTATTAGATAACATTATTGGTAATGTCTAGAAAGTTCTGTCTAAGGAGAGGTTTGGTCATCTAATTGCGCGCCAGTAAGGAGAAATCTTTATTGGAAAGCCCCCTCTTTCCTAGAAACTGCCTGGTTGTCATAATTGTGATTCTGTAATATTATTTATGAATAATTAATTATTGATTTATATGATAAGGAAATATGTATTTGATGTGGATATAAATGATGGATTTATTTATGTGGTTATAAATGAAGGAATTACTGATGAGGTGTTTTATCAGTATTTTATCGAAATGGAGAACAAAATATGGGATTTTCAAAAAAATTAGTTTATTACTTGATTTTGTAAAATCCATAAGTCTTTGTGTATAATAAGTTAGGAGATGAGCCATATATCAAAAGAAAGCCCTGGAAGTAAGCTAACCATAGAATTTAGAATCACGCAAAAAATCTTTGTGGATATTTCATGGTGAATTTTTGAATGAAACTGGTTTGAAGGATTTATAATCCGATAATCAGTGTTCATGAGATATATTGCGTGAGTTATAATTTTTGATACGACCGTTGGATCGTTGTAATTTTTGGATATGTTATACATATATAAGTTGAGTATATGTTCACAAATTTTGAACCGTTAAAAATGAACGAATGATTTCTTATGAATTTTAAGAGGTAACTGATTCAGAAATTAGGTTTATAAATGATTTTGGTAGAAAATTCTAGAAATGGGTAGGCCCCACTTTTGGTTGTTGGGGAAGATGGCTGATTTTTGATGGATGGAATAGTAGCAGGTAAAGCCATCAGGTAGCAGGTCAAGTCTGCTTCGGCGTGCTAACATTTTCCTATAAATAGAGGGCTAAGTTAGAATTGAAAATCACACCAGAATTAATAAGTTTTCTTTCTTTTTCTCTCTAGATTATCGAGTGTATTTTGTGAGTATTTAGATACTTGGTGAGTTGCTATTCATCAGTGCAAGTTTTTTTCAGCGTCATATCCGATATCCAGTCAGAAGTGCTGCTCTTTTGAGGTAAGGGATAGCAAGGGATATTAAGGGATGCTATATTCTTCATAATGATGTTATTCTTTCAATATCATTATACTAAAATATTGGTATGAATTTTATTGTGGAATTTCTACCTTTTTGTGTCAGAGTTACTATTCATGAGTTACTATTCACTAGTTATTATTCACGAGTTACTATTCACGAAAGAAAAAAAATTAGTTTCTTTTTTTGACAAAATTATCGTTGATTTATGATTGTTGCTCTTAAAAATAAATGCAGTTGTTGATAATATTATTTTTATTATCATATATAACATTTTTATAACCCTAATGTTGAATTTCTCTTTCATTTGAGTGTAAAGATGGGTAAATTATTGGTATGATCGTGACTGAGGAATATCTTCGGCCTGTAGTGCAAAGATGAATTGTTAACTGGTATGATCATGATCATTGAATTTATAATTGAATATCTTTAGCTTAAGTGTAAAGTTGAATTGATTAACATGGTTATAATTATTGTTTATATAAATTCTGAAATGATTAAATATTTGTTTGAGATATTAATATATTTGGCCTGTAGTGCAAATATGAACTGTTGATGAATATATTTGGCATGTAGTGCAAATATGAACTATTGGAGAATATCTTTGGCCTGTAGTGCAAAGATGAATTGTTGATGAATATCTTTGGCCTGTAGTGCAAAGATGATCTATGGTTGAATATCTTTAGCCTGTAGTGAAAAGATGACCTGTTGATGAATATCTTTGGCCTGTAGTGCAAAGATGGTCTGTTGATGAATATCTTTGGCCCGTAGTGCAAAGATGAAATTATTAGTATGATTATGAGCAGGAACTGTGATTTGGTATAACCATGATCTTTGATGTTTCAGGTAAAGACAAGTGATAAAAATTATCTTTGTCCTGGATGAGAAGTGGAATTTAGAATCATAAATATGATTATGAGTTATTCACATGAATGTGGATAGGAACTGTTGATTTATGTTACAGGAATAAAACATTGTTGGTGAATTTTTAACATGGAGAAGATAATAGACTTTATAGTCTATTTGACTCTTCTAATGGATTGCTCGTTCCGCTGCAACTATGGTTGAAATTTTTATCATTTACCATATGTTCTAAATCTCTGATTTATTGTTGATGAAGGCTATTGATAATTGAATTATCTTTAGTCATGATATTCTTTACTGAGCTAGTTGTGCTCACCCTTTTGCTTCACAATTCCTTTCAGGTAATAAGAGTGTAGCTGGGTCGAGCGGGGGTAACAAGGGAATAGAACGGTAGTCTCTAGCTGTGGAGTTCTCCCTAAGCAGTATAGAAAAGTTCATTTAGTAGTTATATTTGGTTAATCCAATAGGGTAAGGCGTACCCAACGTTGGAAGGGTGTTTTGCCACTATCATACAAGATGTCTAATGACATACAATCTCGTATCATCATAAGATAAGGTTGTGCTCATCCACTTGCTGAGTATATTTACGAGCACTACCTATATAATCTTGGTGTTTGTTTGAAGTATAATTCTCAATTAGAGACAGTGGAGATAATGATATGTCAAGAGAAGACTCACCATTGGGAAGAATATGATAGTAAACTTCTCATTTTTCTTTGGGGTCTATTGGATCAACCAAGGATAATTCTATGGCCATATGATATCTATCATAACCTAGACGCATGGCCTCCCATGTACAAAGGTTTCCTTGAGCACTTCCCAAAGATTCTAATTTCTAAAATAGTCTTTGACTATACCTTTATGTAAGGTGCCACTGTGAGGTGCTGTCCACGGTTGGGACATGTGTCACATTTGATATATATTTATATCCAAACTCACAGCATATGTGTTGTTGTATTTAATACGATAATTATTGTAATAAAGTTGTATTTGTTTTCTGTACCATGTATTTTGCGAATCAGAATGGGTTGGATGGAATGGACCTATTTTGGAGTCGTTACATTTTGATATCAGAGCTTAGGGATATGGTCTCTGGCGGAGATCGGAGAATAGAACTTGGAAGGGAGAGATGAGTAAATCCTTCGCTAGTGTGTCCTACCTAAGCTTATTTGTTGGTCAGTCATAATATCGAGATATTATGTGATATGTTAATTTGTTCAATTAACATTTATTTTGAAGCTGTATTCTAGAATGATATCTGAAATACAGGAGATGAGCAATGGAGAAATCATGAGGACAGGAAAGATGAAATATGAAATGAAAGCAAGGTATTCTCAACTCTTCGAAATACCAAGTACGTAAATTTCGGGGACGAAATTTCATAAGGAGGGGAGATTGTAAGACCCCGAATTTTATGAAATAAAATTATTCAATTTTTCTTATAATTATTATTCGGTAAATGGTTAAATTGATAAAAGTTTAAAGTTATGAGTGAAATATGCAAATTTTATAAAATACGCAAGTGGCTATAAAATATTCATTGTTGTCGGGGAATATTCGTTTGGTCGTGGAATATTCTTTTTGTCGAGAATATCCGTACGACGGTGCAGTCATTTATGGTCCCCATAACAGAATAACTGTCGGATGAAGATAACGACAAAATTGAGTTTTTATAAATAACGGCGTAGTAAACACTGTTAGAATACCCGGTGGTTAAAATACAGTAATACGCGTGTTTGCACAGTAGCACACGGTTTTACACAGTATTTTTAAATTATTGATCCTTACGTAAGAAGGCACTACTCAATAATTGTCACAGTAATTACTGTTCAATATTTTATTTTATTGATTCAATAATTGCTGCGTTGATATTTTATATTATTGTTATTTCAATAATTGTTGCTGCACAGTATTTTCCATTATCAGATCAATAATTTATATTATTTGAATAATATTATTAGATAACATTATTGGTAATGTCTAGAAAGTTCTATCTAAGGAGAGGTTTGTTCATTTAATTGCGCGCCAGTAAGGAGAAATTTTTATTGGAAAGCCCCCTCTTTCCTGGGAATTGCCTGGTTGTCATAATTGTGATTCTGTAATATTATTTATGAATAATTAATTATTAATTTATATGATAAGGAAATATGTATTTGATGTAGATATAAATGATGGATTTATTTATGTGGTTATAAATGAAGGAATTAATGATGAGGTGTTTTATCAGTATTTTATCGAAATGGAGAACAAAATATGAGATTTTCAAAAAAATTAGTTTATTACTTGATTTTGTAAAATCCATAACTCTTTGTGTATAATGAGTTAGGAGATGAGCCATATATCAAAAGAAAGCCCTGGAAGTAAGCTAACCATAGAATTTGGAATCACCCAAAAATTCTTTGTGGATATTTCATGGTGAATTTTTGAATGAAACTGGTCCGAAGGATTTATAATCCGATAATCAGTGTTCTTGAGATATATTGCGTGAGTTATAATTTTTGATCCGACCGTTGGATCGTTGTGATTTTTGGATATGTTATGCATATATAAGTTGAGTATATGTTCACAAATTTTGAACCGTTAAAAATGAACGAATGATTTATTATGAATTTTAAGAGGTAACTGATTCGAAAATTAGGTTTATAAATGATTTTGGTGGAAAATTCTAGAAATGGGTGGGCCCCACTTTTAGTTGTTGGGGAAGATGGCTGATTTTTGGTGGGTAGAATAGTAACAGATAAAGCCATCAGCTAGCAGGTCAAGTCTGCTTCGGCGTGCTAACATTTTCCTATAAATAGAGGGCTAAGTTAGAATTGAAAATCACACCAGAATTTATAAGTGTTCTCTCTTTTTCTCTCTAGATTATCGAGTGTATTTTATGAGTATTTAGATACTTGGTCAGTTGCTATTCATCAGTGCAAGTTTTTTTTAGCGTCATATCCGATATCCAGTCAGAAGTGCTGTCTTTTGAGGTGAGGGATAGTAAGGGATATTAAGGGATGCTATATTCTTCATAATGATGTTATTCTTTCAATATCATTATACTGAAATATTGGTATAAATTTTATTGTGGAATTTCTACCTTTTTGTGTCGGAGTTACTATTCACGAGTTACTATTCACTAGTTACTATTCACGAGTTACTATTCACGAAAGAAAAAAAATTAGTTTCTTTTTCTGACCAAATTATCGTTGATTTATGATTGTTGCTCTTAAAAATAAATGCAGTTGTTGATAATATTATTTTTATTATCATATATAACATTTTTATAACCCTGATGTTGAATTTCTCTTTCACTTGAGTGTAAAGATGGGTAAATTATTGGTATGATCGTGACTGAGGAATATCTTTGGCATGTAGTGCAAAGATGAATTGTTAACTGGTATGATCACGATCATTGAATTTATAATTGAATATCTTTAGCTTAAGTGTAAAGTTGAATTGATTAACATGGTCATAATTATTGTTTATATAAATTCTGAAATGATTAAATATTTCTTTGAGATATTAATATATTTGGCCTGTAGTGCAAATATGAACTGTTGATGAATATATTTGGCATGTAGTGCAAATATGAACTGTTGGGAAATATCTTTGGTCTGTAGTGCAACGATGAATTGTTGATAAATATCTTTGGCCTGTAGTACAAAGATGATCTGTGGTTGAATATCTTTAGCCTGTAGTGCAAAGATGACCTTTTGATGAATATCTTTGGCCTGTAGTGCAAAGATGGTCTGTTGATGAATATCTTTGGCCCGTAGTGCAAAGATGAAATTATTAGTATGATTATGAGCAGGAACTGTGATTTGGTATAACCATGATCTTTGATGTTTCAGGTAAAGACAAGTGATAAAAATTATCTTTGTCTTGGATGAGAAGTGGAATTTAGAACCATAAATATGATTATGAGTTATTCACATGAATGTGGACAGGAACTGTTGATTTATGTTACAGGGATAAAATATTGTTGGTGGATTTTTAACATGGAGAAGATAATAGACTTTATAGTCTATTTGACTCTTCTAATGGATTGCTCGTTCCGCTGCAACTATAGTTGAAAATTTTTATTATCTACCATATGTTCTAAATCTCTGATTTATTACTAATGAAGGCTATTGATAATTTAATTATCTTTAGTCATGATATTCTTTACTGAGCTAGTTGTGCTCATCCTTTTGCTTCACAATTCCTTTCAGGTAATAAGAGTGTAGCTGAGTCGAGCGGGGGTAACAAGGGAATAGAACGGTAGTCTCTAGCTGTGGAGTTCTCCCTAAGCAGTATAGAAAAGTTCATTTAGTAGTTATATTTGGTTAATCCAATAGGGTAAGGCGTACCCAACGTTGGAAGGGTGTTTTGCCACTATCATACAAGATGTCTAATGACATACAATCACGTATCATCATAAGATAAGGTTGTGCTCATCCACTTGCTGAGTATATTTACGAGCACTACCTATATAATCTTGGTGTTTGTTTGAAGTATAATTCTCAATTAGAGACAGTGAAGATAATGATATGTCAAGAGAAGACTCACCATTGGGAAGAATATGATAGTAAACTTCTCATTTTTCTTTGGGGTCTATTGGATCAACCAAGGATAATTCTGTGGCCATATGATATCTATCATAACCTAGACGCATGGCCTCCCATGTACGAAGGTTTTCTTGAGCACTTCCCAAAGATTTTAATTTCTAAAATAGTATTTGACTATACCTTTATGTAAGGTGCCACTGTGAGGTGCTGTCCACGGTTGGGACATGTGTCACATTTGGTATATATTTATATCCAAACTCACAGCATATGTGTTATTGTATTTAATACGACAATTGTTGTAATAAAGTTGTATTTATTTTTTGTACCATGTATTTGGCGACTCAGAATGGGTTGGATGGAATGGACCTATTTTGGGGTCGTTACAACAATCATTGGAATGATGGTAGCTCTCACTGCCATGATAACACCGATGTCCAGCTCATCTATATATCGTGGCGTGTATACATACGCCACTATACACATCATGAGTACATCTACTCTGGCCAAATGCCACTGATCCTCTGGTGTGGTGAAATCCCCAGAATGTCGAGCATAGCTGTACAACTAGCCGGACCTATCTATTAAGAAACGTTGCGATAGTACATGACCGGATGTAATCTCATCCTTTACTACTCTACGCTGTAACCCGGTGAGGGTCATGAACTGCCGGCGCATATCTCTGACACCCATATGAGCGCAAGGTCTGTCTAAGGGTAAAGTCGTCAACCGCTCGTACTCCTCTAATGTAGGAGTTAACTCCTGGGTGCTAAACCGGAACACCTGTCTCTCCGGTATCCAATGCTCCAGCATACCCTTTACAAAGCTTGTGGGAACCTGAAATATCAAGAGGGTTATAGAATGTTGTAACAGCTGATCTACGGTCACCCTATCTGGGGGTGACATACTATCATACCAGGATCTCAGACGGGATGCCACCAATACTGGTGGGGTGTGATCTATGCGGTTGATTGTCGAAGAAGACAACTGTGTGGGCCGTATCATAAGACTATCCAGGGGTCAATGCTGAATATCTCTAGACATACATACATATACATAACATGATACATGCATAATAGATAATAGATGGCAATATGATATAGGGAATGAAAAACTGTATATACATTCCTAAG
The DNA here is from genome assembly GCA_016801055.1 of Panax notoginseng. Classification (NCBI taxonomy): domain Eukaryota; kingdom Viridiplantae; phylum Streptophyta; class Magnoliopsida; order Apiales; family Araliaceae; genus Panax; species Panax notoginseng. Next base: position 44,681,296 of record CM029014.1, on the reverse strand, counting down.
TATATCATCATCTGATACATCATCTCTGTACAACTAAAAATGCAGGAAAATGGGGCACATACGTCCTACTACTAACAGAGACCTATCAAAAGATATAGCGAGAATGGGACACATCCACCCAATATCTAACAGAGGCCTATCAAAAGAGATAATGAGAATACACATCAGAAGAAGACAATGGTGTCAATATCTACATCATCAATCCTGTCCACCTGATGTAACTCCTTCTGAGTCACTAGATCTCTATCAATAGGGATATTAGGCCTATACAAAGGAGGATCTATACAGGCAAAGCCAAATGGGTCATCTGAGCGGTCAGCTCCTGCGTTGAAAGGATCAAACGAATCTGCCTCTGCCAGATCTCTGCACAAATGCCGGATAAAGAAATGTGCCCGGTCTAGTTACTGGGTCAAACTGTCAATCTGTGTCACATGAGTCGGATCTCGGACACAGGCTAGCCAATCCGTCATCATCACGGATCCTGGAACCATATCCCTTATGAACTGAGTGGTGCGGGTCTGAGCTCTAATGGTACGAGCGGACCACCAATGCTGGAATATCTCCCGAGTGCCGGGACCCTCTGATAGTGCAAAAATGTCGATACCCAACAATGGAATATCCATGACGGGTGACTGCAACACAGGCCAATAACGCCTGGCAGGAGGCAAGATCGGTATACGGATCTCTCCTGTGGTGCTCCTAATAGCACGCTCTCCTAAATAGAGCTCACATCCTCTATCTATGAAGAGAGAAATCCTACGGGTGGAAATCACGTACTCGACACCAGTCGGGTACCCATTGTGACGCCCCCAAATTTGGGTACTTGAAACCCGAACTCGGTGCTTCACGATACCATTTCTATAAGCGAAATAATACTACTAATAATAATAACAATAATATAAAATTCAGACTTAATTTACATATGCATCAAAGATTACTCTTAGGTACGAGACCTTTAAACATTCATTACATCATAGATAATAAGTAACATTGTCTTAATAAACTATAATTATTACACAACATATTAGAAATCTCATTCGAACAACTTTCCTTTCCCCTCGTTCTTGTCTGAGCCTTCGGGTTGATCATACTTAACTGAAAACATTTAATTTAAGCAAGTGTGAGCATTTGAGTGCCCAACAAGTAATAATAATTATAAATATTAGCTGAAAGGGTTAAATATTTTCTTTATACTACCTTTCTACAACAAGTTAATAGTTATGAAGTAATCTGAACCGATAATAATAACATAACAACTCTTTATTAAATTTTTTAAAACTACGTAATGACTATAATTAGGGTTAAGGTGACATACTATGAATATTGTTTTCTATTTTCTAAAAGGTTAAACAGAAATTTATCTGCCAACCATCATAACTTACGGGCACGGGGAAGATCAACCCGTTATGTCCTGTATTGATCAATACTACATGCCAGAACGATAGTATCGTTTACTCTGTCCACCTTGGGTGCATAAAAAGTTTTTCCGTTTACAGGATTTTCATACTTGTCGGGTTCCAAACCAAAAGTTTTATCTTGTTCAACAATAATCTATAATTCAATATATATATATACGGGTAATTGACAAAGGTGTATCAACATGTGATTAAATATAATAATTATCCAAGTGGGGACACTTGTATAACCATTTATAGAAATTAACAAACAAAATATATATATATGAATTACCATATGCTAACATGTTGATAATCAATGAGCGTATATAGTATAGAGTTAATAATCTGTACAGTAATAATATAATTCTGAAACATTCTTACTCATGCCCATTGCATAAAGGAAATGCAAAGGTAGGATACTTGTCTGAGCTGCTGCTTACAATAACGTAACTTAGATCTTATCTTTTGTATAACAACCTATCAGTAATAAGATCATTTTACTGATTAGAATAACATATTGTAACACATAACACTGCCTATTGCAGTCAGCACATAACCTAATCACGTTGTTACTTAAGTTTAACAGTCATAGAATCACAAACAAACATTAATACAGTCAAAATATCTAAGTCCAGATCAATTTTTGAAACATGTCAGTGTACCGACAGCTTTATCGGGTACTTATCGAGTCTAAAACTCTATCCTGTAGTTCAATAACTGAAAATATCAGTCATATTATTTTTAAAATGACTTATAGTAATTTTTAAACGTTTATTATAATTTATCATGAATTTTCTAACATCAAAATCATTATTAAATGATTTAAATATTAACTAATTTTGTTATCATTAATATTTAACTAATATTAAATTATTAATGAAACCATTGTCAAAATATTAAAGTTATTTACAATAACTCAAAATATTTTTAAAGTATTAATATTACCCTTAAATGATTTTTAAAACAATTAAAATCATTTTTAAATAATTACCATTAATATTAGAATATTAACTTATTATTTATCAAAATATTAAAAGTCATTGATTATAACTTAAAATATTTTTAATTCATTTATTTTCTTTTTAAATTATTTTTAATTCAATAAAACTATTTTTAAACTATTTATTTAATATAATTATTAAATAAACTTAATATCATTAATATTAAATTATTAATAAAATTTACCTTTAAATATCAAAGGTTATATTTTATAACTTAAAATATTTTTAAACTATTTATTTTCATGTAAAATAATTTTTATAATATTAAAATCATTTTTAATTAATTTATTTGATATAATTACTAAATAAATCTAATATCACTAATATTTAATAATTAATGAAACTTATCTCAAAATATTAAAAGTTAAGTTTTATAACTTAAAATATTATTAAATACCATATTATTATTTAAAATGATTTTTAATACAAAAAAATCATTTTTAATTGATTTATTTAATTTATTTATTAAATAATTTAAATACCAATAATATCAAAATAAATATTAATATTTATGAAAAATATGTCAAATTATTAAAAGTTAATTTTTATAACTTAAAATAATTTTTAAAACTATTTTTGTAATTTTTAGAATTTATTTACTATTTTTAAATAATTTTTAGAAATTAATTTAATTAATTATAATAAGTGTGTCGCTAAAGCCCTTTAGGGACAGAAAGTGTAGCCTAATGTGTTCTTGAGCCTTCATAGACAGTTTCTAGGTACCAACTTTGACCATGATTAATTTGATATGTGTAGTGTTTCTGGGTTAGCTATAACTTTGATCTTGTAGTATTGATGTAATACTACAAGTGTAAATCAACATCTGGTCATAACATATGAGCAAGATCTAAAGCTTTGAAATCACTGTCAGACATGTTCATCATGTTTCTGGGCTGCCCAGAATTTTTGGTCATGGTCGGTCAACGCTTTTGTTGACCTTATATCTATTAATCTGTTCATGTATTTGGTAGTTTAGACGTCGGGTTGTGTAGAGTATATATCAGGGTCCATGAATCAAGCAAAGTTTAAGTCTAAACATCATTAAACTACAAGATCTAAGGAATTAAAAAGGCTGTCAGAGATGTTCTTCATTTCTGGGTTACCCAGAAATGAAGAACAGTTTCGAGTGACCACTTTTGAACTTCCACTACTTGTTGTTCGCGTGATGTTTTTGTGATCTATCGATTCCAGGTTGTAGAAAACATGTAAGACTACAGATCCATTACATAAAACCAATAAAACAACAACACAACAAGAAGATCTAGTCCGGTCAAAGTCTGTCAGGGATAGCGTTCATCTGTTTTCTAGGTTACCCAGAAACAGAAAACGTGATCGTTTTACCTACTTTGACCAGACACTATATTCACTCAGTTTGATGATTAGGATATTTTAAGGCATAATAATGTAGTACACATACCAAAATACAACTTGGATTCCAGAACCATAACAAAACATCAAAACACTGCCAGATCCGAGCCCATGAAGATCTTGTCAGAGCCTTTTGGGCACGATCTGGGTTTTCCAGAAACTGAAAGTCATGGTCGGTCAACGATGTTTGACCAGCCAAAACATTCAATCTGTACATGGTATGACCTTGATTCAAATTTCATTTTAAAGTCCTAACATCATACTAGAAGTTGAACCCTTTAAACAACAAAAACACATAACATACAAAGATCTACAGGGTCTGACATTCGGTTGTCAGACACAAAAAAATATTTTTCAGATTTTTGAAAAACTTAATTTTGAGCATTTTGATGTTATGGATCTAACAAATACCAATCAAGATCAACTATATGGACTAAAAATAACATGTTTTAACAATAAATCATAACATCTAACACAAGATCAAAAGTCAAATTTCTAAATTAGGGTTATTATATTCACCCTCCCTTATAAGGATTCCGTCCCCGGAATTACAGTTTTAAAACTCATACATACAGGGGTACATAACATACATAATCATTGCAAGTAGATCTCGATCATATTTGATCGAACAAATCTTTATCTATTCAACATAAAGCTTGTCTGTCTCATTAAACGGAAGTTTGATTTCTAAAAGAACTCAAATTCCTCCCTCAAAATTTCTTTATAAAATAATTTGCTATATATAAGAAAATCAAATATATATACACGAAAATAAAAGTTATTCGAATAATACCTGGAATTCCATTACCAGCTGCCACTGTATCCTGGACCGTCATGTTAAGACTCTCGCAGTTGGTTTGTTGGCTGAAGTCGGTCCTGTGATTGCCATAGTCCCGCTGCCTTTTCCCGTGGTTACACTCCCTGCCTCCATTTTCCTCTTTGGACAATCCTTCACCTTATGTTCAGTCGATCCACATATAAAACACCCATTGTTCATCCTTGGGTTGGGGCAGTTGGGAGAGATATGACCCTCCTGCCCGTACTTGTAACATACAGACTTACCCTTCAGACACTCACCAGAGTGATTATTCCCGCAATTCTTACACTGCATAGTCTGTTTCTTTACACTTTCCTGCTTCACCTGAACATTCCCAGAAAAATTCCCCTTTCTTTTCTCACCCCTATTTCCACTATTACCTTCCACCTTCACAGCTCCTCCTGCCTTGCCTTTGTTCTTCTCCTTGTTGTAGAGGCTCATGGCCTTACTCCCCTCATCGGCTATGATAGCCTTTTCCATGAGTGCTGCAAAAGTATTGATCTGAAACACCGCCACCTTGTTATAGAGCCAGGGTTTTAAGCCCAGCTTAAACCTCCTTGCCTTCCTAGCCTCCGTATCAACTTGATGCGGAGCAAACCTAGTCAACTCATTAAACTTTGCGGCATACTCCGCAACAGTCATGTTATCCTGTTTTAACTCCAAAAATTTTACTTCCATCCTAGCCTGCATGCTAGCTGAGAGGTAGTTTTCGAAAAATAAAGTTTTAAACCTAGCCCAAGTAACTACTCCTTCTTCTGCCCTCGTTTGATTTGCCTCCCACCAAAAGTTAGCCTCCCCTTTCATCATATAAGTGGCAAAAGAGGTCTTTTTCCCCTCATCTACCCTAGCAATTATGAACGCCTTTTCTATTTCGTTAATCCATGTCTGGGCTTCTATAGGGTCAACTGATCCCCTGAATTCTGGTGGTCCTACTGCCTTGAAGTCTTTAAATTTTGCCAAGCGATTGTCTGGCTGGTTCCCTGCGGCTGGTATTCCCTACTGCATAGCCTGAGCTACCATGTTCACAAAGTTTTGCATCGGGTCTTGCTGTTGTCCCTCAGCATTGTTGACAGATTCTTCTGCCCTTTGATTTCGTGTTCGACGTCTTGGCGGCATTATCTGATTAAATAAAATCATAAATTTAACTCACATTCTAAACCTTATCATATAAGCTTAATATATTAAACTTGGTTCATTACTCAAACATAGATTCATATTTATTAATTCCAAGTACTTTACATAACGCAGCACATTCTGCTATCCCTACAAAAGTCGGGATTTATAGCCTTGACTAATACAAAAGTTGGGAACATTGCATTACACATGTACATTATAAAACATACATAATCAACAACTAATCCTACTTATTTTCTAAGTCACGATCTTTTCTCTTTCTTTTCCCCTTCTTGCTTGGAGCTGCACATGGTATGTTGCTTGTGGCTCCCATCTGATCAATTTGGATTTTATGATTATCTTGTTCTTCCATTATTTCTATTAACGCCTGACGTAATTGACTATTTAGCAACTTTTCTATTTTCCACAGCTTCTCTAGAGAAGAAACCTTATTCCTCAGATCCTGTACTTCCGTTGATGCTTGATCAGCTTAACCTTTAGTGCCCGTATCACTATCTATCAACTCCAACATCTCCGGATCTGGTACTACATTTTCTATAATAACCACCTCCTCAGAGTTGGTTTCATTGTGAGCCTCTATTTTAGCTATTGGCTTCGATATTAGCTCGGGTGTATGGATTTGATCCTCCTTCATGCTATAAGCATATAACAAGCCTTTTCCACCAGACATCTATACACATAAATTATCCTGATTAGCATATAGTACATACACATAACAAACAATAGTTTTATAAAAGTTATCTTTTATTTTGTTTAACGATGAATTTATTTAATTCATCTCCTTTTAAACTCTATATGAGTTACTTATATTTTCAACGTTTCCCTCTGTCCTAAGGTTATTGTGACGCCCCCAAAATTAGGTATACATCACCCATCTTGAGTCGTCAGATACATAGTACAGAATACAAATACAACTTAATAATACAACTGTCGTGTACAATACGACAAAACATAAACTGTGAGTTTGAATACAAATATTATCTTCTAGAGAGTATTCATACTCAAAAGGAGTCCTCATTACATTTATTAACACACCATTATATAGAATAGTGAGGACTACTAACTAATACTATTCTTCGGACCATCACTCCGTTCCCCGACTTGCCCCAGCTACGTTCTCATTTCCTGAAGAGAACAGTGAAAGAAAGGGTGAGCTCAACTAGCCCAGTAAGAAATATTATGACTAAGATAATGCAGAATAAATTATCATTAGCCTTCAACAATGTTAAACTGATAAAATATAATAGACATCAAGTTTAACTGTAGCGGAACAAGCAATCCATTAAAAGAGTCAAGTAGAAAATAAACGCTACTATCTTTTATGATTTAAAAAGTTTTTCAACACTGTGATCGCTGGGACTCAGCTTAATAAAATAATCCACATCATCGAATCACCCCTGCACTACGGCCAAGGATATTCGTATATTCATTAATGGTCATGATCATGCCAACAACTGTCCATCAATGCACTACGGGCCAATGAGGACTTTTACCACATCATTTGTAACATTACGGTCATGATTATACCGAATAATCCCTGGTCATAATCATACCAAGTCCATCTATGCACTACATGCCACAGATGACTTTCAACATTTTATAAACATGAGGATGATGACAATGATATAAGAATTCAATAAAACAAGTTCAAGAATTAATTTATCCAGGAATTAACAACGTCCAAATTGTCAACATGATACTGCATTGTGGAGTAAAATTCAAGAATGCTTAGAAGAATATTTTCTTGAAAAGATACTGGATGAAACGCAACTATCAAGGATATTCCACAAATTTCATGGAGTATAGAAGTCAAAACTTAACCAACTGAGTACAATAAAGAATGGAATAACAAAAGAAATCACCATGCATGCGATAGACCGCACAGACAGGTTATTCCAATAGAATAATAAATAATGGAACCAGGTCCGGCGTAAACGCACAGACAGGATATTCCGACAGAATAATAAATAATGGAACCAGGTCCGGTGTAAAACACACAGACAGGATGTTCCAACAGAATAATAACAAGACGGAACCAGGTCCGGTGTAAAACACACAGACAGGATGTTCCAACAGAATAATAAACGGAACCAGGTCCGGTGTAAAACACACAGACAGGATGTTCCAACAGAATAATAGAAGAATGTCACCAAGTATAGGGTAGACCGCGTATACTGGTTATTCCAACAGAATAATAACAAATGGAATAACAGAAGTTCTCTTCATGAATATAAAAGAAATAATATTCCCTACCTTAAAAGATCTGGATATTGGAAAAGTGATGTAGCAGAATACTTTTATTCTCTCTCTCTTATTCTCTCTATACTTTCTCTCTCTATAGCTTGAATGAATTCGTGAAAAATAATGAAGCCCTAGGCCTCTATTTATAGAAAAACTGAGGGTGGCTCTTGGTCTTAACGAAGGGTCAAATGACTCTTGGTAATATTGAAGGGACAACTACTATTGATGAAAGTAATTACTATTGACCAAGGTAAATACTATTGACGAAGGTAATTACTATTGACCAAGGTAAATACTATTGACGAAGGTAATTACTATTGACCAAGGTAAATACTATTGACGACGGTAATTACTATTGACGAAGAGACTCTTAGATGATGACATATGGCCCCCCATAAAATAACCAAACTTACCACAACGTCTCAATTATTGATTTAATAATATAACATATTATACAGATGATACTATGACAATAATTTAAGAGATATGATGCAGCAATTACTGTAGCAATAATTGAGTATAGCTGAGTGACTTCTCACGTAAGCATCAATAATCAATACCGTGTGCTACTATGCAACCACGCGTATTACTGTACTTTTACTACCGAGTAGTTCAACAGTTTTAACGGTTTTAACGGTAACACCTCAGCCGTTATTTTTATAGAAAAATAATTCTGTCGTTTTCTCAATCCGACAATAATTCCGTTGTGGGGTCCACCAATGATTGTGCCGTCGTACGAATATTCCCCGACAAAAAGAATATTCTCCGACCAAACGAATATTTTATAACAACTTGCTTACTTTGCAAAATTTATAAATATTACCCACAACTATAACATTATATCAAATTAACTCCATAATATTCAAAAATGATATTTATAGAAAATTCATCTTTATTTATAAAAATTGGGGTCTTACAACCTCCCCTTCTTATGAAATTTCGCCCTCGAAATTAGGGTACGTACCTGGTATGTCGAAGAGGTAAGGATACCTTGATTTCATTTCTGATTCTAACTCCCAAGTCATTTCCTCAACATCGTGGTTTCTCCACAAAACTTTGACTTGAGGTATAACCTTGGAGCGTAGAATATGTTCCTTCTTATCCAAGATTTGAACAGGAACTTCTTCATACGTCAAATCCTCCGCTATTTCGTCCGGTTCTAACTCAATAATGTGGTTCGGGTCTTCCACATATTTGCGTAACATGGATATGTGGAAAACGTTATGAACACGAGACATACTTGGCGGTAAAGCGAGTCTATAAGCCACAGTTCCTACTCGATCGAGGATTAAAAATGGACCGATGAATCGAGGATTTAGCTTTCCTCTCTTTCCAAATCTCGTAACTCCTTTCCATGGAGCAACACGTAAGAACACATGATCTCCTACATCAAATTCCACGTCCTTTCGATGAAGATCAGCATAACTCTTTTGTCGATCTTGTGAGGTTTTTATACGTTGTCGGATCGTTTGAATCTTTTCTGTAGTCATACGTACCAACTCCGGTCCCAACAACGTTGCTTCGCCCACCTCATCCCAGCATACTGGAGAACGACATTTTCTTCCATACAATGCTTCGAATGGAGCCATGCCAATACTTGCTTGATAACTGTTGTTGTAGGAAAACTCCACCAATGGTAAGAACTTGTCCCAACTTCCCTTGAAGTCAAAGACACAGAGTCTTAATAGATCTTCAAGAGTTTGAATAGTCCTCTCTGATTGTCCGTCCGTCTGAGGATGATATGCTGAACTAAATCGTAACTCCGTGCCCATAGCTTTTTGTAAACTAACCCAAAATCGTGAAGTGAATCTTGGGTCTCGATCAGAAATTATGGATACTGGCATACCATGCAGTCTTACAATCTCGTTTATGTACATACGAGCAAGACGTTCAAGTGTATAAGTTTCTCGTATCGGTAAGAAATGAGCAGACTTGGTCAATCTATCAACAATGACCCAAATCGCATCAATACCTTGAGAAACCCTAGGAAGACCGGTAACGAAATCCATGGTAATGTGCTCCCACTTCCATTCTGGAATTTCAAGTGGTTGCAATGGACCTTTTGGTACTTGATGCTCCGCTTTGACTCGTTGACAAGTTAGACACCTTGAGATAAACAACGCTATCTCTCTCTTCATATTGCTCCACCAAAATGTATGACGAAGATCATGATACATTTTGGTACTTCCAGGATGGATTGCAAACGGTGTGTTGTGCGCCTCCATCATGATTTCATACTTTAAATCAGGGTTGTTAGGAACACAAAGTCTGGAGTTGACTCGAAGTATTCCTTCTTCATCGATTCTTGCTTCCGGCATAACACCTTCTTGCACTTTCTTCCTCATACGCATCAGCTCCAGGTCTGTAGCTTGAGCAGCTTTAACTTTATCGATTAAAGTCGGTTCTACTCGTATATTCGCCATCATCACATGGGTCCCTGGAGTCTTCAACTCTATCTCCATCCTTTGCAAGTCACACAAAATGGGCCTTTGCGTTGTTAATATTGCACTTGTACCCGCATATGATCTTCTACTCAATGCGTCAGCTACCACGTTCGCTTTTCCAGGATGGTATTGAATGGTATGATCATAATCTTTCAACAGTTCAAGCCAACGTCGTTGTCGCATGTTGAGTTCCTTTTGAGTGAAGAAATATTTGAGGCTTTTATGATCCGTAAAGATCTCCACTTTCTCCCCATACAAGTAATGCCTCCAAATTTTAAGTGCAAAGACAACAGCTGCCAACTCTAGATCATGAGTAGGATAATTCCTCTCATATTCCTTGAGTTGTCTTGATGCATAGGCTATGACTTTTCCATGTTGCATGAGAACGCATCCCAACCCTTTGCTCGAAGCATCACTGTAGATGACAAATCCCTCCGAGCCAGATGGTATTGTTAGAACAGGTGCTGAAATGAGTCTCCTCTTGAGTTCTTGAAAACTCTGCTCACATTCTTCGCTCCAACCAAACTTTGTATCTTTCCGAGTCAGCTGAGTTAATGGAGTAGCGATTCGAGAAAATCCTTCCACGAATCTCCGATAATAACCAGCTAAACCAAGAAAGCTACGTACCTCGGTCACTGATTTAGGTTGCTCCCAGCTTTGAATAGCTTCAATCTTTGCCGGGTCAACCGATATTCCACGACTTGATACTACGTGCCCAAGGAATGCTACCTCCTCCAGCCAGAACTCGCATTTCTTCAACTTGGCATAAAGCTTGTATTCACGAAGCTTTTGGAGTACCAGCCTCAAGTGTTGCTCATGATCTTCACGGCTTTTGGAATAAATAAGGATGTCATCAATAAAGACGACCACAAAGTGATCCAAATATTCCTTGAATACCCGGTTCATCATATCCATGAAGGCAGCAGGAGCATTAGTCAATCCAAAGGACATGACTAGGAATTCATAATGCCCGTACCGAGTTCTAAAAGCCGTCTTTGGAATATCCTCAGTTCTAACCTTCAGCTGATGATATCCAGAACGAAGATCGATCTTTGAAAAGAATTGTGCTCCTTGCAACTGGTCAAACAGGTCATCAATACGTGGCAATGGGTACCTGTTTTTGATGGTGACATGATTCAACTCCCGATAATCAATACAAAGTCGCATACTTCCATCTTTCTTCTTCACGAATAGAACAGGAGCACCCCAAGGAGAAGTACTAGGACGAATAAAGCCAATGTCTAACAATTCCTGCAGTTGGATCTTTAACTCCTGAAGTTCAATAGGAGCCATTCGATATGGGGCTTTGGAAATGGGTTTTGTACCGGGTTCAAGATCGATACAAAATTCAATTTCACGCTCTGGGGGTAGGCCAGGAAGTTCTTCAGGAAATACGTCAGGGAATTTATTAACAATAGAAATATCATTCAAAACTGACGTATTTTTGTTTAGATCTGTGACATGAGCTAAGAAAGCTTGACATCCGTTTTTCAATAAACGAATAGCTTTATGGCTTGAGATGACAGCGATTGATTTTAATGGTTTGGTTGCTTGAATTCGCATAATAGGTCGATTAGGAATATGAAAGCTAACAACCTTACGAAAACAATCAATTTTTGCATAATGAGTAGTTAACCAATCAATCCCTAGAATCACGTCAAATGCAAGTATTTTTAATGAAATCAGATCGATAGGTAATGTGTGGGTACCAACTTGAACCAAACAAGACTTATAAACAGTGGAGGTAATGAAGGTTTCTCCCAACGGAGTTTTCACAGATAAGTCAAAGTCTAATTTCTCCGGAATCAAATTTAATCGATGAGCGCAAGTAGGAGAAATAAAAGAATGGGTTGAACCGGTATCAAATAAAGTATAAACTTCTTTAGAGTTTATAATAAGCTTACCCGTGATGACCTCATTCGGGTTCCTTGCTCTCTGGGAGTTCACAACAAACGCTCTCCCTTGCACAACCGGTTTTGACTTTTCTGGGACGGCTTTTGGTGCCTCCATCCTAGCTGAATTTGTCTTCGGTAAACGACAAAATCGGGCTAAATGACCTTCTCTTCCACAATTATAACATGCTTTGGACGGCATCGCGCAGTTTGGACTGATGTGCCCCTCCCCTCCGCATTTGAAACATATGATAGGTGGTCGTTCTCCTTCCTTAACGACAGGTGCTGGTGCTGACGTCTTTCCATCATTGTTGAATCTCCTCTTCTTGAAATGTCCATTCTTATTGTTTTGGCCCTGATTACCACCGAAGTGGTTACCATTTCTGGCCTGTTGATTCCCTCCACGCTTGTTGTCACCGCTTCGATGACTGCTCTCACTGGTATTATCATTTTGCCGGCTGCTCTCTTTTGGTTGCGTTGTCTCGTTATCGCGCTCCACCAACTGAGCCCTATTTACAACATCTGAATACAAACACAGTTTATGAGAAACAAGATGTTGACGTATCTCCGGCTTCAAACCTCTTAAAAACATCCGCGTCATTCTTTCTTCATTATCCACCAGGTGGGACGCAAACCGGGATAACTCCGCAAATTTTGCCTCGTACTGCGACACGGTCATATTATTCTGCTCCAATTTGATGAACTCCACCTCCTTCATGTGACGAATACTCTCGGGAAAGTATTTGTCGTTAAACAGCTCTTGGAACTTCTCCCAGGACATCTTCAGTGCGGCAGGTTGAGTACGCTTTATCGATTCCCACCAGTAATCTGCCTCTCCTCGCAACATAAAGGCGGCAAAGGGAACCTTTTGCTCCTCGGAGCAACCCAAGACATCAAATATCTTGGTGATCTGCTTTATCCATGTTTCAGCTACAAGTGGTTTGGGTTCTCCCTTAAACTCCGGTGGTCCCAGCTCCTTAAACTGTTTAGCGGTGACCGCCAGAGAGTTTCCAGTATTTCCACCTACGTTGTGGACAGGAGCCGCTTTCACCTGTTGTTGCATGAATTGCATAAAGCCTCTGAACATTTGATCATTCATCATTTGGTCAGTGTTGTTGTTTGCATGAGGATTGACACCTTCCTGATGCACATTATCCTGATTATTGATATGTGGTGAATCAACAGTCGTCTGTGCTCCATTGCTATTCTCAACGTTCTCAGATGCCATTTTCAGATACTGCCACAAAATAAAAATTAATTGATATGTCATATATTATCCTTATATTATGACCGACCAATTAAATACCATGCAAATAAACTTAGGTATGTCATACTAGCGAAGGAATTCCCCGTCTCTCCCCTCCTAGTTCTATTCTCACATCTTAGCCAGGGATCATATCCCTAAGCTCTGATACCAACTGTGACGCCCCCAAAATTAGGTATACATCACCCATCTTGGGTCGTCAGATACATAGTACAGAATACAAATACAACTTAATAATACAACTGTCGTGTACAATACGACAAAACATAAACTGTGAGTTTGAATACAAATATTATCTTCTAGAGAGTATTCATACTCAAAAGGAGTCCTCATTACATTTATTAACACACCATTATATAGAATAGTGAGGACTACTAACTAATACTATCTTCGGACCATCACTCCGTTCCCCGACTTGCCCCAGCTACGTTCTCATTTCCTGAAGAGAACAGTGAAAGAAAGGGTGAGCTCAACTAGCCCAGTAAGAAATATTATGACTAAGATAATGCAGAATAAATTATCATTAGCCTTCAACAATGTTAAACTGATAAAATATAATAGACATCAAGTTTAACTGTAGCGGAACAAGCAATCCATTAAAAGAGTCAAGTAGAAAATAAACTCTACTATCTTTTATGATTTAAAAAGTTTTTCAACACTGTGATCGCTGGGACTCAGCTTAATAAAATAATCCACATCATCGAATCACCCCTGCACTACGGCCAAGGATATTCGTATATTCATTAATGGTCATGATCATGCCAACAACTGTCCATCAATGCACTACGGGCCAATGAGGACTTTTACCACATCATTTGTAACATTACGGTCATGATTATACCGAATAATCCCTGGTCATAATCATACCAAGTCCATCTATGCACTACAGGCCACAGATGACTTTCAACATTTTATAAACATGAGGATGATGACAATGATATAAGAATTCAATAAAACAAGTTCAAGAATTAATTTATCCAGGAATTAACAACGTCCAAATTGTCAACATGATACTGCATTGTGGAGTAAAATTCAAGAATGCTTAGAAGAATATTTTCTTGAAAAAATACTGGATGAAACGCAACTATCAAGGATATTCCACAAATTTCATGGAGTATAGAAGTCAAAACTTAACCAACTGAGTACAATAAAGAATGGAATAACAAAAGAAATCACCATGCATGCGATAGACCGCACAGACAGGTTATTCCAATAGAATAATAAATAATGGAACCAGGTCCGGCGTAAACGCACAGACAGGATATTCCGACAGAATAATAAATAATGGAACCAGGTCCGGTGTAAAACACACAGACAGGATGTTCCAACAGAATAATAACAAGACGGAACCAGGTCCGGTGTAAAACACACAGACAGGATGTTCCAATAGAATAATAACAAGACGGAACCAGGTCCGGTGTAAAACACACAGACAGGATGTTCCAACAGAATAATAATAAAAACGGAACCAGGTCCGGTGTAAAACACACAGACAGGATGTTCCAACAGAACAATAGAAGAATGTCACCAAGTATAGGGTAGACCGCGTACACAGGTTATTCCAACAGAATAATAAGAAATGGAATAACAATAGTTCTCTTCATGAATAAGAAAGAATAACACCCCTTACCGTTTTAAAGAAGAACTGAAATAAGGAAGTAGTTAAGTAGCAGAATACTTTTCTTCTCTCTTTCTATAGTTTCTCTCTCTAGAGTTCAGTGAATTCGTAAGAAATAATGAAGGAATGAGCTGCTATTTATAGAAAAATGGAATGCATAGTAACTAATCCATGAATGGTCCAGATTGATTACTTTAATCTGACGGTCCATATTTAAAGAAATTTTTTTTAAATAAAATATAATATATTCTATTTATAGAATAACTTTAATAAAGTATTCTGTTTTATATAAAAAGATGTTTATGTTTTATTACGTTAATAATACGAATAAAATAAAACGTCATTATCGCTAAATAATTCATATTATTAACTGACAATAATTGAATCAAACTGAGTGACTTCTCACATAAGCATTAATAATCAATACCGTGTGCTACTATGCAACCACACGTATTACTGTACTTTTACTACTGAGTAGTTCAACAGTATCAATGGTAAAATTTCCGCCGTTATTTTTAATAAAATATTTTTGTCGTTTTCTCAATCTAATAATAATTTCGTTGTGGGGTCCACCAATGATTGTACCGTTGTACGAATATTTCCTGTTAAAATGAATATTTCCCGACCAATCGAATATTATATAACAACTTGCGTACTTTGCAACATTTATAAATATTACCCATAACTATAACATTATATCAAATTAACTCCATAATATTCAAAAATGATATTTATAGAAAATTCATCTTTATTTATAAAAGTTGGGGTCTTACAACAAATAACATATTTTAACAATAAATCATAACATCTAACACAAGATCAAAAGTTAAATTTCTAAATTAGGGTTATTACACCCATCCTCAAATCCAATGGCTAAATGCTCCCCAGAATAGGGAATCCATGTGATGACATCAGTTGTCAATAACTCCAGCTGTAGGCAACAATGAGTAAAATCCTCAGCTAAAGGGACCTCTGCCAGTATGAAATGATGCCATCGCCGTCCTCATGGATATGTATCCAATCCTAACACACTCACAGGATGCAAGCATGAGAGACTCTCATAGGCCCAGTACTGTCAATATAAAGGCAAGCATCTACTGTCAATGAACACTCTTAACCTGTACATGGGAAATTACAAGAGAACTATTCACCAGCAGAAATAGGTAGAATCTTAACCAAGCCTCGGTCAAGCCCTGCGAATGTATACGCATGCCCCTGAGGAAATAGTCAAAGGTGTAGGAACCCCAATCATAATCTCCAATATGGTCCACCTCTCGAGTGGTGCTGATTAAAGCGAATGACACCGTAGAAGAGTTATCTGCTATGAAGCAGCCCTTAATGATCATTAGGAACAATCACTGAAGAATGCGATCCCTGACTCTAACATCAGCTGGTATGGGCTCACTCAACAGCCCACTCATAGCATCTACGCTCAGAGGACTCGTACGGACAGTCCTGCCCTTGAGTGCCTCCGCCAGAACTCCTAGCAAGGATCTGACGGTAGTTGGGGTAATATCCGCCATACAAGGCACTGGTGCCCCTCCAAACTCCATACCTGTGATAAATCGCCAATCCATCGGCGTCATCATCACCTCACAGTCCAATAAATAGAGAGACTGAGTCTGGTGAAACCAGCGCTCAGATAATGCCCTGAGGTAACCCCAGGGACATCGGCCGGGAAGGATAGAAAAGAATGCCCCAAAGCTCCAGTCATGCACAATCGCTCTATAGTCAGGATGCAGAGCCTGGTACATGGAGTAGATGCTAAACCAGTTCCCTTGAGGCTGTGTAAAGCCGGGAACCTACATAAAATGCAAATCGACATCAAAATCCTTTACTCCTCATCGATTAAAAAGAAGGAAGATTAAGATCTAACTTTATACCTCATTTGCGTGCAGGTAAACTGAAGGATGTCGACTCAAATCACCCAGAAGTTCTGGGTTCACCACTTGAATGCCTGACAAATCCCTACGGGGAACATGTGCAGCAGGAGCGGGGTCCCCAACCGGAACATCCTCCTCCTCGTCCTCGACGTCTGGAACATCAACCCGAACTGGACGTATCACCGTCTCCACCAAACGATGAGGCTGTCTAACAGAACAAGGTCGAGGCACTTCGGAAGCCCTCCTCCGTACACCAGAAGTGGTCCTGCGGGAGCTACTCGGCTGATCTAGATCCATAATATCTAGACAACAAGTCTCCAAATCACCTCAGAAATGGTGTGGTATTTTCTAACTTGGAGCTTTTCAAAATGTATTTTATAACTACATGCATGCATGCATTACTTTAACATACGTCTACAGCAGAGTTAAAAATGTGTGACTATTTAATGCCTACATTTTGAAAATTTTTGTCATAGTCCCCTTTATAAATAGGACTATCCACATGCACATAGGAATGAATATGTGGCCATTCAATAACACACCTGCCCACAGTCATATACATACTATATGCAACTAAATGTCAAAGTCATCAATCCATAAGGGTAGTTTAATTACCATGATTACTTTGCATTCTTACCTTTTGCTCATTTGTCCTCAGATAGGATAAGAAATAGCAGAAAAAAGGTGCCAATTTGACTGTTTCAATAGTCAAATTTTTTCACATCATTATGTTTAGCGTGGTTTAATACTAATATTTACTGTGTTGAATATTTTTTAACAAGTCATACGAGCATGCATATTCACTACTATATGTCTAGATGCATTTCATGTGATAAGTCATTTTCCAACGGATAAAAATTAGAAAAGAAGGCATGCATACGTTACCAGAATAGTGTAGAACACTTGTACGGTGACAGAATTTGTAGAAAGACGCCCGAACTCACCAGATCTGAAGAAGAGCTCTCGGATTTCCTGTGCGGTGCGACTTAAAAATGACTTGCAAAAACAACCAGTCCATTTAAGGACATTTACGGTTGGCCACAGGTCCACCTGCGAATGCTGCAGGTGTACCTGTGGTACCCTTACGTGGGGCCCACTCCTCCAGTTCAGTCCAGTTCGAGTTACAAAGGAGTTCTCACAAGATGAAAAGGCCAAATCAGGAATAAAAATGCTACACGATTGAGCGGAATGGCTTGAAATCCTGATTTTCTCAGACCGAACCGTGGGTCTACACGTCACTCATTGGTATTTGCCTGAACACTAGGGTACACTATACCGATGATCTCAACTGTTACAAGTCACACTCGGCAATACCTTATACAGGTTCAATGCCTCCAAGTCAGGGTCGTCACCCTAATCCTCTCAGAGACCCCGGCAAGGGCATCACACGTCTTCATCTGTCCAAATATAGAGACCCCGACGGGGGTATTACACATTTTTATATGTCAAAGTGCATATTCCCTAGCGGGGGCATCACACATTTTCACGCAGATTCCCCGGCGGGGGTATTACGCGTTTTTATATGTCGAAGTGAATATTCCCCGGAGGGGGTATCACGCATTGTCATCCGTTGATGCAAATATCAACGAAGGTCAAGCAACCTTGACATCACTTCAACCATTGGCAAGTAAATCCAACGAAGCGCCGGAAGCCGTCCGATGATTTCAGTCGTTGATGCACAAGTCAGCGAAGGTCAAGCAACCTTGACAGTTTGCCCAACAGGGATATTATCTGGTGATATATATATATATATATATCAGCAAAAGTCAGGCAACCCTGACAACACAAAATGTTGGCAGTAACTCCGATAGAGCATTGATATGTCTTGGTGATACAAATCAAGAAGGATCATCCTCATCGGGGAGGACCGATGATGGAATATGTTATACACATCCTCAAACAGACAAGGATACATCCCCACAGAGTCTCTTATACATGAGAGATACATCTTCAGTATAAAGTCTGTATCAAGGATTCAAGACTTTGGTGATAACACCAATGTCAACAATCCCAAAAATTCCTGGTAGCTGTGGATCGCATGTCCATGACAGTTCATCAGGCTGCTTATCTATTGCCATCCCCGGTAGAAGCAACAGGGAGTCGGCAATCTTCCCATCTTGTTGGAGAACAATCCAACAAAACATATGCATCATGTTGCTGTACATTGCATCATGAGTATCTTGTTGCATTTCAAGTGTCTAGTATTCTTTATCCCATCCATGCCATTGCATTCCACGAATATGATAAAGAAGGGCATCTGCAGACACTAAAAATTTTCTACATACCTGTTACTAACATTGTAAGAGGGCAGAATTATCTTTCAGAGATAACCCTAGAAGACAGATTAGTTCAATCCCAGAGATAACCCTGGGGTACTCAGTATTACCATCTCAGAGATAACCCCGAGACATCCAACTCAGACCTGGATACCACCGGAAGTTTCAACCTCAACCCCGAAAATAACAGCGGGAGTTTTAGTTTCAACCTCGGATATAACCCCGAGGACTACAGTTCAAATACCAAAAATTCCATCGGAGAGGACAGTTCTGAGATAACCCTGAGATGCTCAGTTCCATTCCCAGAAACAACATTGGGAATAGTAGTGTTAACCTTGGAGATAACCCCAAGGAGTGTAGTTGCAGTTCCGGAGATAACCCCAAAAATGCTTATTTCAAAGCCATACAAACAGCTTCAGAACACTCGGCAAAAGCCCCGAGGCGCTCATTCCACAAACCTGGAGATAACCCCGGAAACTCAGGCACATCTCAGATACAACCCTGAGGACGGTCAACACCTGCAACAGTCCAATCTCAGAGATAACCCTGAGCAACGACCGCTAATACAGCTCAAATCGGAGATAACCCCGGTGAGGGGCAGGACCATTATTTTGCTATCCTAATACTACAATCGCACCGTCTCAAAAACAACATACATACATTTAACACAGAAATGTCCCACAAGAACCAAGGAGGTCCAATCCCGAGTGACTACTGCACAAGACAGAACACCGGATAGAATTTGAAGCTTAAAGACATAGGGCATGGTCCCATTTTCCTGACTTCGTACAACCTCTAATCCCATGTCATTGTGTAGCTCTCGATAATGGCAGTCCGAAATAGGTCTTATACACCTCGATCGGATGCCCGGATTGAAGTTCTAAAAGTTCGAGCGGACATTATAGTGCATGCATTCACGTATTTCTAGACGACGGGACCAGCGGAGCCCGGGGCATCTCGGGCAGCCGCAGGTACATCTGTGGTTAGCCGTAAGTACATCTACGGCTAGTCATAGGTAAACCTACGGTTCCCCCCTCTATAAATAGAGGGCTTGTGGTGGCCATTTCATAAGAGAAAAAGGCGAGGAAGCCCTGTCAAATTTGCTTTGTACATGTCATAAAATGAGTGCTTTTTCATTTTAAACACTTGTAAGCTCATATATAGCTATTTTTTACCGGCTGGAGCCCAATATTCATCCTTTTTAAGTTATTGAAGTCTTCTTTGGTAGCCCACTGTAAGCCTTATTACACACTTTAAAGCCTTTCTCTTCATCTTTGCACACACCATTCTTCACGTTGAGAGTCGTGTTGCGTGTGTATGCCCAGGCTTCGGTCCGTGGTTTCATTTCAGTTTGTATATATATATATATATATATATATATATATATGGACTAACATTATTAGTCTATATATATATATATATATATATATATATATATATATATATATATATATATACTTATATATATGAACTGTGTGTCGAACTCTGTTCGATGAGCCTAGACTTATATATATATATATATATATATATATATATATATATATATATATATATATATATATATATATATAACTATATAATTTTACATATGCTTTAATATATATATATATATATATATATATATATATATATATATATATATATACACTTATATATATTCACTGTTGTCAGACTTTGTCCGATGAGCCTGGATTTTACATCCGGTGCGTTTGCTGCTTTTATATATCTATATATATCTACTTTTTGTCCCGCCTGGAGTTTACTTCATGGCGGTTGATCCTTTTTATAGCTTTCTTTACCTTTCATCCCGCCTGGAGTTTACTCCGTTGCGGTTGATTGCTTTTATAGCTTTATTTACATTTCTGATCCCTCATGGAGGTGCTTCGTGGTGGTTGATCATGTCTCTCTATATATATTTACCGCTTTTATATATTTACATTTTTGATCCCCATGGAGGTACTTCGTGGTGGTTGATCAAGTTTGTATATATATATATTTACAACTTTTATATATATAACTGCTTATAGTTTTAATATAACTTGCAGCATCAAGTGAGCCTAGGAATCATGTGATCACAGATTCAGTTTACTGAATCTAGATTCGGTTCCCGTGATGGACATTTTTAGCTGTAAGCAACTTGTAAATATATTCACGGTGTTTGAATTTTCTTAGATGGTTTCCATGCCCATGAGGAATTTGGCACTGCTTTGTACATTATTTTTCTAGAAGATGCTTCGCATCTCGAAAATAAAAGCAATCCAGCCGAACATATAATAAAATAGAAGTGTAAAAGGTCTCAATTACTATTGAGCATCAGGGTTTGAAAAATCTCTTTTATAAAACGTCACTGCCATATCTTCTTTAAAACTAAATTTTTACATAAATTCAATCCCTGTGTATATAGGTGCGAACGAGGCCTCGCACTACTTCCAAATAACAGCACATTGACCCACCCACACACACACATTCATATAACAGTCTCTTGAAAAGTGGCAGTCACCGTGGCAACACGGATGTCGGGCGGTGCCTAACACCTTCCCTCCGCATAAGCAAGTCTCCGGACCCTAATGAATCTCGGTTTCACAGACCCGTTTAGCAGTGTCACATCATTGGGTCAATGTGCAAACCTTTTCTCGGCTGTGTTGGTACAACCAGTTAAAAAACTAACTGGCGACTCTTACCGTCAAATCGTCGACATATAAATATCGGACCTTTTCACAACTTATTTTTTTAAACAAATCTCACCTAACATGAGAACACAAAAGAACAAGAACAGAAAAGGGACAAATAAAAATCCCGACGTCGACAATGGGTTACATATGTGACAAATAAAAAACTATATAATAAAAATATTATAAAAATAATCTAATAGAGGGGAATTGTGGTTAGCCAAACAAGGCCTTGTGGCCTTTGGCCTAATTTAACTGACACAGACGTATTGTATTTTTACCTGACATAAGTGGGGGAAGTGGGAGTCAGTTTCTATGTTGCGCATAATTTCTAAAGGATAAGTTCAGAGAATTTAGAAAAGGAAGAAGGAAACACAGAGAATAGAGAGAGAGAGAGAGCTTGGTAAGGAAGAGAGAATCACAGAGAGAAAGAGAAGGGTTTGCTAATCGTCTTGCTAAATAAGGTATAACTTACTTCAATTTTAACTTTTATGTTTGAAATTTCTATTAATAGTTATGTTGGATTGATACATATACATGTATATATGGTTTATAATATGTCAATCATCATTTGTGAGTGCTATTTGATGATTAGAATACATGACATTGGGTTTGCAGTAGAAGATTTTAAAAATAGTGTTATATGTATGAAAAATGGCTTAAGAAAGTACAAAATTTTATGCTCAATATATGTTATAATCTATAAATTTATGTTAGATTGTGTTAGTATGTTAAGAAATGAAAGCGGCGTAGTTTGAATCGTGTCAATTGGTTAAGAAACGAAGTCGTGGCGATAGAATTCGCTAAAAGTGTTAAAAGTGATGAAATTGGGGTTTTGATTCTTCAAAATTGAATATATGTAATGTTTATGTAATTAGAATGAAGAATAGCATGCCTAACTATGTTATTACAAAGTTTTAGATGTTGAGTTTTGTGAAATTCTGTGGAAATTGGGTTGGTTTTGGAGTCAGTCGTGTAACAGAGGTGCAGCTATAGTTTCTGTCTGTGTATAGTGCAGCTGCACCGGTACAACATGTAGAAATGGCGCAGCTGCGCCGTTGGTCTTTTGCAAATTTGCACCAGCGCAGTTGCGCTGGTGCCAAGGCTTGGGACAGTGCAGCTACGCCGTGCCCTGAGCCTAGGCAGTGAAGTCTGTTTATTTGGGGGTCGTAATTCATGGACTTAATCTAGTTTGGCATGCATGTTAATGATGTTAAAACATAATGTGGGTTATAATAACAGATCGTAATGTAATGTAATATAAAGTGTGAAAATTTTAAGTGATTATTTAATTAAGTTATGTAATGAACAAAAAATTGATGTTTACGAGAGTTAAAGATAAATGATAAAGTTTATGTTAGTTTATTGTTAGATTTCAGATTCGTTAAGGATGTTAACCAACATGGTTAGGTGTTAAATTAAGGGTATGAATTAAATGGTGGGTTAAACCCATAAAGCTAATATTAATACAACTAATTGTTATTGCGATTTCAATGATATGTGTAGGGTAATTGGCGAATATTATTATATTTGTGTAGCTTGCACACAAGGCAAGTTTTCTTAACTTCATTCTCTTTATAATGAATGCAAGTTTCATAGCTATGTTATCTTTTATGTCAAGCAAGCTTTCTATTTCTAAACTTTACATTAAAGTTGAGCAAGTCTATTGATTCTATCTCGTGTATGATTGTATAATCTCTTGTAATCTAGTTCGTTTCATCGAGCGAGTTTCACTTTCCTAAGTCTTGTTATTGTTATTCAAAGTATATATTGTTCTAATACATTGATTCAAATGAGATTGTTCTAACTCTTTTGAATGTGGTACTTTGTACACATACTATGTCTATTCAATTGTACATTTCTGTTATTTGATCTTTGACTTAGATAACCTTGATCAATTCTATATTATTGTGTTGAACCTTCAACTAGAAAGCAAACTTTTATTGATTTAATTGGTCTATAATTGAATAGTGTTCTAAAATTCTAGAACCACTGATAAGCTAGTTCTAAACTAAAATTTCTTTAATGCGGAAATCCTAAATTCAAATTGAGATGAACAACCCTAATATAGGGGATTTTGTATGCGTTAGCGTTTAGTTGTTTGTGCACAATACATGGTACAAAGGGTTGATCCCCCTAAGTACGTAAAGAAGGGTTTGTATAGTCTAAATGACTGTTAAGGTTGGGGTAGTAATACCTAAATACCGGGGACATAGTTCGTGGTCTTAAGACCCTCAGATATTAAAGTTCGAACTTATTTTCTAATTTTGATTCGTAGAAAAAGTTCACCATTGTTCACTCTCATGATATTATTGTTGCTACTCTTTATATCAGTAAGCAATTGTTTGCTCACTCTTGCATTTAACACTGCAGCTAAAGTTGAGAAGGTTGATAAGCCATCAACTAGCAAAGGAAAGGGCAAGATATCCAAGTGTTGAAGATTTATGAGAATTTATTTAAGTGAATTATGTTATAAGACTTGTTTTATTTTATGATGTATTCCGCTAACTTATGTAATAATTTAAGGTTAGATTACCTGTGATTGTTTTAAGATGATGTAACCCTTAAATGGGAAGATTATTGTTTAAGTTATTTTATATCCTTATCCTTTATTATGGGTAGTTAGATGTAATTATTTTGATAGTGAGCACCAAATCCTGTGGGAACGAAGTACCCGGATTTGGGGGTGTCACAATATTAATCCAAATTTTAGTAAACTATCCAATTCAGTGATTATAACTATTAAAAACTAAAAACATAAAAAAACTAAGCAATCAACAAACTCAAAAACTGTAATTTCAAGCAAATGATGGAGAATTAGGCTTGCGACTTCACTTCAAGTATCACTCCAATTATTACACCCTATTCCAGTTTAATGCACTATCCCAATTTATTAATCAAGAACACTCAAGTAGAACTAGCCACCTCTCGATGCACTAATACCATATTAACTTAAATCCACAAATTAGATAGAATTAAGTTAAACACTTTAATCAACCAATTCACTATATCTCTATGTGAATTACAATAAAAAAAATTTAAATTCAAGTTCTCTATTCGATTACATGCGATGCTAAGCATATCTCTACCCTAACATTCATCAAGATTCCATTCATTCACAGAATTCAAGAACACATGCTATAATGACTAAGTTTAGATTCATATTTCCTCTCTCGAGTCCATACAGTTTCACACAAAATTGGTGATCAAGCAATTCATAAATTAAAGCACAAATCACTATAGATAAACTGAAAGATAGATTACTAAACCGAAATTCAAAGCTACATAATCATCATTCAACCATAAGATCCGTCATAAGCCTAACAAGTAAATTAGTTCATCATAGATGAAATAAAAACTGAATTAATCAAAATAATCATCATCCCAATTACAAGTATTGAATTAAAGAAAAAGAATGAATCCAGAACCACCCTTCTTCTCTGCTCCAATCTGCAATTATCGTGAATTTCCTTTCAAATCTTCCTTCCAATGGTTTCCGCTCAAATTCTGTCTTCAAATTGTTAATTGATTGTTCAATCCTATCTCCCTTGTTGTATCTTGTTAATTACCAGCCTAGGACACTTATTTTGATCATAATTCGGCGCCCAATTGAATTCCTAACCATGCCAAACTCATTCCTTCACGCCACTACAGCAACACACTCAAAACAGGACTCTGGCCTTTTCCCGTACCCCCGCCCCGGCGGGGGTTTTTACTCTATAATGTCCGCCCTAGCAGGGTATGTTTCTATTAATTGATCAGTACCCCCGCCCCGACGGGGGTTTTGTGTGTATAAAGTCCGCCCCGACGGGGGTCCATTATGCTTTTGTCCAATTTAAGCTCCTTTTCTTGCCAAGTTTTGCCATGAATCCACCTTTTAAGTCCAAATGCTATGCTACCACACCTAAACATAAACCATCACTAAACAAGTAAAACGAATATAATTATAACGAGTTAACATAGTTTAAGCTCGAATTAGAGGCCGATTCGTAGGTATAAAACCCACTCATTATCAACCATTGACTAAAGAAGTCAGAACGTCTTTTCTCAAGGCAGTGAGGCTCATGCACTTAGAAGGAAAATGGGTATTGGGAACAACTATATTACTGCTGAAGTGTTCCGGTTATTAAAGAGACGTGTATGCAATCATAAAGTGACACATGCCCCACATCACAATATTAGAGGGAACTAAGATAATGTCACTTCAAATATATGTCCCTTATCTTTCAAATCATTTGTCTAATTGTTCACCTTCATCAGACGTTATCTTTTAAACTCTTCAAACTCTCTAATCCTTCTAAATGAGTCGGGGAACCTTCACTTCTCTCAAAACCATATACACTTCTTCATAACTTTCACAACCCAGAAACCAGATCATCTTCACTCCTATCACATTAGGAACACCTATTGACAGACAAGTAAAATTCCATTAGGGTTCCTTTATTAGTCACGTTCAATGAAATTATTCTCCGATAAGTACCTACATACTTGCTTTAGTGTCTCCATACAAATGATCATGAGATCAATCATTCTCCTCAACAAAGCAAGCATAATATGTACTAATCTATCCAGAATCACTAACCCCACATTAGTGATCCATACGATTAGGAAAATTTTAGTTTTGTGCTATCATGAATTTAGATCTCATTAGCATGTTCAATATAATGATTCTAAAATCATTGCTAAATAACTATGAGTTTATCATAGTTATTAATTCAACTAATTAACATGGATAAATAACGCCTTTTATAAAATAAATTCTCTTATTAATTAATGAATAAAATTACAAAGTAAATGCTTATTACATCAAATGTAATTGGCTTAAGTACATACTACTTTCACGAACATCGCCTTCTAACATGATAAAACGATAGAGTATCAGTTACTCATTATAAGTTTGTTGTGTCACCACAAGCCTTTTGTTAATTTTTTGATATGTTGTTTTATCATAAAGGAATTGAACAATGTTGTTTTGTTGCGTCATCATAAAAACAATATTTTTCTCTTTAAATATATGGAAGTGCTAGGTTGGACTTAACTTGGATAATTTTGATTCGAATGTGTCACCACTTGATCAAAATAATCTAAGAGACAAAATACAAAGAGTTACATGGTGATGTAATTGACAATAGTTGTCTATCTATTTATTTATATATAGTTTGTTGTGTCACCATAAGCCTATATACATTTGAAATGAGATCTTTATTCTCACTAGCAAATCTTTAATTAGATTTATCGAACTATATATGGAGGGTAATATAGTTTAAAGAAAATAGTGGGAGATACCAATTTAAATAAAAACCTAATTTATTTTGGTAATTAATCAAATGAATATATGCTAAAATGTTATTAAATTATAAATTTATTTACAGAATTTTACAAATGTCTAAAATACTATCATTGCAGAGCATATTAGATGTTAATTAACTGAACCGAAATACACGTATTAGTTAAGGAATCTGAGAATAAATCTCAAGGCTGAAAAGCTATCTTATGTCCTTAATACGCTTATCCTTATAATAGTTGCAGAAAATGCCTCTGAGGAAGAGTTTGCTACTTTTAGAATTTGGCAAGATGATGCACAGTTGGCTCAATGCATCATGCTCACATACATGAGTAATGAGGTTTAGTGTCAACATGAAACTATGGATGCTCATACTATAATCCTGCATAACAAGTAGTTGTATGGTGAGGAAAGTAGGACGACTAGATATCAAATATCTAAGAAGCTCTTTCAATCTAGAATGACCGATGACACTATAATATAGACATATGTCCTCAAAATAATCAATTTGATTGAACAATTAGGACAACAGATTTTTGTCGTGGATGGAGAGTTGGACCAAGATTTGATCTTGCAGTCACTCTCGGACACCTTTTCATAATTGTTGTGAATTTTCACATGAATAAGCTAGATGTCAGCCTCACTGATTTGCTTAACATATTGAAACCTATTGAGAGTCACTTTCGAGCCAAGAAAGACCAAGTCTTACTGGTAGATAAAACTTCCAGGAAGCGGTAGAGGACTAAAGGATCTTCTAAAAAGAAGAATAATTTAAAGAAGGTATAAGGAAAGGCAAAAAAAAAAGGATAATAAAAACAAAACTGATACTGATAGAAAAGGAGTTTCCTTCCACTGCAATAAGCCTGGATATTGGTGTTGGTCGTTTTACCGATCAATATATGCGTGCAAGTATACACGGTTAATAAGTAATAAAGAGTAAGTAAAGTATCGTTCCCACGGAGAATTAACTAATAAAGTTCACCAAGCACTAACCCGTAACCGTTTCAGTCTTATTTAAATGAATGATTTGCTATTTATAAATATTAATTGCTAAATTAAATAAACCTAAATATCCCTAGAATAAGACTAGATAATGAAGACCTGAGATCACAATTTCATCTATTGACACATTTAAACCAACACACTCCCTGTTAAGCCAAACTAATTTTATGGGATTGTTAGTCAAGAACATGAAAGTAAAGTATAGTCATCTCTCAATGTACCATACCCAAATCACATATAATCCACAGTTGATAGAATACACATGAACACCCACATTACCTAAACCACTATATGTCTACGTGATTTACAAATAATTAGGGTTTAAGCCTAAGTTCTCAATTGACTACGAATGATGCTTCGGTATATGTCTATCATAAGCACAAATCATACATCCTATCACAATGTAGAATATACAATCAAAAGCTATTAAGATCAGATCCAAACCCATACTTCGTCTCTCAAGCCCATTTGTATTAACACAATAATTGATGGCCAATCAACTAAGCAAATAACATGAATCTAAATAGACAATCCCATAGCAATCAATAAGGCTAACAATGAAGTACATCAGAATAAACTAATCCATAGAATTCATTGCAATCTCAGAATAGATTTTAAATCATAGCTGAATCAAATCTACCATCCACATATTGAATAAACATCATAAGATTATAAATAGGAATCAAAGAGAGGTTAAGAGTAGAGAATTAAAGTGCAAATCTGTTCTCCTGCTCCAATATTGAATCTATAATGCCTTCCAAATGCTTCAAGTCTTCAATCTAATCAACTCGAGAAATCACTACTCTAATTTACTTATTCAAATTGAAGAAAGAAAATAACAGTAGCTTATTGATCCCCCAAGGGGTGGTGTCCTTTACATAATGAAAATACATCTCTTTTTAAGCCCTAATTGAACCCTCCTCCAAGTTACGCTCCAATTCCACTATTTAGTGAAAAAGTCAGCTCTAGTCAACTTCCAAAGTGGCGCGACCGCGCTGGGAATGGCCTAGAGTTTGGCTCGCCCGTGCTCAAGTAGCAGATGGCATTCTTTTGGTCCAGGGACTTGCGCGGCCATGCTAAAAATGCACTACAAATTCGCACGCCCGCGCCATTGGTTTTCTGCTACAGTGTCCTCTGGTAAAACAGCCATAACTTTTGATCCGAAAGGAGTTACGGGGCTTGCCACCTATCAAATCGAAGCTCTCGACGAGCTCTGCAACTTTCATTCTTTGAGAATTTAGAAATAATGGATGGATGAAGGTCGAAATTGGGTTGGAAGTGACTGTTATGCAAATGGCCACCCAAAACAGTGAAGTTCAACGTCCGTTGGTACAAAGATCATAACTCTTGCATCCGAACTCTGATTGGAATGATTCAAGATGTTCCAGAAAGCTAAGAAGAAGCTCTACAACGTAATCTAAGTTCCAAGCCAAGAACATGAAATGAACATGAAAGCCCAAACGATGTCCGGATTGCTTTTTCTTGCATTTTCATACCAATAGTTGCTCACAAAGCTCCTAAGCATATGATCTATAAAATGAGCACAAAATGCATGAAAAGTAACTAAGAAACATGGGTTTAAGCAAGTAATTCAAGTAACAGATACCGGATAAGCAGTTATAAAACCTACTTATCAAATACCCCCAAACTTAAACCGTTGTCTGTCCCCAAGCAACACAATATAATGCAATCTACATGCTATGCAAGCTACGCTACTATGATAATGAATCCCACATTCTCAGCCAAATATGAATTCCAATAAGATGTGCCTCAGAGAAAAATCAAGATCCAAGAACAAAGCATCAAACTAAGCTAAAGGCATAATGACATACAATCAGATAATCCCAACCTGCTATAGAGATGTTGTGTGTGTGTGTGTGTGTTGTGTTCATAAATAAGCTTGACAAAGGTGAAGATACCACATGCCATACTACTTAAGACAGAAAACTGAGGTTTCAAATCAAGAGCTATGCATAAAAATGAATTAACAACTACTCCAACACATCAGTACAAGCTAAGGTTCAACAACAAGTTTATTCTACTTTAGTTTTACTCATGAGAGCAATTTTTGCACTTTCCCGTGGTGTTTAATGTTTTTTTATGTATAGCAAGTGCGTTTTACGCTCCATCCCGCCCAACCACAAGCTTCAATAATTCAACTTGGGAAGGTTTCAATAATAATTTTTTTATTTTTATATAGCAAGCATACCCATGCGTTCCCAAAACTTGAGTTTCAGTGTCTAGCGGACATTACTCACTTCCTACACAATTTTGTCTTTAAAACAACGTTTTCCTCTCAGCAGACAAACAAGATAATCTTAACCAACAAGCAAATATAAACACTGACGTGCTACCCGGTAGCATCTAAACAATAGGCATAAATTATATCATGTATAAAATTATAACTCAGCTCAAGATATCAACAACCAAGCTCAAGAATCTGTCAAATTTCTAAGTCATCATTGGTCAAATTAGAATTCAAAAGAAAAAAAATTA
This sequence comes from Panax notoginseng, assembly GCA_016801055.1. NCBI lineage: Eukaryota > Viridiplantae > Streptophyta > Magnoliopsida > Apiales > Araliaceae > Panax > Panax notoginseng. The sequence continues at coordinate 44,650,510 of CM029014.1, read as the reverse complement.
CTGCAAAATTAAACTAATAACTACTAACATGCACTTACTATATGAAACATGGATAAATGATGCAATTTACACTACATGCTCTATACTACTGATTAGACCTAATACCCCCAAACTTAAAACGAATAATGCCCTCATTGTAATTAAAAGTGAAAGAATACTCCCCTAAGTGGCAATGTCATCTCCGTATGCCTCTTCATGATCCGATGGTATATCAGGCGATGGATAAGTTTGAGATAGTCTAAAGTTGGAAACTGAGTGTGGACTTCTAACTGTCCGAATGCTTGAGTAAGAAATTCTAAAAATTTAGCAGTGTTTGTTTATATGACTGAGATATGACGCGGATGTGTTGTGTTTGGCTTGTAGTTGGGCCCGACCGCGCTACCCTGTACCCTGGCAGCTTCAATATTTTTGACTTCTGTTTGATCATGAATGCTTATAGCAATTGGATTAAACTTGAGAGGAGAAACAATAAAACTATTATTAAGACTTACAACTATCAAACATCTACGAAATATGGAAAGTATGAAGAATTAAACATAGCAGAAGAAGTAAATAAAAATGTAAATAAGAATTAAACAAGGAGGGAGAATAATTGGATGGGGTGCCTCCCATCTAGCGCTCGGTTTATAGTCCGTTAGCTGGACTCTTTTCTTGACACCACTATCCAATTCCTCTACGATAAGCTAGGAACCCTCCATCCATTAGAACCGCTATGTGCTTTGATAGGTTCCTGTTGATCGATTTCGTAATCAAAACATTCGTGCAAGTATACACGGTCAACAAGTAATAAAGTGTAAGTAGAGTATCATTCCCACGAGAAATTAGTTAATAAAAATTACCAAGAACTAACTCTTAACCAAATCAATTTTAGCTAAACAATTGATCTAAGATTTTTGAATTAAGAAAACTAAATTAACTAAATAAACTATATGTCTTTAGAAATTAATTCAATTAAATAAAGGTTAAGACTATATGAATGAATTCAAATAAATAAAGATTAAGACTACAATATCCCCAAATTATGTACTATAAACCAATTATCCAACTAACTCAATTATTACGCCACCTGAATTGTTAACAGGAATTATAGTTGTTAAAAGCCCTTTTTCAAGTGATCAGTTAACTTTTATTCAATTAAATTAATCCTGCGATATTCCTATGCAAAATAATTGAACCAAATCCGTTAAATTCCAATTCCCAATTTGTTACATGCAGTGAACAGATATTCCTATTCAATTCACGACCCTAATTATTCATCTCATGTAAATAATTAAGCATACATGTTATCATGTACAGTTCCAACCCTAGATTTCATCTCCCGAATCCTTTTAGAGTAACACGGTAATTACTGGCCAAATAATTAATCAAAAAGTGCAAAACATGATAAACAATTCACCTAGACATAAATAATTAGAATAAATTGAATAATTAATTCATAGACATAAAAGGTTCAATTTGTAGTCTTAATAAAAGAATTAGTTCATGATTATTGAATTAAAACTAAGAATCCACAATTGAATAGACATTAAAAGATAAAAGTAAGAGTAGAGTGAAGAATAAATCTGTTGTCAGCAAATCTCCATCTTCCTCAAGCTCCTGCTCTTGTTCTTCAATGGTCTCCAAGTTGCTTCAATCTACAAAACTAATAAGAACTAGGGTTTATGTTCTAATCTAATGGAGTGTATCTCTAATCTAATCTATGTAATCTCCCTTTATTTTATGCCTTACGTCATGTACTTATAGGTTACAAGTCTAATATTTAACTTAGGAACAAACCCAATCCAATTTGGAGTCAAAAAAGTGTCAAAATTTGCCCCAAAACGCATCCAAGCTTGACCAGGCCCTAGCCCAGCGCTGCTCATGGCGCTGGGGCACTGCCCCCTAGCGCCCCGGTGCTGCAAATGAACTGGAAATGGGTGCCCCCGCGCTGGGACCTTTTTCAAGAATTTTTTGCTTTGACGTCCTTTGGAAAAATGACCATAACTTCTTCGTCCGAACTCCGATTTTGATGATTCAAGATGTTCCTGAAAGAGGAGATGTAGATCTACAACTTTCATTCTTTGAGTTTTTCGAAATAAGGTCCGGAGCAGTACAAAAATTGGCTTTTAAGTGGCTGCTATGTAAATGGCAAGCCGAAAACGCGAATCTAGCAACCTCAAACGTCGATCCAAGTAACTTTTATCCCAATTCCTATAAAACAACATAAAACATGAATTAATAGACACAAACACTTAAAAACATCCAAAAGATTAACCTTAAATGCATTCAATTTATGGGTATAAAAATTACTCATCAAATACCCCCAAACTTAAACATTTGCTTGTCCTCAAGCAAAAATACAAAAGAACTAAAAATGAACAACGTAACTCAACTACATGAATGCATATGCATTATCTATTTCCTAATATACCTACGAACCCAGTAATAAATCAGTATGATATATAGCAACATGCCTCAAAGATACCAATGATACTCAAATAATATATCCAATCAAGTCAAAGTCCATAACTTTAACAAGTTAGTCAATCCAAACCTGTCATTACCCATGTTGTGCGTGTGTGCTTGTTAACCATTCTAACCAACCACAGTTCAAGATAATCACATAACAAACTTCTTAGAAAGAAAATTTCAGTTCCAATTCAATTACTTTTGTGAACATGACAACTCTGGTTAAAACTAAGCAAATACCAAGTCTAAGGGTAAATACAGGATTTATTTTTACTTTTATACAAACACGAGGGCATTTTTGCTCTTTCTCGTGTTTTATTCATTTTTGTTATTCTCATGGTTGTGTAATGTCTTATTCCCTTAGGCTTTTCAATGCTACCTTAACGAGCTTTTGACCAACGACTCCCAGACCATTAAGACCTTAGGGCACTAGGTGTAAAGACAATCCCCTCGGGCTTACTTACTTAAGTAATAAAGGCCACAAAACTAGACAAGCATGCCACCGTGTTTATTCTTTTTTTTCTTTTTTCATTTTTTTTTTCATTTTTTTTTTTTCATTTTGTATATATATACCCTATAAATTCTCCCAAACTCAAGTTTATACGTCATTCCAACATTTACCGTTAGTTTACTAATTTTCTTAAATTTTAACCAATATTTTCCCTCAGAAACAAATTATGAAACCCTTGAACCAAGTAGATTAAAATAGTTAAACTTTAAGTGCTAACTGGTTACATAAGTTTCAGACAGGCTCAGATTTTCTTCATGTTTAAAATTTGAACTCATCGTCAATTATCAATACTGTTCAAGTTAACATGCAAAATCAATCTTATCATAGGTCGAGCTAAGACCACACCAACCGATCACACAGATTCATGCAAAAAAATATAATTATACTACATGAACACATACTAATACAACACATATATGCATATGCAATTAACTACCATGTATTATATGCAATCTAAAAAAACACAATGCTAACACATAAAAATAACGAACTACAATGCAAACAACTAACTATATGCAATACGACACTAAAATGCCCCCACACTTAAACTAGACATTGTCCTCAATGGCTGAAATAGAAAAAAGTAAAGCAGATGACTTCCCTAAAAATATAGCACTCTTCCTCCGTGTCCGCTAAGTTTGGAGAATAGGCTAGGCACATGGAACAAATTAGGCACAACACTTGAATTTGAGTTGAATAACCTATAAAACCATGATAGAAGCAATTTTATTAAATCCTAAATAAATACAAATTCAAAGCTACTAATATAAAACATAATAGAAAAACTAAAAATTAAACTTGGGTTACCTCTCAATAAGCGCTTGTTTTATAGTCTCAGCCTGACTTCTTCAATTCTCTATCCAATTCCCATTCGAAAATTAAGGAATCCTCTATCCATCAGTAGCAATGTCTCTTTTGGGAGGTTCCCATTAATAAAGACCCTTGAATTAAAGTCACCTAGCATGCTCTTTGTAGATAAGTTCCCTATTTAGAACATCCAACAACTAGGTGTTTTCTCCATTATATCTATGATCAGATTGGGGCATTGAAGCTTAGTAAACACAACGGGATCTTCCTCTATCTTCTCCTTTTCATCCCACCATGACTCCACAGTTGTACTAGCTCTTATGTCACAAAGAGCTTTACCTACGACATGATTGCCAATCGGGCAAGGTCTTGAAAAACTGCTCGGATCCTTAAACTTTGGTGGAGAAGGTACATGGGACACTATCAAAATCGGCTCATCTTCGTTGGTACTCAAAGTTAGATATTTGGCGATCTCCTTTTCTTGGTCCCCAAGTCTCTCCTCTCTTTCAACATCTATATCATTTGGCACATTCGGTTGCAGATTTGGTTCGGGCTCACCATTTGTCTCGGAATCCATGTCATAGAGCCAAGTGTATTGAGGACAAATGTTTGAGGCATTGATTAGTTGTTCCATTTGGTTCGTAAAATTTTGACTCGATATCTCTTGATTAATCATCCTCTCCTCACATGAAGCTATGAACTTGGACAAAGTTTCCTCCAAATTTGAATGTTCTTCCTATTGTAGTGGAGGTGGACATAAGAAATCAGCTGGGTATGTTGGACTTGGAGCCTAAAATTGATCTTGATGAGTATGGCTCCATAAAAAATTCGGGTGATACACCCAATCCTGATAATAGTTGTTGGGATAGACATAATTGTTGGGGTAATCACCACCATACGGTACCGACTCGAAACTAGTGGTGCATTGATGACTCGGATGATTTCTAGCACAATAATCACAAGTAACCGCCATACTTTGACGACGTTGTGCCGGAAAAGCGTCTAACCTCCTCGAAAGTGTCTCAATCTGTGCTGACAATGCAAAAAGTGTTGCGAATCCATCAATCTCCGCTCCCCTTGGCTGAGTCATTCTCGTATACGACCATTGATAATTAAATTCTGCCATGATACCTGAAAAGAAAGAAAAAATAGAAAGAGAATTAAGTGAGATAAAAATAAATAAATAAAACGTTTAAATTAAAACTAATTTGATAAAAATTAATATTGGCAAATATTATTAAATTAATTCTCCAGCAACGGTGCCAAAAACTTGTTGATCGATTTCGTAATCAAAACATTCGTGCAAGTATACACGGTCAACAAGTAATAAAGTGTAAGTAGAGTATCGTTCCCACGAGGAATTAGTTAATAAAAATTACCAAGTACTAACTCTTAACCAAATCAATTTTAGCTAAACAATTGATCTAAGATTTTTGAATTAAGAAAACTAAATAAACTAAATAAACTAGATGTCTTTAGAAATTAATTCAATTAAATAAAGGTTAAGACTATATGAATGAATTCAATTAAATAAAGATTAAGACTACAATATCCCTAAATTATGTACTATAAACCAATTATCCAACTAGCTTAATTATTACGCCACCTGAATTGTTAACAGGAATTCTAGTTGTTAAAAGCCCTTTTCCAAGTGATCAGTTAACTTTTATTCAATTAAATTAATCCTGCGATATTCCTATGCAAAATAATTGAACCAAATCCGTTAAGTTCCAATTCCGAATTTGTTACATGCAGTGAACAGATATTTCTATTCAATTCACGACTATAATTATTCATCCCGTGCAAATAATTAAGCATACATATTTGTTAGAGTTTATGCCCTAGAGGCCAATTGTTTTATATAATTGCTTAACATTTGATATTATTGTTGATTGAATAAATAAATGATTTTATTATGGTTTTAATTACGGCGTAATATAATTGTTAACATAATAAAATTCCTTAGAATAGTGATACAAATTATATAGTTACAAGTATGTGACTTGAACATGAGATTATATAATTACAATTAGTATCATTGTTCTTAAATGTCCCTAGTCGAGTATCATTGTTGATGGGACAACAATGATGCATTGAGACTAGTATGTGGATTGACTGATGACCAAATCTCATTGGTCATAAATATATGAGATATTAAGTCAATGCATAGGTACATGTTAGAGAACAATGTACTGGACAGATCCACCATGAGAATTCTATATGGAGCATTATGCGAAGTGTCATTAGCAATTCTCATAGTGACAATGATGTAATGGTCCTCCGACCTAAAACCGCTATATTACTACACGAGAATTTATGTACTTTGATATCATCAAATGTCACCTTTAATAGGGTGGACTATAAAGGTGATTATTGGGTTCATTATGAATCGTGTGAGTAATATGAGTGATCTAGATGGAATTTAACCATCCTATATTTTATAGGTGATATCCATAAACCTCTTGATTGTGTAGGACTATGAAATGCATGGCCATGCTCAAATAGTGATTTGTTTCATATAGTCTACTCATTGATCAAGAAAAACTCAGATTAAATTATGAAGAGTATGACACATTCCATGACTCGAGTTTAATCTATGATATTAAGGTTAAAAGGATTAAATTATATTGAAACATTGGTCACGAAAAAGGTTGCATCGAATCATCGATCTTATTATTACTTGGGTAGCAGTGATGCATTACTAGATGCCGCTCACTGTTTATAATTTTATAATATGATTTTAAAATTATTGCCAACGTAATAATAACCTATAGGGTCACACACAAAGAACGTAATTAAAAGGAAATTAATTTAAATTGTAAATATTTAAAGATGTCAATGTGATTGATAGAATTTTAAATTACGAATTTAAATTAATAGGATAATTTATATATAGGTATATTAATTAAGTAAGACTTAATTAAGATATATATAAATTCAGATTTTAATAATATTAGGTTTTGATTAATTCCTCCTAACTGCTATATATATGATATATATCAGTTACTTTAGGTTTTACGTCAAAACACAAAAAAAAAACCCTAGCCGCTCTTAGAGAGAGACTAGAGAAAACAATTCTGAAAATCCTCATCGTTGGTGGCTAGTACCGCGATTCCTTCTTCTGCAGATCGTAGGACGATTCGCGGAGCGTTCGTGTGGATACCGTAGAGATGCAGTCGGTCTGTATTGCGTTGGAGATTCGAGGCGCAGTCGATTTCAGATTCTCGTTTTTATATTCGGTATAATCTCTAAACCTCTTAATTAATTGATTTTTCGCATGGATCCTATTTTAGGGTTTCGGAAATTGCTTTAAAATTTTAATTTCCGCTGTGCGTTTCTGTGCCGAAACCCTACAATATTATCATGTCCAGTTCCAACCCTATATTTCATCTCCCGAATCCTTCTAGAGTAACACGGTAATTACTGGCCAAATAATTAATCAAAAAGTGCAAGACATGATAAACAATTCACCTAGACATAAATAATTGGAATAAATTGAATAATTATTTCATAGACATAAAAGGTTTAATTTGTAGTCTTAATAAAAGAATTAGTTCATGATTAATGAATTAAAACCAAGAATCCACAATTGAATAGATATTAAAAGATAAAAATAAGAGTAGAGTGAAAATTAAATATGTTGTCAGCAAATCTCCATCTTCCTCAAGCTCCTGCTCTTGTTCTTCAATGGTCTCCAAGTTGCTTCAATCTACAAAACTAATAAGAACTAGGATTTATGTTCTAATCTAATGGAGTGTATCTCTAATCTAATCTATGTAATCTCCCTTTATTTTATGCCTTACATCATGTATTTATAGGTTACAAGTCCAATTTTTAGCTTAGGAACAAACCCAATCCAATTTGGAGTTAAAAAAGTGTCAAAATTTGCCCCAAAATGCGTCCAAGCTTGACCAGGCCCTAGCCCAGCGCCCCAGCGCTGTGAGCAGCGCTGGAACACTGCCCCTAGCGCCCCAGCGCTGCAAATGAACTGGAAATGGGCGCCCCCGCGCTGGGACCTTTTTCGAGAATTTTCTGCTCTGACGTCTTTTGGAAAAATGGTCCTAACTTCTTCGTCCGAACTCCGATTTTGATGATTTAAGATGTTCCGAAAAGAGGAGACATAGATCTACAACTTTTATTCTTTAAGTTTTTTGAAATAAGGTCCGAAGCAATATTGAAATTGGCTTTGAAGTGGCTGCTATGTAAATGACAAGCCGAAAACACGAATCTAGCAACCTCAAATGTCGATCCAAGTAACTTTTGTCCCAATTCCTACAAAACAACATAAAATATGAATGAATAGACACAAACACTTAAAAATATCCAAAAGATTAAGCTTAAACGCATTCAATTTATGGGTATAAAACTCACTCATCAGTTCCCCATCATGAGAGTCTTCAGATTAAAATCACCTAGCATATTTTCTATACATGATGTCCGCAGTTCTATTACATAGCCAGGTGCTCCATCCGTTGTATCTGTGAATAATTTTTTGCATTGAGGCATGACAGATACAACATGATTTTCTTCTTCAATTATCTCTTCCTCAGCCCACCATGGTTTGTAAGAGGCCTCATAATCGCAGAAATTCTTGCTTTGGATGTGACTACCAAGGGGACATGGGTGTGCAAAGTTCACTGAATTTTTCAACTCTAACTGAGAAGGCACTTGGGGAATTATACAAGTCAACTCATGTTCTTCATTTTCCATACCCTCAGTTGTCTCCTCAATGTCCACTCCTTTCAGTTCATTAAGTGGCATGTACACTTCTGGCTCTCCATCAGTTTCATCGTCCATGTCATAGCACCATTGTTTGGAGGGCGATTGTTCAAGGCTTCGAACATTTGATCCAACTGATTCTGAAGATTTTGAATTGACCTCTCTTGCTCAATCATCTTCTCCTCAGTTGATGCTATAAATTTGAACCACAAATCCTCCAATCTTGAATTATCTTGTTCAGTTTTGAAATTCATGTATTGAGGACCATTCATTGAGGAGTTAATGAGTTGTTACGTCTGTCTGTTAAGATTTTGGCTTGACAACTCCTAACTCATCATCATCTCTTCATGGTCTGTTATGCTTTTTGACATGAATTCCTTCAACCTTGAATTTTCTTCTTGTTGCATTGGAGATGGATATGAGAAATCCGATGGATGTGTTGGACTTAGGACACAGTATTGGTCTCGATAGTTATAACTCCATTCAAAATTTGGGTGATACCCCCAACCTTGATGATAATTGGGATAAGCATAGTTGTTGAGGTAATCACCCCCAAACTGTACTTGTCTAACCCTGATGTTGCACTGATAACTCGGATGCTCACCAGCACAATATTCACATGTAACTGCTATCTCTCGAGTATGTTGGGCTGCAAGAACATCCAACCTCTCTGAAAGTGTTGGAATTTGTGCTGACAATGTAGAAAATACATTGAGTCCTACAGTTCTTGCGTCCCTTGGTTGAGTCATATTTGCATAAGGCCATTGATAAGCAAAGTCACCCATGGTACCTGAAAAGAGAGAAATATAAGAAGATAATTAAAACTAAATAAAAATGTTTAAATTAAGACCAATTTGATTGAAATTAATGTTGGAAAAAAATTATTAAGCTAATTTCCCGGCAGCGGCACTAAAAACTTGTTGGTCGTTTTACCGATCAATATATGCGTGCAAGTATACACGGTCAACAAGTAATAAAGAGTAAGTAAAGTATCGTTCCCACGGAGAATTAACTAATAAAGTTCACTAAGCACTAACCCGTAATCGTTTCAGTCTTATTTAAACGAATTATTTGCTATTTATAAATATTAATTGCTAAATTAAATAAACCTAATTATCTCTAGAATAAGACTAGATAATGAAGACATGAGATCACAATTTTATCTATTAACTCATTTAAATCAACACACTCCCTGTTAAGCTAAACTAATTTTATCGGATTGTTAGTCAAGAACACGAAAGTAAAGTATAGCCATCTCTCAATGTACCATACCCATATCACATATAATCCATAGTTGATAGAATACACATGAACACCCACATTACCTAAACCACTATGTGTCTATGTGATTTACAAATAATTAGGGTTTAAGCCCAAGTTCTGAATTGACTACAAATGGTGCTTCGGTATATGTCTATCCTAAGCACAAATCATACATCCTATCACAATGTAGAATATACAATCAAAAGCTATTAAGATCAGATCTAAACTCATACTTCGTCTCTCAAGTCCATATGGATTATCACAATAATTGATGGCCAATCAACTAAGCTAATAACATGAATCTAAATAGACAATCCCATAGAAATTAATAAGGCTAACAATGAAGTACATCAGAATAAACTAATCCATAGAATCCATTGCAATCTTAAAATATAGTTTAAATCATAGTTGAATCAAATCTACCATCCACATATTGAATAAACATCATAAGATTACAAATAAGAATCAAAGAGAGGTTAAGAGTAGAGAATTGAAGTGCAAATCTGTTCTCCTGCTCCAATATTGAATCTATAATGCCTTCCAAATGCTTCAAGTCTTCAATCTAATCAACTCTAGAAATCACTACTCTAATCTACTTATTCAAATTGAAGAAAGAAAATAACAGTAGCTTATTGATCCCCCAAGGGGTGGTGTCCTTTACATAATGAAAATACGTCTCTTTTTAAGCCCTAATTGAACCCTCCTCCAAGTTACGCTCCAATTCCACTATTTAGTAAAAAAGTCAGCTCTAGTCAACTTCCAAAGTGGCGCAACCGCGTTGGGAATGGCCTAGAGTTAGGCGCGCCCGCGCTCAAGTAGCAGATGGCATTTTTTCGATCCAGGGACTTGCGCGGCCGCGCTAAAAATGCACTACAAATTCGTGCACCAGCGCCATTGGTTTTCTGCTGCAGTATCCTCTGGTAAAACGTACATAACTTTTGATCCGGGAGGAGTTACGGGTCCTGTCACCTATCAAATCGAAGCTCTTGACAAGATCTACAATTTTCATTCTTTGAGAATTGAGAAATAATGGACGGATGAAGGTCGAAATTGGGTTGGAAGTGACTATTATGCAAATGGCCACCCAAAACAGTGAAGTTCAACGTCCGTTGGTACAAAGATCATAACTCTTACATCCGAACTCCGATTGGAATGATTCAAGATGTTTCAGAAAGCTAAGAAGAAGCTCTACAACATAATCTAAGTTCCAAGCTAAGAACATGAAATGAACATGAAAGCCCAAACAATGTCTGGATTGCTTTTCCTTGCGTTTTCATACCAATAGTCGCTCACACAGCTCCCAAGCATATGATCTACAAAATGTATGAAATGTAACTAAGAAACATGAGTTTAAGCAACTAATTCAAGTAACAGATGCCGGATAAGTTGGTATAAAACCTACTTATCAATTGAAAAAGAAACTACGAGAAGTACCTTACAAAGGCTAACTAGAAAAACTTAGTGAAGTTTCGGTTACATAGACAGGTTTGTTCATGATTGAAATAAATCTTTTTGTAAGTTAAATTTCTACTTGGGTATTAGATACCGGTTGTGGTTGTCATAAATACAGATTTATGAAAGGATCAAGCAGAAGTATAAAGCTAAACAAAGGGGAAGTCATCCTATGTTTGGGAAATGGAACAAAGGTTGGTCCATTAGCCATAGGAACTTACTCCCACCATTCCTTAATATAAATCGTTTTAGAGAAATATTTTTGTTCCATAATATAAGTCGTTTGATAATTTCAAGTAAGCATTAATTGTTTAGTTTCCAATATTATTCTAAGTATTAAATATAACTTTGGTTCTCTCATTATTCTTTGTCTAATAAATAACACCCTCTTTTTTCAATTCAAGAAAAATATAGACAATTGATATTATATTTAATATTTTACAATCATTTCCTTAAAACTTGTGCACAATTCTAAAATGACTTATATTAAGGAATGAATGGAGTATTGTTTAGCACTACCTATGGGCAAGTCCATTAGTTTAAATAAATCTTATTATGTTCCAACACTTATAAGAAACATTATTTCAATTTCTATATTGGATATGGATGGTTTTGATATTATAATAAAGAACAACAATTGTTCTATTTATAATAAAATGTTTATATGATGTTAGCAATTTATTGAATGAACTTTATATACTTGACTTACATGAAAATAATTTGGCAAATTGAACAAACTAGTAAAAGAAAAGGAGATGATTATCCAAATAGTTGAATGTAAGTATTTGATGAAATACAAGTCTGAATCTTTCAAGTTCAAAGAATTTAAAAGTGAAATAAATTGGCAAAGTATTAAGATTCTTTGATCAGATTGAGGAAGGAATACTTGTGCAATGAGTTTCTGGATCATCTCAAAATGGTATTTTCTCACAATGGACGCTTCTTGATACACAATAATTTATTGGTGTATCTAAAAGAAATAATCGTACAATATTTTACATGGTGCGGTCCATAATATTTTTACCAATATTCTAGTATCCTTTTGGGGTTATGCCCTAGAAACGACTGCATATCTATAAAATAAGGTAACCTCAAAATTCGGCCTCAAGACTCCATATGATTTTTGGACATGGAGGATTCTTAATCTTAAGTATGTTAAGATAAGGAGTTGTCCGACTTATGTGAAAATGTTTTAAAAAGGATAAGCTTAGGACAAAATTTGACAAGTACAGATTTGTGGAACTTCCTAAAGTAAGTTTAGGAGAAGAGTTCTATAATTCTACTAAGCAAAATGTGTTTGTTGCGAAACACATTGCCTTCTTTGATAAATGTGTTTATCATTGAAGGGGTTAGTGGGAGGACAATAGTTCTTGAATGAGCTCAAGAACCACAAAGCATTATAAGTTAAATAAGATAAACCTATAAATAGACCTATTATACTACAACTGAATCGTAAATCTAAAAAAGAACAGAAGATATTCCAAAGTCAAAAGGAATATCCAAAATGGTGTGAAGTCATGTCTGTCGATATTAATGAACTGCTCTTTGCTGGATGTAAATGGGTGTACAATGCTAAAAAAAAATAACAAATGGACATATTGAATGATATAAAGCACGATTAGTTACGAAATGATTTCACCAATAAGAAGGTGTTGATTTTGTTAAGACATTTTGCCCGGTGGTAAAGCCAGCTACGATTCGTATTATTCTTTTTCTGGCTGTTTCACATTCTTGGGTAATTCAACAATTAGATATTAACAATACATTCCTTCATGGAACATTAGCCGAAAATGTTTTAATGCTTCAATCACCGGTGTATGCGGATCCTTCCCATTCTGATTATGTTTGTCATCGTCGTTCTTTATATGGGTTAAAACAGGCTCTACGAGCCTAGTATCATAGGCTTTCCACGTTACTCTAAATTGGTTTTACTACTTCATCTGATACATCGATGTTTATGTATTGTTATACTAATTTGAAACAATTATGCTAGTATATGTAGACGACATAGTGGTTATAGGTAAATCTACTGTGGCTATTGTTCAATTAATTGTTGCCTTGGGATAATAATTTTCAATTAAAGATTTGGGCAGCCTTAATTGCTTTTTGGGTATTGAGGTTATTTATTAATTTAATGGAATTCTATTTTGTCAAAGAAAATATATCACGAATATAGTACTTCGTCGGGCGAACTTGAGTATTTGTATACCACTAAAAACTCATTCATCTGTTTAGACCCAACTCTCAAAGTCTAATACTGGACAATGATGCGATCCAAAGTTGTATAGGCATATAGTGGGATCCTTACAATATGTTATTTTGACAAGACTGGATTTCTCGTAATATATTAATAAAGTTTATTAGTTTATATATGCGCCAAGTAATAATCATTGGATAGCTGTTAAAGGGATTGTCCGAAATCTCCAATCTACAGTTCACCTTGGCTTACCATTTATCAAGTCACTAAATTTGGTTCAACTTTAGACCTTCTCCAATTCAGACTAGGTTGGCAGTTTAGACGACAGACGTTCAACCGGAGGGTATGCCATTTATCTAGGATCAAATTTGGTGTCTTTGTCATCCAGAAAGCAAAGGACGATTGCTCATTCTTCAACGTAAGCTGAGTATGAGTCCCTTGTAACAATATATGATTTTATTTGTAAATTAAAATATTTATTAAATTAAATAAATATTTTATTGATGTGGTTGTTGTTAGTAGATATTTGTGAATTAAATTTATTAGATAATATTTTAATTTAATTTAATTTAATAGTTGGAGTGTTGTTAAAGATTACATGAATTACTATAGTGTTGTTTTAATTTAATAATTAAAGTGGTATGTAAAATTATTAAATAAAATTATAATGAGATTATAATTTTGTGATATTTGTTTAAGTGGAAAATTTATTTAATATGTTGTAATTAGTTTATGTAACTAAGATTGAATATGGAAATCCAAATAAATAATATGAGACTATAAACTATAAACTAAATGATTTATTAAAATAAATTAAAATAGTTTTAAATGGATTTACCCAAACAAGGCTTAAAGATATTAAGTCTTTATTTTAAAAGTATTTTTGCCAAACAAAGCCTTTTGACTTTTAAATTTTGAATTTGAATTAAAATAATAATAAAAATATAAATAAAATATATTAAATTTTTATAATTGATAATTTATTATAATCATTATTAAAACGCCAGTTTTAGACGTTTGGGTTTATGTGCGTTGGTTTTATGTTACATGAAAAGAATTGGCCTAAGCCTAAGAAGAAGAGGAGAATGGCGAGTTTACAGAGAAGAATTTGAGAGAAATAGAGAGCTTGAGAAAGGAGAGAAAGACTTCTGTGATTTCAAACAATTTTGTGTTTTATCAAAGATTATCTCCAAGCAATTGAAGGTATAACCTCTCAACCTTAAATTTTACGTTTATTAAAAGAGTTCATGTTCTTGAGTTTCAATTTTCTGTAATTGCATGTTTGATGAATTGTTGTTAGACAAACTGATTTATGGTGTTTATTAGCAAATTGTGATGCTAGAATTAGCATCTAGACAACGAATTAGTGTGCTAATTACGTTCAAAAGAAAGAAAATAGATTACAATGACTATGTGTATATATATGGCTTATTTTGAAGTCAAAATTGATGTTTAATTCATAGTATAATGTATAAATTGACTAGCTATTGATTGTGAAAACACTTGAAAAAACGAAAACAAAGTAATTAAAACTAACTGTTTTGGTTGTAAAACGAATTTACAGTGAGAAATTTCATTATGAATGTCAAAAGAAGAAGAAATAATAAAAATAGTGAAATTAAATGTTATAATTTTGATGTTTATGTGATTAGAAAGGTGTTAGAAAGATTAGTTTATATCCCTGTAAACATATTACAACTTGGGTAAGTTGGTATGATTATTAGAAATGAGTTTTTAGGCCTAACTTGGCTTTCTGTAGTGTTCGTTCGCGAACTGCAGAAGGTACCCCCGCCCCCGCGGGGGGTGGTCTGACTTACATATGTTGAGAACATCTGACCGGATATGTTTTACTAAAATGGGCATAACATTTTCATACGAACTCCGATTGATGCGATTCAAGATAATCCGGAATGAGGACGAATAGACCTACAACTTTTGTTCTTTAAGTTTTTCAATTTGATATCGTTATTAGGGGTTAAAATGGCCATCTTTAGGACTGTTGCGCACTTAGAGGCAATCGGAGGGCGTCGGGATGCACGAATGCAAATGCAGTCCTTTGTGTATTAGTATAACCTAATCTAAAGAGAATGATAACATGTTGAACATGTAATAGGATGTTGTATCAAGTTGTTAATGTGTATATGGTGCAATGACATGATAATTTAATTAGTTGTAAGAGAGCTAAAATGTGATGCTCATGAGAAGATGTGATGTTGTTTAAACTTAAACTTAGTTAGTGAGTTATACTAAAAGTGGGAAAGAAACTCATGAAGCTAATATTAGTGTAACTAATGAGTATTGTCAATACATATGGTATGTGTAGGACTTGTGGTGAACATGAGTAGTGATTGTTTAACCTACGTATGAAGCAAGTTCTCTAACTCTACTTTTACGATTATACAAGTGCTTACACCTTATTGATACATTGAGCAAGTTCTTAACCTTTCTTATATATATTTATTCTAAATTGATTATGTTCACACAAACTCTTCAACATAACACTTACTTTGAGAAGGGTTCCTATCTTTATTTTGTTTCTTATTACGCAAGTTCCTAAATTATGTTATTCTTATGTTAAGCAAGTTTTATTCCTCAACTTGTTATTAATCATGCACGTTAATTAACTCACTTCTTTTATTGAGTAAGATTATATCCTTAGCTTATTGTTGTTGAAGCAAGGTTGTTATAATATTCAATGTTTACACTTTCTAGATCATTTCTAAAACATGATTGCGATGTATAATGTTGATTTCTCTTATGACTCGTGATTATTCCATAGCATATTGTTATCACACTTTTGATTCAACTAATCCTTAGTTGATGTTTGTTGGACTCTAAATTACCCTTGAAGCTTATCCAAACCAAACTTACTTTGGTGCGGACTTGTATTCTAAAACTGAGAAGGACAACCTTATTATAGGAGATTATTATGCGAAGCATTTAGATGTTTGTGCAAAATACATGGTACGAAGGGCTGATCACCCTAAGTACGGGGAGTCCCTACAGTATGACTGTTTAGGTTAAAGTTAAAAGATTACATGTAACCTTGGACATAGTTCGTGGTCTTGTGACCCTCAAATATATTTTATATTTTGAACTCTATTCTTGTTATCATTGATAAAGTATTATTCAATTCTGTTGAGCCTAGTTATTAGCGATTATTATGTTGTTATTATTCATTGCTATTCCAAGTGGGCATTTGCTTTGCTCACTCTTGCATAAATATAATTATTGCAGCTAATGTTGAGAAGGTCGATGAACCTACCACTAGCAAAGGAAAAGAAAAAATATGCAAGTGATGAAGACTTATAATTTATTTAATGTCATGATGATAGACTTTATTTTTTTAAATGATGTGATGTAATTATTTTATTTCCGCACTTGATTTTTGTTAAAGGTTAGATAACCTGGGAGACTTATTGAATTAATGATGTAACCCTTTTAATGGGAGGATTTATGGTTTAAATGCTACTATATTTGGGTAGTTATATGTGAATGCATGAAAAGTGAACATCAAGTCTTGTAGGAATGAAGTACCTAGATTTGGGGGTGTCACAGGTTGGTATCAAAGCCTTAGATTATGAACCTTAGGTGGGGGAAAAGTCTTAGGAAGTAACCTTATAGGAGTTTGAAAATATAGTGGTGATAAACTCTTATCGAGTTTTAAGAAAGAAGTAATAAAACACTTTATGTGCTTATGTGGTTGCAACCTATGTGCTCGTGAGTGTCGAGTAGTAATGATTAGTAATTAAAACTTAAAATTTTATTGTCAGGATGACTTATGTTGGAGAATCCAGTCAGGCTAGGGAGGAAGGACCCCAGATGCCTAGAGAGGAGGAGCCTCGAGATATTCAGGTGGTATGGGAACAACTACTGCCACGAGAATCATCTCCGTTGGTTACAGTGGTTGAGCAGGAGGGTTTACATGATGAGAATGATGAGGTAGAGACGGATGAGGAGGACCCCGTTGAGCTGCCACAGTCGGATGGGGATGAGGATGACAAAGAAGAAGAGTTTTCACCAAACTCGATTGCAGCCCGTATGTACGACGAAGTATACGACTGCAATGTGGAACTTCAGGATAGAGTCGAGGAGTAGGAAGAGATAGTAGCTGAACAGCAGACCTCGATGGCATAGAAGGACGACGAGATCCGGGATCTAGATGGACGTCTGAGTAATGTCGAATGGAAGCTGATTCACACTGAAGGAGAGAACGAGCAAATGATATAGGAGATCGCGGAGCTGAAGAACAAATTGAAAAAAGAGTCTACTAAGAGGGTGATGAGTAGGTTTTTAACCTACGATTTATCTTTATTTAGCTTGTTATATTGTTAGTTTTTTGAGTATTTGATGTGCTTTTGATGGGTTTTTGTTCTTTTTGTAGGATATTAAGTGAGCACATCAAAATGCTAGCATTGGAAGAAAGATTAAGCAAAGCTACATATTCTCCAATATCGGCATGGGGCGCGACATGATGATGAGCAAAGTGACACGGGGCACGCTGCAGCATGAGAGGTTACTGGTTACATGACGCGGGCCACGCTATCCTAATGTAAAACCCGGCGCGGGGCGCGCCGTTCGAACGGATCAGGCTGAGTTATTTTTAATTGCTGGAATTTGAGTTGTGATGAGAGATATAATTTATTTATGTAATTTGTTTATAGTAGGAGTTGACAAGGAGGTTATTTCATTTAGTTGGGATTCTATGACTAAAAACTTGTTGGGTTTGGTTAGGAGTTTGATTTCCATTAGAATTCCTATGTGATGAGTTGGAGATGGATTACAATTGGTGGTGTTGGAGCTAAAGTGAATTAATTTATGCTAAGTGTTGGATATTGAGAATACACACTTAGAGAGCCATAATTAAAAGCAAGAGCTTGGAGGAAAGAAGAAGATAAGTGATTTCACGAAGATTATAGATTTGAAAGGCGAGAAGGGTGGTGTATTACTATTCTCCTTTAATATCAATTTGTGTAATTAGGATGATGATTTCTTTTATTTATTCAGTATTTAATTCATTAGTTATGAACTAAATTCTTTATTAGGCTTATAACGGATCTTTAAGTGGAACAATAAATATGTAACTTTGATTTTCAGTTTAGTAAGCTATTTCTCAGTTTATCTATATTGATTTATGCTTGAATTTATGAATTGCTTGATCACCAATTTTATGTGGACTTGTATGAACTCGAGAGATGAAATACGAGTCTAGACTAATTCAATATAGAATGTGTTCTTGATTCTGTGAATGAATGGAATCTTGATGAATGTTAGGGTAGAGATATGCTTGACATCGCATGTAATCAGATAAAGAACTTAAACTTAAACCTTCTTTAATTGTAATTCACATAAAAATATAGTTAGTTAGTTGATTAAGGTGTTTAACTTGATTCTATCTAATTTGTGGATTGGAGTTAATACGGTATTAGTACATCGAGAGGTGGCTAGTTCTACATATGTGTTCTTGATTAATAAACTGGGATAATGAATTAATATGGAATAAGGTGTAATAATCAGAGTGATGCTTAGAGTGAAGTTGTAAGCCTAATTCTCCAATATTTGTTTGAAAATTCAGTTTTTAGGGTTTGTTGTTTGTTTGGTAATTTTAATATTTTTAATACTTTTAGTTACAATCTTGAAATTGGTTAGTTTAATAAAATTTGGATTAATAGGAAATTGGTAATTGTGAGAGTTAATTTCTTGCTAGTCTTTGTCGAACGATACTTAACTTATCACTTTATTACTTGTTGACCACGTATGCTTGCGTGTTGTGCGTAATTAGATTTTACCCAACAAGTTTTTGGCGCCGTTGCCCGACACTTGGTATAGATTTTAATAATTTTGTAATATCAGTTTAATTAGTCCAGTTTTACTTAAACATTTTTTTCTTTATGTTTTGTTCTGTCTATTTCAGGTACTTGAAGTCGGTTTATGCAAACTTGGTTCAAAAACCCAGACTTGCATCCTTTGGAGGACGATATCGAGAAATAGTTTTAGAGGTTAAGTAAGTGGATTAAAGGCACGAGGGAAGACTTTGAAATTCTGAGAAAGAAGAAGAAGTAATGGCTGCCGAAGACCAGAAAGCGTTGAGAGACTTTGCTACACCTAAGGTGACTAAGCTTCAGTCGAGTATCACCAGACCAGCGATTGCTGCAAACACATTTGAGATCAAGCTTGGGACTATTCAAATGATTCAGAACTCGGTACAGTTTGGGGGACTGGCAAATAACGATCCTAATGAACACTTGGTCAACTTTTTGGAGATATGCAATACTTTTAGGTATAATGGGGTGTCAGATGAAGCAGTTAGACTTCGCTTGTTCCCATTCACTCTGCGGGATAAGGCAAAGAGTTGGTTACACTCATTACTGTCGGGCTCAATAACTACATGGGAAGACCTCGCTCAAAAATTCTTAGCTAAATTTTTTCCACCAGCAAAGACTGCAAAAATGAGGAATGAGATTACCATGTTTGAACAGCAACACGGGAAATCGTTATATGAGGCATGGGAGAGATACAAGGAGTTACTTAGAAAATGCCCACATCACGGATTACTAAAGTGGCTACAGATGAACACATTCTACAACGGGTTAAATGGAAATCTCAGAATAAGTATCGATGCAGCTTCGGGTGAAGCATTTATGGCTAAGAGATATGAGGAAGCGTATGATTTGGTTGAGACGATGGCAGCTAACAACTACCAGTGGCCTACTTCGAGGATGACACAACAGAAGGTGGCTGGGGTTTTAGAGGTAGATGGAGTGAACGCGTTGGCAGCATAAATTGCTGCCTTATCAAAGAAAATGGATACCATGATGGGTGCACAACCACAACAGGTGGCGTATGTGTGCGAGTTATGTGCTGGAGAACATCCTACGGAGCAGTGCACCATCAACCCAGCATCAGTTCAATTTATGGGCAGCTATAACGGGATACCACCACATAATATGTATCAAAATGCCTACAACCCTAGGAATAGGAACCATCCTAATTTTTCATGGACAAACAATCAGAATTAGCAAGCTCCACGACAATCTTATCCCCCAAGATTTCAGAATCAACATCAACAAACAACTCAGCATCAAGAGAGAAAATCAGATTTAGAAGAGTTATTGTCGAAGTATATTACGAGTAACGAGGCAGTTATGAAGTCGCAAGCAGTAGCCATTAAGAATCTAGAAAATCAGATGGGACAACTGTCCTTAACATTGAGCAATAGACCGCAATGGACTCTACCAAGCAACACCGAAAAGAATTCGAAGGAAAATCTCGAGCAGTGTCAGGAAATCACCATGAGAAGCAAAAAATATCTAGACGAGGAAATTGCGGAAAATTTAGCTACAAAAGATGACAAAGTTGATGACAACAAAGTGGTTGAAGAGAAACAGAGAGAGGAAAAGCAAGTTGAACAAACAAAGTTTAATGGCAAGCCAGTTGTGTATCCTCCACCGCCGTTTCAGTAAAGAGTCCAAAAACAGAAATTAGATAAACAGTTCGCGAAATTTTTAGAAGTTTTTAAGAAACTTCAGATTAACATCCCTTTCGCGAAAGCCTTAGAGCAGATGCCTAGTTATGCTAAATTCATGAAGGGAATTCTGTCTAGGAAAAAGAAGTTAGAGGATTTTGAAACTGTGGGATTAACAGAGGAGTGCAGTGCCGTGTTACAGCGAAAGTTATCGCCAAAGTTGAAGGATCCAGGGAGTTTTACCATTCCGTGCACAATTGGAAATATGGCGTTCAACAAATGCTTATGTAATTTGGGGGAAAGTGTGAACCTTATGCCGTTATTAGTTTATACAGAATTGGGTTTACCAGCTCCAAAGCCTACTAATATTTCTCTACAGTTGGCGGATAGGTCAATCACGTACCTAAGAGGCATTGTGGAGGATATATTGGTCAAGATAGATAAATTTATATTCCCCACGGACTATATAATTTTGGATTTTGAGGAAGATAAGAACATCCCCATCATCTTAGGGAGACCGTTCTTGGCTACGGGTAGGACGCTCATAGATGTGCAAAAAGGTGAACTAACTATGAGGGTCCAAAATCAGGAAGTGAAGTTCAACGTATTCAAAGCCATGAAGTTCCTTATAGATGAAGAGGAGTGTTTCAGGATGGATGTCATTGATAAGATAATCAACGAAGACATGGTTAAAAGCTTGGCTAATGATCCATTGGAAATGACACTACTGGGGGATGAAGATTCGGATGATCCGGAGTTCGTAGATTATTTGAATATGCTGGATTCCTTGCCGCGAGTTAGTAGATTCAAAGCACCATTTGAGCCATTACACATGGAAGAGAAATCTACGGAAGGATGAAAACTTCATTTGAGGAGCCACCTACACTTGAGCTAAAACCACTTCCTAAACACCTCAGGTATGCATACTTAGGCACTTCTAATACTTTACCTGTTATTATTGCTTCTGCGCTTAACAAAATGCAGCAAAATAAGTTGCTGAGAGTGCTAAGGGAATACAAATCGGCTATCGGATGGACTATTGCAGACATCAAGGGAATCAGTCCATCCTTCTGCATGCACAAAATTCTCATGGAAGAGGATTCAAAGCTAACAGTGGAACAGCAGAGACGGCTCAATCCGATAATGAAAGAAGTGGTAAAGAAAGAGATTCTAAAATGGTTGGATGCAAGAATCATCTACCCAATTTCAGACAGTGCTTGGGTTAGTCCTGTTCAATGTGTGCCGAAAAAGGGCAGAATGATAGTAGTAAAGAACGACGACAATGAGTTAATTTCGACGAGGACAGTGACTGGTTGGAGGGTTTGCATGGACTACAGGAAGCTGAATAAGGTAACTCGTAAAGATCACTTTCCTCTGCCTTTTATCTATCATATGTTGGATAGATTGGCAGGGCACGAATTTTACTGCTTATTGGATGGCTATTCGGGATATAATCAGATAGTCATTGCTTCTGAAGATCAAGAGAAAACCACTTTCACGTGCCCATAAGGAATATTTGCATTTAGGAGAATGTCATTTGGCTTGTGTAATGCACTCGCTACCTTCCAATGGTGTATGATGGCCATTTTCTCAGACATGGCGGAGAAAAATATGCAAGTCTTCATGGATGACTTTTCGGTCTTTAGGAATAGTTTTGATGTTTGTTTAGAAAATTTAGTCATGGTTTTAAAGCGCTGCGTAGAGACTAATTTGGTGCTTAACTGGGAAAAGTGCCACTTTATGGTCGAAGAATGAATAATTTTGGGGCACAAGGTCTCAGCGAAGGGTTTAAAGGTTGATAGAGCAAAGCTGGAAACGATTGAAAATCTTCCACCACCAACTTCAGTTAAGGGAATCCGCAACTTTCTTGGACATGCCGGGTTCTATAGGAGATTTATAAAAGACTTCTCTAAGATAGCAAAACCATTGTGCAGTCTCTTAGAGAAGGATTCAGTGTTCAAGTTTGATGAGGAGTGTAAGTTAGCATTTGAGCTATTGAAGAAGAAGTTGACACATCTCCAGTTATTGTCGCACCGGACTGGAATATGCCTTTTGAACTAATGTGCGACGCAAGCGACTTTGTGGTAGGGGCTATTTTGGGTCAACGCTGAGAGAAGACATTCCACGCCATATACTATGCAAGTAAAACCCTTATGGATGTGCAATTAAACTACACAACTACAGAAAAGGAGTTACTTGCAGTGGTATATGCCTTTGATAAATTTTGGGCATATTTAATTGGGACAAAGGTTGTGGTTTATACGGATCATTCGACAATCCGGTATTTAATTTCGAAGAAGGACGCTAAGCCTCGACTTATCAGATGGATCCTCCTTCTATAGGAATTTGATTTGGAAATAAAAGATAGAAAGGGGACGGAGAATCAAGTTGCAGATCACTTATCGAGGCTGGAGAATCTGGGTAAAAATGAAGAGGACAAGTGTGTAATCAATGAATCATTTCTAGATAAGCAGCTGTTTGGAGTTAATGTAGAATTTATGTGGTATGCGGATTTCACTAACTATCTAGTGAGCAACATCCTTCCCCCTGATCTTACACGACAGCAGAAAAAGAAATTCCTACATGACGTCAAGTGGTACATGTGGGATGAGCCATACCTATTTAAACAGTGCGCCGATAAGATGATTAGAAGGTGTGTGCCGTCAGTGAGGTGAATAACATTTTGCACGAGTGTCATGCATCAGCATACGGGGGACATTATGGAAGTGAGAGAACAGCGGCAAAAGTACTTCAAGCAGGGTTCTATTGGCCTACTGTATTTAAGGATGCCCAAGTAAAAAGCTGTGATAGATGTCAAAGGGTGGGTAACATATCGAAAAGGAATGAGATGTCACTACAAACTATCTTAGAAGTTGAAATTTTTGATGTATGGGGCATAGATTTTATGGGGCCATTTCCTTCATCGTTCAATAATCAGTACATCTTGCTCGCGGTTGATTATGTGTCGAAATGGGTTGAAGCTGTAGCATTACCCACAAATGATGCCAAGGTGGTTCTCAAATTCTTACACAAGAATGTTTTTACAAGATTTGGCACGCCACGAGCTATTACAAGTAATGAGGGTAGTCATTTGTGTAACAGATCCTTTACAGCTCTGTCAATCACAAGGTTGCTACGGCATATCATCCCCAAACAAGTGGGAAAGCTAAAGTTTCCAATAGGGAGGTGAAGAAAATATTAGAGAAGGTAGTAAACCCAAACAGAAAGGACTGGTCTCTCAAATTGGATGACGCATTACGGGCTTACAGGACAACTTACAAGATGCCAATCGGGATGTCGCCATATGGGAAAGCATGTCACTTACCAGTGGAGTTAAAGCATAAAGCATATTGGGCAATTCAGAAGCTCAATTTCGATCAAGCAGCATCAGGTGAAAAGAGGCTACTTCAATTAAACGAACTCCTATAAGCCTACGAGAACTCGAAGTTGTACAAAGAAAAAGACAAGAAATGGCACGACCAGAAAATCATGCAGAGAACATTCAAACTGGGGCAATCAGTACTATTGTTCAACTCTAGATTGCGGTTGTTCACAGGAAAGCTAAAATCAAGGTGGTCGGGTCTATTTACTATAAAAAAAGGTTTTCTCATATGGCGCCGTTGAACTATACAGTAGAAATCCATTAGAGACGTTCAAGGTAAGCGGTAAACGGTTGAAGCATTATTGGGGTGGCGAATCAAATTAGGATGTCATCGCAATTACATTTGCCGATGCACCTTGACACAAGAGGCACCGTCGGGCTTACGACGTTAAAACTAACGCTACTTGGGAGGCAACCCAAGCTCTAAACCTTGTCTATTTTTAGTTACTCAGTACATTTTAGCTCATAGTTTAGCTTAGATTTTTCTTTTTCAAAGAATAATTACTCTATAATGGTATGCTTGCAGGAAATAAAGGAAAAAGCGAGTCACCAAGACACTGATCACCCAGTGCGGGGCGCGCCACCTAAGACATACACATGGCGTGGGCGCGCCAATTCACCTATGACTCACTAATCACCCAGCGCGAGGCGTGCCGCCTAAGACATACTCATGGCGCGGAGCGCGCTACCATATCAGAACATACTAACCTTACAGCGCAGGGCGCGCTACAGTACATAGAAACTTGGCACGGGGCGCGCTACCTCATCAGTACTTACTGACCTTACAGCGCAGGGCGCGCCATCTCAGGCCTATACACGGCGCAGGCCGCGCCGTTCGGAAACTCCAGGCACTAAATGTGATCCTAAAGCATCATACTCGGCCATAACCACCTAATAACTCCTTTTTACATTCAAAATCCCCACTTCTCTTACAACTCAAACTCTTCCACTACCCCATAACTCATACACACCATTTCTCCTTCTCCTTCCCAACTTCTTCTCCCCAACTTCTTCTCTCATTAACGCATAAACTCTATAACTTCTCATACACATTGGTTTTCATCTCCTATAGCCACAGTCCTTCTACGTACAAGCAATACACTGCCACACTAAGTCTAATTTCTTTTCTTCACAAATTCTTGAAGGTAAACCCAATTTGTTACTTTCTCGTTCTTTTTCTCTTTTGATTGGTAAAATTGGTTGCACAAGGATTGTGTTGGCTTAGTTCATATTTTAGGTTATAAGAAAAATTCAAAGCATCCAAGTTTATGGGAAGTAGCCTATACGCCCACCACCTGTTCGACAAAAATCCTGAACCAAAACTTTAGCCTACAATTCACCACAAACACCATGTCTTCACATAAGAGACAACGTCCTTCCACCTCCACTGCTCGGGCTCAGTATGATCGCATGAAATTTGTTAGTGAGGGGGCCGAGGCAAGGTTCAAATCATCTATAGACAAGAAGAACTTGGTGCTAGAATGAGGATTGAAGCCGGATGCTAACTTGGACGGTGATATGGCATTGATGATTGTGGAATGCAATTGGTTCCAGGTAGTAGAGCAACCACTTCCAGTGGTGATCAATATAGTGAAAGAGTTTTATGCCAACGCAATGGAGCATGTCAGTCACATAGTCATGGTTTGGGTAAACCTATGGCTTTTCATGCCGATGCCATCAACGAGTATTTTGGGTTAGAGACACCAAATACTGAACAATATGAAGATGGTTTACCCGATATGGATGAGTTGATTATAAGATTGTGCAAACCAGGAACTCAATGGGTGACTCGAGCCGAAACAGATGAAAAGATAAGTTTTCCTCACTCCGCACTAAGACGGTATGGAAAAGCATTGTATGCATTCCTTTATGCCCGTTTAATGCCCACACGCCACCAAAATGATGTAACTAAGGAAAGGGCACGACTATTATACGGGATTGTTCACCACCATTACCATGTGAATAACTCCATTGTGTTGTACAATATGAATGTGGGTGATTGTATTCAGGAGTCCATTGATCGGTTGCTACGGGGAAGTACTACGGGGGGTCTTCTACATGGATTCCTCATTACTGATTTATGCCGCAAAGCCGGGGTGTAGTGGCATCCTTTTGAACCGATTCAACAACCAATGACTATAATCGACCATGCTACAATTGAAAAGTACAAGGCATGGGAGGGAGCAAGATCTCATCCAAGAGGAGAAGGTTATATTATGATTCGCCAACCCTCACCCCCAGTTGCAGCTGCACCAATGGATGAGCAACAACCTCGCGGTTCAAGGAATCAATTTTTGTGGTTAGCTCAATGTCAAGATTTGATGCGTCAGTACAATGCAAATGCTTTCAACAAGCTTGCTGATGCGTTTTCTCGTTGCAATCCTAATGCCAATCTGGTGGTTATGCCTGTTCCTCCGGTCCTTCCAGCATACCCTCCTTCGGATGGCAACGAGCAGTGACTCGTCTTTCAGGGAAGTCCTCATTTTTTTAATTATTTTATTTTGTCATAATGAGGACATTCCTTGATTTAAGTTTGGGGGGGTTAATGTTTTTTCCCGTTCAGTTGTAAAGATTTAAAAATCATGTTAGTTAGTTTGTTTGTTTGTTTTTCATGTCTTTTAGTTTAATACATTCATCTCTATCTAAAAAAATAAAATAAAAAATAAATTTGCATGTAGTTTAATTTGCATGAATGAGAATATAGTTGGGACGAGTCAGAAAATAGACTGATGGACCAGGTGATAGCATTAGTAGTACTCACTATTCTATGTAATAGAGTGATAATAATTGTAATGAGGACTCCTTTTGAGTATGTATACTCTCTAGAAGACAATATTTGTATTCAAACTCACAGTTTATGTTTTGTCGTATTGTACACGACAGTTGTATTATTAAGTTGTATTTGAATTATGTACCATGTATCTGGCGACTCAAGATGGGTGATGTATACCTAATTTTGGGGGCGTCACAGTTAGTATCAGAGCTTAGGGATATGATCCCTAGCTGAGATGTGAGACAAGAACTAGGAGGGGAGAGACGGGGAATTCCTTCGCTAGTATGACCTACCTAAGTTTATTTGATATTTTGTTGGTCGGTTAGAGTATAGATATAATATGTGATATGTTAATTAACCCTTGTTTTGTTGCAGTATTTGAAAATGGCATCTGAAAATATTGAGATAAGCAATGGAGCACAGGAGACCGTTGAGTCTCCACAGATCAATAATCAGGACAATGTGCAACAGGAAGACAATAATCCTCATGTAAACAACAACACTGATCAATTGACGAACGACGATACGTTTAGGAGATTTTTAGAATTCATGCAACATCAGGCGAAGGTGGCTCCTGTTCAAAATGTAGGAGGAAACAATGGCAACCCACGGTTGGTCACCGCTAAGCAATTCAAGGAGCTGGGACCACCGGAGTTTTTGGAAAAGCCAGAACCACTTAAGGCGGAGACGTGGTTAAAGCAGATCACCAAGATATTTGATGTCTTGGGATGCTCCGAGGAGCAAAAGGTTCCCTTTGCCACCTTTATGTTGCGTGATGAGGTAGATCACTGGTGGGAATCTGTAAAACGTACCCAGCCTGACGCACTCAAGATGTCTTGGGAGAAGTTCCAAGAGTTGTTCAATGACAAGTACTTTCCCGAAAGTATTCGTCACATGAAGGAGGTGGAATTTATCAAGTTGGAGCAAAATAACATGACCGTGTCGCAGTACGAAGCCAAGTTTGCTGAGTTGTCCCGATTTGCATCCCACTTGGTTGATAATGAAGAGAGAATGACGCGGATGTTTTTAAGAGGGTTGAAACCAGAGATACGTCAGTATCTTATTTCTCATAAACTGTGTTTGTATTCAGATATTGTAAATAGGGCTCAGTTAGTGGAACGCGATAATGAGTCAACGAAACCAAAAGAGAGCAGCAGATAAAATGATAATACCGGTGATAACAGACATCAAAGCGGTGACAATAAACATGGAGGGAATCAACATGCCAGAAATGGTAACCAGTTCGGTGGTAATCATGGTCAAAATAATAAGAATGGACATTTCAAGAAGAGGAGATTCAACAATGATGGAAAGACGTCAGCACCAGCACCTGTTGTTAAGGAAGGAGAACAACCACCTATCATATGCTTCAAATGCGGAGGGGAGGGACACATCAGTCCAAACTGCGCGATGTCGTCCAAAGCATGTTATAATTGTGGAAGAGAAGGTCACATAGCCCGATTTTGTCGTTCACCGAAGACAAGTTCAGCTAAGATGGAGGCACCAAAGGTCGTCCCAGAAAAGTCAAAGCCGGTAGTTTAAGAGAGAGCATTTTTTTTTCGTGACAAGGAACCTGAATAAAATTATCACGGGTATGTTAGTCATAAACTCTTGTGAAGTCTATACCGTGTTAGATACCGGTTCTACTCACTCTTTTATTTCACCTAGTTGTGTTCAATGTTTCACCTTAACTCCGGAGAAGTTAAACTTTGATTTATCTGTTGAAATTCCGTTGGGAGAAACCTTCGTTACCTCCACTATTTATAAATCTTGTTTGATTCAAACCAACACTTTCATGTTACTTGTCGATCGTGTCTCTTTGAAAATACTTACCTTTGATGTGATTTTAGGAATCGATTGGTTAACTACTCATCATATTTTTTTTTGTAAGGTTGTTAGCTTTCATACTCCTAACCAACCTGTTATGCGAATTCAAAGTAACCAAACCACTAAAGTCAATCATTGTTATATCAAGCCATAAGTAAAAAGCCCTGAGCCTTTATTTGGTGACTTCCTTATGTGGAATGCACCGAAGCCAGACTTTTTGTAGACGACGTCGTGAATGATGATGTCAAGTTAATAGGTATCAATGTGACGTGCTATCCAAGTCTTGGATGAGGGTCACAGTTTTGAACGATATTTCTATTGTTAATAAATTTCCTAACGTATTCGTGAAGACTTCTTAGCCTACCCCAGAGCGTGAAATCGAATTTTGTATTGACCCCAGTACAAAACCCATTTCTTAAACCCTTAAATATTTCTTCAACTAAAACGAACGTATTATGCGCTACAGACGTTAGCTCGAGCTGTTGAAGATTACGATCATACCATTCAATATCATCGTAGAAGTACGAACGTGGTAGCTGACGCGTTGAGTAGAAGATCGTATGCGAGTGAGATGTTGTTAACACAAAAACCCATTTCGTATAACTTACAAATGATGAAGATAGAGTTAAAGACTCTAGGGACCCACGTGAAGATAACGAATATACAATTAGAATCAATTTTAATCGATAAATTTAAAGCCGCTCAAGCTACATACTCAGAGCTGATGAATATGAAGAAGAAGGTTCAAGAGGGCGTTATTCTAGAAGCAAGAATCGATGAAGAGAGGAAATCTCAACCCTCGATTTAATTAACCCATTTGAAATCCTCGATCGAGCAGGAACTGTGGCTTATAGACTCGTTTTACCGCCAAGTATGTCGCATGTTCATAACTTTTTTAACGTATTGATGTTACGTAAATATGTGGACGACCCGAACTACATTATTGATTTAGAACCGGATGAGATAGCGGATAATTTAACGTATGAAGATGTACCTGTTAAAATCTTGGAATGTATTCAACACTCAAAGGTTATACCTCAAGAGTTAGAATCTGACGAAGTGTCCTCATCTGTTCGGCATACCAGGTACGTACGTAAATTTCGATGGCAAAATTTCATAAAGAGGGGAGATTGTGAAACCCCAGATTTTATGAATAAAGATTTAATTTTTTTGAAATATTTTTTTAAATATTATGGTATGAATTTGAGATAATGTTATAGTTGTGGGTAATATTTATAAATTTTACAAAGTATACAAGTTGTTGTATTATATTCGATTGGTCGGGGAATATTATTTTTGTCGGGAAATATTCGTACGACGGCACAATTATTGGTGGATCCCACAACAGAATTATTGTCGGATTGAGAAAACGACAAAAATATTTTATGAAAATAACGGCGGAAGTTTTACTGTTAATACTGTTGAACTACTCGGTAGTAAAAGTACAGTAATACGTGTGGTTGCATAGTAGCATACGGTATTGATTATTGAGGCTTACGTGATAAGTCACTCAGTTTTGTTTTATTAGTATTATTAATGTAATAAAACAG
The DNA here is from genome assembly GCA_016801055.1 of Panax notoginseng. Lineage (NCBI taxonomy): Eukaryota > Viridiplantae > Streptophyta > Magnoliopsida > Apiales > Araliaceae > Panax > Panax notoginseng. The sequence continues at coordinate 44,620,116 of CM029014.1, read as the reverse complement.
AAAAGTTTTTTATATAAAACAGAATACTTTTATAAAGTTATTCGTTTTATTAGGCTAATAGTAAAATCTTTTTATATAAAACAAAATACTTTTATAAAGTTATCTGTTTTATTAGACAATAATTAGAATATATTATATTTTATTATGCATAGTATTTGCATAGTGCCTGCATAGTATTTGCATAGTAAAATCTTTTATAAAGTTATTCGTTTTATTAGATTATAAATAGAATATATTATATTTTATTTAAAAGATTTTGCTTTAAATATGGACCGTCAGATTAAAGTAAATCAATCTAGACCGTTCATGAGTTAATTACCATGCAGTCTATTTTTCTATAAATAGAAGCTCATTCCTTCATTATTTGTTACGAATTCACTGAAACTCTAGAGAGAAAAAATTATAGAGAGAGAAAAAAAGTGTTCTGCTACTTCACTACTCCTATATCCAGTACTCTTCCTTTCAAGGTAAGGGATATTATTTGTTGTATCTGTAAGGGGTATTATTTCTTTTGTATTCATGAAGAGAACTTCTGTTATTCCATTCTTTATTATTCTGCTGGAATAACCAGTATACGCGGACTACCCTATACTTGGTGATATTCTTCTATTATTCCGTCTTTATTATTATTCTGTTAGAATATCCTGTCTGTGCGTTTACGCCGGACCTGGTTCCATTATTTATTATTCTGTCGGAATATCCTGTCTGTGCTTTATGCCGGACCTGGTTCCATTATTTATTATTCTGTCGGAATATCTTGTCTGTGCGTTTACGCCGGACCTGGTTCTATTATTTAATATTCTATCGAAATATCTTGTCGGTGCATTTACGCATGACCTGGTTCCACTATTTATTTTTCTGTTGGAATAACCCGTCTGTGCGGTCTATCGCATGCATGGTGATTTCTTTTGTTATTCCATTCTTTATTATACTCAGTTGGTTAAAACTTTGACTTATATACTCCATAAAATTAGTGGAATATCCTTGATATTTGCGCTTCATCCAGTATCTTTTCATGGAAATATTTTTCTGAGTATTCTTGAATTTTACTCTACAAAGTAGTATCATGTTGACAATTTGGACGTTATCAGTTCCTAGATAAATTAATTCTTGAACTTGTTTTATTAAATTCTTATATCATTGTCATCATCCTCTTGTTTATATTTTGTTAAAAGTCATCTATGGCCTGTAGTGCATAGATGGACTTGGTATGATTATAATCAGGGATTATTCGGTGTAATCATGACCGTAATGTTACAAATGATGTGGAAAAAGTCCTCATTGGCCCGTAGTGCATTGATGGACAGTTTTTGGTATGATTATGGCTATGGATTCTCTTTGGCCGTAGTGCAAAGATGAATAATTTTATGGCATGATCAGGACCGTTGATGAAAACATGATTATCTTTAGCCATAGTGCATGGATAATTCGTGGTCGTGATACTAAAGAATATCCTTGGTCGTAGTGCAGGGGTGATTCGATGATGTGGATTATTTATTAAGCTGAGTCCCAGCGATAAAAGTCATGAAAAACCTTTTAAATCATAAAAGATAGAAGATTTTATTCTCTACTTGACTCTTTTAATGGATTGCTTGATCCGCTGCAGTTAAACTTGATGTCTATTCTATTTTATCAGTTTAACATTGTTGAAGACTAATGATAATTTATTTTATATTATCTTAGTTATAATATTTCTTATTGGGCTAGTTGAGCTCACCCTTTCTTTCACTATTCTCTTTAGGAAATGAGAATATAGTTGGGACGAGTCGGAAAACGGAGTGATGGACCAGATGATAGCATTAGTAGTCTTCACTATTCTATGTAATAGTGTGATAATAATTGTAATGAGGACTCCTTTTGAGTATGGATACTCTCTAGAAGACAATATTTGTATTCAAACTCACAGTTTATGTTTTATCGTATTGTACACGACAGTTGTATTATTAAGTTGTATTTGAATTCTGTACCATGTATCTGGCAACTCAAGATGGGTGATGTATACCTAATTTTGGGGGCGTCACATATTAGATCGCCGAAACAATGTTCCGTATTATGGAAGAGGAGCGTCGTAAGGCTTTGCAGCATTTTAGTAGGTCGTCATAAGGAATGTAATTATTATGTGTTTAATTAGTAAATAAGATGTAAATCCCGGCTATTATATAACCAATGGGATATGATGATGATGATGTTATCCTGAAACTTTTATAGTTCAGGAAAGTGATGTAGATAGCAGGGATGCTATCATGACTATGTTTTTTTTTAAATGATGAATAAATAAAAGTTACTATTTATTCAAGATATTGTGTGTTATGTGGTAATTTTTGTGATGTACAAGTTGAGTATATAATATTTAAAAGATTAAATAATAATCTAATGAGTATGTTTTAACAGAAAATGCCTCCAAGACGTCAACCACGACAAAGGACCCCTGAGGGATCTACCAATAACAACAATGTTGAGGCTAACCCAGTTCAGCAATTAGTAACGTTACTGACGGGAGCATTACAGAATCAACCGCAAAGTCAAGCCGCGACATTTAAAGACTTCAAGGAGGTTGGTCCACCAGAATTTTGTAGGTCCATGAATCTGGTTGAGGCACAGACCTGGATCAAGGAGATATAGAAAGTTTTCGATGTTGCTAAAGTAGGTGAGAATCAGAAGACTGCTTTTGTAACATTTATGTTAAAAGCAGAGGCTAGTTATTGGTGGCAAGCCAATAAAACTCGAGTAGGTCAAGGGGTGATGACTTGAGCTAGGTTCAAAGAAATATTTTTCGACACTTATTTCCCAGAGAGTTCGAAGAATCAGATGGAAGTGCAATTCTTAGAACTGAAGCAGGGATCAATGGTTGTGTCGGAGTATGCCGCGAAATTTAACGAGTTGGCAAGGTTCACGCCATATCAAGTCAACACAGATGAGCACAAGACTAGGAGGTTTGAACAGGGCCTAAAGCCCTGGTTGTACAGTAGGGTCTCCATATTTCATCTTAAGATATTTACAACGGTGCTGGAAAAGGCGATTCTAGCTGAGGGTGGAGGCAAGGCTGTAACGAAGTATAATCAAGAATAGAGAAAGATGAAGAGTGAGGGTGAAGTTAAAAATGGTAGTGGTAGTGGAGGAAATGGTGTGAGGGTGAAGTTAAAAATGGTAGTGGTAGTGGAGGAAATGGTAGTAATAATCTGAAAAAAAATGGAATGGAAATGTGGGTGCTGGAAACCAGCAGGGTAACCAGCAGAAGAAGAAGTTTGAAGCATGCGCTACATGTGGAAGGTATCACACTGGCATGTGTTTAAGGGGGAAACTAGTATGCTTTAACTGTGGCCAGGAGGGTCACATCACCCCAAATTGTCATCAACCCATGAAGAATGCTTGCTACACCTGCGGGTCAAAGGATCATTTTGCTCGCGAGTGTCCTAAGAAGAAATCTGGTGAGACAACAGGAAACAAGGGAGGTAGCAGTGGAGGTACATTGACTATTGCTGGACCAACGTCATCGAACAAACCCACATCCAGAACCTTCAACATGACGGTGCAGGACACGATGCAATCAAAAGATGTCGTGTTAGGTATTATCTCAATCAATGATATAAATGCATATGTATTATTTGATTCGGGTGCTACTTGCTCGTTTATATCTGATGAATTTGCAAAGAAGTTAGAATTGCCTAGGGAGGAGTTGAATTTCCCTTTACACATAGAAATTGCGAATAGGGAGGTAATCCCTGTTAAATTCGTATACAAGAATTGTAGGGTGAATATTAAGGAGAATATTATGACAGTAGATTTAATTCCAATAAAACTAGGAAAGTTTGATGTTATATTGGGAATGTATTGACTATTCAATTATGGAGCGATAATTGATTGCCAAAAGAAATGTGTAAACCTTATAACTCTGTTAAAGGTAGTTTTCTATTGTAGTAAATCGCCTAAACAAGCGAGATGTCTGACGATTATGTATGCCAAAAAGTTATTGAGTTAAGGCTGTGTAGGATACTTAGCTTACATAGTCGATACTCAGAAGAAGAAGGGTGTGAAACTAGTGGAGCTACCAGTGGTTAGGGAGTTTGTGGATGTATTTCTGGAAGATTTTCTAGGACTTTCGCCTGACAGAGAGATCGAGTTTGTAATCGATTTAGTGCCAGGAACTGCTCAAATATCAAAGGCCCCGTACAGAATGGCTCCGGTAGAGATAAAAGAACTGATGGTGCAATTACAAGAACTGTTAGACAAGAAATATATTCAGCTAAGTGTATCACCGTGGGGAGCGCCGATGTTATTCGTGAAGAAGAAGGATGGGTCAATGCATCTTTGTATTGATTATAGGGAATTAAACAAAGTCACCATTAAAAATAAGTACCCGTTGCCAAGAATAGATGACTTGTTTGATCAATTTTAGGGTGCTAGATACTTCTCCAAAATAGATTTGAGAAGCGGGTATCACCAATTGAAAGTAAGGAAGGAGGATGTACCGAAGACGACATTCAGAACTTGGTATGGACATTATGAGTTTTTGGTAATGTCTTTTGGTTTGACCAATGCCCCTGCTGCATTCATGGATTTGATGAACAGGGTGTTTAAATTATTTTTAGATAAGTTTGTGGTGGTATTTATCGATGATATTTTGGTGTACTCCAAATCTCAAGAAGAACACGTGGAACATTTGCCTTTGACGTTGGAGACGTTAAGGAAGGAAAAGTTGTACGCAAAATTCTCTAAGTGTGAATTTTGGCTAGAACGTGTGCAATTTCTGGGACATGTAATTGATAAAAATGGGATTTCAGTGGATCCATAAAAAGTCAAAGCCGTGATAAATTGGGAGTAACCAAGAACTCCATCAGAAGAAAAAATTTTCTTGGGATTGACAGGATATTATAGACTGTTTATTCAGGATTTTTCCAATATTACCACTCCGTTGATAAATTTGACGAGAAAATCTGTAAAATTTGTTTGGACGGAAAAGTGCAAAGTGAGTTTTAAGGAATTGAAGAAGAGGCTCAGTGTGGCACCTGTGTTGTCATTACCAGATAATACAGGAAACTTTGTGGTGTATAGTGATGCCTCACATAAAGGGTTAGGTTGTGTCCTTATGCAAAATGGCAAAGTCATTGCGTATGCATCAAGACAATTAAAGGACTACGAGAAAGGGTATCCGACTCATGACTTAGAGTTGGTGGCGGTGGTATTTGCTCTAAAGATATGGAGACACTATCTCTATGGAGAGAAATGTGAGATCTACACAGACCATAAGAGTCTGAAGTATATTTTCACACAGAAGGATCTCAACATGCGTCAAAGGAGATGGTTCGAATTAATAAAAGATTACAATTGTGAAATCTTTTATCATCTGGGTAAAGCTAATGTGGTTGCCGATGCTTTGAGCAGGAAAGGTCGGGAAAAGTTGATGTTGTTAACCAACCAGGAGGAGCTTATTTCAGCAATGGCAAAATTAGAGCTGAAAATAAAATTTCCAAAAGAATCCGATGAAAGATTGTTCTAGATGGAATCTAGTCCAACTTGGGTGGATAAGGTAAATAATTCTCAACTACAAGATGAGGAATGTAGAAAAATAAAGAAAAGTATGGTTGAGGATAATGAGGTAAAGTACAAGGTTGATACTGAAGGAGTGCTAAGATTCGAGGGACGAATTTGAGTTCTAGCAGTATCAGATATTAAAGAAGAAATCTTGACAGAAGCTCATAACTCAAGATATTCAATTCATCCGAGAAGTACGAAAATGTATCAAGATTTGCGGCGACATTTTTGCTGGCCAAATATGAAAAGAGATGCTGCAGAATGTGTCACAAAATGCTTGACATGTCAGAGAGTGAAGGCTAAGCATCAGAGACCAAGTGGATTACTTCAACCGTTAGAAATACCAGAATGGAAGTGGGAGCATATCATAATAGATTTTGTGGTAGGTCTTCCAACGACTCAAAGAGGATGCGATGCGATATGGGTGATAGTGGATAGATTAACCAAATCAGCACACTTTTTCCCAATAAAGATTAGATTTAATCTTGATCAGCTGGCAAAATTGTACGTTAAGGAGATCGTTGCGAGACATGTAGTTCTAGTATCAATTGTGTTAGAAAGAGATCCGAGATTCACATCAAACTTCTGGAAGGTACTACAAGAATGCATGGGAACATAATTAAAAATGAGCACGGCGTACCATCCGCAAGCCGATGGTCAAATTGAACAAACAATCCAAACGTTAGAAGATATGCTTAGAGCATGCATCATGGATTTCAAAGGGAGCTGGGACGATCATCTATCGTTGGCAGAATTTGCCTACAATAACAGTTACCATGCAATCACTGGCATGCCTCCTTATAAAGTATTGTACGGCAGGAAGTGCAGAACCCCACTATGCTGGAATGAAGTTGGTGAACGTTAATTGTTAGAACCGAAATTGGTACAACAGACCGCTAAAATTATCAAACTCATCAGAGCAAGACTGGTAGCTACTCAAGATAGACAAAAGAAGTATGCTGATCCACATAGATAAGATCGCGAATTTGACGTAGGAAATTTTGTTTTCCAGAAAGTTTCTCCTTGGAAGGGGAAGATTCGTTTTGAAAGAAAGGAAAGCTAAGCCTAAGGTTTATTGGACCCTTCAAGGTACTACGAAGAGTGGGAGAAGTAGCTTACAAGGTAGCTTTACCTCCAGAATTAGAACATGTTCACAACGTTTTTCATGTGTCGGTGTTGCAACCCTACAAACCCGACTACAAACATGTGATCGAATATGAACCGTTATAGTTCAATAAAGATTTATCTTATGACGAGGTTCCTATACAGATAGTTAACAGGAAAGAACAAGTGCTCAGGAATAAAGTGATACCTTCTGTGAAGGTGATATGGAGGAACCACAATGTCGAAAGGGCTACGTGGGAACTCGAAGATGAAATGATGAAGAACTACCCTAAGTTATTTGTTTAATCTGTGTCTTCGATTCTGGGGACAGAATCCTTGTAAGGAGGGAAGAATGTGACGAATGAATTGTTTGAGTTATGATTCTGGGGACAGAATCCTTGTAAGGCGGAAAGGATGTAACAATCCAGAATTTTATTTGTAATTTAAAATATTTATTAAATTAAATAAATATTTTATTGATGTGGTTGATGTTAGTAGATATTTGTGAATTAAATTTATTAGATAATATTCTAATTTAATTTAATTTAATAGTTGGAGAGTTGTTAAAGATTACATGAATTGCTATAGTGCTATTTTAATTTAATAATTAAAGTGGTATGTGAAATTATTAAATAAAATTATAATGATTTTATACTTTTGTGATATTTATTTAAATGGAAAATTTATTTAATATGTTGTAATTAGTTTATGTAACTAAGATTGGATATGAAAATCCAAATAAATAATATGGAACTATAAACTATAAACCAAATGATTTATTAAAATAAATTAAAGTAGTTTTAAATAGATTTACCCAAACAAGGCTTAAAGTTATTACTTCTTTATTTTAAAAGTGTTTTTGCCAAACAAAGCCTTATGACTTTTGAAATTTGAATTAAAATAATAATAAAAATAAAATAAAAATATAAATAAAATATATTAAATTTTTATAACTGATAATTTATTATAATCATTATTAAAACATCAGTTTTAGACGTTTGAGTTTATGTGCATTAGTTTTATGTTACGTGAAAAGAATTGGCCTAAGCCTAAGAAGAAGAGGAGAAGGGAGAGTTTACAGAGAAGAATTTGAGAGAAAGAGAGAGCTTAAGAAATGAGAGAAAGACTTCTGTGATTCCAAACAATATTGTGTTTTATCAAAGATTATCTCCAAGCAATTGAAGGTATAACCTCTCAACCTTGAATTTTACGTTTATTAAAAGAGTTCATGTTCTTGAGTTTCAATTTTCTGTAATTGCATGTTTGATAAATTGTTGGTAGATAAACTGATTTATAGTGTTTATTAACAAATTGTGATGTTAGAATTAACATCTAGACAAGGAATTAGTGTGCTAATTATGTTCAAAAGAAAGAAAATAGATTATAGTGACTATGTGTATATATATGGCTTATTTTGAAGTCAAAATTGATGTTTAATTCATAGTATAATGTATAAATTGGCTATTGATAGTGAAAATACTTGAAGAAACAAAAATAAAGTAATTGAAACTAAATGTTTTGGTTGAAAAACGAATTCATAGTGAGGAATTTAGTTATGAATGTCAAAAGAAGAGAAATAATAGAAATAGTGAAATTAAAGTTGTAATTTTGATGTTTATGTGGTTAGAAACGTGTTAGAAATATTAGTTTATGTTCCTATAAACATATTACAACTTGGGTAAGTTGGTATGGTTGTTAGAAAGGAGTTTTTAGGCCTAACTTGGCTTTCTGCCGTGTTCGGTCGCGAACTGTAGAAGGTACCCCCTCCCCAGCGAACTTTAATAGAGGTAAACCCCCGCCCCCGCGGGGGGGGGGGGGTGGTTTGACTTACATATGTTGAGAAAATTTGACCGGGTATGTTTTACTAAAATGGGCATAACGTTTTCATACGAACTCCGATTGATGCGATTTAAGATGATCTGGATCGAAGTCGAATAGACCTACAACCTTTATTTTTCAAGTTTTTCAATTTGATGTCGTTATTAGGTGTCAAAATGGCCATCTTAAGGACTGTTGTGCACTTAGATGTAATCGGAGGGCGTCGGAATGCACGAATGCAAGTGCAGTCCTTTGTATGTTAGTCTAACCTAATCTAAAGAGAATGATAACATGTTGAAAATGTAATAGGATGTTGTATCAAGTTGTTAATGTGTATATGGCGCAATGACATGTTAATTTAATTTGTTGTAATAGAGCTAAAATGTGATGCTCATGAAAAGATGTGATGTTGTTTACACTTAAACTTAGTTAGTGAGTTATACTAAAAGTGGAAAAGAAACTCATGAAGCTAATATTAGTGTAACTAATGAGTATTGTCAATACATATGGTATATGTAGGACTTTTGGTGAACGTGAGTAGTGATTGTTTAACCTACGCATGAGGCAAGTTCTCTAACTCCACTTTTACGATTGTGCAAGTGCTTACACCTTATTGATACATTGAGCAAGTTCCTAACCTTTCTTATATATATTTGTTCTAAATTGATTATATTCACGCAAACTCTTCAACCTAACTCTTACCTTGAGAAGGGTTCCTATCTTTATTTTGTTTCTTATTACGTAAGTTCCTAAATTCTGTTATTCTTATGTTAAGCAAGTTTTATTCCTCAACTTGTTATTAATCACGCACGTTAATTAACCCACTTCTTTTATTGAGTAAGATTATAGTCTTAGCTTATTGTTGTTCAATCAAGGTTGTTATAATATTCAATGTCTACGCTTTCTAGTTCATTTCTAAAACATGATTGCGATGTATAATGTTGATTTCTCTTATGGCTCATGATTATTCCATAGCATATTGTTATCACACTTTTGATTCAACTAATCCTTAGTTGATGTTCGTTAAACTCTAAATTACCCTTGAAGCTTATTCGTACCAAACTTACTTTGTTGCGGACTTGTATTCTAAAACTGAGAAGGACAACTCTATAATAGGGGATTATTACGCGAAGTGTTTAGATGTTCGTGCACAATAAATGGTACGAAGGGCTGATCACCCTAAGTACGGAGAGTTCCTACAGTATGACTGTTTAGGTTAAAGTTGAAAGATTACTTATAACCTTAGACATAATTCATGATTTTGTGACCCTCAGATATATTTCATATTTTGAACTTTGTTCTTGTTATCATTGATAAAGTATTATTCAATCCTGTTGAGCCTAGTTATTGGCGGTTATTATGTTGTTATTATTCATTACTATTCCAAGTGGGCATTTGTTTTGCTCACTCTTGCATAAATATAATTATTGTAGCTAAGGTTGAGAAGGTCGATGAACCTACCACTTGCAAAGGAAAAGGAAAAATGAGCAAGTGACGAAGATTTGTAATTTATTTAATGTCATGATGATAGACTTTATTTTTTTAAATGATGTGATGTAATTATTTTATTTTCGCACTTGATTTATGTTAAAAGTTAGATAACTTGGGAGACTTATTGAATTAATGATGTAACCCTTTTAATGGGAGGATTTATGGTTTAAATGTTACTATATTTGGGTAGTTAGATGTGAATGCATGAAAAGTGAACACCAAGTCTTGTGAAAATGAAGTACTTAGATTTGGGGGTGTCACATCCCTTGCTAATACAACTGTTGAAATCTCTTGGTTACAGATTCTTTATGGTGACTTAAGAATTTATTTAAAAAATCCTCTAGTGATTTGGTGTGATAACTTGGGTGCCACATATCTAGCTTTTAATCCCATTTTTCACGCATGCACGAACAAAATACATTGAGATTGAATTTCACTTTGTCCATAAAATAGTTACTAAAGGAAAGCTGCACGTTTGTTATGTCCTATTGTGAATTAGGTAATTTTACTAAAGTTTTGTGTTGCCCGTGATTTCAGTTCCTTCAAGACAAGCTGACAATTCTTCCACCCCCATTAGCTTAATGGGGGTATTGAACCAAGTCTCTAAGACTTTCATCAGTAGTTTGACTTATCAAGTCTTTAGAACTACTGTGAACAAAATTCTATAGGACTCTTATCTCTGGTTAAATGTGTTTGTAACAAATTCTATCTTGTATTATAATCCATGTAACAAATATTATCAAAATACTACTATATATATATATATATATATATATATATATATATATATATATGCATACAGTGGCCTTTGGTATGTGATGAGTGCATAATATTCTATGATTATGATTCCTTTATCTTTAGTTTTAATGCATGTTTTATGTGTATATTGTTAGTTCCCAGAGGCACAATAGTTATCTAGAAGGGGGGTTAAATAGATATTTTAAAATTTTCTTTTTCAAAATACTTTGTCAGATTTGTTAATAAATTAACCACAACGAAATATATGATTTGTGTGTTCCCCTTTAAGATAATCCAAGTTAATTATAGGTGATAAGCAGTTATGATAGATATAATAGTTATAGTAAGAATATAAAAAATATAGTGATTTTAAGTGGTTCAGAGCACTCAAGGCTCCTAGTCCACTCTTCTACTTCTCGAGTAGAAAATCCACTAAGGATGTCTTTACAATTCTTTGAACCACTCAGATTCCTTCAAGATCAGCAGTCTTAGAACTTCTTAATTCACTTAGAGCTCTTCAAGTCCAGCATACTTGGAACTTCTTAGTTCACTTTATGAGAGTTGAGTTCTTGGGTTGTGTTACTCAGTTGCCGTTAAGCATATGTTCGAAAGAGTTGAGTAACTGAGTAAGATTTCTTTCTACATCGTAGAGTTGAGTGTTGAGTGTTCTTCAGCTTTTGTTGTGTACTTGCTTACTTGTTGCATCTGTGTTTGATTTTTATATAAAGGAGCCTTTGAAATATGTCCGTTTGAAGGCATCCGTTGAAGCATTAAATGCATCAGACATTTCTAAGCACAGATGGTGACTTCCTGGAAATATGTTGTTCAGCCGACTGACCCACTGACACATCAGACTACTATCTCACCTAACAACTGAAAAGATGTTTTCAGCAGGCATGCAGTCCTTTCCTTAGCTTCTTTAATACGCTTCTTTGATATATACTAAGGATGAGTGTTGGATCATTAGAATTCCCGAAAGCCTCAACGTCTATAATTCATTCCTCATTTATTGTATCTTATTCTTAAACAAATGGATAGGGCTTGATGCTTTTGATGCTGATAGGAGATACACTACGATCATGATCGTGGTGTCTTGTCGTATTCGTGCTTGATTCAGCTTGATAGAAGAGAACACTACAATTTCTCTTAAGCACTGGTAGACTATGATCCTTGAATTGCTTGTTTGTGCAGACTCTACGCTTCCGAGAGCAGACTACGATTCTTGACTTGGCTCGGCAGGCTCTTGGACCAACTTTACAATTCCGAGTGAGGCCCTCTAAAGCAGACTACGATTCTGTAGCAACTTTCTCGATACCCTACGATTCTGTCTTGGCTTCTACAATCTCTCGATTGACTCGACAGACAACGATTTTGTTGATGCCTATCTATTACATCTTAAAACATAGATCAACCTAACATTTTTGATCTTTTCTTCTATACATTCATTTATAGAATGATAAACATTAAGCATAAATCAACCTAACAATTTTTATCTATCGCCTAAGTCCTTGTACATATGTTCTTTGAATGACTTTATATATAAGAATGTTTACTTACTTTCAACATCAAATTTTAATATTCAATTCCCAACAATCTCCCCCTATTTGATGTTGATATAAACAAGGATATTTGTATCATAATCATCAATTTCTAAATGCAGGATGCTAGAAAGTAAATATGACTTAGTGTTTCAGTGAGCAACTGAAATCTCTAGAGAATAAGCATGAATTTATTGATGTTGTAAAACAGATATTGCATTATAGCATAGTTACATCAATAAGAAATAAATTTTATCTTATCTCTATCTCCTCTGCCTTTTTCTTCTTAGAGGATTGGCATGCTCTGCAGCTCTCCTTCTCCTGCTGGCTTCATCTCTCCATGCAATATCTTCCACCTCGCTTTGACTTAGCCATTCTCCATGATCATGTCTGTTTATAAAGGCATGGTCTTCAATCGGCATATTTAAGCCAGTAGTGGATACCCATTGTGAGCTAGGAGATGGCCCTGGACTCTTTAGCGGTTGCGCCATGAGAATTGGTTGGCGCTGCTGCTGTTCAGGTCGTGGAGTCTAATAACGAGGCTGTCTTGTGGGAGGATTCCTTGAAGATTGAGAAATTTTTTTCCTCTTCTTTTTCCTTTCTCTCCTTCCATTTATTCTCCCTCTTTATATCAGCATCAAGGGTTCGATTGTCTTCTGACAGACGATTCACGCCTTGGACAAGTTCATGGAGCTGATTCCTGGATTAAGCAATGTCTTCACGATTTTTTAGAACTAAAGAATCAGTTTGATACTTGTGCTTTTATAGAATGGCCAAGACAATGTCTGCTTGTTGTATCTGACTCATAGAGTATTCTTGGATTTCTTTAATGGAAGATCGTAGGCTTGAGAGGCTTTCCATAACAAGTTTGTTTTGAGTTTCCTAAGTCTGCTGTAGAAGGATAACTACTTCCTTATGCTTCTGGGCAGATTGAAAGTGAATTTGATCCCTTTCATTTATGTTGTGGATCATTTCCTTGATGATCTTCCTAAACTTATTCGTGAGCTAAGAACTCAGATTGCTGGGAAGAGTGTTGGCAGCATCTATCAAGTGGTTCATCCTTGTATGAATATGCGGAGAGTGAGTTTCAAGATCTTCTTGAATGATGAACTAGACAACTTAGATTTGGTGGGAAGATCTGAGAGAAGCTCAAGTATTTACTGAGTGCCTGTAGAAGAGGCTATTGTATTTTGGTTTTACAGGTTTGAGAGAGCAAGATCAAAATAATTATTGGTTGAGGAGGAATGAATGTCCGAAGGAGGTGCAGGTATGGGGGTTTGAGTTGTGGGAGGAGAGGTTGTTGAAGCTGGTTGAGTAGGTGACTCAACGATTTGAGTAGGATCGATATTCGTAGAGTGAGAAATGGTTGAAGACTGTATTAATATGAAGTTAGGCATATTTGGTTCATCAGTTATAGAATGTTGGGATTTTGTAGCTGGAAATTGGTTTAATGGATGAAGAATCACTTCCAACCATCTTGACAATTCATAGAATTGGTTGAAGTTTGATAGAGGACAGTGACTAACTCTGAAAGATATGGGAATTGATTGTACCTCACATCCAATTTTTGAAGTAGGATGGTTAGTGATCAGCTTCTGAGCAAAAGTGAATTTACCTGGAAATCCATGAGCTAGAATTGTGATTGCTGGATAAGCTTTGAAGGTCCAGAACATGTGATCCCAGGAGTTGAGAATTTGGGCTCTGTGATAGGGCATCATTGGTAAGTAAGAGAACAGCTGATTGTAGTTGGCTCTCCTATATCCATCCCAGCCTACTGTTATTATCTCAACTTCATCAATCTCTTCTTCTTTGTCTTCATTGGAAATTTCCACCACTTCAAACATCTTTTCATTTCTTACCTGCTCTTTAGCTTTTTCTACCTCCATAGCTTCCACACCTTCCATTTCCACATCTTCTTGCATCTCCCCCTCAGCCGTAGCACTTTCTGGCACAGGGACTTCGAGAGGCTCCCCCTCAATTTGATCATTCATTTGTTCTTCAGGCAGCTCCCCCTCAATATGAGTTGCATTCTCCTCAAAGGCTTCTGGAAGCTCTTATTCAGCAGCTATTCTTCTATCTTCGTCCTTTAAAACTTCTTCATTGACAAGAATGTATTTCTTTACAAGCTTTCTTTTTGTCTTTCTGGGCTGAGCCTCAGCCTTAACACTCTCTTCAACTTCAGCTCTGTCAGTTGGTTTGGGCTGAGATACTGCTGCAGTATCCACCTCTGGAGTGCTTATAAGGATGGACTCTATGATCGGTAATGACTCTACGATAGAGGTGAGTGAAGACTTCTCTGTTTTGTGGTTGCGTTTTCCCTTCTTAAGCAGCAGAGAGATGGTGGCCCTATCTTCTTCCTCTTCAGATTTTTGCTTCTTCTTCTTCATTTCCTTCATAATTTCAGTGCTCAAACTTTCTTGGGGCACATTAGAGGTTGAGCCTTGAGGCTCTTCTGTTGCTTGAACATTCAATTTCCTCTTACCTTTGCTTTTTTTGGTCAAAGCAATGAGTTCCTATTGATTGACTTCTTCTTCTTCTTCGACTTCTTTCACAACTGGCATGTTTCCTGGTAACCCAGATATCTTTGTTTCACCAGTCCTTCCACTGGATTCAGACATCATCCTTACATTTTCTGTAGGGTTTCTTTTCTAGTTTTGAAATAGCTGCTGGGTCATTCTTCTGTTGGGGTTGATGGGTTCTCCTTCCTTATCCCCAATTTTGTCACCCAAAGCAGATTGCAGAATTATGATTATGTACCTGCCATATAGCATTTTTTCAGAGCTCTTTATTTTTTTTGAGCTGAGCATTCACTTTTCGATCCAATCTATGAGCAGAGCCCCATAGTTGAGTTGAATTCTGAAGCAGATTGCTGTCATGAGCTTTAGTTGGACTTCATTCATAGAGTCGTGGCCAGAGCTTTTACAACATATACACTTTCCAACAATGTCAACGAGAAATTCATATTTCTGGGGAAACTCTTTCTTCTTGTGCCCCTTGATAGTCTGAGACTTCGTGTGGTGCATCTTCTTCAGACCTTCATGGAAGTCGATGACACTCATAGATGATAGTCCCTTTAATTTAAAACCTAGGGCTAAGTTTATATCTTCATCTTTGAGTCTAATCTGCTCCCCCTTGACTCTTGTAGTGATAATGTTATCTTCAAAGACTCCATTGCAATAGAACTCTTTCACCAACTTCGGGTAGATCCTTGTTCTGGTACTCAGAGCTTCTTCAAGACTAACTTTCTTCATAAGAGTCAGAATCTTGTGGAACTATGGATCAGCTAACTTGAATTCATCGAAGCAGAGTTTGTAGCTAGATATAACATTGGAAGCAGCCATTAATTGATGTGATTTTCTTGAATAGAGGTTAGTTAATCGTTCTGAAAGCTAGGGTGTCTTCTGAGAGAGAGAGAGAGATGAATGAGCTTTTGAAATTCTGAGGTGAATTTACAAAAAGTATTTTCAAACTGTATTTGTAACTTCCCTCCTCACGATCTGAAGAGTGGGACATGTGTCGAGTTCTACCGGGCACCATGATTTTAAGTAACGTGGAAAGTACTGATTTGTCCTTAGCTCCTCCTGAGCTAGTGTATCCTTTGGGAAGACTACGATCGTTGAGGCTGCTCTACAATTGTTTAGGTCACTGTTGATCCTTCTCTATGATCATTGTCTCTCAAGGTCCTTGTGATGAACTCTGACTTAGCATTCCTTCTGGGTTAAGGTAGCTCAGGAAGGGCCAACCTCTTAGACTGAAACTAAGGGTCAGGTTTGTCCCTGAGGCGCTTATCAGAAGGGTTTCTTAGACTTGATAGGAATGATGTCATCACATGGTGCTTCTCTGCCATGTCGAGACTATTCTACGATCGTGGTTTCTATTTAGTCATCTCTACGATTTTAACATAACCTTTTTATCTGCATGGTTAACACAAACTAGAGCATATAGTTTATGGTTGTAGATTTAGCATACCTAACTCACTTATCAATTTATTAAATCTGGATTCATCTAAAGATTTTGTAAAGACATCAACAAGTTGATTTTTAGTAGGAATGTATTGTAAAGATATAGTTCTATTTTGGACATGATCCTTAATAAAATGATATCTTATCTCTACATGCTTAGTCCTAGAATGCATGATAGGATTATGTGTTATTGCTATGGCACTTGTGTTATCACAATGAGCATGTATAAATTTGAAATCAAACCCATAGTCTGCTAGCTAGTTTTTAATCCATAAGATTTGAGCACCAGCTGCCAGCAACAATGTATTCAGTTTCTGTTGTTGAGGTAGATACTGAGTTATACTTCTTGCTAAACCAGGACACAAGTCTGTTTTCTAGCAACTAACAAGTGCCACTGGTACTTTTTCAATCTATATTGCAGCCTGCAAAATCAGCATCTGTATATCCTGTCAGTTCAAAGGAGGATTGTGACGCCCCCAAAATAGGTATACATAACCCATTCGTAGTCCCCAAATACATGATACAGAATATAAATACAAACTTAATTATACAATTGTCGGGTAACATAAGCTGAGAGTATGGAAGAAAATATGATTTCTTACGAATATTGAACAAAAATAATATCCCTTACCTTCAAAGGAGAGTACTTTTGACTGGTAGGGCGGAGATATTTTTGAAGAAAACTTGCACTATTTTCTACACTCAAAGCTTCCTTAAACTCTAAAGAAATACGTTCAACATTATAGAAGAAGAATTCTCTGATTCTGGTGTGATTTTTAATTCTAAACTAAGCATCCTATTTATAGGAGAATGACTGGATACTATTTAGAAATTTTATTCATGGACTGCACAGTGACATATCACGGGCGCGAAGAAAAATTCGTCTAATTTTTCTAATTTTTACTATACAATTACTATGCATACACTATACAAACACTATGCATAATAAAATATAATATATTCTATTTTTCATAAAAACAAAATTTATTATAATATATATATATATATATATATATATATATATATATATATAACAAAACTGAGACAACTTCTACCGATAGTTTTGAAAAATGGGTAAATGGGGGGTCCATATAATAAGCCAAATTTATAATAAATACTTCATAAAATACCCCTCTATTTATCTTAATTCAGTTGGCTTCTCAAAATATATTTTTAATAAAATTCATCATTAATATTATAACTCACAATATTAATAATCAGATCATTCCCAGGAAAGAGGGGGCTTTTCGATAAGGATTTTTCCCTATTGGCGCACAATTAGGTGATCAAACCCCTTTCCTCGACAGAACTTTCTAGACATCGTCAATAATACAAATAATAATATGAATAACTTTGTTGTCTTAATTATTGATTTAATAATATAAAATATTGTGATAATAATTGAATCAACAACGTGAGATACTATGCAGCAATTACTGTGACAATAATTGAAATAAAGTGAGTGACTTCTCAAGTAAGCATCAATAATCAATACCGTGTGCTACTATGCAACAACGCGTATTACTGCACTTTTATCACCGTGTATTTCGACAGTTAACGGTAAAAATTTCTTTGTTATTTTTATAAAAAAATATTTATGTCGTTTTCTAACTTCGATAGTAATTTCATTGTGGGGTCTACCAATGATTGTGCTGTCGTACGAATATTTCCCGACCAATCGAATATTTTATAATAACTTGCTTACTTTATAAAATTTATAAATATTACCCACAACTATAACATTATATCAAATCCACACCATAATATTCAAAAATATATTTCGAGAAAAATTAATCTTTATTCATAAAAGTTGGGGTCTTACAACCTCCCCTTCTTATGAAATTTCGTCCTCAAAATTGGCGTACGTACCTGGTATGTCGAAGAGATGAGGATACCTTGATTTCATTTCGGATTCTAACTCCCAGGTCATTTCCTTAACATCGAGGTTTCTCCACAAAACTTTGACTTGAGGTATAACCTTGGAGCATAGAATATGTTCCTTCTTATCCAAGATTTTAACAGGTACCTCTTCATACGTTAAATCTTCCGCTATCTCATCTAGTTATAAATTAATAATGTGGTTCGGGTCTTCCACATATTTACGTAACATAGACATGTGAAAAATATTATGAACACGAGACATACTTGGTGGTAAGGCGAGTCTATAGGCCACAGTTCCTACTCGATCGAGGATTTTAAATGGCCAATGAATCAAGGATTGAGCTTTCCTCTCTTTCCAAATCTTATAACTCCTTTCCATGAAGCAACATTTAACAATACATGATCTCCAACATTGAATTCCACATCCTTTTGATGAAGATCATCATAACTCTTTTGTCGATCTTGTGAGGTTTTTATACGTTGTCAGATCATTTGAATCTTTTTCATTGTCATACGTACCAACTTCGATCCCAACAACGTTGCTTCACCCACCTCGTCCCAGCATACTGGAGAATGACACTTGCATCCATACAACGCCTCGAATAGAACCATACCGATACTTGCTTGATAACTGTTGTTGTAGGAGAATTCCACTAATGGCAAGAACTTGTCCCAACTTCCTTTGAAGTCAAGGACACAGAGTCTTAATAGATCTTCAAGAGTTTGAATAGTCCTCTCCGACTGCTCGTCCGTTTGAGGATGGTATGCTGAACATAATTGTAAATCTATGTCCATAGCTTTTTGCAAACTAACCCAAAATCGTGAAGTGATCTTGGGTATCGATCAGAAACTAAGGATACTGGCATACCATGCAGTCTTACAATCTCATTTATATATATACGAGCAAGATATTCAAGTGAATAAGTTTCTCGTATAGGTAGAAAATGAGCAGATTTAGTCAATCTATCAACAATGACCCAAATTGCATCTATGTCCTGAGAAACCTTGGGAAGACCAGTAACAAAATCCATGGTAATGTGCTCCCACTTTCATTCTGGAATTTCAAGTGGTTGCAATGGACCTTTTGGTACTTGATGCTCCGCCTTGACTCGTTAACAAGTTAGACACCTTAAGATAAACTCTGTGATCTCTCTTTTCATATTGCTCCACCAAAATGTATGTCGAAGATCACGATACATTTTGGTACTTCAGGATGGATTACAAACGATGTGTTTTGCGCTTTCATTATGATTTTATACTTTAAATCAGGGTCGTTAGGAACAAAAAGTCTAGAGTTGACTCGAAGTATTCCTTTTTCATATATTCTTACTTCCGAAATAGCACCTTTTTGCACTTTCTTCTTTATACGCATCAGTTCCAAGTCTGTAGCTTGAGCAGCTTTAACTTTATCGATTAAAGTCGGTTCTACTCGTATATTTGATATCAGCATGTAGGTCCCTGGAGTCTTTAACTCTATCTCCATTGTAAGGCCCCAACTTTTATAAATAAAGATGAATTTTCTATAAATATCATTTTTGAATATTATGGAGTTAATTTGATATAATGTTATAGTTGTGGGTAATATTTATAAATTTTGCAAAGTACGCAAGTTGTTATATAATATTCGATTGGTCGGGAATATTCGTTTTAACAGGGAATATTCGTACAACGACACAATCATTGGTGGACCCCACAACGAAATTATTGTCGGATTGAGAAAACGACAAAAATATTTTATGAAAAATAACGACGGAAGTTTTATCATTGATACTGTTAAACTACTCGGTAGTAAAAGTACAGTAATACGTGTGGTTGCATAGTAGTACACGGTATTGATTATTAATGCTTATGTGAGAAGTCACTCAGTTTGATTCAATTATTGTCAGTTAATAATATGAATTATTTAGCGATAATGAAGTTTTGTTTTATTCGTATTATTAATGTAATAAAACAGAAACATCTTTTTATATAAAACAAAATACTTTATTAAAGTTATTCTATAAATAGAATATATTATATTTTATTTAAAAGATTTTTCTTTAAATATGGACCGTCAGATTAAAGTAATCAATCTGGACCATTCATGGATTAGTTACTATGCATTCTATTTTTATATAAATAGCAGCTCATTCCTTCATTATTTCTTACGAATTCACTGAACTCTAGAGAGAGAAACTATAGAGAGAGAAAAGAAAAGTATTCTGCTACTTAACTACTTCCTTATTTTAGTTCTTCTTTAAAAGGTAAGGGGTGTTATTCTTTCTTATTCATGAAGAGAACTGTTGTTATTCCATTTCTTATTATTTTGTTGGAATAACCTGTATACGCGGTCTACCCTATACTTGGTGACATTCTTCTATTATTCTGTTGGAACATCCTGTCTGTGTGTTTTACACCGGACCTGGTTCCGTCTTTATTATTATTATGTTGGAACATCCTGTCTGTGTGTTTTACATCGGACCTGGTTCCGTCTTTATTATTATTCTGTTAGAACATCCTATCTGTGTGTTTTACACCTTACCTGGTTCCGTCTTTATTATTATTCTGTTGGAATATCTTGTTTGTGCGTTTTACGCCTGACCTGGTTCCATTATTTATTATTCTGTTGGAATAACCTGTCTGTGCGGTCTATCGCATGTATGGTGATTTCTTTTGTTATTTCATTCTTTATTATACTCAGTTGGTTAAGTTTTGACTTCTATACTCTATGAAATTTGTGGAATATCCTTGGTAATTACGTTTCATCCAGTATCTTTTCATAAAAATATTCTTCTAAGTATTCTTGAATTTTACTCCACAAAGCAGTATCTTGTTGACAATTTGGACGTTGTTAATTCGTGGATAAATTAATTCTTGAACTTGTTTTATTGAATTCTTATATCATTGTCATCATCCTCATGTTTATAAAATGTTGAAAGTCATCTGTGGCCTGTAGTGCATAGATGGACTTGATATGATTATGACCAGGGATTATTCGGTATAATCATGACCGTAATGTTACAAATGATGTGGTAAAAGTCCTCATTGGCCCGTAGTACATTGATGGACAGTTGTTGGCATGATCATGACCATTAATGAATACACGAATATCCTTGGCCGTAGTGCAGGGGTGATTCGATAATGTTGATTATTTTATTAAGCTGAGTCCCAGCGATAACAGTGTTGAAAAACCTTTTAAATCATAGAATATAGTAGATTTTATTTTCTACTTGACTCTTTTAATGGATTGCTTGTTTCGCTGCAGTTAAACTTGATGTTCGTTATATTTTATCAGTTTAACACTGTTGAAGGCTAATGATAATTTATTCTGCATTATCTTAGTCATAATATTTCTTACTGGGCTAGTTGAGCTCACCCTTTCTTTCAATGTTCTCATCAGGAAATGAGAATATAGCTGGGACGAGTCGGGGAACGGAGTGATGGACCAGATGATAGTATTAGTAGTCCTCACTATTCTGTTAAATAGTGTGACAATAATTGTATTGAGGACTCCTTTTGAGTTTGTATAGTCTCTAGTAGACAATAATTGTATTCAAACTCACAGTTATGTTTTGTCGTATTGTACACGACAGTTGTATTAGTAAGTTGTATTTGTATTCTGTACCATGTATCTGACGACCCAAGATGGGTGATGTATGCCTAATTTTGGGGGCTTCACATCCATCCTTTGTAAGTCATACCAAATAGGCCTTTACGTTGATAATATCGTATTCGTTCCTGCATATGATCTTCTTCTCAACGCGTCAGCTACCACATTTGCTTTTCCAGGATGGTATTGAATGGTATGATTGTAATCTTTTAACAGCTCGAGCCAACGTCGTTGCTGCATGTTGAGTTCCTTTTGGATGAAAAAATATTTGAGGCTTTTATGATCCGTATAGATCTCCTGTAAAGACCCCAACTTTTTATAAATAAAATCAAATTTCCTCGAATTATTATTTTGAATAATAAGGTGTTAATTTGATATAATGCTTTGGTTATGGGTGAAATGTGCAAATTTTACAAAATAAGCAAGTGGTTATAAAATATTCATTGTTGTCGGGGAATATTCGTTTAGTCGTGGAATATTCTTGCTGTCGGGGAATATTCGTACGACGGCGCAGCCATTTGTGGGCCCCATAACGGAAAACGGTCGGATGGAGAAAATGACAAGTTTAAGTTTTTACAAATAACGGCGTAGTAGTTACCGTTAACACTGTTGAAATACCCGGTGGTTAAAATACAGTAATACGCGTGGTTGCACATTAGCACACGGTATTGCACAGTATTTTTGAATTATTGATTCTTACGTAAGAAGGCACTACTCAATAATTGTTACAGTAATTACTGTTCAATATTTTATTTTATTAATTCAATAATTGCTATGTTGATATTTTATATTATTGTTGTCTCAATAATTATCACTTCAGAGTATTTGTGACAGCCCCAAATCCGGGTCCCAAATCACCGCGGATCTGGTACAATCATTCTACAACTATTGCGGAAGATATAAACATAAATTGTTTATACATTACATTACACACTATTCTCCAAGGTCGAGTAACCTTAACTTATACACAATTCATAACTTAACTAACACATAACATTATTATTATACAACTATTACAAAACTAATCGCACATATTAACTTTACGTTGTAACTGTCTTTAGCCTTTCCTTGTATCCGACGCATTCGCCTTAATCTGTAATATTTTATCATGATATAGCAAGGGCGAGCATAAGGATTGCCCATCAAGTTTAGGTTCAATAATATAACGATATATCATGATTGAAAGAGTCAGAATAATAAGCTGGCTATAATTCAACAATATAATTGTGAACTAGCATGAACAAACTTTTGACTGAACCAGTATATAACATGAACAAATTTATCTGAACCAACTGGTAATGAAGGTGATCAGCCTTTCATACCTGACTTATACATGCAATATGTACAGAGTACAATTTTACATGGCAATCAGCAATGATTAACCATAAGCATATCTGAATGAAACAACTCTTAATAGAGTTAAGTAAAAATAAACTTGCCTGAATCGTTGATTACCGCCACGCAATTTATAACGTGTTATATGAAGACCTAATATTAGTAATATAGAAATCCAATATTAGAATAACATCTTCACAATATAATACTATTATATATACATAAAAAGAATAACCTAAACACATAACACATAACCCTATCAGTCTATAACACACATAAGAATCAGTATCAGGTAAAACTATTTTAGTCTGACTTGTATCCGACAAAAGTTCTAATGTCCCGACGGTCTAGTCGGACAATTCACGAGTTTAAGTTCAACTAAACTATGTCTTAACACTTAACAATTAACTCAGATAATTTAAATAACAGTCAAAATATTTTCCGTAAGCTCGTAATAATTTTCACATAATTATCACTATTTATCATAAATTTTTAATCATTAAAATCGTATTTATATAATATAAATACCACATAATTCTTTTATCATTAATATTTATTTATTATCAAATATTAATGAAAATCATCACATAATATTATAATATATTTATTGTGACGCCCCCAAAATTAGGTATACATCACCCATCTTGAGTCGTCAGATACAAAGTACAGAATACAAATACAACTTACTAATACAACTGTCGTGTACAATACGACAAAACATAAACTGCGAGTTTGAATACAAATATTATCTTCTAGAGTATTCATACTCAAAAGGAGTCCTCATTACATTTATTAACACACCATTACATAGAATAGTGAGGACTACTAACTAATACTATCATTCGGACCATCACTCCGTTCCCCGATTTGCCCCAGCTACGTTCTCATTTCCTTAAGAGAACAGTGAAAGAAAGGGTGAGCTCAACTAGCCCAGTAAGAAATATTATGACTAAGATAATGCAGAATAAATTATCATTAGCCTTCAACAATGTTAAACTGATAAAATATAATAGACATCAAGTTTAACTGCAGCGGAACAAGCAATCCATTAAAAGAGTCAAGTAGAAAATAAACTCTACTATCTTTTATGATTTAAAAGGTTTTTCAACACTGTGATCGCTGGGACTCAGCTTAATAAAATAATCAACATCATCGAATCACCCCTGCACTACGGCCAAGGATATTCGTGTATTCATTAACGGTCATGATCATGTCAATAACTGTCCATCAATGCACTACGGGCCAATGAGGACTCTTACCACATCATTTGTAACATTACGGTCATGATTATACCGAATAATCCTTGGTCATAATCATACCAAGTCCATCTATGCACTACAGGCCATAGATGACTTTTAACATTTTATAAACATGAGGATGATGACAATGATATAAGAATTCAATAAAACAAGTTCAAGAATTAATTTATCCAAGAATTAACAACGTCCAAATTGTCAACATGATACTGCTTTGTGGAGTAAAATTCAAGAATGCTTAGAAGAATATTTTCATGAAAAGATACTGGATGAAACGCAATTATCAAGGATATTCCACAAATTTCATGGAGTATAGAAGTCAAAACTTAACCAACTGAGTACAATAAAGAATGGAATAACAAAAGAAATCACCATGCATGCGATAGACCGCACAGACAGGTTATTCCAACAGAATAATAAATAATGGAACCAGGTCCGGCGTAAATGCACAGACAGGATATTCCAACAGAATAATAAATAATGGAACCAGGTCCGGTGTAAAACACACAGACATGATGTTCCAACAGAATAATAACAAAACGGAACCAGGTCCGGTGTAAAACACACAGACAGGATGTTCCAACAGAATAATAATAATAACGGAACCAGGTCCGGTGTAAAACACACAGACAGGATGTTCCAACAGAATAATAATAAAGACGGAACCAGGTCCGGTATAAAACACACAGACGGGATGTTTCAACAGAATAATAGAAGAATGTCACCAAGTATAGGGTAGACCGCGTATACAGGTTATTCCAACAGAATAATAAGAAATGGAATAACAACAGTTCTCTTCATGAATAAGAAAGAATAACACCCCTTACCGTTTTAAAGAAGAGCTGAAGTAAGGAAGTAGTTAAGTAGCAGAATACTCTTCTTCTCTCTCTCTATAGTTTCTCTCTATAGCTTCTCTCTCTAGAGTTCAGTGAATTCGTAAGAAATAATGAAGGAATGAGCTGCTATTTATAGAAAAATAGAATGCATAGTAACTAATCCATGAACGGTCCAGATTGATTACTTTAATCTGACGGTCCATATTTAAAGAAAAATCTTTTAAATAAAATATAATATATTCTATTTATAGAATAACTTTAATAAAGTATTCTGTTTTATATAAAAAGATGTTTCTGTTTTATTACGTTAATAATACGAATAAAACAAAACGTCATTATCGCTAAATAATTCATATTATTAACTGACAATAATTGAATCAAACTGAGTGACTTCTCACATAAGCATTAATAATCAATACCGTGTGCTACTATGCAACCACACGTATTACTGTACTTTTACTACCGAGTAGTTCAACAGTAACAATGGTAAAACTTCCGCCGTTATTTTTAATAAAATATTTTTGTCGTTTTCTCAATCCGACAATAATTCCGTTGTGGGGTCCACCAATGATTGTGCCGTTGTACGAATATTCCCTGTTAAAACGAATATTCCCCGACCAATCGAATATTATATAACAACTTGCGTACTTTATAAAATTTATAAATATTACCCACAACTATAACATTATATCAAATTAACTCCATAATATTCAAAAATGATATTTATAGAAAATTCATCTTTATTTATAAAAGTTGGGGTCTTACAACCTCCCCTTCTTATGAAATTTCGCCCTCGAAATTAGGGTACGTACCTGGTATGTCGAAGAGGTAAGGATACCTTGATTTTATTTCAGATTCTAACTCCCAAGTCATTTCCTCAACATCGTGGTTTCTCCACAAAACTTTGACTTGAGGTATAACCTTGGAGCGTAGAATATGTTCCTTCTTATCCAAGATTTGAACAGGAACTTCTTCATACGTCAAATCCTCCGCTATTTCGTCCGGTTCTAACTCAATAATGTGGTTCGGGTCTTCCACATATTTGCGTAACATGGATATGTGAAAAACGTTATGAACACGAGACATACTTGGCGGTAAAGCGAGTCTATAAGCCACAGTTCCTACTCGATCGAGGATTAAAAATGGACCGATGAATCGAGGATTGAGCTTTCCTCTCTTTCCAAATCTCGTAACTCCTTTCCATGGAGCAACACGTAAGAACACATGATCTCCTACATCAAATTCCACGTCCTTTCGATGAAGATCAACATAACTCTTTTGTCGATCTTGTGAGGTTTTTATACGTTGTCGGATCGTTTGAATCTTTTCTGTAGTCATACGTACCAACTCCAGTCCCAACAACGTTGCTTCACCCACCTCATCCCAGCATACTGGAGAACGACATTTTCTTCCATACAATGCTTCGAATGGAGCCATGCCAATACTTGCTTGATAACTGTTGTTGTAGGAAAACTCCACCAATGGTAAGAACTTGTCCCAACTTCCCTTGAAGTCAAAGACACAGAGTCTTAATAAATCTTCCAGAGTTTGAATAGTCCTCTCTGATTGTCCGTCCGTCTGAGGATGATATGCTGAACTAAATCGTAACTCCGTGCCCATAGCTTTTTGTAAACTAACCCAAAATTGTGAAGTGAATCTTGGGTCTCGGTCAGAAACTATGGATACTGGCATACCATGCAGTCTTACAATCTCGTTTATGTACATACGAGCAAGACGTTCAAGTGTATAAGTTTCTCGTATCGGTAAGAAATGAGCAGACTTGGTCAATCTATCAACAATGACCCAAATCGCATATATACCTTGAGAAACCTTAGGAAGACCGGTAACGAAATCCATGGTAATGTGCTCCCACTTCCATTCTGGAATTTCAAGTGGTTGCAATGGACCTTTTGGTACTTGATGCTCCGCTTTGACTCGTTGACAAGTTAGACACCTTGAGATAAACAACGCTATCTCTCTCTTCATATTGCTCCACCAAAATGTATGACGAAGATCATGATACATTTTGGTACTTCCAGGATGGATTGCAAACGGTGTGTTGTGCGCCTCCATCATGATTTCATACTTTAAATCAGGGTTGTTAGGAACACAAAGTCTGGAGTTGACTCGAAGTATTCCTTCTTCATCGATTCTTGCTTCCGGCATAGCACCTTCTTGCACTTTCTTCCTCATACGCATCAGCTCCAGGTCTGTAGCTTGAGCAGCTTTAACTTTATCGATTAAAGTTGGTTCTACTCGTATATTCGCCATCATCACATGGGTTCCTGGAGTCTTTAACTCTATCTCCATCCTTTGCAAGTCACACAAAATGGGCCTTTGTGTTGACAATATTGCACTCGTACTTGCATATGATCTTCTACTCAATGCGTCAGCTACCACGTTCGCTTTTCCAGGATGGTATTGAATGGTATGATCATAATCTTTCAACAGTTCAAGCCAACGTCGTTGTCGCATGTTGAGTTCCTTTTGAGTGAAGAAATATTTGAGGCTTTTATGATCCGTAAAGATCTCCACCTTCTCCCCATACAAGTAATGCCTCCAAATTTTAAGTGCAAAGACAACAGCTGCCAACTCTAGATCATGAGTAGGATAATTCCTCTCATATTCCTTGAGTTGTCTTGATGCATAGGCTATGACTTTTCCATGTTGCATGAGAACGCATCCCAACCCTTTGCTCGAAGCATCACTGTAGATGACAAATCCCTCCGAGCCAGATGGTATTGTTAGAACAGGTGCTGAAATGAGTCTCCTCTTGAGTTCTTGAAAACTTTGCTCACATTCTTCGCTCCAACCGAACTTTGTATCTTTCCGAGTCAGCTGAGTTAATGGAGTAGCGATTCGAGAAAATCCTTCCACGAATCTCTGATAATAACCAGCTAAACCAAGAAAGCTACGTACTTCGGTCACTGATTTAGGTTGCTCCCAGCTTTGAATAGCTTCAATCTTTGCCGGGTCAACCGATATTCCACGACTTGATACTACGTGCCCAAGGAATGCTACCTCCTCCAGCCAGAACTCGCATTTCTTCAACTTGGCATAAAGCTTGTATTCACGAAGCTTTTGGAGTACTAGCCTCAAGTGTTGCTCATGATCTTCACGACTTTTGGAATAAATAAGGATGTCATCAATAAAGACGACCACAAAGTGATCCAAATATTCCTTGAATACCCGGTTCATCATATCCATGAAGGCAGCAGGAGCATTAGTCAATCCAAAGGACATGACTAGGAATTCATAATGCCCGTACCGAGTTCTAAAAGCCGTCTTTGGAATATCCTCAGTTCTAACCTTCAGCTGATGATATCCAGAACGAAGATCGATCTTTGAAAAGAATTGTGCTTCTTGCAACTGGTCAAACAGGTCATCAATACGTGGCAATGGGTACCTATTTTTGATGGTGACATGATTCAACTCCCGATAATCAATACAAAGTCGCATACTTCCATCTTTCTTCTTCACGAATAGCACAGGAGCACCCCAAGGAGAAGTACTAGGACGAATAAAGCCAATGTCTAACAATTCCTGCAGTTGGATCTTTAACTCCTGAAGTTCAATAGGAGCCATTCGATATGGGGCTTTGGAAATGGGTTTTGTACCGGGTTCAAGGTCGATACAAAATTCAATTTCACGCTCTGGGGGTAGGCCAGGAAGTTCTTCAGGGAATACGTCAGGGAATTTATTAACAATAGAAATATCATTCAAAACTGACGTATTTTTGTTTAGATCCGTGACATGAGCTAAGAAAGCTTGACATCCGTTTTTTAATAAACGAATAGCTTTATGGCTTGAGATGACAGCGATTGATTTTAATGGTTTGGTTGCTTGAATTCGCATAATAGGTCGATTAGGAATATGAAAGCTAACAACCTTACGAAAACAATCAATTTTTGCATGATGAGTAGTTAACCAATCAATCCCTAGAATCACGTCAAATGCAAGTATTTTTAATGAAATAAGATCGACAGGTAATGTGTGGGTACCAACTTGAACCAAACAAGACTTATAAATCGTAGATGTAATTAAGGTTTCTCCCAATAGAGTTTCAACAGATAAGTCAAAGTCTAATTTCTCCGGAATCAAATTTAATCGATGAGCGCAAGTAGGAGAAATAAAAGAATGGGTAGAACCGGTATCAAATAAAGTATAGACTTCGTTAGAGTTTATGATAAGCTTACCCGTGATGACCTCATTCGGGTTCCTTTCTTTCTGGGAGGTCACAACAAACGCTCTCCCTTGCACTACCGGTTTTGACTTTTCTGGGACGGCCTTTGGTGTCTCCATCTTGGCTGAACTTGTTTTTGGTAAACGACAAAATCGAGCTAAATGACCTTCTCTTCCATAATTATAACATGCTTTAGACGGCATCGCGCAGTTTGGACTGATGTGCCCCTCCCCTCCGCATTTAAAACATATGATAGGTGGTCGTTCTCCTTCCTTAATAACAGGTGCTGGTGCTGACGTCTTTCCATCATTGTTGAATCTCCTCTTCTTGAAATGACCATTCTTATTGTTTTGGCCCTGATTACCACCGAAGTGGTTACCATTTCTGGCCTGTTGATTCCCTCCACGCTTGTTGTCACCGCTTCGATGACTGCTCTCACTGGTATTATCATTTTGTCGACTGCTCTCTTTTGGTTGCGTTGACTCGTTATCGCGCTCCACTAACTGAGCCCTATTCACAACATCTGAATACAAACACAGTTTATGAGAAATAAGATGTTGACGTATCTCAGGTTTCAAACCTCGCAAAAACATTCGCGTCATTCGCTCTTCATTATCCACCAAGTGGGACGCAAACCGGGATAACTCAGCAAACTTGGCTTCGTACTGCGACACGGTCATGTTGTTTTGCTCCAACTTGATAAATTCCACCTCCTTCATGTGACGAATACTTTCAGGAAAGTATTTGTCGTTGAACAGCTCTTGGAACTTCTCCCAAGACATCTTCAGTGCGGCAGGTTGAGTACGCTTAATCGATTCCCACCAGTAATCTGCCTCTCCTCGCAACATAAAGGCGACAAAGGGAACCTTTTGCTCCTCGGAGCATCCCAAGACATCAAATATCTTGGTAATCTGCTTTATCCATGTTTCCGCTATAAGTGGTTTTGGCTCTCCCTTAAACTCTGGTGGTTCCAGCTTCTTGAACTGTTTAGCGGTGACCGTCCGAGAGTTTTCAGTGTTTCCACCTATATTTTGGACAGGAGCCGCTCTCGCCTGCTGTTGCATGAACTGCATAAAGTTTCTGAACATTCCATCATTCATCATCTGGTCAGTGTTGTTATTTGCATGAGGATTGTCACCTTCCTGATGCACATTATCCTGATTATTGATATGTGGTGAATCAACAGTCGCCTGTGCTCCATTGCTATTCTCAACATTCTCAGATGCCATTTTCAGATACTGCCACAAAATAAAAGTTAATTGATATGTCATATATTATCCTTATATTATGACCGACCAATTAAATACCATGCAAATAAACTTAGGTAGGTCATACTAGCGAAAGAATTCCCCGTCTCTCCCCTCCTAGTTCTATTCTCACATCTTAGCCAGGGATCATATCTCTAAGCTCTGATACCAACTGTGACGCCCCCAAAATTAGGTATACATCACCCATCTTGGGTCGTCAGATACAAAGTACAGAATACAAATATAACTTACTAATACAACTGTCGTGTACAATACGACAAAACATAAACTCCGAGTTTGAATACAAATATTATCTTCTAGAGAGTATTCATACTCAAAAGGAGTCCTCATTACATTTATTAACACACCATTACATAGAATAGTGAGGACTACTAACTAATACTATCATTCGGACCATCACTCCGTTCCCTGACTTGCCCCAGCTACGTTCTCATTTCCTTAAGAGAACAGTGAAAGAAATGGTGAGCTCAACTAGCCCATTAAAAAATATTATGACTAAGATAATGCAGAATAAATTATCATTAGCCTTCAACAATGTTAAACTGATAAAATATAATAGACATCAAGTTTAACTGCAGCGGAACAAGCAATCCATTAAAAGAGTCAAGTAGAAAATAAACTCTACTATCTTTTATGATTTAAAAGATTTTTCAACACTGTGATCGCTGGGACTCAGCTTAATAAAATAATCCATATCATCGTATCACCCCTGCACTACGGCCAAGGATATTCGTGTATTCATTAATGGTCATGATCATGCCAACAATTGTCCATCAATGCACTACAGGCCAATGAGGACTTTTACCACACCATTTGTAACATTACGGTCATGATTATACCGAATAATCCTTGGTCATAATCATACCAAGTCCATCTATGCACTACAGGCCACAGATGACTTTTAACATTTTATAAACATAAGGATGATGATAATGATATAAGAATTCAATAAAACAAGTTCAAGAATTAATTTATCCAAGAATTAACAACGTCCAAATTGTCAACATGATACTGCTTTGTGGAGTAAAATTCAAGAATGCTTAGAAGAATATTTTCATGAAAAGATACTTGATGAAACGCAATTATCAAGGATATTCCACAAATTTCATGGAGTATAGAAGTCAAAACTTAACCAACTGAGTACAATAAAGAATGAAATAACAAAAGAAATCACCATGCATGCGATAGACCGCACAGACAGGTTATTCCAACAGAATAATAAATAATGGAACCAGGTCCGGCGTAAACGCACAGACAGGATATTCCAACAGAATAATAAATAATGGAACCAGGGTGTAAAACACACAGACAGGATGTTCCAACATAATAATAACAAAACAGAACCAGGTCCGGTGTAAAATACACAGACAGGATGTTCCAACAGAATAATAATAAAAACGGAACCAGGTCCGGTGTAAAACACACAGACAGGATGTTCCAACAGAATAATAATAAAGACGGAACCAGGTCCGGTGTAAAACACACAGACAGGATGTTCCAACAGAATAATAGAAGAATGTCACCAAGTATAGGGTAGACCGCGTATACAGGTTATTCCAACAGAATAATAAGAAATGGAATAACAACAGTTCTCTTCATGAATAAGAAAGAATAACACCCCTTACCGTTTTAAAGAAGAGCTGAAGTAAGGAAGTAGTTAAGTAGCAGAATACTCTTCTTCTCTCTCTCTATAGTTTCTCTCTATAGCTTCTCTCTCTAGAGTTCAGTGAATTCGTAAGAAATAATGAAGGAATGAGCTGCTATTTATAGAAAAATAGAATGCATAGAAACTAATCCATGAACGGTCCAGATTGATTACTTTAATCTGACGGTCCATATTTAAAGAAAAATCTTTTAAATAAAATATAATATATTCTATTTATAGAATAACTTTAATAAAGTATTCTGTTTTATATAAAAAGATGTTTCTGTTTTATTACGTTAATAATACGAATAAAACAAAACGTCATTATCGCTAAATAATTCATATTATTAACTGACAATAATTGAATCAAACTGAGTGACTTCTCACATAAGCATTAATAATCAATACCGTGTGTTACTATGCAACCACACGTATTACTGTACTTTTACTACCGAGTAGTTCAATAGTAACAATGGTAAAACTTTCGCCGTTATTTTTAATAAAATATTTTTGTCGTTTTCTCAATCCGACAATAATTCCGTTGTGGGGTCCACCAATGATTGTGCCGTTGTACGAATATTTCCTGTTAAAACGAATATTCCCCGACCAATCGAATATTATATAACAACTTGCGTACTTTACAAAATTTATAAATATTACCCACAACTATAACATTATATCAAATTAACTCCATAATATTCAAAAATGATATTTATAGAAAATTTATCTTTATTTATAAAAGTTGGGGTCTTACATTTATAATATCATAAAATATTTTTAATACTTTAAAATCACCTTTATATGAATTTTAAACAATTAAATTCATTATCCGATAATTACTTTTAATATTAAAATATTAATATTTTTATGACAAAATATCATAAGTTAAATTTTATAACTTAAAATATTTTTATATGATTTTTAAATCATTTATTCTATTTTTTCATAATTTATTTAATATATTAATTAAATAAACTAATTATCATTAATATTGATTAATTAATGAAATTTCTCACAAAATATTAAAAGTCAATAAAAATAACTTAAAATATTTTATTATACCATAATATTATTTTTCATGATTTTTCATGCATTGAAATCATTTTTAAATAATTTATTTAATATTATAATTAAATAAATTAAATACCATTTATATTCTAAAAATATTAAATATATATGAAATATACTCTAAATAATTAAAAACTATTTTTCAGACTTTAAAATAACTTTTTAGAATTTATTATGTATTTTTAATAATTAAAAACCATTTAATTCGATTTATTTAATAAAAATATTAATTTTTCGAAATTAACTGTCGCTAAAGAGCCCTATAGCGACATAACCGTCGCTATAGGTGTTCTTGAACATAAACCCAGAAATCTTGTCAGAGTTCGAGGTAGCTAGTTTTACCAGTTTTAATTTCTTGTTGATTGTGTTTTTGGGAAGTCTAGTGTAATAGAATTGTAGTATTATTGTAATACTATAATCTCCAGCAAGTGTTATGGCTAAAACATGTCAAATCTGCAAGATCTAAGCCTCCCAATTCTTGTCAATAGCTGTTCTTCATTTTTGGATTTTCCAGAAATGAAGAACAGTTGCTAGTTACCAACTTTGGGTTCTTATAAGTTGAGTTTTGTGTTTGATTTGTGCAATCCAATGGTTCCATGGTGTAGACCACATAACATGGTACAACGACATAGCATCATAACATAATAACATCAACACATATGTAAAATCAAGGCTGGTCAAACTCTGACAGAAAACTCGGCTGATGAAGATCTGGGTTACCCAGAATCTTCATCCGTCGTGATGGTCAATGCTATGTTGACCAAGGATATCTATGATTCTGTTGCGTATTTTGGTGATCAAAAAACATGATTATGTAGTCCTTATACCTGTCGACAACATCTAACTAACAACATGGCCAAAAAAACAAACATCAGCAAGATCAGAGGCTTGCAAAAGCTTGTCAGGCCGGTTCTAGGTTTCTGGGCTGCCCAGAAACTCAGTTCTCGTGAACTGTCAACGGGTTTTGACTGCCTATAACTTTCAATCTAAACGTGATCTGGGCTTGATTCATGTTCCAGATCACAACCCTTATAACATACTACAAGTACAAACTCTTAAAACACAAAAACAATTAACAAAGAAGAATTTAGAAGCTCTGACTTTCGGTTGTCAGGCGACATTTCAACCTTTTCCCAGATTTGATAAATCTTATATTTTGAGCATCTAAATGATATGGATCTGAGTTTTGACAACCCAGATCATCAAATGACACTCTAAAACATAACTTAAAACAACAAATCTTAACAACAAACATCAGATCATGAGATTTTTATAAAGCTAGGGTTTATACCGTTAAAAGCTTGATCCTTTGTTTTTGATTTTTTGTTCTTGTTCTTGGCTTGCTAATACTTGATCATGGCTCAACTTTTAACTCTCTATCACTCTAGATTTCGAAAAGTTAGAGAGAAAAGGGACTTGGACAAATGAAATTTAAAGTAGGCAATCTCTCTCTTAATCTCTAAAAAATGTAATAATGCAATGTAATGGGCTGTCAAATTAGCTGAGATTGCTAGATATAAAATCACAAGCTAGGCTTAGGGTTGCTCACCAACTCAAATAGGGCATGATTTGCAAGTTACACTAAATAATGCACAAAAGGGCATTTTAGTCATTTCCTTACCATTTTATTTCTAGATTTGTCATTTGTTGCAAACCCTTAGGATTTAGGGTTTGAGCTAATTAGGGTTTAGGGTTTGAACCCTTAGGTTTTAGAAATAATTTCTAAAATTTCTAAATTAGGTTTTTCAAAAATAGAAAAATTAATATTTCTAAATTATAATTAGAATTTTCTAATTATATTAAAATTTTCTAATCACAATTTAAATCTTGCTAATTAGGATTAGTATTTCATAATTAAAATTGCTAATTAAGGAACTAGGGTCAAAATGGTCATTAGGGTTTACAACCCACGAATTAAGGTTTTTAATAGAAAATAATTTTTCTAAATTAAAAATTAGGTTTCCTAATTAGATTAGGGTTTCCTAATTACTTCACTTGAAAATTTAGGATTAATATTTCCTAATTAACATTAAAATTATTGAACTAACAATCAGGCTTTCCCTAATTACAAATTAGGGTTCCTAAACCAGAAATTAGGGTTTTAAATTTTGAAATTAAGATTTTCTAACTAATTTGTTAAGATTAACCCTAATTAATCTTATAATTATTTACACTTACGCCATTAAGTTCCCAATTTAGGGTTTCATACACCGAATTAGGGTTTTAGATTCCCGGAACTGAAATTAGGATTTCCAGAACCGGTTTTTAGGGTTTCTTGTTAATCGCTAGGGTTTTCTAACTGAACGTTGACGTTCTTAATATATCCTGGGGTTTGTTACAGATATCGCTTATCTGGTCAACCCTTGACCACATATTATACACATATAAAACCATATACACAGAACATATTCACGTATGCCCTTAATCTTGAATAATTCACTTAAATCCTTCACAGAATTTTTAAATCCTCTAAATTCCTTCTCAAAAATATCAAACGCATACACTTATTTTTTGTCTAGGTTCTAATTTTGAACCTTAAATCAATTAATTAAAATTTTAAAATTTTTCTAAATTCTCGAGTTGTCACATTCACCTCTTCTTCTAAAAATTTCGTCCCCGAAATTTACCTTACACCTTACACCATACTGCTTACACCATTCACACACATTCACACATGCTACCCAATACACCACTCACAAGAGTAAAAATTTTCAAATTTTGCTGAGGAGTCATATAGACTATTTGTCTGTCATTTTTACAAAGGTTATATGAAAATTCATCCGCAAACCGTCATTACTTACAGACATAAAGGGTGATTAGCCCGATATGCCATGTACTGGCCAAGTACTAATTTTATCTGTTCCTCGTCACTACCATAGTGTGAGACCCCGAATTTTATGAAATAAAAGTATTCAATTTTTCTATTTTGGTAAATAATTAAATTGATAAAAGTTTAAAGTTAAGGGTAATATGAGAATTTTTTTTTCAAAGTAAGCAAGTTGATATAAAATATTCGTTGTGTCGGGGAATATTCGATTAGTCGGGGAATATTCTTTTTATCGAGAAATATTCGTACGACGGTACAATCATTGGTGGACCCCACAACGGAATTATTGTCGGATTGAGAAAACGACAAAAATATTTTTATGAAAATAACGGCGGAAGTTTTACCGTTAACGACAAAAATATTTTTATGAAAATAACGGCGGAAGTTTTACCGTTAACTGTTGAAACACCTGGTGTTAAAAGTACAGTAATACGCGTAGTTGCATAGTAGCACACGGTATTGATTATTGATGCTTACGTGAGAAGTCACTCAGTTTTGTTTTATTAGTATTATTAATGTAATAAAACAGAAAAGCTTTTTATATAAAACAGAATATTTTTATAAAGTTATTCGTTTTATTAGGCTAATAGTAAAATCTTTTTATATAAAACAAAATACTTTTATAAAGTTATCTATTTTATTAGACAATAATTAGAATATATTATATTTTATTATGCATAATGTTTGCATAGTGCCTGTATAGTATTTGCATAGTAAAATCTTTTATAAAGTTTTTCGTTTTATTAGATTATAAATAGAATATATTATATTTTATTTAAAAGATTTTGCTTTCAATATGGATCGTCAGATTAAAGTAAATCAATCTAGACCGTTCATGAGTTAGTTACTATTCAATCCATTTTTCTATAAATAGAAGCTCATTCCTTCATTATTTTCTTACGAATTCATTGAAACTCTAGAGAGAGAAATTATAGAGAGAGAAAAGAAAAGTATTCTGCTACTTCACTACTCTGATATCAAGTTTCTTTTACGGTAAGGGATATTATTTGTTGTACGCGTAAGGGGTATTATTTCTTTTGTATTCATGAAGAGAACTTCTGTTATTACATTATTTATTATTCTGTTGGAATAACCTGTATACGCGGACTACCCTATACTTGGTGAAATTCTTCTGTTATTCTATTCTTTATTATTCTGCTGGAATAACCAGTATACGCAGACTACCCTATACTTGATGAAATTCTTCTATTATTCCGTCTTTATTATTATTCTGTTGGAATATCCTGTCTGTGCGTTTTACGCCAGACCTGGT
This sequence comes from Panax notoginseng, assembly GCA_016801055.1. Lineage (NCBI taxonomy): Eukaryota > Viridiplantae > Streptophyta > Magnoliopsida > Apiales > Araliaceae > Panax > Panax notoginseng. The sequence continues at coordinate 44,582,772 of CM029014.1, read as the reverse complement.
TCAGTCTTTATTATTATTATGTTTGAATATCCTGTCTGTGCGTTTTACGACGGACCTGGTTCCGTCTTTATTATTATTCTATTGGAATATCCTGTCTGTGCGTTTTACGCCAGACCTGGTTCCGTCTTTATTATTATTCTGTTGGAATATCATGTCTGTCCGTTTTACGCCGGACTTGGTTCCGTCTTTATTATTATTCTGTTGGAATATTCTGTCTGTGCGTTTTACGCCGGACCTGGTTCCGTCATTATTATTCTGTTGGAACATCCTGTCGGTGCAAATTTCGCCTGACCTGGTTCCGTTACTTATTATTATGTTGGAATAACCTGTTTATGCGAAGTACCGAATGTATAGTGAATTCTTTTATTATTTCATTCGTTATTATACCCAATTGGTTAAAGTTTTGACTTCTATACTCCATGAAATTAGTGGAATATCATTGATATTTGCGCTTCATCCAGTATCTTTTCATGAAAATATTCGTCTGAGCATTCTTGAATTTTACTCTACAAAGCAGTACCATGTTGACAATTTGGACGTTATTGATTCCTGGATAAATTAATTCTTGAACTTGTTTTATTGAATTATTATGTCATTGTCATCATCCTCATGTTTATATTATGTTAAAAGTCATCTGTGGCCTGTAGTTCATAGATGGACTTGGTATGATTATGACCAGGGATTATTCGATATAATCATGACCGTAATGTTACAAATGATATGGAAAAGTCCTCATTGGCCCGTAGTGCATTGATGGACAGTTTTTGGTATGATTATGGCTATGGATTCTCTTCGGCCAAGGGTGCAAAGATGAATTATTTTATGGCATGATCAGGACCGTTGATAAAAACACGATTATCTTTGGCCCATAGTGCATGGATAATCCGTGGTCGTGATACTAATGAATATCATTGGCCTATAGTGCAGGGATGATTCGGTGATGTGGATTAATAATTGAGCTGAGTCTCAGCGATGAAATATTAATTCATGGATGTGATAATAATGAATATCTTTGGCCGTAGTGCATGGATAATTCATAGATGTGATACTAACGAATATCCTTGGCCGGAGTGCATGGATAATTCGAAAGTGCGGATTATTTAATAAGTTGAGCCTCAGCGATAAAATATTGATTATACACTTTTAATTTGTAGAAGATTGTAGATATCATGCTCTACTTGACTATTCTAAAATATAGTTGTATGTCTTTGGCCATAGTGCAAACATGAATTTATTAGTATGATTATGAACAAGAATTGTGATTTGGTATAACCATGATTTTTAATGTTTCAGGTGAATATAGGTGATGAAAATTATCTTCGTCATGGATGCGAAGAGGAATTTAGAATCACAATTATAATTATGAGTTATTCATATGATTGTAGACAGGAATTGTTAATTGATGTTACAGGGATAAAACATTATTGGTGGACTTTTAACATGGAGAAGATAATAGACCTAATGGTCTATTTGACTCATCTAATGGATTGCTCGTTCCGCTGCAACTATGGTTGAAAAGTTTTATCAGCTATCATATGTTCTAAATCTCTGATTTATTAATGATGAAGGCTATTGATGATATAAATTAGCTTTAATTATGATATTCTTCACTGGGCTAGTTTAGCTCACCCTTTTGATTTTATTGTTCTCTTCAGGAAGTGAGAACGTAGCATGGACTAGACGGAGAACGGAGTGACGATTCAGATGATATCATTAGTAGTCCTCACTATTCTATGAAATAGTGTGATAGCTGTGGAGGTTCTCCCTAAACAGTATAGAAAAATGTGTTGTATTCTATACATCATTTAGTAGTTATATTTGGTGAATCAAATAGGGTGAGGCGAACCCAACTTTGGAAGGGTGTTTTGCCACTATCATACAAGATGTCTAATGACATACAACCTCGTATTTTCATAAGACATGGTTGTGCACATCCACTTGCTGAATATATCTACGAGCACTATCTATATGATCTTGGAGTTTATTTGAAGTATAATTTTCACTTTGAGACAACGGAGATATTTATATGTCAAGAGAAGACTCGCCATCAGAAAGAAGATGATAACAATCTTCTTATTTTTATTTGGGGACTTTTGGGTCAACCAAGGATAAGTCTGTGGACATATGATATCTATCATAACCTAGACGCATGACCTCCCATGTACGAAGGTTTCCTTGAGCACTTCCCAAATATTTTAATTTCTAAAACAGTTTTTGACTATACTGTTATGTAAAGTATCATTGTAAGGTTATGGTCGAGGTACCATGAGAGTTACATATATTTGTATTAAAACTCATAGTTAACTGTGGTCGTATTCTATACGACAGCTCAATAGTTGTATAAATAAAGTTGTATTTAAATTTTGTACCATGTATCTGGCGACTCAGAATGGGTGATGTATACCTAATTTTGGGGGCGTCACACATAGGCACAAAAATTCTACCTCAGTCTTATTGGATTCCGCACTAAAACAATTTGGTACGGGAAATTTCTTTCAATGAACACTTAGAGTTTTCATAAACTTTAGTCTAGCTGAATCGAATAGCATAGACCCATATCAATAATTCAATTCAATAGAATTATTTAGGTGTAGCCAAACCCCGTTGATAAATTAAAATTTTTAAAAATATTTTTGAGAATGACGTCATGATGTCGTACTGTATTAACAGTCCGTTTGAGGATGTCATCATCGTATGACTTTGTCATAACACATCATACAATAGTGGAATAATAATTTTCAGATCAGATTCGCACTAAGTATTCCTGTATTTACAACTCCATCAACTTTTTATCATCTCTGCACCAGGTTACATGGTACCTGAGTGATAATTAAAATAAATTTTGATATTTCAAATCATTTGCGTCTAGCCGAAATAAGTAGCATAGACTATACTTTAAACCGTTTCAAAAATGATTACGAGTCTACATATTTTTTTTTATTTTTTTTAAAGGCACATAGTGCGTATTTAGCTTGATGTCAAAATTTTGAATTCTAGCATAGCTAGGAGGTTTGGAAAACTTATGCCTCCACTAATAATCATTTGCTTAACAATCTATTTGTTCCTATAATCCTCAATTCTCTATTCACACACAACTATACCCAGTTTGTCAAACCACACTTATGAGTTCATAAACTTGCCACAATTATATGAGTTTAAGAACTTACCCTAGTCAGACCTTTGGCGTCCATTCGCTGAGGGGTTCATAAACATTTCATATAACTATGAATCAAGAATGTCACATAAGTATGAGTTTTAAGAACTCGTACTTAACCTTATATTCTCTACCTATATCCTATCTATCTGTTATACACATGAGAAAGGAATCACCCTCATAACATGCATATAGCAAATAGCGCGACACAAACATTTCAATGATTTAAATTGTCAGAACTAAGTAGTTGTTAGACCAAGTACAATTCCCTGCCCATACAAGGAATCATACAACTCAGCTGCTGACATGAGTCCTCAATTGAAATCCCCACCTAATCTTAACACCCTTCTCAATACAAATTTCATTCAACTCGTATTCATAATCCTTTCCTGAATCTGTACCAATTCATAGTACAACTGACACTCAGTAATCTTGCTGTAAACTATTCAATTATTCGCTTGATCCTCCTGTCCCTACACTTTTAGTCCTTTAGACTCTATCTATTCACCAATACTGTTCAACTTAATTATCAGAGTTAGGGAACTCTGTATCTTTACAACTCACCGAGATTCATCTTTGAATCTTACCGACCAACTAACTCTATGTGAGTTAGATCTTATTCTAATCACTGTGGTTATTAGTCTCAGGTATTCCTACCTAAGGTTCATAACCAACAGCTCTGATACCAACTGTGACAGCCCCAAATTCGGGTCCTAAATCACCGCAGATCTGGTACAATCATTCTACAACTATTGCGAAAGATATAAACATAAATTTTTTATACATTACATTACACATTATTCCCCAAGGTCGAGTAACCTTAACTTATACATAATTCATAACTTAACTAACACATAACATTATTATTATACAACTATTACAAAACTAATCGCACATATTAACTTTACGCTGTAACTGTCTTTAGCCTTTCCTTGTATCCGACGCATTCGCCTTAATCTGTAATATTTTATCATGATATAGCAAGGGTGAGCATAAGGATTGCCCAACAAGTTTAGGTTCAATAATATAACGATATATCATGATTGAAAGAGTCTGAATAATAAGCTGGCTATAATTCAACAATATAATTGTAAACTAGCAGGAACAAACTTTTGACTGAACAAGTATATAATATGAACAAATTTATCTGAACCAACTAGTAATGAAGGTGATCAGCCTTTCATACCTGACTTATACATACAATATATACATAGTACAATTTTACATGGCAATCAGCAATGATTAACCATAAGCATATCCGAATGAAACAACTCTTAATAGAGTTAAGTAAAAATAAACTTGTCTGAATCGTTGATTACTGCCACACAATTTATAACGCGTTATCCGAAGACCTAATATTAGTAATATAGATCTCCAATATTAGAATAATATCATCACAATATAATACTATTATATATACATACATAGAATAACCTAAACACATAACATATAACACTATCAGTCTATAACACACATAAGAATCAGTATCAGGTAAAACTATTTTAGTCTGACTTGTATCCGACAAAAATTCTAACGTCCTGACGGTCTAGTCGGACAATTCACGAGTTTAAGTTCAACTAAACTATGCCTTAACACTTAACAATTAACTCAGATAATTTAAATAACAGTCGAAATATTTTTCGTAAGCTCGTAATAATTTTCACATAATTATCACTATTTATCATAAATTTTTAATCATTAAAATCGTATTTATATAATATAAATACCACATAATTCTTTTATCATTAATATTTATTTATTATCAAATATTAATGAAAATTATCACATAATATTATAATATATTTATAATATCACAAAGTATTTTTAATACTTTAAAATCACCTTTATATGATTTTTAAACAATTAAATTCATTATCCGATAATTACTTTTAATATTAAAATATTAATATTTTCATAACCAATTATCATAAGTTAAATTTTATAACTTAAAATATTTTTATATGATTTTTAAATCATTTATTCTATTTTTTTCATAATTTATTTAATATATTTATTAAATAAACTAATTATCATTAATATTGATTAATTAATGCAATTTCTCACAAAATATTAAAAGTCAATAAAAATAACTTAAAATATTTTATTATACCATAATATTATTTTTCATGATTTTTCATGCATTAAAATTATTTTTAAATAATTTATTTAATATAATAATTAAATAAATTAAATACCATTTATATTCCAAAAATAATAAATATTTATGAAATATACTCTAAATAATTAAAAACTATTTTTTAGACTTTAAAATAATTTTTCAGAATTTATTATGTATTTTTAATAATTAAAAACCATTTAATTCGATTTATTTAATTAAAATATTAATTTTTCGAAATTAACTGTCGCTAAAGGGCCCTATAGCGACATAACCATCGCTATAGGTGTTCTTGGTGTTCTTGAACATAAACCCAAAAACCTTGTCAGAGTTCGAGGTAGCTAGTTTGACCGGTTTTAATTTCTTGTTCATTGTGTTTCTGGGAAGTCTAGTGTAATAGAATTGTAGTATTATTGTAATACTATAATCTCCAGCAAGTGTTATGGCTAAAACATGTCAAATTTGCAAGATCTAAGCCTCCCAATTCTTGTCAGTAGCTGTTCTTCATTTCTGGGTTTTCCAGAAATGAAGAACAGTTGCTAATTACGTACTTTGGGTTCTTATAAGTTGAGTTCTGTGTTTGATTTGTGCAATCCAATGGTTCCATGGTGTAGACCACATAACATGGTACAACGACATAGCATCATAACATAATAACATCAACACATATGTAAGATCAAGGCTGACCAAACTTTGACAGAAAACTCGGCTGATGAAGATCTGGGTTACCCAGAATCTTCATCCGTCGTGATGGTCAATGCTATTTTGACCAAGGATATCTATGATTCTATTACGTATTTTGGTGATCTAAAAACATGATTATGTAGTCCTTATATCTGTCTACAACATCTAACCAACAACATGGCCAAACGACAAACATCAACAAGATCAGAGGCTTGCAAAAGCTTGTCAGGCCGGTTCTGGGTTTCTGGGCTGCCCAGAAACTCAGTTCTCGTGAACGGTCAACGGGTTTTGACTACCTATAACTTTCAATCTACACGTGATCTGGGCTTGATTCAAGTTCCAGATCACAGACCATATAACATACTACAAGTACAAACTCTTAAAACACAAAAACAATTAACAAAGAAGAATCTAGAAGCTCTGACTTTCGGTTGTCAGGCGACATTTCAACCTTTTCCCAGATTTGATAAATCTTATATTTCGAGCATCTAAATGATATGGATCTGAGTTTTGACAACCCAGATCATCAAATGACACTCTAAAACATAACTTAAAACAACAAATCTTAACAACTAACATCAGATCATGAGATTTTTATAAAGCTAGGGTTTATACCTTTAAAAGCTTGATCCTTGTTTCTGATTTTTTGTTCCTGTTCTTGGTTTGCTAATACTTGATCATGGCTCAACTTTTAACTCTCTATCACTCTAGATTTCGAAAAGTTAGAGAGAAAAGGGACTTGGACAAATGAAATTTAAAGTGGGCAATCTCTCTCTTTCTTAATCTCTAAAAAATGTAATAATGCAATGTAATGGGCTGTCAAATTGACTGAGATTGCTAGATATAAAAGTCACAATCTAGGCTTAGGGTTGCTCACCAACTCAAATAGGGCAAGACTTGCAAGTTACACTAAATAATGCACAAAAAGGCATTTTAGTAATTTCCTTACCATTTTATTTCTAGATTTGTCATTTGTTGCAAACCCTTAGGGTTTAGGGTTTGAGCCAATTAGGGTTTAGGATTTGAACACTTAGGTTTTAGAAATAATTTCTAGAATTTCTAAATTAGGTTTTTCAAAAATAGAAAAATTAATATTTCTAAATTATAATTAGAATTTTCTAATTATATTAAAATTTCCTAATCACAATTTAAATTTTGCTAATTAGGATTAGTATTTCCTAATTAAAATTGCTAATTAAGCAACCAGGGTCAAAATGGTCATTAGGGTTTACAACCCATGAATTAAGGTTTTTAATGGAAAATAATTTTTCTAAATTAAAAATTAGGTTTCCTAATTAGATTAGGGTTTCCTAATTACTTAACTTGAAAATTTAGGATTAATATTTCCTAATTAACATTAAAATTATTGAACTAACAATCAGGCTTTCCCTAATTACAAATAGGGTTCCTAAACAAGAAATTCGGGTTTCAAATTTTGAAATTAGGGTTTTCTAACTAATTTGTTAGGATTAACCCTAATTAATCTTATAATTATTTACACTTACGCCATTAAGTTCCCAATTTAGGGTTTCATACACCGAATTAGGGTTTTGGATTCTCGGAACTGAAATTAGGATTTCCAAAACCGGTTTCTAAGGTTTCTTGTTAATCGCTAGGGTTTTCTAACTGAACATTGACGTTCTTAATATATACCTTGGGTTTGTTACAAATATCGCTTATCTGGTCAACCATTGACCCTTAACCATATATTGTACACATATACAACCATATACACATAACATATTCACGTATACCCTTAATCCTGAATAATTCACTTAAATCCTTCACAAAATTTTGAAATTCTCAAAATTTCTTCTCAAAAATATCAAACGCATACACTTATTTTCTGTCTAGGTTCTAATTTTGAACCTTAAATCAATTAATTAAAATTTTAAAATTTTTCTAAATTCTCGGGTTGTCACAGTATTTCCCATTATCAGATCAATAATTCATATTATTTGAATAATATTATTAGATAGCATTATTGACAATGTATAAGGAAGTTCTGTCTAGGAAAGGGTTTGGTCACCTAATTGCCCGCCAGTAAGGAGAAATCCTTATCGGAAAGCCCCCTCTTTCCTGGGAACGACCTGGTTGTCATTATTGTGATTCTGTAATATTATTTGTGAATAATTAATTATTAATTTATATGATAAAAAATATTTATTTTATGTCGATATAAATGAAGGAATTATTGCTAAGGTATTTTATCAATATTTTGTCGGAATGGAGGTATTAAAAATTGTTCGTATGTAGATTTCGGGCATTTTCTGTTTGGAATTTGAAAAAACTTTATTTTACAAAGTTGTAGAGGATTAAATTTCTTATGAAATGGACATAAAATTTATATTTTTCTGATAAAAAGGCTATTTATTATGAATTATTAAAATTACTGATTATTATTTAAATTTAAAACATTTTGGAAATTTTCTAGAATGGGTGGGCCCCACTTTTGGTTGGTGAGAAAAGTGCTAAAATTTTATTTCAAAAGTGATGTGCGTGAATAGTAGCAGGTAAAGTCATCAGGTGACAGGTTAGTCTGCTTTGGCATTCTAAGTATTTTTCTATAAAAAGGTTGCTTAGTTAAAATTGAAAATCACACCAGAATCCTAAGCTTTCTCTCTCTATATTATCGAGTGTATTTTATGAGTATTTAGATACTTTGAGAGTTGCTATTCAGTACAAGTTTCCTTCCGCACTATATCCGATATTCCAGTCAGAAGTACTGTTCTTTTGAGGTAAGAGATGTTATTTTCTTCGTAAATGATGTTATTTCGTTCAATATCATTATGCCAAAATATTGATATGAATTTTATTATGAAATTTTTATGTCGAGGTTACTATTCACGTATACGGCACTATTCACGAGTACTATTCACGACGTATAATTTTTCTTGTAAAATTTCTACCTTTTCGTTTCGGGGTTACTATTCACGTATACGATACTATTCACGTATACGGCACTATTCACGAATACGATACTATTCACAAAAAAATAAAATTTTCTCTTCTTTGTCCAAGATGTCTATTATGGTTTTTATCTTTGATTGTATCCATGTTTTGATCTTCATTCTTGAATTTTGCTCTACAATTGATTATTATAAAGTATTTTTGAACGTGGATAAACTGAAGTATGAATCCCTAATGTTTGTCCTTTTATATTACTGGATTCGTTTCTTTAAAATATTTTTCATCATCCTAAGTCCTAAATGATGATATAACTGAATATCTTTGGCCTGTAGTGCAAAGATGAATGATTACCTGATGAATATCTTTGGCCCGTAGTGCAAAGATGAACAGGTGTTGAGATGAACATGACCAACTGGTGATACAAATGAATATCTTTGGCTCGTAGTGTAAAGATTAATATTTGATTCAAGATGTATATTGCTTGACGTTATAGGGATAAAATATTGATGATGGACATTTAAATTCATAGATGATAGTAAGTTTCATTCTCTACTTAACTCTTCTAATGAATTGTTGTTTCCGAATATTGATCTAAAACTGGTTGTCCATTATATTTTATTTGATTTGTTGAAGGCTAACGATAATTTGTTGTTCATTATCTTAGTCATAATATTCTTTACTGAGCTAGTTGAGCTCACCATTTTCCTTTTTGTTCCATTTTTCTTCTCAGGAGGCGAGAATATAGCGGGAACTAGTCGGGATATAGAATGATGGCTCTAGAAAGTTATTTTAACAGTCCTCACTATTTTTGTAAAATAATGTATCAATAATTATAATGAGGACTTATTTGAGTTTGAATATTTTTTAGAAGACAATATTTGTATTTAAACTCACAACATATGTGTTATCGTATTTTGCACGACATTTGTAATAATGAAGTTGTAGTTTTTTTCTATACCTATTTTGGGGGCGTCACAGTTGGTATCAGAGCTTAGGGATATGGTCTCTAGCAAAGATCGGGGAATAGAACTAGGAGGGGAGATACGAGTAAATCATTTGCTAGTGTGTCCTACCTAAGCTTATTTGTTGGTCGGCCTGAATATAGGGGTATTATGTGGTATGTCAATTTCTTTATTTAACCCTTGTTTTATGGAAGTGTTTGAGAATGACAGCTGAAAATGTTAACAATGGAGTGAATGAGACTGTAGAGACACATTTAATCACCAACCAGGGGAATGTGCAACAGGAAGGCAATATTCCTCCTGTAAACAACACTATCGAACAAATGATGAATGATGGGATATTTAGAAGTTTTTTGCAGTTCATGCAAAATCAGACGAGGGAGACTCGTGTACAAAATACGGGTAGAAATGATAGCAACGCGCGACTTGTCACAGCCAAGCAGTTCAAAGAGTTGGGACCACCAAAATTTGTGGGAAAGCCAGATCCGATCAAGGCGAAAACGTGGGTCAAGCAAATTACCAAGATATTCGATGTCTTGGGATGCACGGAGGAATAGAAGGTTTCATTCGCCACCTTTATGTTCCGCGGTGAGGCAGATTACTGGTGAAAATCTGTGAAACATACCCAGCCAGCCGAACTCAATATGTCTTGGGAAACGTTTCAGAAATTGTTCAATGATAAGTACTTTCCTGAAATTATTCGTCATATGAAGGAGGTAGAGTTTATTAGACTGGAACAGAACAACATGACTGTTTCCCAGTACGAGGCAGAGTTCGCGGAGTTATCCAGGTTTGTACCTCATTTGGTAGAGAATTAGGAACGTATGACACGGATATTTCTGAGAGGTTTGAAACTCGAGATTCGACAATATCTTATTTCTCACAAATTTTCTCTATATTCAGATGTTGTGAACAGGGCTAAATTATTAGAGCGAGATAATGAGTATGTTCAACCGAGGGACCACAATCAGGGTCATACCGGTGGCAGCAGTCGTCGGAGCAATGACAACCAGCGTGGAGGAAATCATCCGGACAAAAGCGGTAACCACTCTGGTGGTAATCGTGGCCATGATAGTAGAAGAAGTGATTTGGGGGGAGATTTCAAAAAGAGAAGGTACAACAATGATAACGTGAAGACGTCAAAACCAACATTAACTGTTTCTAGGGGAGGAGAACGATCACCGGTCATATATTATAAATGCGAAAAAGAGGAACACATCAGCCCAAACTGTCCACAACAATCCAAGGTGTGTTATAACTATGGAAAGGAAGGTCATATAGCTAGAGATTGTCTTGTAGCAAAACCAAGTCCAGCGGGAATGGTGACTCCAAAGGCTGTCTTGGACAAGTCAAAGTCAACGGTTCCTGAAAGAGCGTTTGTCGTGACTACCCAAAACACAAGGAACCCGAACGAGGTGATTACGGGTAAGTTAATCATAAACTCTTACGAAGTTTATACCTTACTAGATACTGGTTCTACCCATTCTTTTATTTCTCCTGCTTGTGCTCAACATTTGAACTTGACTCAGGAGAAATTAGACTTTGACTTATCTGTTGAAACTCCGTTAGGAGAAACTTTCGTTACATCCACTGTTTATAAATTTTGCTTGATCCAAGTTGGTACCATCACATTACCTGTCGATCTTATTTCGTTGAAAATACTTGCATTTGATGTGATTTTAGGGATTGATTATTTAACCACTCATCATGTTAAAATTGATTATTTTCGTAAGGTTGTTAGTTTTTATATTCCTAACCAACCTGTTATGCGAATTCAAACAACCAAACCACTAAAGTCAATCACTGTCATATCAAGCTATAAAGTCATTTGTTTATTAAAAAATGGATGTCAAGCTTTCTTAGCGCATGTCATGGACTTGAACAAAAATACGTCAGATTTGAATAATATTTCTGTTGCTAGTGAATTTCTTGACGTATTTCCTGAAGAATTTCCCGGTCTACCCCCAGAACGTGAAGTTGAATTCTTTATTGACCTTGAATCTGGTACAAAACTCATTTCTAAAACCCCATATCGAATGGCTCCTATTGAACTTCAGGAGTTAAAGGTCCAACTACAGGAGTTGTTAGACATCAAATTCATTCGTCCTAATACATCTCCTTGGGGTGCTCCTGGTTTATTCGTAAAGAAGAAAGACGGTAGTATGCGACTTTGTATTAACTACCGGGAATTGAACCATGTCACCATCAAGAATAGGTATCCGCTACCTCGCATTGATGACATGTTCGACCAGTTACAAGGAGCACAATTCTTCTCAAAAATCGATCTTTGTTCCGGATATCATCAGCTGAAGATTAAAACTGAGGATATTCCGAAGACTGCCTTCAGAACTCGGTATGGGCATTATGAATTCTTAGTCATGTCTTTTGGATTGACTAATGCTTCTGCTACTTTCATGGATATGATGTACCGTGTGTTCAAAGAATATTCATATCAGTTCGTTGTTGTCTTTATTGATGAAATCCTCATCTATTCCAAAAGTCGTGAAGATCATGAGCGCCATTTGAAGCTGGTACTTCAAAGGGATTGTGAAAATAAGCTATATGTCAAGCTGAAGAAATGAGAGTTCTGGCTTGAGGAAGTAGCATTCCTTGGGCACGTGGTGTCAAAATATGGAGTATCTGTTGACCCGACGAAGATTGAAGCAATACAAAGTTGGGAGCAACCAAAGTCGGTGACCAAAGTACGTAGCTTTCTGGGCTTAGCTGGTTATTATCGGAGATTCGTGGAAGGATTTTCTAGAATCGCTACTCCGTTAACTCAGTTGACTCGGTAAGATTTAAAATTCGTATGGAGTGAGGAATACGAGAAGAGTTTCCAAGAGCTCAAGAGAAGACTCATTTTGGCACCTGTTCTGACAATACCATCTGGTTCGGATTCCTTTGTTATCTACAACGATGCTTCAGGGAAAGGGTTTGGATGTGTTCTCATGTAATATGGGAAAGTCATAGCCTATGCCTCGCGACAACTCAAAGAATATGATAGGAATTATCCTACTCATGATCTGGAGTTGGCAACAGTCATTTTTGCATTGAAGATCTGGAGACACTACCTGTGTGGGGGAGAAAGTGGAGATCTATACAGATCATAAAAGCCTCAAATATTTCTTCACCCAAAAGAAACTCAACATGCGGTAACGACGTTGGCTCGAGCTGTTGAAAGATTATAATCATACCATCCAATACCATCCTAGAAAAGCGAACGTAGTAGCTGACACATTGAGTAGAAGATCATATGCGGGTACGAGTGCGATATTGTCAACGTAAAGGCCCATTTTGTATGACTTACAAAGGATGGAGATAGAGTTATAGGTTCCAAGTACCCACGTGATGATATCAAATATACGAGTAGAACCGACTTTAATCGATAAAGTTAAAGCTGCTCAAGCTACGGACCTGGAGCTGATGCGTATGAAGAAGAAAGTGCAAGAAGGTGTTATTCCAGAAGCAAGAATCAATGAAGAATGAATACTTCGAGTCAACTCCAGAATTTGTGTTCCTAACGATTCTAACTTGAAGCATAGAATCATGATGGAGGCACACAACATACCGTTTATAATCCATCTTGGGAGTACTAAAATGTATCATGATCTTCGACATACATTTTGGTGGAGCAATATGAAGAGAGGGATCGCGGAGTTTATCTCGAGGTGTTTAACTTATCAACGTGTAAAGGCATAGCATCAAGAGCCAAAAGGTCCATTGCAACCACTTGAGATTTCAAAATGGAAGTGGGAACACATTACCATGGATTTCGTTATGGGTTTTCCCAAGGTTTCTCAAGGCATAGATGCGATTTGGGTTATTGTTGATAGAGTAACCAAATCTGCCCATTTCTTGCCGATACGAGAGACTTGTTCCCTTGAATGTCTTGCTCGTATGTACGTGAATAAGATTGTGAGATTGCATGGCATGCCAGTATCCATAGTTACGGATCGTGACCCAAGATTCACTTCATAATTTTGGGTTAGCTTACAGAAAGCTATGGGCACAGATTTACGATTCAGTTTGGCATACCATCCTCAAACGGACGGGCAATCAGAAAGGACTATTCAAACTCTTGAAGATCTATTAAGACTTTGTGTCCTAGATTTCAAAGGGAGTTGGGATAAGTACCTACCATTGGTGAAATTCTCCTACAACAACAGTTCTCAGGCAAGTATATGTATAGCTCCATTCGAGGCATTGTATGGACGAAAGTGTCGCTCTCCAGTATGCTAGGACGAGGTGGGTGAAGAAACGTTGTTGGGACCAGAGTTAGTATGTATGACTACAGAGAAGATCAAAATGATCCGAAAACGTATACAAACGGCACAAGATCGATAAAAGAGTTGTGCGAATCTTCATCGAAAGGACGTGGAATTTAATATTAAGAATCATGTATTGTTACTTGTTGCTCCATGGAAGGGAGTTACAAGATTTGGGAAGAGAAAAAAGCTCAATCCATGATTTATTGGTCCATTTGAGACTCTTGACCGAATAGGAAATGTGGCCTATAGACTCGCATTACCTCTAAGAATGTCTCATGTTCATAATATTTTTCACATATCTGTGCTTCGTAAATATGTGAAAGACCTAAACCACATTATTGAGTTAGAACCAGACGAGATATCCAAAGCTTTAACGTACGAGGAGGTACCTGTCAAGATCTTGGATAGGAAGGAGCATGTCCTACGCACAAATGTTATACCATAATTCAAAGTTTTGTGGAGGAACCATGCTATTGAGAAAATAACTTGGGAGTTGGAATCAGAAATAAAAACGAGGTATCCTCACCTTTTCAAAATACCAGGTACGTACGACAATTTCGAGGACGAAATTTCATAAGGAGGGGAGGTTATAAGAGCCCAACTTTTTATAAGTAAAATCGAATTTCCTCTAATTATTATTTTGAATAATAATGTGTTAATTTGATATAATGCTTTGACTATGGGTGAAATGTGCAAATTTTACAAAATAAGCAAGTGGTTATAAAATATTTATTGTTATCGGGGAATATTCGTTTGGTCGTTGAATATTCTTGCTGTCGGGGAATATTCGTATGATGGCGCAGCCATTTGTGGGCCTCATAATGGAAAACTGTCGAATGAAGAAAACGGCAAGTATGCGTTTTTATAAATAATGGCGTAGTTGTTACCGTTAACACTGTTGGAATACCCGGTGGTTAAAATACAGTAATACGCGTGGTTGCACAGTAGAACACGGTATTACACAGTATTTTTGAATTATTGATTCTTACATAAGAAGGCACTACTCAATAATTGTTACAGTAATTACTGTTCTATATTTTATTTTATTAATTCAATAATTGCTATGTTGATATTTTATATTATTGTTGTCTCAATAATTGTCACTGCACAGTAATTCCCATTATCAGATCAATAATTCAAATTATTTGAATAATATTATTAGATAGTATTATTAGCAATGTCTAAGGAAGTTCTGTTTAGGAAAGGGATTTGGTCACCTAATTGCGCGCCAGTAAGGAGAAATCCTTATCGGAAAGCCTCATCTTTCCTAGGAACAACCTAGTTGTCATTATTATGATTCTGTAATATTATTTGTGAATAATTAATTATTGATTTATATGATAAGAAAATATTTTTTTTATATGGATATAAATGAAGAAATTATTGCTATGGAGTTTTATTAGTATTTTGTTGGAATGTAGGTATTAAAGATCGTTCGTATGTGGATTTCGGACATTTTCTGTTTGGAATTTGGAAAAACTTTCTTTTACAAAGTTGTAGATAATTAAATTTCCTATGGAATGGACATAAAATTCGTATTTTTCTGGTAAAAGGGATATTTATTATGAATTATTAAAATTGATGATTATTGTTTAAATTTAAAACATTTTGGAAATTTTCTAGAATGGATGGGCCCCACTTTTGGTTGGTGAAAAATGTGCTAAAATTTTATTTCAAAAGTGGTGTGTATGAATAGTAGCAAGTAAAGTCATCAGGTAGCAGATTAGTCTGCATTGGAATTCTAAACATTTTTCTATAAATAGGGTGCTTAGTTAGAATTGAAAATCATACCAGAATCATAAGCTTTGTCTCTCTATATTATCGAGCGTATTTTATGAGTATTCAAATAATTTGAGACTTGCTATTCAGCACAAGTTTCTTTCAGCACTATATCCGATATTCCAGTCAGAAGTACTATTCTTTTGAGGTAAGAGATGTTATTTTCTTCGTAAATGATGTTATTTCGTTCAATATCATTATGCCAAAATCTTGGTATGAATTTTATTATGAAATTTTTATCTTTTTATGTCGAGGTTACTATTTACGTATACGGTACTATTCACGAGTACTATTCACGAAGTATGATTTTTCTTGTAGAATTTCTACCTTTTCATTTCGGGGTTACTATTCACTATACGGCACTATTCACGTATACGATACTATTCACGAATACGACACTATTCACAAAAAAAATAAAATTTTCTCTTCTTTGTCCAAGATGTCTATTATGGTTACTATCTTTGATTGTATCCATGTTTTGATCTTCATTCTTGAATTTTGCTCCGCAATTGATTATTATGGAGTATTTTTGAACGTGGATAAACTGAAGTACGAATCCCTAATCTTTGTCCTTTTATCTCACTGGATTCGTTTCTTTCAAATATTTTTCATCATCCTCAGTCCTAAATGATGATATAACTGAATATCTTTGGTCTGTAGTGCAAAGATAAATGATTGCCTAATGAATATCTTTGCCCCGTAGTGCAAAGATGAACAAGTATTGAGATGAACATGACCAACTGCTGATACAAATGAATATCTTTGGCCCGTAGTACAAAGATGAATATTTGATTCAAGATGTATATTGATTGATGTTACATGGATAAAATATTGATGATGAACTTTTAAATTCATAGATGATAGTAGATTTCATTCTCTACTTAACTCTTCTAATGATATGTTGTTTTCACTGAGAATATTGATCTAAAACTAGTTGTCTATTATATTTTATCTGATTTGTTGAAGGCTAACGATAATTTGTTATTCATTATTTTAGTCATAATATTCTTTACTGGACTAGTTGAGCTCACCCTTTTTCTTTTTGTTCCATTTTTCTTCTTAGGAGGCGAGAATATAGCGGGAACTAGTCGGGGTATGGAATGATGGTTCTAGAAATTTATTTTTACAGTCCTCACTATTTTTGTAAAATTGAGTATCAATAATTGTAATGAGAACTTATTTAAGTTTGAATACTGTCTAAAAGATAATATTTGTATTTAAACTCACAGCATATGTGCTTTCGTATTTTGCACGATAATTGTAATAATGATGTTGTAGTTTTTTTGTACCATGTATTTGGCGACTCAGAATGGGTGATGTATACCTATTTTGGGGGCGTCACAATTGGTATCAGAGCTTAGGGATATGGTCTCTGGCAGAGATCGGGGAATAGAACTAGGAGGGGAGAGACGAGTAAATCCTTCGCTAGTGTGTCCTACCTAAGCTTATTTGTTGGTCGGTCAGAATATAGGGGTATTATGTGGTATGTCAATTTCTTTAATTAATCCTTCTTTTATGGCAGTATTTGAGAATGACAGCTGAAAATGTTAACAATGGAGTGAATGAGACGGTGGAGACACCTTTAATCACCAACCAGGGGAACGTGCAACAGGAAGGCAATATTCCTCCTGTAAACAACACTACCGAACAAACGATGAATGATGGGATATTTAGAAGTTTTTTGCAGTTCATGCAAAATCAGACGAGGGAGACTCGTGTACAAAATACGGGTGGAAATGATAGCAACGCGTGACTTGTAACAACTAAGCAATTTAAAGAGTTGGGACCACCAGAATTTATGGAAAAACCGAACCCGATCAAGGCAGAAATGTGGGTCAAGTAAATTACCAAGATATTCGATGTCTTGGGATGCACGGAGGAATAGAAGGTTCTATTCACCACCTTTATGTTCCGCGGTGAGGCAAATTACTAGTGGGAATCTGTGAAGCCTACCTAGCTAGCCGCACTTAATATGTCTTGAGAAACATTTTAGAAACTGTTCAATAACAAGTACATGACTAGGAATTCGTAATGCTCATACCGAGTTCTAAAGGCAGTCTTTGGAATGTCATCAGTTTTAATCTTTAACTAATGATATCCGGAACGAAAATCGATCTTTAAAAAGAATTTAGCTCCTTGCAACCGATCAAACAGGTCATCGATGCGAGGCAACGGGTACCTATTTTTGATGGTGACATGATTTAACTCCCGATAATCAATATAAAGTCGCATACTTACATCTTTCTTCTTAACGAATAGAACAAGAGCACCCCAAGGACACATACTAGGACAAATGGAATCGATGTCTAACAATTCCTGCAGTTGGGTTTTTAACTCCTTAAGTTCAATATGAGCCATTCGATATAAGGCTTTGGAAATGGGTTTTGTACCGAGTTCAAGGTCGATACAAAATTTGATTTCACGCTCTGGGGGTAGGCCAGGAAGTTTTTCAGGGAATACGTCAAGAAATTTATTAATAATAGAAATATCATTCAAATCTGACATATTTTTGTTTAAATCCGTGACATGGGCTAAGAAAGCTTGACATCCTATTTTCAATAAACGAATAGCTTTATGGCTTGATATAACAGTGATTGACTTTAGTGGTTTGGTGGCTTGAATTCGCATAATAGGTTGGTTAGGAATTTGAAAGCTAACAACCTTACGAAAATAATCAAGTTTAGCATGATGAGTAGTTGACCAATCAATTCCTAAAATCACATTGAATGTAAGTATTTTCAAATAGATAAGATCGACAGGTAACGTGTGGTTACCAATTTGAATCAAACAAGACTTATAAACAGTGGATGTAATGAAAGTTTCTCCCAACAGAGTTTCAACAGACAAATCAAATTCTAATTTCTTCGGAGTTAAATTTAAACGTTGAGCACAAGTAGGAGAAATAAAAGAATGGGTAGAACCAGTATCAAATAAGGTAGAGACTTCGTAAGAGTTTATGATTAGCTTATCCGTGATAACTTCATTCGGGTTTCTCGCTTTTTGGGAGGTCACGACAAACGCTCTCCCTTGAAGTACCGACTTTGACTTGTCTGGGACGACCTTTGGTGTCTCCATCCCAGCTAGACTTGACTTCACTGCATGACAAAATTGGGCTAGGTGACCTTCTCTTCCACAATTATAACATGCTTTGGACTGCATCGTGAAGTTTGGACTGATTTGTCCCTCCCCTCTCCATTTGAAGCATACGATCGGTGGTCGTTCTCCTTCCTTAACAATTGTTGCTGGTGCTGACGTCTTTCCATCATTGTTGAACCTTCTCTTCTTGAAATTTTCACTTATATTATCTTGGCCATGATTACGACCGAAGTGGTTACAATTTTTGACATGTTGATTCCCTCTATGTTTGTTGTCACCGCTTCGATGACTGCTACCACTGATATTATCGATTTGTCAGCTGCTCTCTCTTAGTTGGGTGACTCATTATTGCGCTTCAATAACCGAGCCCTATTCACAACATCTGAATACAAGCAAAGTTTGTGAGAAATGAGGTATTAACGTATTTTGGGTTTCAAATCTCTTAGAAACATTCGTGTCATTCTCTCCTCATTATCAACCAAATGGGATGCAAACCGGGATAACTCGGCAAACTTAGCCTTGTATTGCGATACAGTCATATTGTTTTGTTCCAGTTTGATAAATTACACCTCCTTCATATAACGAATACTTTTGGGAAAGTACTATTCGTTGAATAGTTCTTGAAACTTCTCCCAATACATCTTGAGTTCGGCAGGCTGAGTACGTTTTATAGATTCCCACCAGTAATCTGCCTCTCCTCGCAATATGAAGGTGGCAAAGGGAACCTTTTGCTCCTCGGAGCATCCCAAGACATCAAATATCTTAGTGATCTAGTTTATCCACATCTCTGCCTTTAGTGGTTCTGGCTTTTCCAAAAACTCTGGTGGTTCCAGCTCCTTGAATTGCTTAGCATTGACCATCAGTGAGTTGCCAATGTTTCCACCTGCATTTTGAACAAGAGTTGCTCTCTCCTGATGTTGCATGAATTGTATATAGCCTCTAAACATCCCATCGTTCATCATTTGGTCGGTGTTGTTGTTTACCTGAGGATTATTTCCTTCCTGATGCACATTATCCTACGTATTGATCGTTAGTGACTCAACGGTCTCATGTGCTCCATTGTTTATCTCAACATTCTCGGATGTCATTTTCAAACATTGTCTCTCCCCTCCTAGTTCTAGCCTCACATCTCAGCCAGGGGTCATATCCCTAGGCTTTGATACCAACTATGACGCCCCCAAAATAGGTATATATCACCCATCTTGAGTCATCAAATACATGGTACAAAATTTAAATACAAACTTAATTTATACAATACGACAAAAGCGTAGCTGAGAGTTTTAACACGAATATTGTCTCATAGACAATATCCAAACTCAAATGGAGTCCTCATTACATTTATTATCACACTATTTCATAGAATAGTGAGGACTACTATAACCACCATCCCGGACCGTCACTTCATTCCCCGACTAGTCCCGACTACGTTCTCATTCCCTGAAGAGAACAATGAAAGCAAAAGGATGAGCTCAACTAGTTCAGTAAGAAATATTATGACTACGAATGCAGAATAAATTATCGTTAACCTTCAATAATGTTAAACTGATAGAATACAATAGACAACAAGTTTAACTGCAACGAAACAAATAATCCATTAGAAGAGTCAAGTAGAGCATGATATCTACTATCTTCTATGAATTAAAAGTTTATCATCAATTTTATAGTTGAGACTCACCTTAATAAATGATTCACATCACTGAATTATCCATGCACTACGGGCCAAGGATATTCATTAGTATCATGTCCATAAATTATCCATGCACTACGGGCCAAGGATAATCGTGTTATCACCAATGATCATGATCATGCCAACAACTGTCCATCAAAGCACTACGGGCCAATGAGGACTTACACCATATCATTTGCAACATTACAGGTCATGATTATACTGAATAATCCCTAGTTATAATCATACTAATCAACAGTCCATCTATGCACTACGGGCCAAAGTCATCACAATATAAGCATGAGGATGATGACAATGATATAAAAATTTAATTAAATGAGTGCAAGGATAAATTTTAAAGATTTATAATTTAATTTATCCAGAATTCAATAATGTCCAAATTGTCAACATGATGCTGCTTTGTAGAGTAAAATTCAAGAATAATATCGTATCAAAAATAATTTGGACAGAAAATGAATCAATTTTTATCATGAATAGTACCTGAGTGAATAGTACCTGAGTGAATAGTACCCCATAAATAGTACTTCATAAATAGTATCCCGTGAATAGTAACCCAACATGAAAAGATTAAAAATTATCAAGAATGTTCAGAATAATATTTTTGTGAAAAGATACTAGATGAAGCGCAAATTTTAAGGATATTCTACTAATTTCACGAAGTATAGAAGCAATACTTTAACAAAATGAGTGTAGAATTTAGAATATGAAACGAAATAATATTACTCACATACTACAGAGTATGGAAAAAAATATTATTTCTTACTAATATTGAACAAAAATAATATCTCTTACCTTAAAAGGAGAGTATTTCTGACGGGTAGGGTAGGGATATTCTTGAAGAAAATTTATACTGTTTTCTACGCTCAAAACTTCCTTAAACTCTAAAGAAATACGCTCAATATTATAGAAGAAGAATTTTCTGATTCTGATGTGATTTTCAATTCTAAACTAAGCATCCTATTTATAGGAGAATGGCATGATACTATTTGGATGCACAGTAAAGAAAAAATCACGGCAGCACAGTAACTGATTCACGGATTCAGCTGAATTTTTTTAATTTTACTATGCAGTCACTATGCAAACACTATACAGATAATATGCAAATACTATGCATAATAAAATATAATATATTCTATTTTTCATATAAAACAAAACTTATTATAATAATAATAATAATACACTCCCTCCCGTCCAAAAATTTCTCCCCCTATTCCCCCTGTGACACACACACACACACACACACACACACACACACACACACACACACACACACACACACACACATATATATATATATATATATATATATATATATATATATATAAATAAACCTGAGATAACTTTCTACCGATAATTTTAAAAAATGGGTAAGTGGGGGGTCCAAATAATAAGCAAAATTTACAACAAATACTTTATAAAAATCCCCTCAATATTTTTAGCAACATTTATTCATCAATAATATAACTTGCAATATTAACAACTAGATCATTCCCAAGAAAGATGGGGCTTTCCGATAAGAATTTCTCCCTATTAACGCGCAATTAGGTGACCAAACCCCTTTCCTCGACAAAACTTTCTAGACATTGTCAATAATGCAAATAATAATATAAATAACTTGTCATCTCAATTATTGATTTAATAATATAAAATATTGTGATAATAATTGAATCAATAACGTGAGATACTATGCTGTAATTCCTGTAGCAATATTTGAGTATATCTGTGTGACTTCTCACGTAAGCATCAATAATCAATACCGTATGCTACTATGCAACCACGCGTATTATTATACTTTTATCACCGGGTATTTCAATAGTTAATGATAAAAATTTCGCCGTTATTTTTATAAAAAAATATTTCTGTCGTTTTCTAACTCCGACAGTAATTCCGTTGTGGGGTCCACCAATGATTGAGTAATTACGTGAGAAGTCACTCAGTTACACTCAATTATTACTGCAGTAATTGCTGCATAATATCTCTCATATTATTGATTCAATTATTGTCACAGTATCATCTGCATAATATTTTATATTATTAAATAAATAATTGAGACAACAAAGTTATTCATATTATTATTTGCAATATTAATGATGTTTAGAAAGTTCTGTCGATGAGAGGTTTGGTCACCTAATTGCGCGCTAATAGGGAGAAATCCTTATCGGAAAGTCCCCCTTTTCCTGTGAATGATCTGGTTGTTAAATATTGTGAGTTATAATATTAATGATGAATAAGTTCGTGTTGATTAAAGATGAAATTAATATTTTCATTGTGTTGGGATTATTTGTGTTAGTGAAAATCGACATTTCTTTCGATAATGTTATATTGACCAATCGGGTAATTAATCAGATAAATGAGCAATTAATTGCTATTAATTCACATGTTTATAACTATTTGTTCATATGTATGTACTATTGATTCACATGCATGTACTACTAGGCGAGGTGGTGCAAGATTAATAATACTTGTATGACTAAATTAAAAATAGAGATATAGATGAAGGTAATATACTTTGACTATTTTTTTCACATGTATAGAACTATTGATTCACATGACTGAACTATTGATTCACATGATATACTATTAGGGGATATGGTGCAAGTTTGATAATACTTGTAGGACTAAATTAAAAATAGAGAAAAAGATGAAGGTATTATACTGTAATATTTCGAGCCCCAAAACGTACAATTATCGAAACTATATTTTCCTCTAAATAGAAGCTCATTCTTCTTTCATTCTCACCAATTCACTAAGACTCACAAGAGCAATTATAGAGAGAGAAGCTATAAAAAGAACGAAGAAGAGAAGTCTGCTACTTCACTATTCTAGTATCCAGTCTTCTTCTGAGGTAAGGGGTATTATTTCTTTCGTATTCGTAAGGGATATTATTTGTTGTATTCGTAAGGGGTATTATTTCTTTCGTAATCATGAAGAGATTTATTTTCTTTTAATACTCGTAAGGGTTGTTATTCCATTCTTTATTATTCTGCTGGAATAACCTATCTACGCGGACTACCGCATGCATGGTGAAATCCTTTTGTTGTTCCATTCTTTATTATTCTATTGAAATAACCTGTCTATGCGGACTACCGCATGCATGGTGAATGACCATTCGTATTCATTTTTATTAATCTGCGGGAGTAACCTGTCCACACGAAGTACCGCATGTATGGTGAATGACCCTTCGTATTCATTCTTTATTAAATTGTAGAAATGATCTGGCTACGTGGATTATTGCATAGTGGGTGAAAATTCATTTGCAGTTCGTATATTCTTTTATACTCGTATGAGATATCATTTCTTTTGTACGCGTTATGGAATATCATTTTATTTTGTATTTTCCTTTTATGAGTACTATTCACGTGTTACTATTCACGTATATGGTACTATTTATGAATACAGAGTACTATTTACGGGTTATTATTCACTCGGTTACTATTTACGGGTTACTATTCACTCAGTTACTATTTACTCAAATATTATTCACTCGGGTATTCGGGGCACTTTTCGTACCGGAGTACTATTCACGAGTTACTATTCACCCAGTTACTTTTCACTCGAATATTATTCACTCGGGTATTTGGGACACTTTTTATGTCGGGGTACTATTCACGAGGTACTATTCATAGGATACTATTCTCGGAGTATTATTCACTCGAAAAATATATTTCTTTTCTGTCCAAATTATTTTTGATACATGAATATTATTCCTGAATTTTACTCCAGAAAGCAGTATCATGTTGACAATTTGGATATTTTTAAACTCTAGATAAATTTAAAGTCTTTAATATTTATCCCTGATTTCGTTTGATTAATGCTTATATCATTGTCATCATCCTTATGCTTATATTTTAATGAAAGTCATCTGTGGCTTGCGTGCATAGATGGATAAAAGTCCTCATTGGCCTATAGTGCATTGATGGACATATATTGGTATGATCATAACCATGCGTTCTCTTCGACCAAAGGTGCAAAGATGAATTATTTTTGGAATGATCATGACCATTGGTGAAAACACGAATATCCTTGGCCCGTAGTGCATGGATAACTTGTGGTCGTGATACTAATGAATATCCGTGGCCCGTAGTGCATGGATAATTCATGGATGTGATACTAACAAATATCATTGGCCATAGTGCATGGATAATTCAGTGATGTGTTGACTTGAGTCTCAGTGATAAAATATTGATAATAAACTTTTAATTCGTAGAAGATAGTAGATATTATGCTCTACTTGACTCTTCTAAAATACAATTGTATGTCTTTGGCCTGTAGTGCAAAGATGAACTGTTAATGAATATCTTTGGCCCGTAGTGCAAAGATGAATTTATTAGTATGATTATGAACAGGAACTGTGATTTGGTATAACCATGATCTTTGATGTTTCAGGTAAAGACAGGTGATGAAAATTATCTTCGTCCTGCGTGCGAATAGGAATTTAGAATCACAATTATGAGTTATTCACATGATTGTGGACAGGAACTGTTGATTGATGTTACAGAGATAAACCATTGTTGGTGGACTTTTAACATGGAGAAGATAATAGACTTTATGGTCTATTTGACTCTTATAATGGATTGCTCGTTCCGCTGCCACTATGGTTAAAAAGTTTTATCATCTACCATATGTTCTAAATCTCTGATTTATTACTGACGAAGGCTATTGATAATTTAATTATCTTTAGTCATGATATTCTTTACTGGGCTAGTTGTGCTCACCCTTTTGCTTCACAATTCCTTTCAGGTAATAAGAGTGTAGCTGGGTCGAGCAGGGGTAACAGAGGAATAGAACAATGGTCTATAGCTGTTGAGGTTTCCCCTAAAACAATATGAAAATAATTTTATTTAGAATTATAGATAAGTGTGTCGTATTTTATACGTCATTTTAACCGTTGATTTTGGTGAATCGAATAGGGTGAGGTGAACCCAACTTTAGAAGGGTGTTTTTGCTACTATCATACAAGATGTCTAATGATAGACGACTTCATGTTATCATAAGACAGGGTTGTGCGCATGCACTTGCTGATTATATCTATGAGCACTACCTATATAATCTCGGAGTTTGGTTGAAATATAATTCTCAATTGGAGATAATGGAGATAAATATATGTCAAGAGAAGACTCACCATTGGAAAGAACATGATAGTAATCTTCTCATTTTTCTTTGGGGTCTATTGGGTTAACTAAGGATAATTCTCGAGTCATATGATATCTATCATAACTTAGATGCATGGCCTCCCATATACGAAGGTTTTCTTGAGCATTTTCCAAATATTTTATTTTCTAAAACAGTTATTAACTGTATTTTTATGTAAAGTAGCATTGTAAGGTGTTGTGGTCGAGGCGCCATGAGAGTTACATATATTTGTATTAAAACTCACAGCTTATGTGTTGTCGTATTCTGCACGACAGTTCAACAGTTGTATAAATAAAGTTTGTATTTGATTTCTGTAGTGTGATATCTTGCGACTCAGAATGGGTCTTATGGACCTATTTTGGAGGCATCACAAATGGTATCAGAGGTTAGGGATATGGTCGCTGGCGGAGATATGAGTCTAAAACTAGGAGAGGGGAGACTAGTAATATACTTCGCTAGTGTGTAACTTACCAAAGCTAAAATTTTTACTTGATAAGTTAACAAATTGTGATATGTTAATTAACCTTTATTTTAAAGATATATTCTAGAATGATATCTGAAATACAGGAGATGATCAATGGGAAAATCATGATACAGAGGAAATAACCAGGAAGGTACAATCTGAAAAAAAGCAAGGTATTCTCATCTCTTCGAACTACCAGGTACGTAAATTTTGAGGGTAAAATTTCATAAGGAGGGGAAACTATAAGACCCCGAATATTACGAAATGAAAGTATTCAATTTTTTGATAATTGTTATTCTATTTAGTAAATGGATAAATTGATAAACGGTTAAAGTTAAGGGTGATATTTGAAAATTTTACAAAGAAAGCAAGTTGATATAAAATATTCGTTGTGTTGGGGAGTATTCGTTTGGTTGGAGAATATTCTTTTTAATAGGGAATATTTGTACGACGGCACAATCATTAGTGGACCCCACAACGGAAGTATTGTCGTAGTTAGAAAACGACAGAAATATCTTTTATAAAAATAACGGCGAAAGTTTTTACCGTTAAGCTGTTGAACTACCTGGTGGTAAAGGTACAATAATACGCATGGTTGCACAGTAGCACACGGTATTGATTATTAATGCTTACGTGAGAAGTCACTTAGTTATGCTCAATTATTGTTACAGTAATTACTGCATAATATCTCTCATATTATTGATTCAATTATTGTCACAATATCATCTACATAATAATTTATTTTATTAAATCAATAATTGAGACGATAAAGTTATACATATTATTATTTACAATATTGACAATGTCTAGAAAGTACTGTCGATGAGAGGTTTTGTCACCTAATTGTGCGCCAATAGGGAGAAATCCTTATCAGAAAGCCCTCTCTTTCCTGGGAATGATCTGGTTATTAAATATTGTGAGTTCTAATATTAATGATGAATAAGTTTATTTTAATTAACGACAAAATTAATATTTCTATTGTGTTGGGATTATTAGTGTTAGTGGAAATCAATATTTATTTTGATAAGGTCATATTGACCAATCGGGTAATTAATCGGATAAATGAGCAATTAATTACTATTAATTCACATGTTTATAACTATTTGTTCACATGTATGTACTATTGATTCACATGCATGTACTATTAGGGGAGTTGGTGCAAGATTGATAATACTTGCATGACTAAATTAAAAATAGAGGTATAGATAAAGGTACTATACTGTAACTATTTTTTTCACATGTATAGAACTATTGAATCACATGAATGAACTATTGATTCACATGATGTACTATTAGGGGAGGTGGTGCAAGTTTGATAATACTTGTAGGACTAAATTAAAAATGGAGGAAAATATGAAGGTATTATACTGTAATATTTTAAGCCCAAAAACGTACAATTATCGAAACTATATTTTTCTATAAATAGAAGCTCATCCTTCTTTCATTCTCACCAATTCATTAAGACTCACAAGAGCAATTATAGAGAGAGAAGCTATAAAAAGAAAGAAGAAGAAGAGAAGTCTGCTACTTCACTATTCCAGTATCCAGTCTTTTTCTGAGGTAAGGGGTATTATTTCTTTCGTATTCATAAGAGATATTAGTTGTTGTATTCGTAAGGTATATTATTTATTGTATTCGTAAGGGGTATTATTTCTTTCGTATTCATGAAGAGAGTTATTTTCTTTCAATACTCGTAAGGGTTGTTATTCCATTCTATATTATTCTGTTGGAAAACATGTCTACGCGGACTACCGCATGCATGGTGAAATCATTTTGTTATTCCATTCTTTATTATTCTGTTGGAATAACATGTCTACGCAGACTACTGCATGCATGGTGAATGACCATTCATATTCATTTTTATTAATCTGCGGGAGTAACCTGTCTACGCAGATTACCGCATACATGGTGAATGACCCTTCGTATTCATTCTTTATTAAATTATGGAAATGATCTGACTATGTGGATTACTGCATGGCGGGTGAAAATCTATTTGCAGTTCGTATATTCTTTTATACTCGAATGAGATATCATTTCTTTTGTACTCGCCATGGAATAACGTTTTTTTTGTATTTTTCTTTTATGAGTACTATTCACGTGTTACTATTCACGTATACGGCACTATTTAGGAATACAGAGTACTATTCATGAGTTACAATTTACGAGTTACTATTTACAGGTTACTATTCACCCGGTTACTATTCACTCGAATATTATTCACTCGGGCATTCGGAGTACTTTTCGTGCCGGAGTACTATTCACGAGTTACTATTTACGAGTTACTATTCACTTGAGTATTATTTACTCAGGTATTTAGGGCACTTTTCATGCCGAGGTACTATTTACGAGGTACTATTCCCAAAGTACTATTCATAGGGTACTATTCACGGGATACTATTCACCCGAAAAATATATTTCTTTAATGTCCAAATTATTTTTTATACATGAGTATTATTCTTGAATTTTAATCCACAAAGCAGTATCATGTTAACAATTTAGATATTTTTAAATTCTGGATAAATTTAAAGTCATTAATATTTATCCTTGATTTCGTTTGATTAATGCTTATATCATTGTCATCATCCTTATGCTTATATTTTAATGAAAGTCATATGTGGCTTATGTGCATAGATGGACTGTCGATTTGTATGATTATGACTAGAGATTATTCGGTATAATCATGACCATAATGTTACAAATGATGTGGTAAAAGTCCTCTTTGGCCCGTAGTGTATTGATGGACATATGTTGGTATGATCATAACCACGCGTTCTCTTCGACCAAGGGTGCAAAGATGAATTGTTGTTTGGCATGATCATGACCATTGGTGAAAATACGAATATTGTGACGCCCCCAAATTCGGATACTTGAAACCCGAACTCGGTGCTTCACGATACCATTTCTATGAGCGGAATAATACTAATAATAATAACAATAATATAGATTTATCAAATTTAATTTACATATTATTAGAGTTTCCCAAATTCCAAGTACGAAACCTTCAACATTCATTACATGATAATAATAATATTTATCATCCATATCCTAATAAAGTTTGATTATTACAAAAGATAGCATAAACAGTCATTCAGCAACTTTTCCTTTCCCTTTATTCTTGGCAGATCCTTCGGGTTGCTCACCCTTAGCTGAAAACATTTAAATTAAAGCAAGTATGAGCATTTGAGTGCCCAGCAAGTAATAGCAACAATAATAGTTAACTGAATGAATTAAATATTTTCTTGAAAGGATACTTCTACAACGAAATACAGTTGTGAAGTAAGCTGAACCAATAAATAACAACATATCATTTTTATTTCAAATTTTTAGAAACTACGTATTGACTATAAATGAGGATCAATTAACAGACTATGAACATTGTTTTCTATTTTCGAAAGGGTTAAACAGAAATTCATCTGTAAACCGTCATAACTTACGGGCACGGGGTGATCAGCCCGTTATGCCCTGTATTGATCAATACTACATTGCTAGAACGATATTATCGTTCATCCTTTGTCCGCCTTAGCGCAAAAAAAAAATTCCCATGATTGGGATGTTCATGACAGTCTTGAATCCATACCAAAACAATTCGGTTGGATAAGTTTTATCTTGTTCAACAACAACTTTAAATTTTATGTCTAGCTGGATCAAATAGCTTAGACGACTTTTATTTCAACGTATACATACTAGGCAACTATAAGTATGTATCAACATGTGATAAGATATAATGATTATCCAAGTAGGGACACTTGTATAACCATGTTATAGAAATTAACGAACAGAATAAATAACTTGATCAATATTAACAAGATAAAGGAAATTGTACAACAATTATTGCTTAATAGCTTACTTATACAGAATCATTGCATAAGTATATACAAAGGTTGAAATATTTGAACAATTGATATGAACAATTCAGATATTATCTTACGCATGTCCATTGCATAAAGTAAATACAAAGGGTTAGATACTTGCCTTGTCAGCTGCTTACACAACTTAGATTTATCTTTTCTATCAATCCCTATCATTAAATAGATCATTGGTCTGATTAGAATAACATATCATATCATATAATACTGCTTATTGTAGTCAGCACATTCCTAATCACATTATCACATAGGTTTAACAACCATTGAATCACAAATAATCACTTATCTAATCATATTATCTAAGTTCAGATCAATTTCTGAAACATGTCGGTCTACCGACAACTTTATCGGGTAATTATCGAGTCTAAGACTCTTTACTGTAACTTAATATCAGTCATATTATTTTTAGATGACTTAATATAATTTTAAAACATTTATCATGAATTTTCAAACATCAAAAATCATTTTTAAATGATTTAAATACTAATCAATTCTATTATCATTAATATTTAATTAGTATTAAACTATTAATGAAATCATTTCTAAAATATTAAAATTATTTATAATAACTTGAAATACATTTAAAGTATTAATATTACCCTTAAATGATTTTTAAAACATTTAAAATCATTTCTAAATAATCACCATTAATATTAAAGTATTAATATATTATTGATCAAAATATTAAAGTCATTAAGTATAACGTAATAATATTTTTAATTCATATATATCCTTTAAATGATTAATAAAACCATTTTTAAACTATTTATTTAATATAATTATTAAATAAATCTAATATTATTATTAATAAACTAATAATCATTAATATTATTTATTAATAAAATTATTCTTTAAATATTAAAAGTTATATTTTATAACTTAAAATATCTTTAAACACTTTATTTTTAATTAAAATGATTTTTAAAATAATAAAATCATTTTTAAATTAAATTATTTGATATAATTATTAAATAACTTTATTATCATTAATAATAATTAATTAATAAAATTTACCTTTAAATATTAAAAGTTATATTTTATAACTTAAAATATTTTTAAACTATTTATTTTCATTTAAAATAATTTTTATAATATTAAAATCATTTTTAATTAATTTATTTAATTTAAGTGTTAAATAAATCTAATATCATTAATATTAAATAATTAATGAAATTTACTTTAAAATATGAAAAGTTATATCTTATAACTTAAAATATTTTTAAATAACTTATTATCATTTAAAATGATTTTTAATACAATAAAATCATTTTTAATTAATTTATTTAATGTATTTAATAAATAAATTAATTATCAATAATATTTAAATAAATACTAATATTTATGAAAAATATTTCAAATTATAAATATTTAATTTTTAGAACTTAAAATAATTTTTCAAATTATTTTTGTAATTTTCAGAAATTAAAAACTATTTTAAAATGATTTTTTTAAAAATTTAAATAATTAAAATTAATAAAACGGTTGCTATAGGCCTTTAGCGACAGACAGCGTCACCTTAGGTGTTCTTGAGCACTCAAGAACATTCATAGCCAGAGATCAAGCACCCTACTTTGACCAGTGATAATTGTCGGATCGAGATGTTTCTGGGCAAGCTATTGATCACAAGTTGTAGAACTAATGTAATACTACATGATAAAACAACAATAACGACCAACAAGTACAACACAAGCGAGATCTGGAGCCTAGAACAAGCTGTCAGAGCTGTTCTTCTTTTTCTGGGTTACCCAGAAATGAAGAACAGTCGACTGGCTCGTTTTGGGCTTCAACTTGTTGATCTTGTAATGATTTTGTGATTTAAAACCTGAAGTGTGTAGCCAACATGTAGGACAAGAGATGTATCACATATAATAACCATAACAACAACTAAATCGCTAGATATTAACTGGTCAACCCATGTCAGAAACCATGATCATACATTTTCTGGGTTACCTAGAAAACGGAAATCGTGATTGTCTTACATGGTTTGACTGTACACTACATGAATCTTGTTAATCATTTAGATGTTATGTAAGCCTAATAATATAGTTTAAACAACATACAACAAACTGTTACTACAACAGAATCCAAATAACAAAAACATGAAAGATCTGGGCGTTACTAAATCATGTCAGACGCTGCTTAAGGATTTCTGGGTTACCCAGAAATCGTTTGGTCAAGCTCGGTCAACTAGGTTTGACCAACAATAAAATGAAATATGGACACGTAATAGCCACGATTCCACTTCTAGATCACAGACCACTTATCAGAGTATAATATCCAACACTTAAAACACAAAAATCAAACACAGATTGAGATCTACAAGGCCTGACATTCACTGTCAGACACAAAAAAATAAAATTTCTAGATTTTGCAAATCTTCAAATCCGAGCCTCTAGATGTTATGGATCCAACATCTAGCAACCCAGATCATCATTAGACACCTTATATAACATGTTTAACAAAAAAAATCTAACATCTAACAACCGAATTTTGGGCAGGATTTAAGCTAAGGTTTTATACCTTCTTATGAACAATCTTGGATTCTAGGCTTCTGATTTGGTTGTAATGTTCGTGGGGCTTGGTTGTGGAACTATTATGTCTTAGAATTTCGGAGGTGAGAGCTTGAGAGAGTTTAGTTTGATTGTTGTGAAAAATGTTAGTGAACAAATAAATTATTTCTCTCTCCAATCTATATATACTTCACATATACAATGTATTTGGTTGCACAAATGGCTGATTGCTGGTATTATTGAGCATGTGGAGTTGTTGGTTTGTTCACCCACTTCACCTAGAGTCAAAACCTAAGTTTGTAGCTTAATAATGCAAAAGGGCAAAATGGTCATTTGTCTTTCCAATTTAATGGCAAAAATATAACTTGGCAAACCCTTATGGTTTGACCCTTAGGGTTTAACCCTAAGATTTAGTATATAGCATTTGTAGGATTTAGCAATTAGGGTTTGCACAAAATAAAAAAATAAATCAAAATTTTAGTTTATAAATTTTTTTTGCCATTAAGGTTTTCTTAATTTGATTAAGATTCTAATTATGCAATATATGAACATTAGTATTTAATTATTTACTAATTATAGTAACCTTGCTAATTTATCAATTAAGCTTTCATTTTAGCAATTTAGGGCTACTAAATTAGAAATTAGGTTTACTAATTTTAGAATTAGGGTTTCCCAAAACTTATTAAGATTTTCCTAATTAACATTTATAATAAATGTCCTAAATTATATATCACAATTACACAACAATCTTGTATTCTAATTTGGGTTTCAAATTAGGGTTTTTATAATTATTTAAAAATTCAAATCTAAACTAGGGTTTTAAATTTACAATTAGGGTTTCCTAATTAGCATATCATGAAGTGATATATAACATAAATCATATAACACAGTTATATAACAGTCTTAAATTTCCCATTTAAATTGAGAAACAGGGTTAAACAAATTAATGCTAGGGTTTGAGTCAATATACATCATAATTGACCAACCGTCAATAGTACGTACATACAGTACATATTTATAGCACTGAAAAATCAAAATATTATAATTCCTTGATCAAAACCCAAAATTAGGGTTTGGATTCCATATCTGATTTATTCTTACTATTTAACCTTAATAATTATGGTAAATTAATTAACTTAATAGCATGTACTAGCATTCATATAATAAAATAATTATTATAATTATTCTAAAAAAATCACTTCATATAGTAGTTAAATAATATATGATTATATTTTCATGGAAAATAATTAATAAAACATTTCTACCATAATTTAATTATTACATGAATGTACTTTATATTAATCAATAATTCTAAAATAAAATTATTTGTAAATATTTATGTAATAAATATATTTTTATTTACCACATAAATACATATACACATTATCTTGTACAAATCCTCATCCTTAATATATAAAAAAAAATTATACGCAAAATTTCTTATTTATTTATGTAGAAAATATCGGGTTGTTACAAATATCATTCGCCCGTAGTGCATGGATAATTCGTGGTCGTGATACTAATGAATATCCTTGGACCGTAGTACATGGATAATTCATGGATGTGATACTAATGAATATCATAGGCCATAGTGCATGGATAATTCGGTGATGTGTTGAGTTGAGTCTCAGTGATAAAATATTGATAATAAACTTTTAATTCGTAGAAGATAGTAGATATCATGCTCTACTTGACTCTTCTAAAATACAGTTGTATATCTTTGGCCTGTAGTGCAAAGATGAACTGTTAATGAATATCTTTGGCCCATAGTGCAAAGATGAATTTATTAGTATGGTTATGAACAGAAACTGTGATTTGGTATAACCATGATCTTTGATGTTTCAGGTAAAGACAGGTGATGAAAATTATCTTCGTCTTGGGTGCGAAGAGGAATTTAGAATCACAATTATGATTATGAGTTATTCACATGATTGTGGAAAGGAACTGTTGATTGATGTTACAGGGATAAAACATTGTTGGTAGACTTTTAACATGGAGAAGATAATAGACTTTATAGTCTATTTGACACTTCTAATGGATTGCTCGTTCTGCTGCCACTATGGTTGAAAAGTTTTATCATCTACCATATGTTCTAAATCTCTGATTTATTACTGACGAAGGCTATTGATAATTTAATTATCTTTAGTCATGATATTCTTTACTAGGCTAGTTGTGCTCACCCTTTTACTTCACAATTCCTTTTAGGTAATAAGAGTGTAACTGAGTCGAGCAGGGGTAACAGGGAAATAGAACGATGGTCTATAGCTGTTGAGGTTTTACCTAAAACAGTATGAAAATAATTTTATTTAGAATTATAGATAAGTGTGTCGTATTTTATACGTCATTTTAACCGTTGATTTTGGTGAACCGAATAGGGTGAGGTGAACCCAACTTTGGAAGGGTGTTTTTGCTACTATCATACAAGATGTCTAATGACATACGACTTCGTGTTATCATAAAATAGGGTTGTGCACCTACACTTGCTGATTATATCTATGAGCACTACCTATATAATCTCTGAGTTTGGTTGAAATATAATTCTCAAATGGAGATAATGGAGATAAATACATGTCAAGAGAAGACTCACCATTGGAAAGGACATGAAAGTAATCTTCTCATTTTTTTTTGGGGTCTATTGGGTCAACTAAGGATAATTCTCGAGTCATATGATATCTATCATAACTTAGATGTATGGCCTCCCATGTACGAAGGTTTTCTTGAGCATTTTCCAAAGATTTTAATTTCTAAAACAGTTATTGACTATATTTTTATGTAAAGTAGTATTGTAAGGTGTTGTGGTCGAAGCGCCATGAGAATTACATATATTTGTATTAAAACTCACAGCTTATGTGTTGTCGAACTCTGCACGACAGTTCAACAGTTGTATAAATGAAGCTTGTTTTTAATTTCTGTAGTGTGATATCTGGCGACTCAGAATGGGTCTTGTGGACCTATTTTGGGGGCGTCACAAATGGTATAAGAGCTTAGGGATATGGTCGATGGCGGAGATATGAGTCTAAAACTAGGAGGGGAGAGACTAGTAATATATTTCGCTAGTGTGTAACTTACCTAAGCTGAAATTTTTACTTGATAAGTTGACAAATTGTGATATGTCAATTAACCTTTGTTTTGAAGATATATTCTAGAATGATATCTGAAATACAGGAGATGAGCAATGGGAAAATCATGATACAGAGGAAATAATCGGGAAGGTACAATTCAAAAAGAAAGCAATGTATTCTCATCTCTTCGAACTACCAGGTACGTAAATTTTGAGGGCAAAATTTCATAAGGAGGGGAGACTGTAAGACCCCGAATTTTACGAAATGAAAGTATTTAATTTTCTGATAATTGTTATTCTATTTAGTAAATAGATAAATTGATAAATGGTTAAAGTTAAGAGTAATATTTAAAAATTTTGCAAAGTAAACAAGTTGATATAAAATATTCGTTGTGTCGGGGAATATTCGTTTGGTCGGGGAATATTCTTTTTAATAGGAAATATTTGTACGACGGCACAATCATTAGTGGACCCCACAACGGAAGTATTGTCATAGTTAAAAAATGACAGAAATATCTTTTTATAAAAATAACGGTGAAAGTTTTTATCGTTAAACTGTTGAACTACCCGGTGGTAAAAGTACAGTAATACGCGTGGTTGCATAGTAGCACGCGGTATTGATTATTGATACTTACATGAGAAGTCACTCAGTTATACTCAATTATTGCTATAGTAATTGCTGCATAATATCTCTCATAATATTGATTCAATTATTGTCATAGTATTATCTGCAGAATATTTTATATTATTAAATCAATAATTAAGTCGATAAAGTTATTCATATTATTATTTGCAATATTGACGATGTCTAGAAAGTTCAGTTGATGAGAGGTTTGGTCACCTAATTATGCGCCAATTGGGAGAAATTCTTATCGGAACGCCCCCTCTTTCCTGTGAATGATCTGGTTGTTAAATATTGTGAGTTATAATATTAATGATGAATAAGTTTGTGTTGATTAAAGATGAAATTAATATTTTCATTGTGTTGGGATTATTAGTGTTAGTAGAAATCGATATTTATTTCGATAAGGTTATATTGACCAATCGAGTAATTAATCGAATAAATGAGCAATTAATTACTATTAATTTACATGCTTATTACTATTTGTTCACATGTATGTACTATTGATTCACATGCATGTACTATTAGGGGAGGTGGTGCAAGATTGATAATACTTGCATGACTAAATTAAAAATAGAGGTATAGATGAATGTACTATACTGTAACTATTTTTTTCACATGTATAGAACTATTGATTCACATGACTGAACTATTGATTCACATGATGTAATATTAGGGGAGGTGGTGCAAGTTTGATAATACTTGTAGGACTAAATTAAAAATAGAGAAAACGATGAAGGTATTATACTGTAATATTTCGAGCCCCAAAACGTACAATTATCAAAATTATATTTTCCTATAAATAGAATCTCATTCTTCTTTCATTCTCACCAATTCACTAATGTGACGCCCCCAAAATTAGGTATACATCACCCATCTTGGGTCGTCAGATACAAAGTACAAAATACAAATACAACTTACTAATACAACTGTCGTGTACAATACGACAAAACATAAACTGCGAGTTTGAATACAAATATTATCTTCTAGAGAGTATTCATACTCAAAAGGAGTCCTCATTACATTTATTAACACAATATTACATAGAATAGTGAGGACTACTAACTAATACTATCATTCGAACCATCACTCCGTTCCCCGACTTGCCCCAGCTACGTTCTCATTTCCTGAAGAGAACAGTGAAAGAAAGGGTGAGCTCAACTAGCCCAGTAAGAAATATTATGACTAAGATAATGCAGAATAAATTATCATTAGCCTTCAACAATATTAAACTGATAAAATATAATAGACATCAAGTTTAACTGCAGCGGAATAAGAAATCCATTAAAAGAGTCAAGTAGAAAATAAACTCTACTATCTTTTATGATTTAAAAGGTTTTTCAACACTGTTATCGCTGGGACTCAGCTTAATAAAATAATCCACATCATCGAATCACCCCTGCACTACGGCCAAGGATATTCGTGTATTCATTAATGGTCATGATCATGCCAACAACTGTCCATCAATGCACTACGGGCCAATGAGGACTTTTACCACATCATTTGTAACATTACGGTCATGATTATACCGAATAATCCTTGGTCATAATCATACCAAGTCCATCTATGCACTACAGGCCACAGATGACTTTTAACATTTTATAAACATGAGGATGATGACAATGATATAAGAATTCAATAAAACAAGTTCAAGAATTAATTTATCCAAGAATTAACAGCGTCTAAATTGTCAACATGATACTACTTTGTGGAGTAAAATTCAAGAATGCTTAGAAGAATATTTTCATAAAAAGATACTGGATGAAACGCAATTATCAAGGATATTCCACAAATTTCATGGAGTATAGAAGTCAAAACTTAACCAACTGAGTACAATAAAGAATGGAATAGCAAAAGAAATCACCATGCATGCGATAGACCGCACAGAAAGGTTATTCCAACAGAATAATAAATAATAGAACCAGGTCCAGCGTAAACGCACAGACAGGATATTCCAACAGAATAATAAATAATGGAACCAGGTCCGGTGTAAAACACACAGACAGGATGTTCCAACAGAATAATAACAAGACGGAACCAGGTCCAGTGTAAAACACACAGACAGGATGTTCCAACAGAATAATAATAAAAATGGAACTAGGTCCGGTGTAAAACACACAGACAGGATGTTCCAACAGAATAATAGAAGAATGTCACCAAGTATAGGGTAGACCGCGTATACAGGTTATTCCAACAAAATAATAAGAAATGGAATAACAACAGTTCTCTTCATGAATAAGAAAGAATAACACCCCTTACCGTTTTAAAGAAGAGCTGAAATAAGGAAGTAGTTAAGTAGTAGAATACTCTTCTTCTCTCTCTATAGTTTCTCTCTATAGTTTCTCTCTCTAGAGTTCAGTGAATTCGTAAGAAATAATGAAGAAATGAGCTGCTATTTATAGAAAAATAGAATGCATAGTAACTAATCCATGAACGGTCCAGATTGATTACTTTAATCTGATGGTCCATATTTAAAGAAAAATCTTTTAAATAAAATATAATATATTCTATTTATAGAATAACTTTAATAAAGTATTCTGTTTTATATAAAAAGATGTTTCTGTTTTATTACGTTAATAATACGAATAAAACAAAACGTCATTATCGCTAAATAATTCATATTATTAACTGACAATAATTAAATCAAACTGAGTGACTTCTCACATAAGCATTAATAATCAATACCGTGTGCTACTATGCAACCACACGTATTATTGTACTTTTACTACCGAGTAGTTCAACAGTAACAATGGTAAAACTTCCGCCGTTATTTTTAATAAAATATTTTTATCATTTTCTCAATCCGATAATAATTCCATTGTGGGGTCCACCAATGATTGTGCCGTTGTACGAATATTCCCTGTTAAAATGAATATTCCCCGACCAATCGAATATTATATAACAACTTGCGTACTTTGCAAAATTTATAAATATTACCCACAACTATAACATTATATCAAATTAACTCCATAATATTCAAAAATGATATTTATAGAAAATTCATCTTTATTGATAAAAGTTGGGGTCTTACAACCTCCCCTTCTTATGAAATTTTGCCCTCGAAATTAGGGTACGTACCTAGTATGTCGAAGAGGTAAGGATACCTTGATTTCATTTCAGATTCTAACTCCCAAGTCATTTCCTCAACATCGTGGTTTCTCCACAAAACTTTGACTTGAGGTATAACCTTGGAGCGTAGAATATGTTCCTTCTTATCCAAGATTTGAACAAGAACTTCTTCATACGTCAAATCCTCCGCTATTTCGTCTGGTTCTAACTCAATAATGTGGTTCGGGTCTTTCACATATTTGCGTAACATGGATATGTGAAAAACGTTATGAACACGAGACATACTTGGCGGTAAAGCGAGTCTATAAGCCACAGTTCCTACTCGATCGAGGATTAAAAATGGACCGATGAATCGAGGATTGAGCTTTCCTCTCTTTCTAAATCTCGTAACTCCTTTCCATGGAGCAACACGTAAGAACACATGATCTCCTACATCAAATTCCACGTCCTTTCGATGAAGATCAGCATAACTCTTTTGTCGATCTTGTGAGATTTTTATACGTTGTCGGATCGTTTGAATCTTTTCTGTAGTCATACGTACCAACTCCGGTCCCAACAACGTTGCTTCACCCACCTCATCCCAACATACTGGAGAACGACATTTTCTTCCATACAATGCTTCGAATGGAGCCATGCCAATACTTGCTTGATAACTGTTGTTGTAAGAAAACTCCACCAATGGTAAGAACTTATCCCAACTTCCCTTGAAGTCAAAGACACAGAGTTTTAATAGATCTTCAAGAGTTTGAATAGTCCTCTCTGATTGTCCGTCCGTCAGAGGATGATATGCTGAACTAAATCGTAACTCCGTGCCCATAGCTTTTTGTAAACTAACCCAAAATCGTGAAGTGAATCTTGGGTCTCGGTCAGAAACTATGGATACTGGCATACCATGCAGTCTTACAATCTCGTTTGTGTACATACGAGCAAGACGTTCAAGTGTATAAGTTTCTCGTATCGGTAAGAAATGAGCAGACTTGGTCAATCTATCAACAATGACCCAAATCGCATCAATACCTTGAGAAACCCTAGGAAGACCGGTAACGAAATCCATGGTAATGTGCTCCCACTTCCATTCTGGAATTTCAAGTGGTTGCAATGGACCTTTTGGTACTTGATGCTCAGCTTTGACTCGTTGACAAGTTAGACACCTTGAGATAAACAGCGCTATCTCTCTCTTCATATTGCTCCACCAAAATGTATGACGAAGATCATGATACATTTTGGTACTTTCAGGATGGATTGCAAATGGTGTGTTGTGCGCCTCCATCATGATTTCATACTTTAAATCAGAATTGTTAGGAACACAAAGTCTGGAGTTGACTCGAAGTATTCCTTCTTCATCAATTTTTGCTTCCGGCATAGCACCTTCTTGCACTTTCTTCCTCATACGCATCAGCTCCAGGTCTGTAGCTTGAGCAGCTTTAACTTTATCGATTAAAGTCGGTTCTACTCGTATATTCGCCATCATCACATGGGTCCCTGGAGTCTTTAACTCTATCTCCATCCTTTGCAAGTCACACAAAATGGGCCTTTGTGTTGACAATATTGCACTCGTACTTGCATATGATCTTCTACTCAATGCGTCAGCTACCACGTTCGCTTTTCCAGGATGGTATTGAATGGTATGATCATAATTTTTCAACAGTTCAAGCCAACGTCGTTGTCGCATGCTGAGTTCCTTTTGAGTGAAGAAATATTTATGGCTTTTATGATCCGTAAAGATCTCCACCTTCTCCCCATACAAGTAATGCCTCCAAATTTTAAGTGCAAAGACAACAGCTGCCAACTCTAGATCATGAGTAGGATAATTCCTCTCATATTCTTTGAGTTGTCTTGATGCATAGGCTATGACTTTTTCATGTTACATGAGAACGCATCCCAACCCTTTGCTCGAAGCATCACTGTAGATGACAAATCCCTCCGAGCCAGATAGTATTGTTAGAACAGGTGCTGAAATGAGTCTCCTCTTGAGTTCTTGAAAACTCTGCTCACATTCTTCGCTCCAACCAAACTTTGTATCTTTCTGAGTCAGCAGAGTTAATGGAGTAGCGATTCGAGAAAATCCATCAACGAATCTCCGATAATAACCAGCTAAACCAAGAAAGCTACATACTTCGGTCACTGATTTAGGTTGCTCCCAGCTTTGAATAGCTTCAATCTTTGCCGGGTCAACCGATATTCCATGACTTGATACTACGTGCCCAAGAAATGCTACCTCCTCCAACCAGAACTCGCATTTCTTCAACTTGGCATAAAGCTTGTATTCACGAAGCTTTTGGAGTACCAGCCTCAAGTGTTGTTCATGATCTTCATGACTTTTAGAATAAATAAGGATGTCATCAATAAAGACGACCACAAAGTGATCCAAATATTCCTTGAATACCCGGTTCATCATATCCATGAAGGCAGCAGGAGCATTAGTCAATCCAAAGGACATGACTAGGAATTCATAATGCCCGTACCGAGTTCTAAAAGCCGTCTTTGGAATATCCTCAGTTCTAACCTTCAGCTGATGATATCCAGAACGAAGATCGATCTTTAAAAAGAATTGTGCTCCTTGCAACTGGTCAAACAGGTCATCAATACGTGGCAATGGGTACCCGTGATGACCTCATTCGGGTTCCTTACTTTCTGGGAGGTCACAACAAACGCTCTCCCTTGCACTACCGGGTTTGACTTTTTTGGGACGGCCTTTGGTGTCTCCATCTTGGCTGAACTTATTTTTGGTAAACGATAAAATCGAGCTAAATGACCTTCTCTTCCATAATTATAACATGCTTTAGACGGCATCGCGCAGTTTAGACTGATGTGCCCCTCCCCTCCGCATTTGAAACATATGATAGGTGGTCGTTCTCCTTCCTTAACAACAGGTGCTGGTGCTGACGTCTTTCCATCATTGTTGAATCTCCTCTTCTTGAAATGACCATTCTTATTGTTTTGGCCCTGATTACCACCGAAGTGGTTACCATTTATGGCCTGTTGATTCCCTCCACGCTTGTTGTCACCGCTTCGATGACTGCTCTCACTGGTATTATCATTTTGTCGACTGCTCTCTTTTGGTTGCGTTGACTCGTTATCGTGCTCCACTAACTGAGCCATATTCACAACATCTGAATACAAACACAGTTTATAAGAAATAAGATGTTGACGTATCTCAGGTTTCAAATCTCGCAAAAACATTCGCGTCATTCGCTCTTCATTATCCACCAAGTGGGACGCAAACCTGGACAACTCAGCAAATTTAGCCTCATATTGCGACACGGTCATATTATCCTGCTCCAATTTGATGAACTCCACCTCCTTCATGTGACGAACACTTTCGGAAAAGTATTTGTCATTAAACAGCTCTTGGAACTTCTCCCAAGACATCTTCAGTGCGGCAGGTTGAGTACGCTTAATCGATTCCCACCAATAATCTGCCTCTCCTCGCAACATAAAGGCGGCAAAGGGAACCTTTTGCTCCTCGGAGCATCCCAAGACATCAAATATCTTGGTAATCTACTTTATCCATATTTTCGCTATAAGTGATTTTGGCTCTCCCTTAAACTCTGGTGGTCCCAGCTCCTTGAACTGTTTAGCGGTGACCGTCCGAGAGTTTTCAGTGTTTCCACCTATATTTTGGACAGGAGCCGCTCTCGCCTGCTGTTGCATGAACTGCATAAAGTTTCTGAATATTCCATCATTCATCATCTGGTCAGTGTTGTTGTTTGCATGAGTATTGTCACCTTCCTGATGCACATTATCCTGATTATTGATATGTGGTGAATCAACAGTCGCCTGTGGTCCATTGCTATTCTCAACATTCTCAGATGCCATTTTCAGATACTGCCACAAAATAAAAGTTAATTGATATGTCATATATTATCCTTATATTATGACCGACCAATTAAATACCATGCAAATAAACTTAGGTAGGTCAAACTAGCGAAGGAATTCCTTGTCTCTCCCCTCCTAGTTCTATTCTCACATCTTAGCCAGGGATCATATCCCTAAGCTCTGATGTAAGACCCCGAATTTTATGAAATAAAAGTATTCAATTTTTCTAATAATTACTATTCAGTAAATGGTTAAATTGATAAAAGTTTAAAGTTATGAGTGAAATATGATTTTTTTTCAAAATAAGCAAGTGGTTATAAAATAATCATTGTTGTCGGGGAATATTCGTTTGGTCGTGGAATATTCTTTCTGTCGGGGAATATTCGTACGACGGCGCAGCCATTTATGGGCCCCATAACAAAATAACTGTCGGATGAAGAAAACGACAAATTTGAGTTTTTACAAATAACGGCGTAGTTGTTACCGTTAACACTGTTGGAATACCCGGTGGTTAAAATACAGTAATACGCGTTATTGCACAGTAGCACACGGTATTGCATAGTATTTTTGAAATTATTGATTCTTACGTAAGAAGGCACTACTCAATAATTGTTACAGTAATTACTGTTCAATATTTTATTTTATTGATTCAATAATTGCTACGTTGAAATTTTATATTATTGTTGTT
The DNA here is from genome assembly GCA_016801055.1 of Panax notoginseng. Lineage (NCBI taxonomy): Eukaryota > Viridiplantae > Streptophyta > Magnoliopsida > Apiales > Araliaceae > Panax > Panax notoginseng. The sequence continues at coordinate 44,538,885 of CM029014.1, read as the reverse complement.
CAATAATTGTCACTGCACAGTATTTCCCATTATCAGATCAATAATTCATATTATTTGAATAATATTATTAGATAACATTATTGGCAATGTCTAGAAAGTTCTGTCTAAGGAGAGGTTTGGTCATCTAATTGCGCGCCAGTAAGGAAAATTTTTTATTGGAAAGCCCCCTCTTTCCTGGGAACGGCCTGGTTGTCATAAATGTGATTCTGTAATATTATTTGTGAATAATTAATTATTGATTCATATGATAAGGAAATATTTATTTTATGTGGATATAAATGAGGGATATATTTTTGTGGTTAAAAATGAAGGAGTTAATGTTGAGGTTTTTATCAGTATTTTTGTCGGAATGGAGGTATTAAAAATCAGGATTTTTGAGATATTTTGCGGGGTTATAATTTTTAATCCGACCGTTGGATCGTGGTAATTTTTGGATATGTTATACATATATAAGTTGAGTATATGCCCACAAATTTTGAACCGTTAAAAATGAACGTATGATTTGTTATGAATTTTAAGAGGTGGCTGATTCGGAAATCAGGTTATAAATCATTTTGGTGAAAAATTCTAGAATTGGTGGGCCCCACTTGTGGTTGGTGAAGAAATGTGCTGAATTATATTTCAAATGTGGTGGGTGGGAATAGTAGCAGGTAAAGCCATCAGGTTGCAGGTCAAACCTACCAAAATTTTCCTATAAATAGAGGGCTAAGTTAGAATTGAAAATCACACCAGAAACATAAGCTTTCTCTCTTTCTCTCTCTATATTATGAAGCATATTTTGTGAGTTTTTAGATACTTGGTGAGTTGCTATTCATCAGTGCAAGTTTCCTTCAGCATCATATCCGATATCCAGTCAGAAGTACTGCTCTTTTGAGGTAAGGGATAGTAAGGGATTTTAAGGGTTGTTATGATTTTCAGTTTCGTAATTTTTCTGATCTTCAAAAATTCTGGAAAAATTTGAAATGATATTTTGATGAGTTTTCTTGATTGTGTCCAAAAATGGTGATTTTTGGATGTATAGATTGAGAGTTATGAATTTTATGAGAAAAGACTATTTTAAAAGTAACCGCTTATAATTCCTTGTGGTTAACTCCAAAATTGATGAAATTTTTATTGGGAGTACATGTATATGATAGAAGTATACTCTGTAAATTTCAGAATTTTTAGACAAAAGTACAATTTTTGATAAATGTCTAAATATTCGGCTATTTTGGCCATATGAAAAATAGTAAATGACTTTTAAAAATTCTGAGAAAAATATATGTTCACTATGGGACTATATTATGCTAAATCCCAGAAAAGAAATATTTTTGGAACTGATTTGGTATTTTTCATGAAAATGGTCTAGTTATGAGTAAATGAATTAAATATGTTTTGTGAAGAAAGAAAATTGGAAAATAGGATTTTATGGCTTGAGAATCCTATATGAGGTATATGCAGATTTTTGATGAGGGTTTTGGTTATTGATGATGAAATTGTAAGAGTTGGCATTTTATGATGATTAAATGCATTAATTAGTAAAGTGTAAACAATTAAAATAAATTGTTTATAAATTTAAGTAATGTTATTCTTTCAATATCATTATACCGAAATATTGGTATGGATTTTATTGTGGAATTTCTATCTTTTGTGTCGGGGTTACTATTCATGAGTTACTATTCACGATTTACTATTCATGAGTTACGAATATTACTCTTGAGATTAAAATTATATGTTGATCATATTATTTTTATCATCATATATAACATTTTTATAACCCTGATGTTGAAATTCTCTTTCACTGGAGTGTAAAGATGGGTAGATTATTGGTATGATCATGACTAGGGTTCTCTTTGGCCTGTAGTGCAAAGTTGAATTGTGACTGGTATGATCATGACCATTGAATTTATAATTGAATATCTTAAGCTTAAGTGCAAAGGTGAATTGATCAACATGGTTATAATTATTGTTTATATAAATTCTGAAATGATTATATATTTCTTTGAGATATGAATATATTTGGCCTGTAGTGCAAATATGAATTGTTGATGAATATCTTTGGCATGTAGTGCAAAGATGGCCTGTTGATGAATATCTTTGGCCTGTAGTGCAAAGATGAACTGTTGTTGAATATCTTTGGCCCGTAGTGCAAAGATGGTTTGTTGATGAATATCTTTGGCCCGTAGTGCAAAGATGGTTTGTTGATGAATATCTTTGGCCCGTAGTGCAAAGATGGATTTGTTAGTATGATTATAAACAGGAACTGTGATTTGGTATAACCATGATCTTTGATGTTTCAGGTAAAGACAGGTGATGAAAATATTCTTCGTCCTGGGTGCGAAGAAAAATTTATAGTCACAATTATGATTATGAGTTATTCATATGATTGTGGAAAGGAACTGTTGAGTGATGTTACATGGATAAAATATTGTTGGTGGATTTTTAACATGGAGAAGATAATAGACTTTATAGTCTATTTGACTCTTCTAATGGATTGCTCGTTCCGCTGCAACTATGGTTGAAATTTTTATCATTTACCATATGTTCTAAATCTCTGATTTATTGTTGATGAAGGCTATTGATAATTGAATTATCTTTAGTCATGATATTCTTTACTGAGCTAGTTGTGCTCACCCTTTTGCTTCACAATTCCTTTCAGGTAATAAGAGTGTAGCTGGGTCGAGCGGGGGTAACAAGGGAATAGAACGGTGGTCATCATTTAGTAGTTATATTTGGTGAAGAAAATAGGGTGAGGCGAACCCAACGTTGGAAGGGTGTTTTGTCACTATCATACAAGATGTCTAATGACATACAACCTCGTGTCATCATAAGACAGGGTTGTGCTCATCCACTTGCTGAGTATATCTATGGGCACTACCTATATAATCTTGGTGTTTGTTTGAAGTATAATTCTCAATTAGAGACAGTGGAGATAATGATAAGTCAAGAGAAGACTCACCATTGGAAAGAATATGATAGTAATCTTCTCGTTTTTCTTTGGGGTCTATTGGGTCAACCAAGGATAATTCTGTGGCCATATGATATCTATCATAACCTAGACGCGTGGCCTCCCATGTACGAAGGTTTCCTTGAGCACTTCCCAAAGATTCTAATTTCTAAAACAGTTTTTGACTATACCTTTATGTAAGGTGTTATTGTGAGGTGATGTCCACGGTTGGAACATGAGTCACATTTGGTATATATTTGTATCCAAACTCACAGCATATGTGTTGTTGTATTTTGCACGACAATTGTTGTAATAAAGTTGTAGTTATTTTCTGTACCATGTATTTGACGACTCAGAATGGGTTGGGTGGAATGACCTATTTTGGGGTCGTTACATTTTGGTATCAGAGCTATAAGTAAAGAGCCCCGAGCCTCTCGCTGGTGACTTCCTGTTGATGGGGAATGCACCGAAGCCAGACTCTCCGTAGGGGACGCCGTTCTGCGGTGGCAAGCTGATAGGTATCAATGTAAGGTGCTGACATAGGTTGGTGTCCAGAGTTACATTTGGTATCAGAGCTTAGGGATATGATCTCTGGCGGAGATCGGGGAATACAACTAGGAGGGGAGAGATGAGTAAATCCTTCGCTAGTGTGTCCTACCTAAGCTTATTTGTTGGTCAGTCATAATATCGGGATATTATGTGATATGTTAATTTGTTCAATTAACCCTTGTTTTGAAGCTGTATTCTAGAATGATATCTGAAATACAGGAGATGAGCAATGGAGAAATCATGATGACATGAAAGATGGAATCTGAAATGAAAGCAAGGTATTCTCAACTCTTTGAAATACCAGGTACGTAAATTTCGGGGACGAAATTTCATAAGGAGGGGAGATTGTAAGACCCCGAATTTTATGAAATAAAAGTATTCAATTTTTCTTATAATTACAATTCAGTAAATGGTTAAATTGATAAAAGTTTAAAGTTATGAGTGAAATATGATTTTTTTTCAAAATAAGCAAGTGGTTATAAAATAATCATTGTTGTCGGGGAATATTCGTTTGGTCGTGGAATATTCTTTCTGTCGGGGAATATTCGTACGACGGCGCAGCTATTTGTGGGCCCCATAACGAATAACTGTCGGATGAAGAAAACGACAAATTTGAGTTTTTACAAATAACGGCGTAGTTGTTACCGTTAACACTGTTGGAATACCCGGTGGTTAAAATACAGTAATACGCGTTATTGCACAGTAGCACACGGTATTGCATAGTATTTTTGAAATTATTGATTCTTACGTAAGAAGGCACTACTCAATAATTGTTACAGTAATTACTGTTCAATATTTTATTTTATTGATTCAATAATTGCTACGTTGAAATTTTATATTATTGTTGTTCAATAATTGTTGCTGCACAGTATTTCCCATTATCAGATCAATAATTCATATTATTTGAATAATATTATTAGATAACATTATTGGCAATGTCTAGAAAGTTCTGTCTAAGGAGAGGTTTGGTCATCTAATTGCGCGCCAGTAAGGAAAATTCTTATTGGAAAGCCCCCTCTTTCCTGGGAACGGCCTGGTTGTCATAAATGTGATTCTGTAATATTATTTGTGAATAATTAATTATTGATTCATATGATAAGGAAATATTTATTTTATGTGGATATAAATGAGGGATATATTTTTGTGGTTAAAAATGAAGGAGTTAATGTTGAGGTTTTTATCAGTATTTTTGTCGGAATGGAGGTATTAAAAATCAGGGTTTTTGAGATATTTTGCGGGGGTTATAATTTTTAATCCGACCGTTGGATCGTGGTAATTTTTGGATATGTTATACATATATAAGTTGAGTATATGCCCACAAATTTTGAACCGTTAAAAATGAACGTATGATTTGTTATGAATTTTAAGAGATGGCTGATTCGGAAATCAGGTTATAAATCATTTTGGTGGAAAATTCTAGAATTGGTGGGCCCCACTTGTGGTTGGTGAAGAAATGTGCTGAATTATATTTCAAATGTGGTGGGTGGGAATAGTAGCAGGTAAAGCCATCAGGTTGCAGGTCAAACCTACCAAAATTTTCCTATAAATAGAGGGCTAAGTTAGAATTGAAAATCACACCAGAAACATAAGCTTTCTCTCTTTCTCTCTCTATATTATGAAGCATATTTTGTGAGTTTTTAGATACTTGGTGAGTTGCTATTCATCAGTGCAAGTTTCCTTCAGCATCATATCCGATATCCAGTCAGAAGTACTGCTCTTTTGAGGTAAGGGATAGTAAGGGATTTTAAGGGTTGTTATGATTTTCAGTTTCGTAATTTTTCTGATCTTCAAAAATTCTGGAAAAATTTGAAATGATATTTTGATGAGTTTTCTTGATTGTGTCCAAAAATGGTGATTTTTGGATGTATAGATTGAGAGTTATGAATTTTATGAGAAAAGACTATTTTAAAAGTAACCGCTTATAATTCCTTGTGGTTAACTCCAAAATTGATGAAATTTTTATTGGGAGTACATGTATATGATAGAAGTATACTCTGTAAATTTCAGAATTTTTAGACAAAAGTACAATTTTTGATAAATGTCTAAATATTCGGCTATTTTGGCCATATGAAAAATAGTAAATGACTTTTAAAAATTCTGAGAAAAATATATGTTCACTATGGGACTATATTATGCTAAATCCCAGAAAAGAAATATTTTTGGAACTGATTTGGTATTTTTCATGAAAATGGTCTAGTTATGAGTAAATGAATTAAATATGTTTTGTGAAGAAAGAAAATTGGAAAATAGGATTTTATGGCTTGAGAATCCTATATGAGGTATATGCAGATTTTTGATGAGGGTTTTGGTTATTGATGATGAAATTGTAAGAGTTGGCATTTTATGATGATTAAATGCATTAATTAGTAAAGTGTAAACAATTAAAATAAATTGTTTATAAATTTAAGTAATGTTATTCTTTCAATATCATTATACCGAAATATTGGTATGGATTTTATTGTGGAATTTCTATCTTTTGTGTCGGGGTTACTATTCATGAGTTACTATTCACGATTTACTATTCATGAGTTACGAATATTACTCTTGAGATTAAAATTATATGTTGATCATATTATTTTTATCATCATATATAACATTTTTATAACCCTGATGTTGAAATTCTCTTTCACTGGAGTGTAAAGATGGGTAGATTATTGGTATGATCATGACTAGGGTTCTCTTTGGCCTGTAGTGCAAAGTTGAATTGTGACTGGTATGATCATGACCATTGAATTTATAATTGAATATCTTAAGCTTAAGTGCAAAGGTGAATTGATCAACATGGTTATAATTATTGTTTATATAAATTCTGAAATGATTATATATTTCTTTGAGATATGAATATATTTGGCCTGTAGTGCAAATATGAATTGTTGATGAATATCTTTGGCATGTAGTGCAAAGATGGCCTGTTGATGAATATCTTTGGCCTGTAGTGCAAAGATGAACTGTTGTTGAATATCTTTGGCCCGTAGTGCAAAGATGGTTTGTTGATGAATATCTTTGGCCCGTAGTGCAAAGATGGTTTGTTGATGAATATCTTTGGCCCGTAGTGCAAAGATGGATTTGTTAGTATGATTATAAACAGGAATTGTGATTTGGTATAACCATGATCTTTGATGTTTCAGGTAAAGACAGGTGATGAAAATATTCTTCGTCCTGGGTGCGAAGAAAAATTTATAGTCACAATTATGATTATGAGTTATTCATATGATTGTGGAAAGGAACTGTTGAGTGATGTTACATGGATAAAATATTGTTGGTGGATTTTTAACATGGAGAAGATAATAGACTTTATAGTCTATTTGACTCTTCTAATGGATTGCTCGTTCCGCTGCAACTATGGTTGAAATTTTTATCATTTACCATATGTTCTAAATCTCTGATTTATTGTTGATGAAGGCTATTGATAATTGAATTATCTTTAGTCATGATATTCTTTACTGAGCTAGTTGTGCTCACCCTTTTGCTTCACAATTCCTTTCAGGTAATAAGAGTGTAGCTGGGTCGAGCGGGGGTAACAAGGGAATAGAACGGTGGTCATCATTTAGTAGTTATATTTGGTGAAGAAAATAGGGTGAGGCGAACCCAACGTTGGAAGGGTGTTTTGTCACTATCATACAAGATGTCTAATGACATACAACCTCGTGTCATCATAAGACAGGGTTGTGCTCATCCACTTGCTGAGTATATCTATGGGCACTACCTATATAATCTTGGTGTTTGTTTGAAGTATAATTCTCAATTAGAGACAGTGGAGATAATGATAAGTCAAGAGAAGACTCACCATTGGGAAGAATATGATAGTAATCTTCTCGTTTTTCTTTGGGGTCTATTGGGTCAACCAAGGATAATTCTGTGGCCATATGATATCTATCATAACCTAGACGCGTGGCCTCCCATGTACGAAGGTTTCCTTGAGCACTTCCCAAAGATTCTAATTTCTAAAACAGTTTTTGACTATACCTTTATGTAAGGTGTTATTGTGAGGTGATGTCCACGGTTGGAACATGAGTCACATTTGGTATATATTTGTATCCAAACTCACAGCATATGTGTTGTTGTATTTTGCACGACAATTGTTGTAATAAAGTTGTAGTTATTTTCTGTACCATGTATTTGACGACTCAGAATGGGTTGGGTGGAATGAACCTATTTTGGGGTCGTTACATCTGATACCAACTGTGACGCCCCCAAAATTAGGTATACATCACCCATCTTGGGTCGTCAGATACAAAGTATAGAATACAAATATAACTTACTAATACAACTGTCGTGTACAATACGACAAAACATAAACTGCGAGTTTGAATACAAATATTATCTTCTAGAGAGTATTCATACTCAAAAGGAGTCCTCATTACATTTATTAACACAATATTACATAGTATAGTGAGGACTACTAACTAATACTATCATTCGAACCATCACTCCGTTCCCCGACTTGCCCCAGCTACGTTCTCATTTCCTGAAGAGAACAGTGAAAGAAAGGGTGAGCTCAACTAGCCCAGTAAGAAATATTATGACTAAGATAATGCAGAATAAATTATCATTAGCCTTCAACAATATTAAACTGATAAAATATAATAGACATCAAGTTTAACTGCAGCGGAATAAGCAATCCATTAAAAGAGTCAAGTAGAAAATAAACTCTACTATCTTTATGATTTAAAAGGTTTTTCAACACTGTTATCGCTGGGACTCAGCTTAATAAAATAATCCACATCATCGAATCACCCCTGCACTACGGCCAAGGATATCCGTGTATTCATTAATGGTCATGATCATGCCAACAACTGTCCATCAATGCACTACGGGCCAATGCGGACTTTTACCACATCATTTGTAATATTACGGTCATGATTATACCGAATAATCCTTGGTCATAATCATACCAAGTCCATCTATGCACTACAGGCCACAGATGACTTTTAACATTTTATAAACATGAGGATGATGACAATGATATAAGAATTTAATAAAACAAGTTCAAGAATTAATTTATCCAAGAATTAACAACGTCTAAATTGTCAGCATGATACTGCTTTGTGGAGTAAAATTCAAGAATGCTTAGAAGAATATTTTCATGAAAAGATACTGGATGAAACGCAATTATCAAGGATATTCCACAAATTTCATGGAGTATAGAAGTCAAAACTTAACCAACTGAGTACAATAAAGAATGGAATAACAAAAGAAATCACCATGCATGCGATAGACCGCACAGACAGGTTATTCCAACAGAATAATAAATAATGGAACCAGATCCGGCGTAAACGCACAGACAGGATATTCCAACAGAATAATAAATAATGGAACCAGGTCCGGTATAAAACACACAGACAGGATGTTCCAACAGAATAATAACAAGACGGAACCAGGTCCGGTGTAAAACACACAGACAGGATGTTCCAACAGAATAATAATAAAAACGGAACTAGGTCCGGTGTAAAACACACAGACAGGATGTTCCAACAGAATAATAGAAGAATGTCACCAAGTATAGGGTAGACCGCGTGTACAGGTTATTCCAACAGAATAATAAGAAATGGAATAACAACAGTTCTCTTCATGAATAAGAAAGAATAACACCCCTTACCGTTTTAAAGAAGAGCTGAAATAAGGAAGTAGTTAAGTAGTAGAATTGTAATAACCGTGAATTTTAAGTTACCATATATGTATGTACATTATCGATTTTTTTTAAACTTTATGTTATATAAGGATTTAATATGTGACCACCTATGTGAAGTGGTGCATGTGGCAATTAACATATATACTATACTTATGGATACATACATTTATAGATTTCATTAAAAATGAAAGCTTTGTAACCTAATTATACATTAGGTAAGACTATTAAATAACCTAAGGGTTATGGTAATACGGAAAAGTTAGTATTTAATATGTATACTAACTTAAGTGGGTAAACATTGTATTTCAAGTGACTAATAATTTTAAACCTAATTCTTGTAAATCTAATTAGGTTATGAGATAAAGTCACATGTATAAGTAATTAAACTTCATATGATTGGAAATGGAAGCCCTAAATAATCAAATTGGGTAACATTATTAAAATTGCTAGACTATGTTTAGTATATAGCCCAAAACAATTAAAGGAGAAGCCCAAAAGAAATAAAACACAATACAATACTTTGCCCACTTGATTAGGGGTATTCTAGACATTTGATTAATCAAAATTGGGCATTTAAAATAAAAGCTAAATGGAGGATATTATGGGCTAGAGGATCCTAAGTGGAATAATTAAGCTAACTTGTTCATTAGTAAAAATTATTAAACACAAGGACAATGTTGTCAAGCTCCCATTGAATGTCACTCCATTATGCACATTTAATCATGTCTAGCCTAATGGAAATAATAATACAAAGTTTTTACCCAATGGACAACAAAATAGTTATGGGAGGATTATTAGTGAATTGCCCATTTCATTTTGTAATCACATTTCATTCTTCCAACATCTCATTTTCTCTCCATCTTCTTCTTCTATCTTTTGCTCCCAAGCTAGCCAACTTCATAGAGAGAAAAGAGAGAGAGGGTTTTGGTTATAGAGAGAAGAGATAAGAGTGCTAGTTGTTCATGCCTCCTAAGTATATTACTTACTTTGGAAAATCAAGAAATGTAGCAACTAAGTCAAGGTATAACTTGCCTTCATCTTCTTCTTTTACTTTGTTTTGCTAGCTTGAGTTTTGATGGGGTTATGTACAAATACTCAAGATACACTAGTTCTACATATCATCATGTATGGAACTAAGTAACTTGACTGTTAGATCAAAGACTTAGAGGAAGAAAATGAGCATATGTTCTCCAAGGGTGAAAACTCTTGTTTTTCTTCCACTAAATCTTGAGTAACTTAAGTTTTACAACTTAGAATTATGATCCGTCAAAGGGGAGTACTAGATACATGAGTCATGTAGTAAACCCAAGTGGTAGAACATAAATCTAGCAAATTTTGAAACTTTTGAGACTATTTTTCCCAAAACAGTCCGCTTTGCATGTTGAGGCTTTGAAAACCCTAAATTAGCTACTGATCCGTTTTTCATGAGGCTGTTTCGGTCAGTTGCTTCTCTTTTAAAAATTTGAGAAAAATCACAGAGGTACCTTGAGAAGTTATGTACATGCAAGAAAAAGAACGGACATGTTTCGAGTTATATATTGTGCGTAATTACTATTTCCGTAAAGGACTCCGAAATATTAACCTTCGAATGTCTCACTGTGTATACACTGGAAAATTCCGAAATTTTTACAGTAGCTTCATATATGCTACGAGAGCATACCCTGAAAATTTCAGAGTTTTCTGAGCAAAACTAAATTTATAAAAAATGGGGCAAGATTCGAGTGTTTTAGACACTTTAAAAATAGTAAATCATTTTCTAAAATTCCAGAAAAATTAGGAGATCATTGTGTGTTTATATTCTGTCAAAATCCAGAAGTTGAGAATTTTTGGAATCAGTTTGCTATTTTTCCTAAAAATGGTTAAATTATGAATAAAAAGAAATAAATAGTTAAATGATGTCTTTAATGAGAAAAATGTGATTTTTATGCTTGAATGCTCATAATATATTATATCATGACTATGTTAGGACATGTTGATAATTTATAATAATAAATATTATTTATGACCTTTTATGGATATTAAATAAGGGGTTAATAAAGGATGAACAATTAGAATAAATTATTTATTAATTTAGTAAATCATTGGAATATTATTATAATATTAATAATATTATAATATGATGTTGTTGAGTAAATAAAAATATTAAGATTAAAATTTTATTAAAATATTATTAATTAATTAATAATATTAGATTAAGATATTAATCCTAGATTAAAATATTATTAAAAGATTAATAATATTAGATTAAAGTATTATTATTAAATGATTAAAATATTATTAAATAATAATATTTGAGATTAAATAAAATGTTATTAAATATAATAACATTAGTAAAGGAATAAAATATTATTAAATGATTAATAATATTAGTAAGTGAATAAAATATTAGTAAATGATTGAAAGTATTATTAGTAAACCAATTATACTAGAAGGTGAATTAAATATTATCTAAGTTAATAATATTATGTAAAATAAAGGTAGTCGTTAATTAATATTAACACTATCTAGACATGATAATGTTTATAAGAACTAAATGTAATGTATAATATCTATGTGATTACATAATCTAATGTTATGCTTTGACTAATTGAAAGATTAATTTATAGGTCTCTCAAAGGAAGATAATTTAACTGCATAGTGGATAGAAATTTAATTTCGTAGCCGTAACCTACGATCGAGTCAAGTTTCCTAACTCAAGCTCGAGTTATTATTTTCAAAGCATGTTAGTGAATAATTATTGATGATTATTCACGTCTATATTGATTATTGAAATTCGCACTTTGTGCAATTGAATTCCGTTCTACTGCTATTGAACTGTGAATTAAATTAAAATTCTTCATTTATGAACTGTTTATGAAATAGATCTATGCTAATTGTATCAGCTAGATCAAGCATGTCTAAATTTGTTAAATCAAATGTGTTTTAAATAACTGTTCTTATTAAATTGATATAGTAAGAACTCTTGACTGAGAAAAAGTCGAATTTGATTAAGGCATGATATCAATGCCGGATTATTAAGTGTTTATGCATAAATCACGAGGTATGAAAGGCTGATCCCCTTGAATACCAAAACTTATTAAGAGGTCCAGTTTAATCACTGAGCACCTTAGCAAATGTTCATGGTTATTCAAAACCACTCAGTTCATGTTATTCAATTATAGAATATTCAATTGTTGATTATTAGTTCATGTTCCTTCACAATCTTATATTATTGTTGAACATTGAACGCAATATTTCTTTCTAAGTCATGATATATCTCCTTTGTCTATATAAACTTGTGAAGCAAATTAGTTGCTTACTCTTGCTATATCATGACATCTATTTCAGTTAAGCCCGAAGGATCAAACACGAAGGACAAGGGCGCAAGGGCAAGATCCAGGAGTAATTTAGACTGAATGTCAATTTAGTTATTATCTGATGGAATTTCTTAAGTAAACTATTTGTATGATAAATGGTGTATTTAAAGTTAAGGTTATGGAGACCTTGGGACCGTGTTATGAGACTTTATTATAATGAACAATGTATGTTTATTATTTCGTAATAGTTATAGAATACTTATGATGATGATAGATCGTGACCACCGAATCTGAGGTTAGAGGACCTGGATTTGGGGGTGTCACTGGTTGATATCAGAGCTGTAGGTTATAAACATTAGGAATGCGAAACCTAGGTTATAACCTTAGTAGAAAACTCTTATAAAGTATGTTAGGAGATGGATTATGGAAATTCATCGAGTATGTGTTGTACTTAATAAAATATTGTTTCATTTCATCAATGAATATATTTTATTGTAGTACTGATGTTGTATCCTTGTTTTATAGGATGCCAGGTGATAGTCAGGGGAGCCATTCTGTAGACCAGGAGGAGGTCGTTCCAGAGGAGGTGTCGGACACCTCGAAAGATGTGATGATCAGTAACCTGTTAGAGAAAAACCATGCTCAGGAGCAAAGGATTTTACAGCTGGAGGCGGAGAATATGAACCATCAGCACATGGAGCAGCAGTATAAGGATGATGCTCATCAGGCACTGATGGAGCTAGCAGAGATGCGAGTCCAGCTAGAGCATGAGAAGGCAAAGTTCGCAGCACTGAGCGTAGAGCATCTGGCGATGCAGAGTGAGCTTGACGTAGAGATTGCCGATAAGATAAGGGTGGAGGAGGCATTTCATAAGTCAGCCAAGCAGGTGGACCTATTAGAGATTGCACTGGATGCTATGAAGGTCAGGGTAGAGACTTTAGGACTGGCATTAGACGCAGCGTATGAGGGCCAGCGCAGTGGGGCTAGGAGGGTCCACTCGGAGATAGGAGAGTCTAGTCGATCCATTCGACGTAGAGTTTTGGAGCAGTTGCTTCCCTAGGAGCCTGTACAGGTGACCCGGCAGGGCCACCAGTGGTGATGATGTGATGACCCAGTTGTAAATAGATGTATTAGTACCTTTCTTTTTGTGTAATAAGGTTTTATGATGATGTAAACCTCAGCAGGTGTGAGGTAGTAAGTAGTTAGGTACTATCCCTATTTGTGTTGTAGGGAGGTATCATTATGAGTTAATCCCATCTTTTGTGTTTAAAATGGGATAGTAGCATTTATAAAATATACCTATATTAATCATGTAAGTCACTGAAGATTGGTGTATAAATATAAATGCTGTATTATTATGATATATGTTGGAAAATTTTAAATAGTAAATTGTCTATTTAATGTTATGTGAATCCAGTAGATTGATTTGGGAAAATGTTCTTTAAAAACAAACTTAACCCACTAATCAGGGAAAAAGACTTCCAAATCTTGGTAATTTAAAACTCTCACATAATGATCATCTGACTGTTTAAATAAAATAGCGTGTTACATGCTAAGTAATCATATGATAATAAACTCGAGTCATGTGTTAGAATTTTGTTTCACTAGATAATGTCGCCCAGACGTGGACTGAGGAACCAAGAGATTGAAGAGTCAGTTAATAATGTAGCGGGAGCTCAACAAAACCCAATGCAAGATTTTATCAACATGATGGCTGAAGCCATAAGGAATCAAGCTCAACCTGCAGGAAATCAGACGGGCAACCAACTAGTCAACTTTAAGGACTTCAAGGCAGTAGGACCGCCAGAGTTTAGAGGAACAACAGACCCGATAGAGGCCCAGACATGGGTAAAGGAGATTGAGAAGGCCTTCGTTATTGCTAGAGTAGCAGAAGAGTAGAAGATAATTTTTGCTACCTACTTAATGAAGGATGAGGCTAACTATTGGTGGGAGGCCAACCAAAACAAAGCTGAAACTGGAATCGTGACTTGGGAAGCATTCAAGAAGTTGTTCTTTGAGAACTACTTCCCTGAGAGTATTCAAGCAAGAATGGAGATCATGTTTTTGGAACTGAAATAGGAGAATATGTCAGTATCAGAGTATGCTGCGAAGTTCAATGAATTGGCCAGATTCGCTCCACATCAGGTGGACACAGAGGTAAGGAAAGCGAGAAGGTTTGAAAATGGACTAAAGCCGTGGATTTATAGTAAGGTAGCGGGTTTACAAATCACATCATTCTCAACTTTGTTGGAGAAAGCTCTTATAGCGGAAGGAGGAAGCGAAGCTGTCTCAAAATACAATCGGGAGAAGAACAAGAAGAAAGCAGAAGGTGGGAATCAGAATGTTAGCAGTGGCGGTAGCAACAACAAGAAGCGGAAATGGAGCAGTGGGGGTAGTAATCTGGAGATGCAGCACGGAAGTGTGCAACAAAAGAAGTCGGTGTGTGGAAACTGTGGAAAGGGTCACTCGGGGGAGTGCTTGAAAGGAAAAACAGTATGTTATACATGTGGGCAAGAAGGGCATACCTCACCCAATTATCCTAAGGTGAAGAAAGGAGGTTGCTTTAACTGTGGTGACGTGAGACATCGAATCAAGGATTGCCCGAAGAAGAAAAGCACGGATGGCGGAAATGGCAACAGGGGCAATAACACTAAGACAACCAGTGGAGGACCAGCCCAGCCAAACAAGCCTACAGCACGAACATTCAATATGACAGTGCAAGATGTCGTGGCATCCAGGGAGGTGGTGTCAGGTATAATTTCGATCAATGATATAAATGCCTATGTGTTATTCGATTCGGGAGCTTCATGTTCTTTCGTATCTGATGAATTTGCTCAAAGATTAAGTTTACCTCATGAACTATTAGAACGCCCAATGAATGTAGAAGTAGCAAACAAAGAAATTATCCCTGTAGACTGCATCTATAGGAACTGTTGTGCTAATGTAAGAGGGTTTAAGCTTAACGTGGATTTGATACCGATTCATCTTGGAGAGTTTGATGTAATCCTCGGGATGGATTGGTTATCAAGTCATGGAGCGGTCATTGACTGTAAGAAAAAGTGCGTGCACCTAAAGACTCCAAATAAGTCAAAGGTGGTATTTCATGGCAGTAAATCACCGAGACAATCTTGTTGTCTGATGATGATGCAAGCAAGTAAGTTACTTAGGAAGGGTTGTATAGGTTATTTGGCTCACATTGTGGATACCCCCCGAGTCAAGGGTGAACTGGGTCAGATACCTATTATAAGAGAATTCGTTGACGTTTTCCCTGATGAGATTCCAGGATTGCCACCGATAGAGAGATAGAGTTTGTTATCGATTTGGCACCAGGGACATCACCGGTATCCAAAGCGCCGTATCGTATGGCTCCGGTAGAAATGAAGGAATTGATGGTTCAACTACAAGAGTTGTTAGATAAGGGATACATTCGACCAAGCGTATCACCATGGGGAGCACCAGTCTTATTCGTAAAGAAGAAGGATGGGTCATTAAGGCTTTGTATCGACTACCGGGAGTTGAACAAGGTCACCATTAAGAACAA
Organism: Panax notoginseng; assembly: GCA_016801055.1. Classification (NCBI taxonomy): domain Eukaryota; kingdom Viridiplantae; phylum Streptophyta; class Magnoliopsida; order Apiales; family Araliaceae; genus Panax; species Panax notoginseng. The sequence continues at coordinate 44,522,941 of CM029014.1, read as the reverse complement.
GTACCCATTGCCCAGGATCGACGATTTGTTTGATCAGTTGAAGGGGGCGAAATACTTTTCAAAAATCGACTTGAGGACCGGTTATCACCAACTGAAGGTGAGACAGGATGATGTTCCAAAGACGAAATTCAGAACTCGGTATGGACACTTTGAGTTTCTGGTAATGTCTTTTGGGTTGACGAATGCGCCAGCAGCATTCATGGACTTGATGAACAGAGTGTTTAAACAGTATTTGGATAAGTTTGTTGTCGTGTTCATTGATGACATCCTGGTATATTCAGAGACAGAGGAAGATCACGTTGAACATCTAAGGAAAGTGTTGGAGACGTTAAGGAGGGAGAAGTTGTATGCAAAGTTCTCCAAGTGTGAATTTTAGTTGCGGAGAGTGCAGTTTTTGGGTCACGTTATCGACAAGGATGGTGTTTCGGTAGATCCAGCAAAAGTAGAAGCGGTTATCAACTGGGAACAACCAAAGACACCGACAAAAATTAGGAGTTTCTTGGGATTAGCAGGATACTATCGAAGATTCATCCAAGATTTTTCAAAGATAGCATCGCTGTTGACCAACCTTACTAGAAAGACAGTGAAGTTCGTTTGGACAAAAAAATGTGAACAGAGTTTCATAGAATTGAAGAAGAGGCTCAGTCAAGCACCTGTGTTAGCTTTACCGAACAACACGGGAGGATTTGTAGTGTATAGTGATGCGTCACACAAGGGTCCTGGCTGTGTACTGATGCAGCATGGCAAGGTCATTGCGTACGCTTCACGTCAGCTGAAGGACTATGAGAAGGGTTATCCGACTCATGACCTGGAATTAGCAGCAGTAGTTTTTACCTTGAAGATTTGGAGGCACTATTTGTATGGTGAGAAGTGTGAGATATATACGGATCACAAGAGTCTAAAGTATATCTTCACACAAAAAGAGCTAAATATGAGGCAGCGCCGATGGCTAGAATTGATCAAGGATTATGATTGTGAGATTCTGTACCATCCAGGCAAAGCAAATGTAGTGGCAGATGCCCTGAGCAGAAAAGACAGAGAGAAATTACTGAAGTTTACCATTCAAGAGGAATTGGTGAAAGATTTTGAACGACTTAACTTAGAGGTTAAGTATCCGATAGAGACCAATGAGAAATTATTTACAGTGGCAACGAGCCCTACTTTACTAGATAAGATTAAAGGGGCTCAAGAGAAGGATGAGGATTGCGACAACATCAAGAAGCGGTTAGCTGAAGGGGATGAATTGAAATATAAGATTGATGGCACCGGACTGCTGAGATTTGAAGGACGAATTTGGGTACCGTTAGTACCAGAACTAAGAGAAGAGATTCTGCAAGAAGCGCATAGTACGAGGTACTCGATACACCCAGGAAGCACAAAGATGTATCAAGACTTACGTCAACACTTTTGGTGGCCAAACATGAAGAGAGAGGTTACAGAATGCGTCAGTAGATGTCTAACTTGTCAGAGAGTCAAGGCAGAGCATCAACGACCGAGTGGATTACTACAGCCTTTAGAGATTTTAGAGTGGAAGTGGGAGCACATCACGATGGATTTTGTGGTGGGACTTCCAGCAACGCAAAAGGGACACGACGCCATATGGGTGATCGTAGATCGTCTTACGAAATCGGCTCACTTTTTACCGATCAAGATCAGGTATAGTCTGGACCAGCTAGCCAAAGTATATATCAAGGAAATTATCTCGAGACATGGCGTACCAGTATCTATTGTGTCGGATAGGGATCCGCGTTTCACGTCAAACTTCTGGAAGAGTCTTCAAGAAAGAATGGGGACGCAGCTACGGATGAGCACCGCGTATCATCCGCAGACCAATGGGCAAAGCGAGAGAACGATTCAAACACTTGAAGACATGCTCAGAGCTTGTGTGATGGACTTCAAGGGTAGCTGGGAGGATCATCTTCCATTAGTAGAGTTTGCATACAACAATAGTTATCACGCCAGCATCGGAATGCCGCCGTACGAAGCACTGTATGGAAGGAAATGTAGAACGCCCTTATGCTGGGATGAAGTAGGTAAACGTCGACTGTTGGGACCAGAACTAGTGCAGCAGACCATAGAGACCATCAAGGTGATTAGAGCCCGACTGGTAGCAGCTCAAGATCGCCAGAAGAAGTATGCAGACTTACATCGCCAGAAGAGAGATTTTGAGGTGGGAAGCTATGCATTTTTGAAAGTATCTCCCTAGAAAGGGAAGATAAGGTTTGGAAAGAAAGGTAAACTAAGTCCGAGATTTATTGGACCTTTCGAGATCTTGAAGAAGATAGGCGAAGTGGCGTACAAGGTAGCTCTACCTCCTGAACTGGAACATATTCATAATGTGTTTCATGTGTCAGTGCTACGACCATATAAGCCTGATTACAAGCACGTGATATCGTACGAGCCAATTCAGTTCGAAAGGGATTTGTCGTACAAGGAAATTTCGGTCAAAATTTTAGATAGAAAGGAACAGAAATTGCGAAATAAGGTTATAAATTCTGTAAAAGTTCTTTGGAGGAACCACAATGCTGAAGAAGCCACGTGGGAACTCGAAGAAAAGATAAGAGAAAATTATCCACACCTTTTTGAGTAACCTTATATGAAATTTCGGGGACGGAATTCTTATAAGGGGGGGATGATGTAATAACCGTGAATTTTAAGTCACCATATATGTATGTACATTATCGATTTTTTTTAAACTTTGTGTTATATAAGGATTTAATATGTGACCACCTATGTGAAGTGGTGCATGTGGCAATTAACATATATACTATACTTATGGATACATACATTTATCGATTTTATTAAAAATGAAAGCTTTGTAACCTAATTATACATTAGGTAAGACTATTAAATAACCTAAGGGTTATGATAATACGGAAAAGTTAGTATTTAATATGTATACTAACTTAAGTGGGTAAACATAGTATTTCAAGTGACTAATAAATTTAAACATAATTCTTGTAAATCTAATTAGGTTATGAGATAAAGTCACATGTATAAGTAATTAAACTTCATATGATTGGAAATGGAAGCCCTAAATAATCAAATTGGGTAACATTATTAAAATTGCTAGACTATGTTTAGTATATAGCCCAAAACAATTAAAGGAGAAGCCCAAAAGAAATAAAACACAATCCAATACTTAGCCCACTTGATTAGGGGTATTCTAGACATTTGATTAATCAAAATTGGGCATTTAAAATAAAAGCTAAATGGAGGATATTATGGGCTAGAGGATCCTAAGTGGAATAATTAAGCTAACTTGTCCATTAGTAGAAATTATTAAACACAAGGACAATGTTGTCAAGCTCCCATTGAATGCCACTCCATTATGCACATTTAATCATGTCTAGCCTAATGGAAATAATAATATAAAGTTTTTACCCAATGGACAACAAAATAGTTATGGGAGGATTATTAGTGAATTGCCCATTTCATTTTGTAATCACATTTCATTCTTCCAACATCTCATTTTCTCTCCATCTTCTTCTTCTATCTTTTGTTCCCAAGCTAGCCAACTTCACAGAGAGAAAAGAGAGAGAGGGTTTTGGTTATAGAGAGAAGAGATAAGAGTGCTAGTTGTTCATGCCTCCTAAGTTTATTACTTACTTTGGAAAATCAAGAAAGGTAGCAACTAAGTCAAGGTATAACTTACCTTCATCTTCTTCTTTTACTTTGTTTTGCTAGCTTGAGTTTTGATGGGGTTATGTACAAATACTCAAGATACACTAGTTCTACATATCATCGTGTATGGAACTAAGTAACTTGAGTGTTAGATCAAAGACTTAGAGGAAGAAAATGAGCATATGTTCTCCAAGGGTGAAAACTCTTATTTTTCTTCCACTAAATCTTGAGTAACTCAAGTTTTACAACTTGGAATTATGATCCGTCGAAGGGGAGTACTAGATACATGAGTCATGTAGTAAACCCAAGTGGTAGAACATAAATCTAGCAAATTTTGAAACTTTTGAGACTATTTTTCCCAAAACAGTCCGCTTTGCATGTTGAGGCTTTGAAAACCCTAAATTAGCTACTGATCCGTTTTTCATGAGGCTGTTTCGGTCAGTTGCTTCTCTTTCAAAAATCTGGGAAAAATCACAGAGGTACCTTGAGAAGTTATGTACATGCAGGAAAAAGAACGGACACGTTTTGAGTTATATATTGTACGTAATGACTATTTCCGTAAAGGACTCCGAAATATTAACCTTCGAATGTCTCACTGTGTATACACTACAAAATTCCAAAATTTTTACAGTAGCTTCATATATGTTACGAGAGCATACCCTGAAAATTTCAGAGTTTTCTGAGCAAAACTAAATTTATGAAAAATGGGGCAAGATTCGAGTGTTTTAGACACTTTAAAAATAGTAAATCATTTTCTAAAATTCCAGAAAAATTAGGAGATCATTGTGTGTTTATATTCTGTCAAAATCCAGAAGTTGAGAATTTTTGGAATCAGTTTGCTATTTTTCCTAAAAATGGTTAAATTATGAATAAAAAGAAATAAATAGTTAAATGATGTCTTTAATTAGAAAAATATGATTTTTATGCTTGAATGCTCATAATATATTATATCATGACTATGTTAGGGCATGTTGGTAATTTATAATAATAAATATTATTTATGACCTTTTATGGATATTAAATAAGGGGTTAATAAAGGATGAACAATTAGAATAAATTATTTATTAATTTAGTAAATCATTGGAATATTATTATAATATTAATAATATTATAATATGATGTTGTTAAGTAAATAAAAATATTAAGATTAAAATTTCATTAAAATATTATTAAATAATTAATAATATTAGATTAAGATATTAATCCTAGATTAAAATATTATTAAAAGATTAATAATATTAGATTAAAGTATTATTATTAAATGATTAAAATATTATTAAATAATAATATTTGAGATTAAATAAAATGTTATTAAATATAATAACATTAGTAAAGGAATAAAATATTATTAAATGATTAATAATATTAGTAAGTGAATAAAATATTAGTAAATGATTGAAAGTATTATTAGTAAACCAATAATACTAGAAGGTGAATTAAATATTATCTAAGTTAATAATATTATGTGAATTAAAGGTAGTCGTTAATTAATAGTAACACTATCTAGACATGATAATGTTTATAAGAACTAAATGTAATGTATAATATCTATGTGATTGCATAATCTAATGTTATGTTTTGACTAATTGAAAGATTAATTTATAGGTCTCTCAAAGGAAGATAATTTAACTGCATAGTGGATAGAAATTTAATTTCGTAGCCGTAACCTACGATCGAGGCAAGTTTCCTAACTCAAGCTCGAGTTATTATTTTCAAAGCATGTTAGTGAATAATTATTGATGATTATTCACGTCTATATTGATTATTGAAATTCGCACTTTGTACAATTGAATTCCGTTCTACTGCTATTGAACTGTGAATTAAATTAAAGTTCTTCATTTATAAACTGTTTATGAAATAGATCTATGCTAATTGTATCAGCTAGATCAAGCATGTCTAAATTTGTTAAATCAAATGTGTTTTAAATAACTGTTCTTACTAAATTGATATAGTAAGAACTCTTGACTGAGAAAAGGACGAATTTGATTAAGGCATGATATCAATGCCGGATTATTAAGTGTTTATGCATAAATCACGAGGTATGAAAGGCTGATCCCCTTGAATACCAAAACTTATTAAGAGGTCCAGTTTAATCACTGAGCACCTTAGCAAATGTTCATGGTTATTCAAAACCACTCAGTTCATGTTATTCAATTGTCGAATATTCAATTGTTGATTATTAGTTCATGTTCCTTCACAATCTTATATTATTGTTGAACATTGAACGTAATATTTCTTTCTAAGTCATGATATATCTCCATTGTCTATATAAACTTGTGAAGCAAATTAGTTGCTTACTCTTGCTATATCATGACATCTATTTCAGTTAAGCCCGAAGGATCAAACACGAAAGGCAAGGGCAAGGGCAAGGGCATGATCCAGGAGTAATTTAGACTGAATGTCAATTTAGTTATTATCTGATGGAATTTCTTAAGTAAACTATTTGTATGATAAATGGTGTATTTAAAGTTAAGGATATGGAGACCTTGGGACCATGTTATGAGACTTTATTATAATGAACAATGTATGTTTATTATTTCGTAATAGTTATAGAATACTTATGATGATGATAGATCGTGAGCACCGAATCTGAGGTAAGAGGACCTGGATTTGGGGGTGTCACAAGAATACTCTTCTTCTCTCTCTCTATAGTTTCTCTCTATAGTTTCTCTCTCTAGAGTTCAGTGAATTCGTAAGAAATAATGAAGGAATGAGCTGCTATTTATAGAAAAATAGAATGCATAGTAACTAATCCATGAACGGTCCAGATTGATTACTTTAATCTGACGGTCCATATTTAAAAAAAATCTTTTAAATAAAATATAATATATTCTATTTATAGAATAACTTTAATAAAGTATTATGTTTTATATAAAAAAATGTTTCTGTTTTATTACGTTAATAATACGAATAAAGCAAAACGTCATTATCGCTAAATAATTCATATTATTAACTGACAATAATTGAATCAAACTGAGTGACTTCTCACATAAGCATTAATAATCAATACCGTGTGCTACTATGCAACCACACGTATTACTGTACTTTTACTACCGAGTAGTTCAACAGTAACAATGGTAAAACTTCCGCCGTTATTTTTAATAAAATATTTTTGTCGTTTTCTCAATCCGACAATAATTTCGTTGTGGGGTCCACCAATGATTGTGCCGTTGTACGAATATTCCCTGTTAAAACGAATATTCCCCGACCAATCGAATATTATATAACAACTTACGTACTTTGTAAAATTTATAAATATTACCCACAACTATAACATTATATCAAATTAACTCCATAATATTCAAAAATGATATTTATAGAAAATTCATCTTTATTGATAAAAGTTGGGGTCTTACAACTAAGACTCACAAGAGTAATTATAGAGAGAGAAGTTATAGAAAGAAAGAAGAAGAGAAGTCTGCTACTTCTGTGACACCCCCAAATCCATGCACTTCAATCCCACAGATTTGGTGTTCACTGTCCAATTAAATCATAACTAACTACCAATAACAAAGGTTATAATTAAACTCAAAAGTTTAAACAATTAATCTCCCATTAAAGGGTTACATAATCTAAAATAAATCCCAGGTCATCTAACCTTTATTACAATCATCAGCAAAAAATTAAAACATAGTCATAATCAAATCTATTACATAAACTTCATAAATAAAAGGTAAATTAAACATCGCCGTCTAATCAAGCACTTTGTCATTGCCCTTGCTTGAAGAAAGCTCTTCAAACTTCTTAACTTCATCTGCATTGTTTGGTGCAAGAGTGAGCAAACAATTGCCCACAAGAAAGATAATATACAATAACGTTTTATGAATGACAAATAACTGAGCTTTCAATGGTAAAGTGTTCTTACTGGAACAATAAACTTTAATTCAACAACTATGAGTTTAAAGGAATCATGAACGTTAAGTTAACAATAGATATTAACATCAAAGAATACACTGAAGGTCATAAGACCATGAACTATACTCTAGGTTTCAAGTATTTCTACTTTAACCTTTAATAGTCTAAAAGACTATAATCATCATCTTCGTCCTAGGTTAACAGGTGTATCTACTGTAACCTTTAACAGTCTAAATGACTATATGGACCGTCATTCCATACTCCAGGTGATCAGCCCTTTGTACTATGTATTGCGTGAACATTTTAACCCTATTGCGTATTTCTAAAATAATCCCCTAATAATAGGGTTGTTCAGCTCAACTTAGATCATCAGGTTCTGAACCAAATGAAGTTTGGTTGGGAATTAGCTTCTAAGGAATTCTAGATCTTTAGAATGCTCATCAACCAAGTACTAGTTGAATCAGATAGAAACAAATAACTATTCAAGAGTTTGATTATATTATCTTCATGAACAAGGTATATCGATGAATCAATAAGAACTAGAGTATTAACAATTTTAAAATTGAACAAATGTTATCATTGACAACCTGCTTTCAAAATTTGTGTGAGTACATATGCAAACCAAAGGAAGTTTGGTTTGGGTTGACTTCAAGGGAAATTTAGAGTTTATAACATTCATCAACTAAGGATTAGTTGAATTGGTAAAGAATCGCTAGACAACTTAGAGTTCGGTACAACAATGTAAGATAGTACAATGATATTGGAGAATAAAGATTAAACAACAGTTATTAGTAGCTGAATAAACAACATTACTGACTTTGAATAAACAAGGTAATCTAGTTTGAAATAAAGAAATAAAGATTAACTAACTTGTTTAACAATTAAATGAGAGTTAAGGAATTCGCATGACAATAAATCGTTAAACAAGAGGTTAGAGTTAGAGAATTTGCATAAGTATAACGTAATAGTGAAAAGTAACCTTGCTGAATAATAAAGTAGCAAAGGTTAGGGAACTTACCTCTTGCGTAAGCTATACAATTACAATTCACATACTCCAATATCCTACACATTTTAGTGTAATCGCAATATCTATTAGACATACTAATATTCACCTTTCAATATAAAACGTATTACTAGCTAAACTTGTTATTTTAACACAAGTCCTATGCTACCATTTACATTTCAAAATTCCCAAGTGTTAATCATCACAACACTTTAACTAACGTTCATTGTATAAACTAAGTCATCACATAACACGTTCTCGATTTACTAATCATTTTTGCAACTTTGAACTTACTAACCACAATTCACTATGTTATGTTAACCTTAACATTACACATTTAACATGCTAACATAATTTTAGACCATGCTATGATGTTTCCCCAAGTCTGCAGTAACAGCAGAAGTTAGAATCTCAAACCAGGGTATGGCGCAGCAGCGCCATACAAAGGCTTGGGACCGGCGCAGCTGCGCCGTTTTTTTGCTTTGGCACCGGCGTAGTTGCGCCGGTTTTCAAATAGACGCTGAGAAGGCTAATGAACAGTAGCCGATTTTAGCCCAACAAACACAAATTTCACCCAATAGACAGTAATATCAACACGTAAAATAAATATACAACTATCATAAACACGTTTGCTAACATTTACAACCACTTAGCACAATTTAACAACAACTAAAACTATTTTAATTTCTCAAAATTCATATTTTTCATATAAAACTTCACTTTTGGTATCTCTAAGAAAAATCATCACTGTAATCTCTATACATGATCAAATCATCTCATTCAAATTATGTTATCTTTGTTTCTTAATGAACTAGCATAAACAAGACTCAATTCACAAATTAGCATACAAATTGACTACTGAAATTGGTACTTTTACAAGCCACATGTAAAATACATATACTGTAATTACTTTCTTTCTTTTAAACGTAATTAGCATAAAAATGCTTATCTAAACACTAGTTCTAATCATCACAAGCATATACAATAACATGTAAGCAGTTGTATATCAATAATTCAAAAAGATGAATTCACAGAACTTGAAGTTATATGCCGTAAAATTCATATATATACATATATATATATATAACTATAGAAAATTAAAGTTATGAGTAATACCTTCTTATGCTAGAAAATCCTTGCTATCCACTGATAATTCCTCAAAAACACAGGAATCTCTCAAGTCTCTCTTAAACTCTCTCAACTTCTCATTGTAAACCTCCTTCTTCCTTCCTCAGTATAAGCCAAAACTAAACCTTTTACATAACATAAAGGAGACGCACCCAACGTATGTAACTGACGTATACTTATTATAATACTAATTACATATCAGTTAAAAAAATAATATATTTTATATTTATTATTTTATTTGTTATAGTAAAATTCATAATTTTAAAAAAAATCTAAAAGTCATAAAAATTTGTTTGGAAAAAACTCTTTAAAATAAAGACTTATTATTTTAAACCTTGTTTGGTTAAATCAATTAAAATTACTTTAATTTTATTTTAATAAACCACTTACACTATAGTTTAAAATGTCATATTTATACCTCCTTATTCAACATTAGTTAAATAACCAATTTTCACATACTAAACAAATTTTCCCACTTAATCCAAATATTACAAAATTATAATCTCATTATAATTTTATTTAATAATTTAACATATCCTCTTAAATTATTAAATCAAAACAACAATATAACATCTCATGTTATATTACAATTCTCTAAATTATAAATTAATTTAATTTAGAATATTATCTAATAAATTTAATTCATAAATATTTACTAACAAACATCACATATTCATTTAATTTAAAAAAATATTTTAAATTATAAAACAACAACTTCATCAATAAAATATTTATTTAATTTAAAAAAATATTTTAAATTACAAATAAAATCTTGGATTGTTACATCCTTCCTTCCTTATAAGGATTCTGTCCTCAAAATCACAACTCAAACATTCAAATCGTCACATTCTTCCCTCCTTAAAAAGATTATGTCCCCAGAATCGAAGACACATACACAACAAATAACTCATGGTAATTCTTCATCATTTCAGTTTCGAGTTCCCACGTAGCATCTTCGACGTTGTGGTTCCTCCATATCACCTTCACAAAAGGTTTTAACTAATTCCTGTACACATGATCTTTCTAGTCAACTACCTGAACAAAAATTTCCTAGCAGCACAACCATAACGATTCATACTTGGTCACATGATTACAGTCGAGTTTGTTCGATCATCTCACCGAAAATTGAAAAACATTACGAATGCGCTCTAACTATAGAGGTAAGGCTACCTCAAAACCATCTTTCATCAATTCTTCCTATACTATAACTATTTTATACCCAATATAGTTCATCAAACTTACCACACATTGGAAATTCAGGAACTTGCCATAATCATATGAGTTTAGGAACTTATCCTAGTCAATCCACAGGCGTCCATTCGCTGAGGGGTTCAAAACATACCATATGATTATGAGTCATGAACTTACCATATGCTTTAGTTTTAAGAACCGAACATAATCTTAATATCATCTAACTTAATCTTAAAAACCTCTAACTATTCAATATACACATGAAAAAAGAATCACCTTTCCACCACATATACCTTGATAGTGTGATACCAATATTCCAATGATTATCAATGTGATAAACCAAGTATATGCGCAAAACCTATACCCATACAAAGGTTTGTACGACTTAGTCACCATATGAGTCCTCAGTTGAAATCCCACCAAACATTACCTTACTATTAAATTATTTCTAACTTATCCATAACTTGCTCAATGCGGATTGCTCGCATGACATTATCGAAAACTTCTCGTGCGTATAGCATTCCTTCCAATGTTTAGACTTCCTTTTAGTTTGGCAATCAATTTGCAAACGATATGACATACTTATTTTTTAATTGCGTTCTACACGTTCTTGCAAACCCTTTTGAAAATTCGATGTAAATCGTGAATCTCAGTTCAACACAATTGACACAGAAACATTGTGTCTTAAAACGATTTCATTAAGACATAACTTCACTCACTGCTCGATATGTAATATACTATCTTTGACATACCAAAAATCTATCACCACATCTTGCCATTAATAGCATTATCGAAGGCTATATATTTTCGTGTTTCCTAGTTGATTCAATATATAAATTTTATGCAAAACTTCATTTTAAATTCCTGGTATTAGCGAAACCTAGTTTCTTCTTCTATTTGCAACTATCCTTCATTATCGATTTTGAATTGACACCTTCATCTTGGAGCTACTTTTCCTTTACTCTATCCAACAAAGTTATACGATTTTCCCTCTGAAAAGCTTCTCCTCCGAATTTTTCATATATCTGACCTCCTACCACAGATTAGTCATTTATATTATGAACTCATCCTGCACAGTTAATAAAATAACTACTACTTTTGTTTTCTATAAATTTCTATCTCACACTATTTCCCAAAAATAACACCTCTAAATCCTTAGAGCAACCACTAATAACTCTAAATCCAAACCGTGAGTCGGACACCCTTTCACCTAAAAATTTTAACTGACGTAGTGTGTAAGAAACGACCCTGTCGTTCTACCTAAACACACTGCCTAATACATTGCATGATGTGTCGCTATACAACACAAAGTTTTTTGTACTATCTGGTAGAGACAACACAGGTGCTAACTAAATTCTTCTTCAATTCTTGAAAATTCACTCAATATTTTCCTGCCCATATACATTCCACCAATTTTCTCGTTAAGTTAGCTAACAATTAGCAATATTTTCTAAATAACTTCTTGACTTCCTCAGAGTCTTAAGATTATGCACTTTCTTTGACAATAACTTATCACCACCTGGTTTAACCACTTTAGAGTTTCATAAATCAAATCAGAAATAAATCCATTACGTGGCCTTTAATACCAATACGGCAATTCTACACATCAACTTAAAACGAAAACTCTTCCCGAAGAGAATCTAGTTTCTATATAAATTCATCAGGCATAACTTAACAAGTGGAGTTAAATTAAATAACACACAACCGTATAGATAACTGATCGGAACCATACCTTGCATTGTGTTTTGGATCTTCATGTTGGATGATTGTTCAGTTGGTCGACTCGGCGGAGTTGACTCTACAATAACCAGTTTGCCACTGCCCCCTTTGCTTCCACTTTCTTTCCTACCGTTTTCTTTGGGCAACCTCGAGCCAAGTGCTCCTTCGATCCACACATGAAGCAGGCTCTCTTCCTCGGTCTTGAACATTTTGGTGCAATGTGATCCTTCGATCCACAATTAAAGCACACCCTTTTTCCCCTCAGACAAACATCACATATTCATTTAATTTAAAAAAAATATTTTAAATTATAAAACAACTTCATCAATAAAATATTTATTTAATTTTAAAAAATATTTTAAATTATAAATAAAATCTTGGATTGTTACAACTTCACTATTCCAGTATCAAGTCTTCTTCTGAGGTAAGGGGTATTATTTCTTTCGAATTTTCGTATTCGTTAGGGATATTATTTGTTGTATTCGTAAGGGATATTATTTGTTGTATTCGTAAGGGGTATTATTTCTTTCGTATTTATGATGAGAGTTATTTTCTTTCAATACTCGTAAGGGTTGTTATTCCATTCTTTATTATTCTGTTGAAATAACCTGTTTAGGCGGACTACCGCATGCATGGTGAAATCCTTTTGTTATTCCATTCTTTATTATTTTGTTGGAATAACCTGTCTACGCGGACTACCGCATGTATGGTGAATGAACATTCGTATTCATTTTTATTAATCTGCTGGAGTAACCTGTCTACGCAGATTACAGCATGCATGGTGAATGACCCTTCATATTCATTCTTTATTAAATTGTAGAAATGATCTGGCTACGTGGATTACTGCATGGCTGGTGAAAATCCATTTGCATTTCATATATTCTTTTATACTCGGATGAGATATCATTTCTTTTGTACTCGTCATGGAATATCGTTTTCTTTTATATTTTCCTTTTATGAGTACTATTCACGTGTTACTATTCATGTATACGATACTATTTACGAATACAGAGTACTATTCATGGGTTACTATTTACGAGTTACTATTTATGAGTTACTATTCACCCAGTTAGTATTCACTCAAATAGTATTCACTCAAGTATTCGGGGCACTTTTTGTGCCTAAGTACTATTCATGAGTTACTATTCACCCAGTTACTATTCACTCGAATATTATTCACTCGGGTATTTGGGGTATTTTTCATGCTGGGGTACTATTCACGAGGTACTATTCCTGAAGTACTATTCATAGGGTAATATTCACGGGGTATTATTCACCCGAAAAATTTATTTCTTTAATGTCCAAATTATTTTTGATACATGAATATTATTCTTGAATTTTACTCCACAAAGCAGTATCATGTTGACAATTTGGATATTTTTAAATTCTGGATAAATTTAAAGTCATTAATATTTATCCTTGATTTCGTTTGATTAATGCTTATATCATTGTCATCATCCTTATACTTATATTTTAATGAAAGTCATCTGTGGCTTCCATACATAGATGGACTGTCGATTGGTATGATTATGACCAGGGATTATTCGGTGTAATCATGACCGTAATGTTACAAATGATGTGGTAAAAGTCCTCATTGGCCCGTAGTGCATTAATAGACATATGTTGGTATAATCATAACCATGCGTTCTCTTCGGCCAAGGGTGCAAAGATGAATTGTTGTTCGGCATGATCATGACCATTGGTGAAAACACGAATATCCTTAGCCTGTAGTGCATGGATAATTCGTGGTCGTGATACTAATGAATATCCTCGGCCCGTAGTGTTTGGATAATTTATGGATGTGATACTAACGAATATCATTGGCCGTAGTGCATGGATAATTCGGTGATGTGTTGAGCTGAGTCTCAATAATAAAATATTGATAATAAACTTTTAATTCGTAGAAGATAGTAGATATCATGCTCTACTTGACTCTTCTAAAATACAGTTGTATGTCTTTGGCCTGTAGCGCAAAGATGATCTATTAATGAATATCTTTGGCCCGTAGTGCAAAGATGAATTTATTAGTATGATTATGAACAGGAACTGTGATTTGGTATAATCATGATCTTTGATATTTCAGGTAAAAACAAGTGATAAAAATTATGTTCGTCTTGGGTGCGAAGAGGAATTTAGAATTACAATTATGATTATGAGTTATTCACATGATTATGGACAGGAACTGTCGATTGATGTTACAGGAATAAAATATTGTTGGTGGACTTTTATCATGGAGAAGATAATAGACTTTATGGTCTATTTGACTCTTCTAATGGATTGCTCGTTCCGCTGCCACTATGGTTAAAAAGTTTTATCATCTACCATATGTTCTAAATTTCTGATTTATTACTGACGAAGGCTATTGATAATTTAATTATCTTTAGTCGTGATATTCTTTGCTGGGCTATTTGTGCTCACCCTTTTGCTTCACAATTCCTTTCAGGTAATAAGAGTGTAGCTGGGTCGAGCAGGGGTAACATGGGAATAGAACGATGGTCTATAGCTGTTGAGGTTTTCCATAAAACAGTATGAAAATAATTTTATTTAGAATTATAAATAAGTGTGTCGTATTTTATACGTCATTTTAACCGTTGATTTTGGTGAACCGACTAGGGTGAGGTAAACTCAACTTTGGAAGGGTGGTTTTGCCACTATCATACAAGATGTCTAATGACAGACGACTTCGTGTTATCATAAGACAGGGTTGTACACATGCACTTGCTGATTATATCTATGAGCACTACCTATATAATCTCGGAGTTTGGTTGAAATATAATTCTCAATTGGAAATAATGGAGATAAATATATGTTAAGAGAAGACTCACCATTTGAAAGAATATGATAGTTATCTTCTCGTTTTTCTTTGGGGTCTATTGGGTCAACTAAGGATAATTCTCGAGTCATATGATATCTATCATAACTTAGATGCATGGCCTCCCATGTACGAAAGTTTTCTTGAGCATTTTCCAAATATTTTAATTTCTAAAACAGTTATTGACTGTATTTTTATGTAAAGTAGCATTGTAAGGTGTTGTGGTTGAGGTGCCATGAGAGTTACATATATTTGTATTAAAACTCACAGCTTATGTGTTGTCGAACTCTGCACGACAGTTCAACAGTTGTATAAATGAAGCTTATTTTTAATTTCTATAGTGTGATATCTGGCGACTCAGAATGGGTCTTGTGGACCTATTTTGGGGGCGTCACAAATGGTATAAGAGCTTAGGGATATGGTCGATGGCGGAGATATGAGTCTAAAACTAGGAGGGGAGAGACTAGTAATATATTTCGCTAGTGTGTAACTTACCTAAGCTGAAAGTTGTACTTGATAAGTTGATAAAATTATGATATGTCAATTAACCTTTGTTTTGAAGATATATTCTAGAATGATATTTGAAATACAGGAGATGAGAAATGGGAAAATCATGATACCGAGGAAATAACCGGGAAGGTACAATCCGAAAAGAAAGTAAGGTATTCTCATCTCTTCGAACTACCAGGTACGTAAATTTCGAGGGCGAAATTTCATAAGGAGGAGAGACTATAAGACCCCAAATTTTACGAAATGAAAGTATTCAATTTTCTAATAATTGTTATTCTATTTAGTAAATGGATAAATTGATAAACGGTTAAAGTTAAGGGTGATATTTCAAAATTTCGCAAAGTAAGCAAATTGATATAAAATATTCGTTGTGTCAGGAAATATTCGTTTGGTCGGGAAATATTCTTTTTAATAGGAAATATTGTACGACGGCACAACCATTAGTGGACCCCACAACGTAAGTATTGTCGTAGTTAGAAAACGACAAAAATATCTTTTTATAAAAATAACAGCGAAAGTTTTTACCGTTAAACTGTTGAACTACCCGGTGGTAAAAGTACAGTAATACGCGTGGTTGCATAGTAGCACACGGTATTGATTATTGATGCTTACGTGAGAAGTCACTTAGTTATAATCAATTATTTCTATAGTAATTGCTGCATAATATCTCTCATATTATTGATTCAATTATTGTCACAGTATCATCTGCATAATATTTTATATTATTAAATCAATAATTAAGACGACAAAGTTATTCATATTATTATTTGTAATATTGACGATGTCTAGAAAGTTCTGTCGATGAGAGGTTTGGTCACCAATTGCGCGCCAATAGGGAGAAATTCTTATCGGAAAATCCCCTCTTTCCTGGGAATAATCTGGTTGTTAAATACTGTGAGTTATAATATTAATAATGAATAAGTTCGTGTTGATTAAAGATGAAATTAATATTTTCATTGTGTTAGGATTATTAGTGTTAGTGGAAATCGACATTTATTTCGATAAGGTTATATTAACCAATCGGGTAATTAATCAGATAAATGAGCAATTAATTACTATTAATTCACATGCTTATAACTATTTGTTCATATGCATGTACTATTGATTCACATGCATGTACAATTAGGGGAAGTTGTGCAAGATTGATAATACTTACATGACTATATTAAAAATAGAGGTATAGATGAAGGTATTATACTGTAACTATTTTTTTCACATGTATAGAACTATTGATTCACATGACTGAACTATTGATTGACATGATGTACTATTAGGGAAAGTGGTGCAAGTTTGATAATACTTGTAGGACTAAATTAAAAACAGAGAAAAAGATGAAGGTATTACACTGTAATATTTCGAGCCCCAAAACGTGCAATTATCTAAACTATATTTTCCTATAAATAGAAGCTCATTCTTCTTTCATTCTCACCAATTCACTAAGACTCACAAGAGCAATTATAGATAGAGAAGATATAGAAAGAAAGAAGAAGAGAAGTCTGCTACTTCACTATTCCAGTATCCAGTCTTCTTATGAGGTAAGGGGTATTATTTCTTTCGTATTCGTATGGGATATTATTTGTTATATTCTTAAGGGATATTATTTATTGTATTCGTAAGGGGTATTATTTCTTTCGTATTCATAAAGAGAGTTATTTTCTTTCAATACGCGTAAGGGTTGTTATTCCATTCTTTATTATTCTGTTGGAGTAACCTATCTACGTGGACTACCGCATGCATAGTGAATGACCATTCGTATTCATTTTTATTAATCTGCGGGAGTAATCTGTCTACGCGGATTACCGCATGCATGGTCAATGACCCTTCGTATTCATTCTTTATTAAATTGTGGAAATGATCTGGCTACGTGGATTACTGCATGGCGGGTGAAAATCTATTTGCAGTTCGTATATTATTTTATACTTATATGAGATATCATTTCTTTTGTACTCATCATGGTATATCGTTTTCTTTTGTATTTTCCTTTTATGAGTACTATTCACGTGTTATTATTTACGTATACGGTACTATTTACGAATACGGAGTATTATTCACGGGTTACTATTTACGAGTTAATATTTACGAGTTACTATTCATGAGTTACTATTTACGAGTTACTATTTATCCAGTTACTATTCACTCGGGTATTCGAGGCACTTTTTGTGCCTAAGTTTTATTCACCCAGTTACTACTCACTCGAATATTATTCACTCGGGTATTTGGGGCACTTTTTATGTCGGGGTACTATTCCTGAAGTACTATTCATAGGGTATTATTCACGGGGTATTATTCACCCGAAAAATATATTTCTTTTCTGTCCAAATTATTTTTGATACATAAATATTATTCTTGAATTTTACTCCACAAAGTAGTATCATGTTGACAATTTGGATATTTTTAAACTCTAGATAAATTTAAAGTCTTTAATATTTATCCTTGATTTCGTTTGATTAATGCTTATATCATTGTCATCATCCTTATGATTATATTTTAATGAAAGTCATATGTGGCTTACGTGCATAGATGGACTGTTGATTGGTATATTTATGACCAGGGATTATTCGGTATAATCATGACCGTAATGTTACAAGTGATGTGGTAAAAATCTTCATTGGCCCGTAGGGCATTGATGGACATATGTTGGTCTGAACATAACCATGCGTTCTCTTCGGCCAAAGGTGCAAAGATGAATTGTTGTTTGGCATGATCATGACCATTGGTGAAAACACGAGTATCCTTGGCCCGTAGTGCATGGATAATTCGTGGTCGTGATACTAATGAATATCCTTGGCTCGTAGTGCATGGATAATTCATGGATGTGATACTAACGAATATCATTGGCTGCAGTGCATGGATAATTTGGTGATGTGTTGAGCTGAGTCTCAATAATAAAATATTGATAATAAACTTTTAATTCGTAGAAGATAGTAGATATCATGCTCTACTTAACTCTTCTAAAATACAGTCGTATGTCTTTGGCCTGTAGTGCAAAGATGAACTGTTAATAAATATCTTTGGTCCGTAGTGCAAAGATGAATTTATTAGTATGATTATAAATAGGAACTGTGATTTAGTATAACCATGATCTTTGATGCTTCAGGTAAAGACAGGTGATAAAAATTATCTTCGTCCTACGTGCAAAGAGGAATTTAGAATCACAATTATGATTATAAGTTATTCACATGATTGTGGACAGGAACTGTTGATTGATGTTACAGGGATAAAACATTGTTGGTGGACTTTTAACATGGAGAAGATAATAGACTTTATGGTCTATTTGACTCTTCTAATGGATTGCTCGTTCCACTGCCACTATGGTTGAAAAGTTTTATCATCTACCATATGTTCTAAATCTTTGATTTATTACTGATGAAGGCTATTGATAATTTAATTATCTTTAGTCATGATATTCTTTACTGGGCTAGTTGTGCTCACCCTTTTGCTTCATAATTCCTTTCAGGTAATAAGAGTGTAGCTGGGTCGAGCAGGGGTAACAGAGGAATAGAACGATGGTCTATAGCTGTTGAGGTTTCCCCTAAAACAGTATGAAAATAATTTTTTTTTAGAATTATAAATAAGTGTGTCATATTTTATACGTCATTTTAACCGTTGATTTTGGTGAACCGAATAGGGTGAGGTGAACCCAACTTTGGAAGGGTGTTTTTGCCACTATCATACAAGATGTCTAATGACAGACGACTTCGTGTTATCATAAGACAGGATTGTGCACATGCACTTGCTGATTATATCTATGAGCACTACCTATATAATCTCGGAGTTTGGTTGAAATAAAATTCTCAATTAGAGATAATGGAGATAAATATATGTCAAGAGAAGACTCACCATTGGAAAGAACATGATAGTAATCTTCTCATTTTTCTTTGGAGTCTATTGGGTCAACCAAGGATAATTCTCAAGTCATATGATATCTATCATAACTTAGATGCATGGCCTTCCATGTACGAAGGTTTCCTTGAGCATTTTCTAATGATTTTAATTTCTAAAACAGTTATTAACTGCACTTTTATGTAAAGCAGCATTGTAAGGTGTTGTGGTCGAGGTGCCATGAGAGTTACATATATTTGTATTAAAACTTACAGCTTATGTGTTGTCGTACTCTGCACGACAGTTCAACAGTTTTATAAATGAAGTTGGTATTTGATTTCTGTAGTGTGATATCTGGCGACTCAGAATGGGTCGTGTGGACATATTTTGATGGCGTCACAAACATGCTACATATTATCCCTATATTCTGATCGACCAATTAAATAACAAATAAACTCAGGTAGGTCATACTAGCGAAGGAATTACCCATCTCTCCCCTCTTAGTTCTAGTCTCACATCTCAGCCAGAGATCATATCCCTAAGTTTTGATACCAACTGTGACTCCCCAAAATAGGTATACATAACCCATTCTGAGTCGCCAAATATATGGTACAGAATATAAATATAAACTTAATTATACAATTATCGGGTAACATATGCTAAGAGTTTTAACATGAATATTGTCTTCTAGACAATATCCAAACTCAAATGGAGTCTTCATTACAATTATTATCACATTATTTTATAAAATAGTGAGGACTACTACAGCCACCATCTCGGACCGTCATTCCATTCCCCGACTAGTCCTAGCTACATTCTCATTTCCTGAAGAGAACAATGAAAGAAAAAGGATGAGCTCAACTAGCCCAGTAAGAAATATTATGACTAAGATTATGCAGAATAAATTATCGTTAGCCTTCAACAGTGTTAAACTGATAGAATACAATAAACAACAAGTTTAACTGCAGCGGAATAAGCAATCCATTAGAAGAGTCAAGTAGAGCATGATATCTACTATCTTCTATGATTTAAAAAGTTTATCATCGATTTTATCGCTGAGACTCAGCTCAATAAATAATCCACATCAATGAATTATTCATGCCCTACGGGCCAAGGATATTCGTTAGTATCACATCCACGAATTATCCATGCACTACAGGCCAAGGATATTCGTGTTATCACCAATGGTCATGATCATGCCAGCAACTATCCATCAAATACACTATGGGCCAATGAGAACTTTTACCACATCATTTGTAACATTATAGGTCATGATTATATCAAATAATCTCTTGTCATAATCATACCAATCAACATTTCATCTATGCACTACGGGCCAAAGATGACTTTTATCACAATATAAACATGAAGATGATGACAATGATATAAGAAATTAATCAAATAAAATCAAGGATAAATATTAAAGATTTTTAATTTATCCAGAGTTTTAAATGTCCAAATTTATAAAATGATAACAACTTTGTGGAGTAACATTCAAGAATAATATCCATGTATCAAAAATAATTTGGATAGAAAAGAAATCAATTTTTTAGGTGAATAGTACCCTGTGAATAGTACTTTGTGAATATTACCCCGTGAATAGTACCTCACATGAAAAGATCAAAATTTAACAAGAATGTTTAGAAAAATATCCTTGTGAAATGATACTAGATGAAGCGCAAATTTTAAGGATATTCTACTAATTTTAAGGAGTATAGAAGTAATACTTTACAAAATGAGTGTAGAATTGTGACACCCCCAAATCCGGGTACTCCATTTCCTCAAGATTTGTTGTTCACGTAATCAAAACATTCATTTCTAACTACCCAATTATAATAAAATTGAATAAATAAAACCTGTCCATACAGGACTAAATTTAAATAAATCTCCCAGGTTATCTAACCTTTACAAACATTCATTCATTCATGCGGAATAATTAAAATAACATTCATTACAATCTTTAAACAAGTCTGAAAATAAACTATTCAATCTATTACAGGTCTTCAGCATTGTTTCATCTTTCCTTTCCCTTTACTGGTGCTAGGTACATCACCAGTTTCAACCTTAACTGTAAGAAAGTTTACAGGCAAGAGTGAGCAAACAAAGCCCACTTGAAATAATAATAGATAAATCATTTAACTTTACATTATTTGCCAATATTAGGTTTAATAGAACTGAACAATAAATTCTATTACTTTCTGAAAACTTTAACATTTACTGAAGGTCTAATGACCACGAATCATGTCCACAGTTATAAGTAATCTTTCAACTTAAACTTTATCAGTCATAAGACTATAAGGACTTCACGTACTTAGGGGGATCAACCCTTCGTACAATGTATTGTGCACAACCATTTCAACGCTAAGCGTAAACCTCTATTAAAAGAGTTGTTCATCTCAGTATTTAGAATACAAGTCCGCACCAAAGTAAGTTTGGTTTGGATAAGCTTTCAAGGAAATTTGGAATTTAACGAACATCAACTAATGAGTAGTTGAATAAGACCAATAACACTATACTATAGAATAATAGTGATTGAATCAATCATAGTAAACTAAAGTCATGCATTAGGAATAATCTAATAGCATACAATTTGAATAACTATAGCTTACCTTGCTTGAACAATACTAAGCCAAGGTTAATTAGAATTGAATACTAAACATGCATAGCAATTTATTTATGCATGCTAAACAACAAGTGTAATACAAGAATAATTTGTTCAACATCAAACCAAAGTTTAGACAGCTTGCATCATTATAAGGTAATCGAATTGAAAACAATAATTAGTTCAATAAAATAAAGGATTAGAAATCTTGCATCGTCATGGGTAACTAAATACAATGACCTACTTAATAATAGACAATCTCGCTCTACGAAAATGTAGAGGTAGCAACTTGCAACAATTGTAATTGAATTTGAAAACAATAATGTACCAAATGAATTTAAACTCGCACAATGAAGTTTTGAGTTAGAGAACTTGCCTTGTTCGTAGGCTAAACCGAATCAATTTGAATCACAATATCCTATATACATATGTCATCGTGACATAGTTAGTCATTAACACATAACTAATACATTCATCGTGTAGGTTAAACAATCACTACTCACGTTCACCAAAGGTCCTACACATATCATATGTATTGACAATTCACATTAGTTATACAAACATTAGATTCATATAGCTTACTAACAAAATAGCATCTTTTCATGAATAGCACTATTTAGCTTTATTACAACTACTTAAGTGATCATGCCATTGCACTATACACACATTAACAACTTGATACAACATCCTATTACATGTCTAACATGTTATCATTAGGTTATACTAATACACAAAGGATTGCACTTGCATCTGCGTATTTCGACGCCTTCTGATGGCCTCCAAATACACAATAGTCCTAAATATGGCCATTTTGACTACTGTTACAGACCTCAAATTAAAAGACTTAAAGAATGAAAGTTGTAGGTCTACTCGTCCTCTTTCCGAATCATCTTGAATTACCTCAATCGGAGTTCGTATGAAAACGTTATACTCATTTTAGTAAACTACGTCCGGTCAGTTTTTTTTTTTTCCAAAATTTTGGCTTGACAGAACACCTCCCCGCCGGGGCGGGGGTTTTTGCACTAGGGGGCCCGCCGGGGCGGGGGTCACTGCTGTGATTATGCGATTTTAGCTCTAGAACACTACGAAAAGCCAAATTAGGCCTCCAAACTCCTTTCTAACAACCATACCAAGCTACCAAATGAGTAAATAGGTTTACATAAACATAATCTAATATTTTCTAACGCGTTTCTAGTCATCTAAACAACACAAACATCAAATTTACAACACCCGATTTCAATGTTTTTGGCAAAACTCCATTGTTGACAATTTTTAATGAAAATCAACACTGTGACTTTGTTATTAAATCAAAATAAAAATTTCTAAACATCATGATTATGATTCTACATACTCTAGCAATTCTAACAATCAATTTATCAATACCACAACCAATTAGACCTTAATTTCTATTTTAACTAAAGTCATATTCATACATAAAAACTCTCTAGTTTCTTCTTACTTTTTCTTCTTTTCTTCTTCTTCTTCCTCTGAGTTTTCTCTTTTTCTCTCCTTTCTCTCTCTTCTATCTTACGTATAATATTATAACGTAATAATAATAATAACATATATTAATGATATAATATAAGTACTGATATAAATATATCAGTTATAGGAGTTTTAAAATTTAAAAGCCAAAAGGCTTGTTTGGCTAGTCTAAATAAAAATAATCTATTAATCCTTACTCCTTGTTTGGTAAATTGAATTAAAACATAATAGATTAATCCTTATACCTTGTTTGCTAAAATCCTAATAGATTAAAGACTTATTATACAATAAGGTATGTTTGGCAAAACTAAATTAAACTCTTTTAATTTATTTTAATAACACATTTATAATAAGGTTATTAATCACACATTCATTTAATTAAATAAATCAATTAAAAAATTAATCTATTAAATTCCTTTAACACATAAATAATTATAATTTCTTTTATAATTATAATTTCATTTAACCAACTAATATTTTAAACTACAATTTCTCATTTAAAATATTATTATTTATTTAAAACCACTATAAGCTCTCTAGCTTATTAATTAAATTAATTATTATAAATCTCATAACAACTAATTTATTTAGCTCCTTAATTAATTACACAACAAATAATTAATTAAATCACATCAATTCCAATTGCCATAATTCGATAAATATTTAATATTGCCAATAAATATTTAATATCTACTATTTAATTATTTATTCAACAAATAATTAAATAAACTATATCACTCAAATTAAACAATTAATTATTTAATCAATAAACCTATCCATTAAATATTTATATAAATCAATAAATATTTATTATAACAATTTAAAATTATAAAATGTTACAAGAATTCGAAATATGAAACGAAATAATATTACTTACATACTACAGAGTATGAAAGAAAATATTATTTCTTACGAATATTGAACAAAAATAATATCCCTCACCTTCAAAGGAGAGTACTTCTGACTGGTAGGGCGGGGATATTCTTGTAAAAAACTTGCACTATTTTCTACACTCAAAGCTTCCTTAAACTCTAAAGAAATACGCTCAATATTATAGAAGAAGAATTCTCTGATTCTGGTGTGATTTTCAATTCTAAACTAAGCATCCTATTTATAGGAGAATGGCTCGATACTATTTACAAATTTTATTCACGGACTGCATAGTGACATATCATGGGCGCGCAGAAAAATTCATCTTATTTTTCTAATTTTTACTATATAATTACTATGCAGACACTATACAAGCACTATACATAATAAAATATAATATATTCTATTTTTCATAAAAAAAATAAATCTTATTAAATATATATATATATATATATATATATATATATATATATATATATATATATATATATAAATTGAGATAACTTCTACCGATAGTTTTAAAAAATGAATAAATGGGGGGTCCATACAATAAGCCAAATTTACAACAAATACTTCATAAAATACCCCTCTATTTATCTTAATTCACTTGGCTTCTCAAAACATATTTTTAATAACATTCATCATTAATATTATAACTTATAATATTAACAACCAGATCATTTTCAAGAAAGAGGGGGGTTTTCGATAAGGATTTCTCTTTATTAGTGTGCAATTAGGTGACCAAACTCCTTTTCTTGACAGAACTTTCTAGACATCGTCAATAATGTAAATAATAATATGAATAACTTTATCGTCTCAATTATTGATTTAATAATATAAAATATTGTGGCAATAATTGAATCAGCAACGTGAGATACTATGCAGCAATTACTGTGACAATAATTAAAATAAACTGAGTGACTTCTCACGTAAGCATCAATAATCAATACCGTGTGCTACTATGCAACCACGCGCATTACTGTACTTTTATCACTGGGTATTTCGATAGTTAATGGTAAAACTTTCGCCGTTATTTTTATAAAAAGATATTTCTGTCATTTTCTAACTCCGACAGTAATTTCGTTGTGGGGTCCACCAATGATTGTGCCGTAGTATGAATATTCCCTGATAAAATGAATATTCCCCGACCAATCGAATATTTTTTGATAACTTACTTACTTTACAAAATTTGTAAATATTACCAACAACTATAATATTATATCAAATCCACACCTTAATACTCAAAATGATATTTAGAAAAATTAATCTTTATTCATAAAAGTTGGGGTCTTACAAGGACTCCTTGGGATACCAAAGTCCCAAGTGAGGTGTGCCTTTGAGATACCTAAAAATTCTCTTTACAGCAATTAAGTGTGATTCCTTAGGATTAGCTTAAAATCTAGCACATATACATGTTACAAATATTATGGCTGGTCTACTGGTAGTTAGATATATAAGAGAGCGTATCATACCTATATATTGAGTAATATCAATGCATTTACCTTTCTCATCTTTGTCAAGCTTAGTTGCTGGGGCAATTGGTGTTTTCATGGGAGAGGCTGATTTTATGCCATACTTCTTAAGTAAGTCTTTAATGTATTTGGCTTGGTTAATGAAGATACCTTCATCAGTCTGCTTCACTTGTAATCCAAGGAAGAAATTCAGTTCACCCATCATACTCATTTCGAACTTGCTCTGTATAAGCTTGGCAAATCTCTTGCACAAATTTTCATCAGTAGAACCAAAGATAATATCATCTACATATATATGAACTAATAAGACTTTTTTTTGCTTCCTAAGAAATAATGTGGTATTTACTCTACCTCTAGTAAAACTATTTTCAATAAGAAAGTTAGTTAGTGTTTCATACCATGCTCTAGGTGCTTATTTAAGTTCATATAAAGCTTTATCTAATCTATAGACATAATTAGAGACAGTTGGATTGATGAAACCTGGAGGTTTCTCCACATATACTTCGTCTTGAAGTTCAACATTCAAAAATGCACTCTTGACATCCATCTGGAAGACTTTGAACTTCATGTGGGTAGCAAAGACAAGGAATATCCTTATTGCTTCTAGTCTGGCAATAGGTACGAAGATTTCATCGTAGTCGATGCCTTCTTCTTGAGAATAACCTTTGGCCACTAGTCTTGTCTTATTCCTTGTGATTACCCCATCTTCTTCCATTTTGTTTCTGAAGACCCATTTTGTGCAAATAACTGGGTGACTTGTTGGTCTAGGAACTAATCTCCAAACTTTTCTTCTTTCAAAATGATTTAGTTCCTCTTGCATGGCTTCTATCCAACTTGAATCTTCCATAACATCTTCTATCTTCTTGGGTTCCATTTAGGACAGAAAGCTCAGATAGAAACACTCATTCTGGGTGGCAGATCTCGTCTTGACTTTTACATTTGGATCTCCGATGATCAGGTCTTGAGTGTGATCTCTTGCCCATCTGTTCCCTGTTTGAACATCTGTTCTGGTGCCTTCTTTTCTGAATTCTTCGAGATCAACCTCTGTCTCTTGTTGCAGAGGTTCGTCGTCTGGTGTAGCTCTCTCTACGATCTCTTCTTCAGGCTCGACGATTTCATCTTCTAGGGATGCGATCGTGGTGTTGAGCTCGACCACCTCGTTCGTAGTGTTTGAGCCGTCGATCGTAGTGTCTTGAGGCACATAGTTGTCTATGTCTGTTTTATCGAAGATGATATAAATCGAGACTTCAACACTTAACGTCTTCTTATTGAACACTCTATAGGCCTTATTGTCTGTGGCATATCCGAGAAAGATTCATTCGTCTGACTTGGGTTGGAACTTAGTCAGATATTGTTTTCCATTGTTGAGAATGTAACATGCACAGCCAAACACATGGAAATAGCTCACATTTGTCTTTCTTCCTCTCCACAACTCGTAGGGAGTCTTCTTTAAAGTAGAGTGAACAAGAGACCTGTTCTGAGTGTAGCACGCAGTGTTGATAGCTTCTGCCCAGAAGTATTCAGGCAGATGCGCTGCTACTAGTAGAGTCCTTTCGGCTTCAATCAGTGTTCTGTTCTTTCTTTCAGCTACTCAATTTTGCTATGGAGTTCGTGGAGCTGAGAAGTTGTGAATGATGTTATTTTCTGTGCAAAACTGATCCATCTCAGAGAAGTCGAATTCTCTACCATGATTGCTCCTTATAGCCTTGATTTTCTCCCCTTTTTTCCTTTATCACCAGCTTGAACATCTTGATGAGTTGAGAGCTTGTTTTGTCTTTAGAGTTTAGAAAGAAAACCCATATAAATCTGGTGTAGTCATCCACTACAACTAATGGGTATCTCTTCCCTCCAAGGCTTTTAGTTGGAATTAACCCAAAAAGATCCATGTGAAGTAACTGTAGGAGTTTATCAATTGAGTTGATAATTTTACCTTTGAATGAACTCCTAGTTTGCTTTCCAAGCTGACAGGCATTGCATATGGCCTTTCTTTAGTGAAGCTGAGCTTGGGCAAACCTGCTACTAGATCTTTGGAGGCCAGATTTAACATACTCATAAAGTTGAGATGAGACAACCTTCTATGCTATAGTCAGCTCATTTCTTTAGAGGCTTTAGCAAGAAATCATATTGTCTCTTCAGAACTCAATTAACCAAGATTAACAGTGTAGACGTTCCCTTCTCTTGTTCCGATCAGCTTTATAGAAGAGGTCTTCAGATCTCTGACTTGACACTAATTGTTAAGGAAGGTGACTTGATGACCCTTGTCACAGAGTTGACTTATGCTCAGAAGATTTTGCTTTAGCCCTTCCCCATAGGCTACTTTGCTGAAGGTCACTGCATCATTCCCAGCTGAGCCATATCATTTTGTTTTGCCAGAACCATTGTCTTCAAAGATGATAGTTGGACCTTCCTTTTATGTGAAGTTAGACAAGAGGGCTTTGTTCCCGGTCATGTGTTGTGAGAATCCACTGTCCAGATACCAAGTGGAGCTATGTTCCAGCAGTGAGGCTAAACTCTCATTTTGCTACCTATACTTGCATGGGTCCTACCTTGTTAGTACCCTTGGGGGCCCAAATCTGCTTGACTTTGGGTTTAATATGCAGAGGATTATTGTAACATACTGCAGCCTTATGACCATTTGTATCACATACAAAACATCTAGCATGATGCATGCTTGTGTGTGTTTGTGGATTCTTTCTCGATTTGGACTTATGTGGATTCTTGGTCGTCTCTCCTTTATACTGATTCTTCTTTTTCTATGTATCCTTGTGATTCATAATTTGTGAAGAGTGAAACTTAAATCTACTATTCCGTCTTGGTTGGTTCGTAAAGTTGATTTTACTCGACTCTGATGAGTGGGTTTTATACCTACGAATTGGCTTCTAATTCGGACTTAAATGGTGTTAATTCTATTTATTTCTATTCAGTTTTACTTATTTTGTGTTTGTTTTATGTTTACGTGGTGTGGCATAGCATTCGTGGCATAATGGTGGCTTTGTGGCAGGTCTAGGCATCAAAATGGGCAAAAAGCACAACTGCAGGAACACCCCCCGTCGGGGCAGGCACAAATACAAAGGAAACCCCAGCCGGGGCAAGGGTACATGACCCAACTGTAGAAGACCCCCCCCCCGGCCGGGGCGGACCTTTATGGAGAAAAAATCCCCGCCTGGGCGGGGCTACGGGAAAGAGCCAGAATTGTGTTTCAATTGGAACACTGCAGATGTGGATGGGAAGCAATTTGGCATGGACTGGAACTCTGATAGGTGTCATTTTTGGGACTAAGTACATGACTGATGATGAGATAACACAACACAACAGTGAGATATCATAAGAATCAATCAATTAGGAAGAAAAAGCCCTAGTTTTCAAAAGATCATTGGAGGAGAGGATTTGAAGGTCAAGATCACGAAGTTTGTAAATTGGAGCAAAGAAAGGGTCATTTTGTATCTATTCTTTGTTTTTCAATTCAATTATTATAATTGGGATGATGAATTTGTCTATCTTTTCAATTTTTATTTCATTCATGATGAACTAAGTTACTTTTTAGTCTTGCAATGGATCTTTATAGTTGAATAATGATTGTGAAGCCTTAATTTCAGTTTAATAATCTATCAAATTAGTTTATCTATTGTGATTTGCACTTTTATTTATGAATTGCTTGATCACCAATTCTGTGTGGATTTGTATGGATTCGAGAGATAATGTATAAATCTAGACTTAGTCACTTTAGCATGTGTTCTTGAATTCTATGTTTTAATGGAATCTTGATGAATGTTAGGATAGAGATATACCTAGCATCATATATAATCGGGTAGAGAACTTGAATTTAAACCTTATTTGAATTTAATTCACATAGAGATATAGTAAATTAGTTGATTAGGGTGTTTGGCTTGATTCTATCACTTTATGGATTTAAGTTAATACGGTGTTAGTGCATCGAGAGATGGCTAATTCTACTTAAGTGTTCTTATTAATAAACTGAGATAGTGAATTGAACTGGAATAAGGTATGATAATCGGAGTGAAACTTAAAGTGAAATTGTAAGCCTAATTCTCCATTATTTGTTTGAAATTACGGTTTTTAAGTAGTGTTGATTGATTGGTATTTTTAGTTTCTTAGTTTTACTTATGCATAATCATTGATTTGGATAGTTTAATAAAATTGGGTTAATATAAAGATGGTAATTGATAGGTTTAATTTCTTACTATTCTCTGTGGGAACGATTCTTTTTTTACCACTATATTACTTATTAACCACGTGCACTTGCGTGTTGAGCGTAACTAGAATTATATCAGCAGACTCTACGATACTTCGAGGTTTGAGAGTAGTGACTAAGTTACTCTTCTCTTTACTGAATCCTAGGCCAGCATGGGATCCGTTATGTCTTGGAACATGGAATGGATCAGAAGAACAGGGATGGATTGGTTCTTCCTTCTATGAGGATTTCACAAATGTAATACTTCTATTGAAGTTTGAAGCACTACAAATGTTAGTTTCCTTTAGCTTTACCACATATGGTACTGAGGTAGATTCCCCAAAATCTAAACATGTTCTGTCAGATGCACTTCTCTGACTGGAGATCAGGGAGTCCATGGATGAAGAGGATCTATTCCACATTAAGATTGTCTTTTCTAGTTCCTCAACCTTAGTAATAATTTGACTTTCTTTGTGCATTAAGTTCATTGGTCTGTCTTAAGAGTTTATTCTCAACCTCAAATTTAGAGAAAGAGTTAGCACTTAGAAGAGTTGTTTCCAGTTCTTCTTGAACTTTCTCTTTCTCTTTTTGAAGAAGAGAGTAATCTTTAGACAGAACTCTGAACATTTTCATGTATTGATGTAGATAAGTTGTTATGCCATGTAGTGTAGTTCTTATATCATCACTATCTACATCAGGAGAGTGAAAGTCGAATACCTCATCGATACTTACTTCATGATGGTCAATGCTTTTCTTGTCCTTTGCATTTTTGGCCATTAGGCATAGATTTGCTACTTGAGGATCTTCATCATCTCCAGACTCGGGATTTGTGTCGTTGTCTGAGTCACACCATGATCCTCCGGCAACAAGACCTTTGTCTTTCTTTTGGAGCCTTTTGTTGCCTTTGAACTCCTTCTTTGGATTTGTTCTTCTTTTGAGCTCTTCTCTAAGAGGTTTGTTGCAGTTTGCAATAAAATGGTCAGGTTTCTTGCACTTGTAGCATAGGTCGTTGATCTGTGCCTGGTTGTTGTTGTTGCTGAATTTCTTAGGTCTGCTGCTTCTACCTTTACGCATGAACCTTTTGAGTCTTCTTACCAGCATTGCAATATCCTCGTCATCATCTTCCTCAGAGTCAGAATAATTTTTAGCACGAGCTTTGGAGATGGTTTCTGTTGCTTTAAGAGCAAATCCTTTGTCCTTCTTTCTTCCTTTAGATAAAGTCTCTGCCCTTTGGGTCAGCTCCAGTTCGTAGGTAAAAAGGTTGCCATAGAGTTATTGAACAATCATTTCATGGAGATTCTTTGATTCTCTGATGGCTGTGGTTTTGGCATTCCACTTGCTTGGTAAAGCTCTCATGAATTTTATGATTAGATCTTTGTTTGGATAGTTCTTTCTAAAAGCTCGAAGTGAGTTGAGCAGAAAATTGAATCTTTCATAAGTGGAACTGACGTTTTCTCTTGGAGCATGGGTGAACATTTCATATTGTTGAGTCAGAAGAGATTGCTTATTTTCTCTGACTTCTTCAATTCCTTCGTGCATAATGAGCAGTGCTTCCTAGACTTCCTTAGCAGTTTTACTATTGACCACATTCTTGAATAGATCATCTTCTAAAGACTGGAACAAAATGTTCTTGGCCTTTTTGTCTAGTTAGACAGCCTTCTTCTCATTTTCATCATATTCTGGCTATATAATTCAACGGCGCCATATGGAAAGACTGTTTTGATTGTGAATGGTCTCGACCATCTGGATTTGAGTTTCCCGAGGAACAGTCTCACTCGAGAGTTGAATAATAACACTGCTTGGCCCGGTTCGAACATCCTATTCACAATTTTCTGGTCGTGCAACTTCTTGACCTTTTCTTTATACACTTTTGTAAGACCCCGACTTATTAATGAATAAAATCAAATTTTCTCTAAATATTATTGTGAATAATAAGGGGCTAATTTGATATAATACTTTGGTTATGGGTGAAATGTGCAAATTTTGCAAAATAAGCAAGTGGTTATAAAATATTCATTTTGTCGGGGAATATTCGTTTGGTCGTGGAATATTCTTGCTGTCGGGGAATATTCGTACGACGGCGCAGCCTTGTGTGGGCCCCATAACGGAAAGCGATTGGATGAAGAAAATGACAAGTATAAGTTATTTATAAATAACGGCGTAGTTGTTACCGTTAATACTGTTAGAATACCCGGTGGTTAAAATACAGTAGCACGCGGTATTGCACCAATTATTGATTCTTACGTAAGAAGGCACTACTCAAAAATTGTTACAGTAATTACTGTTCAATATTTTATTTTATTGATTCAATAATTGCTACGTTGAAATTTTGTATTATTGTTGTTCAATAATTGTTGCTGCACAGTATTTCCCATTATCAGATCAATAATTCATATTATTTGAATAGTATTATTAGATAGCATTATTGGCAATGTCTAGAAAGTTCTGTCTAAGGAGAGGTTTGGTCATCTAATTGCGCGCCAGTAAGGAGAAATCCTTATTGGAAAGCCCCCTCTTTCCTGGGAACGGCCTGGTTGTCATAAATGTGATTCTGTAATATTATTTGTGAATAATTAATTATTGATTCATATGATAAGGAAATATTTATTTTATGTGGATATAAATGAGGGATATATTTTTGTGGTTAAAAATGAAGGAGTTAATGTTGAGGTGTTTTATCAGTATTTTTATCGGAATGGAGGTATTAAAAATCAAATCAGGGTTTTTGAGAAATATTGCGGGTGTTATAATTTTTAATCCGACCGTTGGATCGTGGTAATTTTTGGATATGTTATACATATATAAGTTGAGTATATGTCCACAAATTTTGAACCGTTAAAAATGGACGTATGATTTATTATGAATTTTACGAGATGACTGGTTCAGAAATTGTTGAATTTTCGGAGTTTATCATTTTGATGGAAAATTCTAGAATT
This sequence comes from Panax notoginseng, assembly GCA_016801055.1. Classification (NCBI taxonomy): domain Eukaryota; kingdom Viridiplantae; phylum Streptophyta; class Magnoliopsida; order Apiales; family Araliaceae; genus Panax; species Panax notoginseng. The sequence continues at coordinate 44,489,720 of CM029014.1, read as the reverse complement.
GGTGGGCCCCACTTGTGGTTGGTGAAGAAATGTGCTGAATTATATTTCAAATGTGGTGGGTGGGAATAGTAGCAGGTAAAGCCATCAGGTTGCAGGTCAAACCTACTAAAATTTTCCTATAAATAGAGGGCTAAGTTAGAATTGAAAATCACACCAGAAACAAGTTTTCTCTCTTTCTCTCTCTAGATTATTGAGTGTATTTTGTGAGTATTTAGATACTTTGAGAGTTTCTATTCATCAGAGCAAGTTTCTTTCAGCCTTATACCGGTATTCCGACCAGAAGTACTGATATCTTGAGGTAAGGGATATTATTTTCTTCTTAAATGATATTATTTTCTTCAATATCATTATGCTGAAATATTGATATGAGTTTTTATCAAATTTGGAACTTTTTGTGTCGGGGTTACTATTCACGTATACGTTACTATTCACGTATACGGTACTATTCACGAATACGGCACTATTCACCGAAAAATAAAATTTTTCCTTTTTGTCCAAGATGTCTATTATGGTTACTATCTTTGATTGTATCCATGTTTTGATCTTTATTTTTGAATTCTGCTTCACAATTGATTATTATGAAGTATTATTGATCTTGGATAAACTGTTATACGAATCCCTACTATTTGTCCTTCTGTCTCATTGGATTCGTTCTCTTTAAGATATTTTTCATCATCCTCAGTCCTAAATGATGATATTAATGAATATCTTTGGCCTGTAGTGCAAAGATGTATGATTACTTGATGAATATCTTTGGCCTGTAGTGCAAAGATGAACAGGTGTTGAGATGAACATGATTGACAGGTGATACAAATGAATATCTTTGGCCTGTAGTGCAAAGATGAATATTTGGATAAAGATGATTATTAATTGATGTTACAGGGATAAAATATTGATGATGGACTTTTAAATCTTAGAAGATAGTAGAATTCTTTCTCTACTTGACTCTTCTAATGGTTTGCTGTTTCCGCTGCAGTTGTTGATCTAAAACTTGTTGTCGATTATATTCTATCAGATTTTTTCCTGTTGAAGACTAACGATAATTTGTTTGTATATTATCTTAGTCATAATATTCTTTACTGGGCTAGTTGAGCTCACCCTTTTCCTTTTTGTTCCATTTTTCTTCTCAGGAGGTGAGAACATAGCAGGATCTAGTTGGGGTATGGAGTGATGGTTCTAGAAAGATGTTTTAGCAGTCCTCACTATTTCTGTAAAATAGTGTTTGAATAATTGTAATGAGGATTTATTTGAGTGTGGATATTGTCTAGAAGACAATATTTGTATTTAAACTCACAGTATGTGTTGTCGTATTTTGCACGACAATTGTATTATTGAAGTTGTAGTTTGCTTTCTGTACCATGTATTTGGCGTCTCAGAATGGGTGGTGTATACCTATTTTGGGGGCGTCACAGTTGGTATCAGAGCTTAGGGATATGATCCCTGGCTGAGATGTGAGACAAGAACTAGGAGGGGAGAGATGGGGAATTCCTTCGCTAGTATGACCTGACTAAGTTTATTTGATGTTTATTTGGTTGGTCAGAGTATAGGGATAATATATGACATGACTATTAACCCTTATTTTATGGCAGTATTTAAGAATGGCAGCTGAGATCGTTAATAATGGAGTAAATCAGACCGTGGAGACACCTTTAATCACCACCCAGGGGAACGTGCAACAGGAAGGCAATATTCCTCCTGTAAACAACGTTACCGAGCAAACGATGAATGATGGAATGTTTAGGAGCTTTTTGCAGTTCATGCAAAATCAGACGAGGGAGACTCGTGTGCAGAATACGGGTGGAAATGATAACGCGCGGTTTGTCACAGCTAAGCAGTTCAAAGAATTGGGACCACCAGAATTTAAGGGAAAGCCGGATCCGATCATGGCGGAAACGTGGGTCAAGCAAATTACCAAGATATTCGATGTCTTGGGATGCACGGAGGAACAAAAGGTTCCATTCGCCACCTTTATGTTCCGCGGTGAGGCAGACTACTGGTGGGAGTCTGTGAAGCGTACCCAGCCTGACGCACTCAACATGTCCTGGGAAACATTTCAAAAACTGTTCAATGACAAGTACTTTCCTGAAAGTATTCGTCATATGAAGGAGGTAGAGTTTATCAGACTGGAACAAAACAACATGACGGTGTCCCAGTACGAGGCGAAGTTTGCAGAGTTATCCAGGTTTGCACCTCATTTGGTCGAAAATGAGGAACGAATGACAAGGATGTTTTTGAGAGGTCTAAAACCCGAGATTCGACAATATCTTATCTCTCATAAATTTTCTTTATATTCAGATGTTGTAAATAGGGCTCAATTATTAGAGCGAGATAATGAGTATGTGCAACCGAGGGAACACAACCAGGGTCATACCGGTGGCGGCAGTCATCGAAGCAATGAAAACCAGCAGGGAGGAAAATATTCGGACAAAAGCGGTAATCACTCTGGTGGTAATCGTGGTCGTGATAATAGAAGGAGCGAGTCGGGAGGAGATTTCAAGAAGAGAAGGTACAACAATGATAACGTGAAGACGTCAGCACAAACATCAACTGTTTCTAGGGGAGGAGAACGACCACCGGTCGTATGTTACAAATGTGGGAAAGAGGGACATATCAGCCCAAACTGCCCACAACAATCCAAGGTATGTTATAACTGTGGAAAGGAGGGTCATATAGCTCGAGAGTGTTCTGTAGCAAAACCAAGTTCAGCGGGGATGGTGACTCCAAAAGTTGTCCCGGATAAGTCGAAATCAGCGGTTCCTGGAAGGGCGTTTGTCGTGACTGGCCAAAACGCGAGAAACCCGAACGAGGTGATCACGGGTAAGCTAATCTTGAATTCTTGCGAAGTTTATACTTTACTAGATACCGGTTCTATCCATTCTTTTATCTCTCCTGCTTGTGCTCAACGTTTAAACTTGACTCCGGAGAAATTGGACTTTAACTTATCTGTTGAAACTCCATTGGGTGAAACCTTCGTTACATCTACAGTTTATAAATCTTGCTTAATCCAAGTTGGAACCATCACATTACCTGTTGACCTTATCTCTTTAAAGATACTTGCTTTTGATGTGATTTTAGAGATCGATTGGTTAACTACTCATCATGCCAAATTGATTGCTTTTGTAAGGTTGTTAGTTTTCATATTCCTAAGCAACCTGTTATTCAAATTTAAGCAACCAAACCATTGAAGTTAAACTCTTTCATATCAAGCCGTAAAGTCATTCGTTTATTGAAAAACGAATGTCAAGCTTTCTTAGATATGTTATGGACTTGAATAAAAATACGTCAGATTTGAATTATTAGTAAATCCCTGACGTATTTCCTGAAGAATTTCTTGGCCTACGCGTGATATTGAAATTTGTATCATCTTTGAATCTGGTACAAAACTCACTTCTAAAAATCGAATGGCTCCTATTGAACTTCAGGAGTTAAAAACCTAACTGTAGAAGTTTGTACCCGAGCCTTTATCTGGTGACTTCCTTTGTGAAATGCACTAAAGCCAGACTCTCCGTAGGGGACGCCATATTCGTGCGGTAGTAAACTGATAGGTGTCATTGTGACGTGCTATCCAAGATTGGGATATGAGTCACAATTGAGAGCAACCGAAGTCGGTGACCAAAGTACGAAGCTTTCTGGGCTTAACTAGTTACTATCGGAGATTCGTGGAAGGATTTTCTCGAATCGCTACTCCGTTAACTTAGCTGACTCGGAAAGATACAAAATTCGTATGGAGTGAGGAATGCGAGAAGAGTTTCCAAGAACTCAAGAGGAGACTCATTTCGGCACCTGTTCTGACAATACCATCTGGTTCGGATGGATTTGTTATCTACAGCGATGCTTCAGGCAAAGGGTTAGGATGTGTTCTCATGCAACATGGGAAAGTCATAGCCTATGCCTCACGATAACTCAAAGAATATGAGAGGAATTATCCTACTCATGATTTGGAGTTGGCAGCAGTCGTTTTTGCGTTGAAGATCTGGAGACACTACCTGTATGGGGAGAAAGTGGAGATCTATACAGATCATAAAAGCCTCAAATATTTCTTCACCCAAAAAGAACTCAACATGCGGCAACGACGTTGGCTTGAGCTGTTGAAAGATTACGATCATACCATCCAATACCATCCTGGAAAAGCAAACGTAGTAGCTGACGCATTGAGTAGAAGATCATATGCGGGTACGAGTGCAATATTGTTAACACAAAGGCCCATTTTGTATGACTTACAAAGGATGGAGATAGAGATGAAGGCTCCAAGTACCCACATGATGATATCAAATATACGAGTAGAACCGACTTTAATCGATAAAGTTAAAGCTGCTCAAGCTACGGACATGGAGCTGATGCGTATGAAGAAGAAAGTGCAAGAAGGTGCTATTCCAGAAGCAAGAATCGATGAAGAAAGAATACTTCGAGTCAACTCCAGACTTTGCGTTCCTAACGATTTTGACTTGAAGCATAGAATAATGATGGACGCACACAACACACCGTTTGCAATCCATCCTGGGAGTACCAAAATGTATCACGATCTTCGACATACATTTTGGTGGAGCAATATGAAAAGAGAGATCGCGGAGTTTATCTCGAGGTGTTTAACTTGTCAACGTGTAAAGGCGGAGCATCAAGTGCCAAAGGGTCCATTGCAACCACTTGAGATCCCGAAATGGAAGTGGGAACACATTACTATGGATTTTGTTACGGGTCTTCCCAAGGTTTCTCAAGGTATAGATGCGATTTGGGTTATTGTTGATAGATTAACCAAGTCCGCTCATTTCTTGCCGATACGTGAGACTTATTCCCTTGAACGTCTTGCTAGTATGTATGTGAACGAGATTGTGAGATTGCATGGCATGCCAGTATCCATAGTTTCGGATCGTGACCCAAGATTCACTTCACGATTTTGGGTTAGCTTGCAGAAAGCTATAGGCACGGATTTACGATTCAGTTCGGCATACCATCCTCAAACGGACGGACAATCAGAGAGGACTATTCAAACTCTTGAAGATCTATTAAGACTTTGTGTCCTAGATCTCAAAGGGAGTTGGGATAAGTACCTACCATTGGTGGAATTCTCCTACAACAATAGTTATCAGGCGAGCATAGGTGTGGCTCCATTCGAGGCGTTGTATGGAAGAAAATGTCGTTCTCCAGTATGCTGGGACGAGGTGGGTGAAGCAACATTGTTGGGACCAGAGTTGGTACGCATTACTACAGAGAAGATCCAAACGATTCGACAACGTATACAAACGGCACAGGATCGACAAAAGAGTTATGCGGATCTTCATCGGAAGGACGTGGAATTTAATATTGGGGATCATGTATTATTACGTGTTGCACCATGGAAGGGAGTTACAAGATTTGGGAAGAGAGGAAAGCTCAATCCAAGATTTGTTGGTCCATTTGAGATTCTTGAGCGAATAGGAAATGTGGCATATAGACTCGCATTACCTCCAAGTATGTCTCGTGTTCATAATGTTTTTCACATATCTATGCTTCGTAAATATGTTAAAGACCCGAACCACATTATTGAGTTAGAACCAGACGAGATAGCTGAAGATTTAACGTACGAGGAGGTACCTGTTAAGATCTTGGATAGGAAAGAGCATGTACTACGCACGAAGGTTATACCACAAGTTAAGGTTTTGTGGAGAAACCATGCTATTGAAGAAATGACCTGGGAGTTGGAATCAGAAATGAAAGTGAGGTATCCTCACCTTTTCGAAACATCAGGTACGTACGTCAATTTCGAGGACGAAATTTCATAAGGAGGGGAGGTTGTAAGACCCCGACTTATTAATGAATAAAATCAAATTTTCTCTAAATATTATTGTGAATAATAAGGGGCTAATTTGATATAATACTTTGGTTATGGGTGAAATGTGCAAATTTTGCAAAATAAGCAAGTGGTTATAAAATATTCATTTTGTCGGGGAATATTCGTTTGGTCGTGGAATATTCTTGCTGTCGGGGAATATTCGTACGACGGCGCAGCCTTGTGTGGGCCCCATAACGGAAAGCGATTGGATGAAGAAAATGACAAGTATAAGTTATTTATAAATAACGGCGTAGTTGTTACCGTTAATACTGTTAGAATACCCGGTGGTTAAAATACAGTAGCACGCGGTATTGCACCAATTATTGATTCTTACGTAAGAAGGCACTACTCAAAAATTGTTACAGTAATTACTGTTCAATATTTTATTTTATTGATTCAATAATTGCTACGTTGAATTTTATATTATTGTTGTTCAATAATTGTTGCTGCACAGTATTTTCCCATTATCAGATCAATAATTCATATTATTTGAATAATATTATTAGATAACATTATTGGCAATGTCTAGAAAGTTCTGTCTAAGGAGAGGTTTGGTCATCTAATTGCGCGCCAGTAAGGAGAAATCCTTATTGGAAAGCCCCCTCTTTCCTGGGAACGGCCTGGTTGTCATAAATGTGATTCTGTAATATTATTTGTGAATAATTAATTATTGATTCATATGATAAGGAAATATTTATTTTATGTGGATATAAATGAGGGATATATTTTTGTGGTTAAAAATGAAGGAGTTAATGTTGAGGTGTTTTATCAGTATTTTTATCGGAATGGAGGTATTAAAAATCAAATCAGGGTTTTTGAGAAATATTGCGGGTGTTATAATTTTTAATCCGACCGTTGGATCGTGGTAATTTTTGGATATGTTATACATATATAAGTTGAGTATATGTCCACAAATTTTGAACCGTTAAAAATGAACGTATGATTTATTATGAATTTTACGAGATGACTGGTTCAGAAATTGTTGAATTTTCGGAGTTTATCATTTTGATGAAAAATTCTAGAATTGGTGGGCCCCACTTGTGGTTGGTGAAGAAATGTGCTGAATTATATTTCAAATGTGGTGGGTGGGAATAGTAGCAGGTAAAGCCATCAGGTTGCAGGTCAAACCTACTAAAATTTTCCTATAAATAGAGGGCTAAGTTAGAATTGAAAATCACACCAGAAACAAGTTTTCTCTCTTTCTCTCTCTAGATTATTGAGTGTATTTTGTGAGTATTTAGATACTTTGAGAGTTTCTATTCATCAGAGCAAGTTTCTTTCAGCCTTATACCGGTATTCCGACCAGAAGTACTGATATCTTGAGGTAAGGGATATTATTTTCTTCTTAAATGATATTATTTTCTTCAATATCATTATGCTGAAATATTGATATGAGTTTTTATCAAATTTGGAACTTTTTGTGTCGGGGTTACTATTCACGTATACGTTACTATTCACGTATACGGTACTATTCACGAATACGGCACTATTCACCGAAAAATAAAATTTTTCCTTTTTGTCCAAGATGTCTATTATGGTTACTATCTTTGATTGTATCCATGTTTTGATCTTTATTTTTGAATTCTGCTTCACAATTGATTATTATGAAGTATTATTGATCTTGGATAAACTGTTATACGAATCCCTACTATTTGTCCTTCTGTCTCATTGGATTCGTTCTCTTTAAGATATTTTTCATCATCCTCAGTCCTAAATGATGATATTAATGAATATCTTTGGCCTGTAGTGCAAAGATGTATGATTACTTGATGAATATCTTTGGCCTGTAGTGCAAAGATGAACAGGTGTTGAGATGAAATGACTGACAGGTGATACAAATGAATATCTTTGGCCTGTAGTGCAAAGATGAATATTTGGATAAAGATGATTATTAATTGATGTTACAGGGATAAAATATTGATGATGGACTTTTAAATCTTAGAAGATAGTAGAATTCTTTCTCTACTTGACTCTTCTAATGGTTTGCTGTTTCCGCTGCAGTTGTTGATCTAAAACTTGTTGTCGATTATATTCTATCAGATTTTTCCCTGTTGAAGACTAACGATAATTTGTTTGTATATTATCTTAGTCATAATATTCTTTACTAGGCTAGTTGAGCTCACCCTTTTCCTTTTTGTTCCATTTTTCTTCTCAGGAGGTGAGAACATAGCAGGATCTAGTTGGGGTATGGAGTGATGGTTCTAGAAAGATGTTTTAGCAGTCCTCACTATTTCTGTAAAATAGTGTTTGAATAATTGTAATGAGGATTTATTTGAGTGTGGATATTGTCTAGAAGACAATATTTGTATTTAAACTCACAGTATGTTTTGTCGTATTTTGCACGACAATTGTATTATTGAAGTTGTAGTTTGCTTTCTGTACCATGTATTTGGCGACTCAGAATGGGTGGTGTATACCTATTTTGGGGGCGTCACAACTTTGGAGTTCTCGTATGCTTGTAGGCAGAATTCATCTAACTCATTGAGTTATAAAAGTCTTTTCTCCCTTGCTGTTGTGAGATCAAAATTTAACTTATATATGGCCCAATATACTTTATGTTCAAGTTCGACTGGGTGGTGACATGATTTCCCGTAGACAAGCTGATACAGAGATATACCGATCGGTGTCTTGTATGTTGTGTGATATGCCCATAGAGCGTCATTCAATTTCAGAGACCAATATTTTCAATTCGGATTCACTATTTTCGTCAAAATCCTTTTCACCTCTCTATTCGATACTTCTGCTTGGCCACTAGTTTGGGGATGATAAGCAGTAGCAATTCTATGGTTGACCCAATATTTAGCCAAGAGAGCTATGAAATAGTTATTGCAGAAGTGACTTCCCTCATCACTAATAATTGCTCTTGGGGTACCAAATCTTGTGAAGATGTTCTTTTACAGAAATTTCAAGATAACGTTGGCATCATTCGTTGAGATTGCTACAGATTCAACCCACTTAGACACGTAGTCTACTACCAACAAGATATATAAATTGCTGAATGAAGGCAGAAAAGGTCCCATGAAATCAATCCCCCACACATAAAAAACTTCCCCTTCCAGAATCATGTTGAGTGGTATCTCATTCCGTTTAGATATGTTGCCCACCTTTTGACATCGATCATAATTTTTCACAAACTGATGTGTCTTTGAACAAGGTGGGCCAATAAACTCCTGCTTGAAGTACTTTGGCAGTTGTTCTTTCACTTCCATAGTGTCCCCCGTATAAGGATGAGTGGCATGCGTGCAAGATACAATCCACTTCACTTTGTAGCACGCACCGTCGAATCATTTTATCCGCACACTATCTAAAAAAATTGACTCATCCCACATATACCATTTTATATCATGTAGGAATTTCTTCTTTTGCTGACGTGTCAAGTCTGGAAGAAGAATATTGCTCACTTAATAGTTGTCAAAATCCGCATACCATGGAAATTTGGAAATAACCCCAAATAACTGTTCATCTAGAAATGATTCATTGATCAACACTTTATCTGCTTTGTCTTTGTCTGGATTCTCCAATCTCAAAAGATGGTCAACCTCCTGATTTTCTGTCCCCTTCCTATCTTTGATTTCTAAGTCAAACTCTTGAAGGAGTAGAATCCAGTGAATTAGCCTAGGCTTTGCATCTTTCTTGGAAATTAAGTACCTTATAGCCGAATGGTCGATATACACTATAACCTTTGTTCCAATTAGATACGAGCAAAATTTATCAAAGGCATACACGACTGCAAGTAATTTCTTCTCGGTGGTTGTGTAATTTAGTTGAGCATCCGTTAGAGTTTTACTTGCATAGTAGATTGCATGAAAATTTTTATCTCGACGTTGTCCCAAAACATCCCCTACCGCATAATCACTAGAATCACACATCAGTTCAAATGGCATGGTCCAATCCGGTGCTACGATTACAGGTGTTGTCGTCAATTTCTTTTTTAGCTGCTCAAACGCTGATGAACACTCGTCATCGAATCTAAAAAGTACATCTTTCTCCAATAAACTGTGTAAGACCCCAACTTTTTATAAATAAAATCGAATTTCCTCTAATTATTATTTTGAATAATAAGGTGTTAATTTGATATAATGCTTTGGTTATGGGTGAAATGTACAAATTTTGTAAAATAAGCAAGTGGTTATAAAATATTCATTGTTGTGGGGGAATATTCGTTTGGTCATGGAATATTCTTGCTGTCGGGGAATATTCGTACGATGGCGCAGCCATTTGTGGGCCCCATAACGAAAAACAGTCGGATGAAGAAAACGACAAGAATGAGTTTTCTAAAAATAACGGCGTAGTTATTACCGTTAACACTGTTAGAATACTCGGTGGTTAAAATACAGTAATACGCATGGTTGCACAGTAACACACGGTATTGCACAGTATTTTTGAATTATTGATTCTTACGTAAGAATGCACTACTCAATAATTGTTACAGTAATTACTGTTCAATATTTTATTTTATAAATTCAATAATTGCTACGTTGATATTTTATATTATTATTGTTTCAATAATTGTCATTGCACAGTATTTTTCATTATCAGATCAATAGTTCATATTATTTAAATAATATTATTAGATAGCATTATTGGCAATGTCTAAGAAAGTTCTGTCTAAAAAAAGGGGTTTGGTCACCTAATTGCGCGCAAGTAAGGAGAAATTATTATTGAAAAGTCCCCTCTTTCCTAGGAACTACCTGGTTGTCATAATTATGATTCTGTAATATTATTTGTGAATAATTAATTATTGATTTCTATGATAAGGAAATATTTATTTTTATGTGAATTTAAATGAAAAAATTAATGTTGAAGTGTTTTATCAGTATTTTATCGGAATAGAGGTATTAAAAATCATCCGTATGTGGATTTCGGGCTTTTTCTATTTAGAATTTGGAAAATCTTTATTCTACAAAGTTGTTGAGAATTAAATTTCATATGGAATAGACATGAGATTCAAATTTTTCTGATAAAAGAGCTATTTATTATGAATTATTAAAGTTTCAAAAATAAATATTTTTATTAAAAATGGGTGGGCCCCACTCTTGTCCTTTGAAATGTTCTAAAATGTTTTTCAAAAGTGGTGGGCTAAAATTTTCAAAGTTGGATGCGTAGAAGCCATTAGAGGCAATTTTGTCAACTTTGGCATGCTATGCTTTTCCTATAAATATGGTGCTTAGTTAGAATTGAAAATCACACCAGAATCATAAGTTTTCTCTCTCTATATTATCGAGCATATTTTTGTGAGTATTTAGATACTTTGAAAGTTGCTATTCAGTACAAGTTTCCTTCAGCTTTATATCCGATATTCCAGTCAGAAGTACTGTTCTTTTGAGGTAAGGAATGTTATTTTTTTCGTAAATGATGTTATTTCGTTCAATATCATTATGCTGAAATATTGGTATGAATTTTATTGTGAAATTTTTACTTTTTCATCTCGAGGTTACTATTCACGTATACGGTACTATTCACGTATACGACGCAATTCACGAATATGGTATTATTCACGAGTACTATTCACAAAGTATGATTACTATTCACGTATACGACACTATTCACAAATACGGCACTATTCACAGAAAAATAAAATTTTATCTTCTTTGTCCAAGATATCTATTATGGTTACTATCTTTGATTGTATCCTTGTTTTGATCTTCATTCTTAAATTTTACTCCACTATAGTTTATTACGGAGTATTTTTGAACTTGGATTATCTAAAGTATGAATCCCTAATCTTTTTCCTTTTATCTCACTGAATTCGTTTCTTTAAAATATTTTCATCATCCTCAGTCCTAAATGATGATATAACTGAATATCTTTGGCTTGTAGTGCAAAGATGAATGATTACCTGATGAATATCTTTGACCCGTAGTGCAAAGATGAACAGGTGTTGAGATGAACATGACCAACTGATGATACAAATGAATATCTTTGGCTCGTAGTGCAAAGATGAATATTTGATTTAAGATGAATATTGATTGATGTTACAAGGATAAAATATTAATGATGGACTTTAAATTCATAGAAGTTAGTAGATTTCATTCTCTACTTTACTCTTCTAATGAATTGTTATTTCTGCTGCAAATATTGATCTAAAACTTGTTGTCCATTATATTTTATCTAATTTGTTGAAGGCTAACGATAATTTGTTGTTGATTATCTTAGTTATAATATTTTTACTGGGCTAGTTGAGATCACTCTTTTTCTTTTTGTTCCATTTTTCTTCTCAGTAGGCGAGAATATAGCGGGAACTAGTCGGGATGTGGAGTGATGTTTCCAGTCAGTTATTTTAGTAGTCCTCACTATTTTGTAAAATAGTGTTTCAATAATTATAATGAGGACTTATTTGAGTTTGAATACTGTCTAGAAGACGATATTTGTATTTAAACTCACAGCATATGTGTTGTCGTATTTTGCACGACGATTGTAATAATGAAGTTGTAGTTATTTTCTGTACCATGTATTTGGCGACTCAGAATGGGTGATGTATACCTATTCTGGGGGCGTCACAATTGGTATCAGAACTTAGGGATATGGTCTCTGGCGGAGATCGGGGAATAGAACTAGGAGGGGAGAGACGAGTAAATCATTCGCTAGTGTGTCCTACCTAATTAAGCTTATTTGTTGGTCGGTCAGAATATAGGGGTATTATGTGGTATGTCAATTTCTTTAATTAACCCTTGTTTTATGGCAGTATTTGAGAATGGCAGCTGAAAATGTTAACAATTGAGGGAATGAGACCGTGGAGACACCTCTAATCACCAACCAGGGGAACGTGCAACAGGAAGGCAATATTCCTCCTGTAAACAACACTACCGAACAAACGATGAATGATGGGATGTTTAGAAGCTTTTTGCAGTTCATGCAAAATCAGACGAGGGAGATTCGTGTACAAAATATGGGTAAAAATGATAGCAACGCGCGCCTTGTCACAACTAAGCAGTTCAAAGAGTTGGGACCACCAGAATTTATGGGAAAACCGAATCCGATCAAGGCGAAAACATGGGTTAAGCAAATTACCAATATATTTGATGTCTTGGGATGCACGGAGGAACAGAAGGTTCCATTCGCCACCTTTATATTCCGTGGTGAGGTAGATTACTAGTGAAAATCTGTGAAGCGTACCCAGCCAGCCGCACTCAATATGTCTTAGGAAATGTTTCAAAAATTGTTCAATGACAAGTACTTTCCTGAAAGTATTCGTCATGTAAAAGAGGTAGAGTTTATTAGACTGGAACAGAACAACATGACGGTGTCCCAGTACGAGGCTAAGTTCGCAGAGTTATCCAGGTTTGCACCTCATTTGGTAGAGAATGAGGAACGTATGACGCGGATGTTTTTGAGAGGTCTGAAACCTGAAATTCGGCAATATCTTATTTCCTACAAATTTTCTCTATATTCAGATGTTGTGAACATGGCTCAATTGTTAGAGTGAGATAATGAGTATGTTCAACCGAGGGACCACAACCAGGGTTATACCGGTGGCAGCAGTCATCGGAGCAATGACAACTAGCAGAGAGGGAAAAATACGGACAAAAGCGATAACCACTCTAGTGGTAATCGTGGCCATGATAGTAGAAGAAGCGAGTCGGGAGGAGATTTCAAAAAGAGAAGGTATAACAATGATAACGTGAAGACGTCAGCACCGACTGTTTCTAGGGGAAGAGAACGACCATCGGTCATATGTTATAAATGCGAGAAAAAGGGACACATCAGCCCAAACTGCCCACAACAATCCAAGGTGTGTTATAATTGTAAAAAAAAGGTCATATAGCTAGAGATTGCCTTGTAGCGAAACCAAGTCCAACGAGGATGGTGACTCCAAAGGCTGTCCCGAACAAGTCAAAGTCAGCAGTTCTTAGAAGAGTGTTTGTCGTGACTACCCAAAGCGCAAGAAACCCAAACGAGGTGATCACGGGTAAGCTAATCATAAACTCTTGCGAAGTTTATACCTTACTAGATACCGGTTCTACCCATTCTTTTATCTCTCCTGTTTGTGGTCAACATTTGAACTTGACTCCGGAGAAATTAGACTTTGACTTATCTGTTGAAACTTCGTTAGGAGAGACTTTTGTTACATCCACTGTTTATAAATCTTGCTTGAACCAAGTTGGTACCATCACATTACCTGCCGATCTTATTTCATTAAAAATACTTACATTTGATGTGATTTTAGGGATTGATTGGTTAACTACTCATCATGCTAAAATTGATTGTTTTCGTAAAGTTATTAGTTTTCATAACCAACCTGTTATGTGAATTCAAGCAATCAAACCACTAAAGTTAATCACTGTCATATCTGGCCATAAAGCCATTCGTTTATTGAAAATGGATGCCAAGCTTTCTTAGTCCATGTCATGGACTTGAACAAAAATACGTCAGATTTGAATGATATTTCTGTTGTTAGTGAATTTCCTGAAGTATTTCCTGAAGCACTTCTCGGTCTACTCCCAGAACGTGAAGTTGAATTCTTTATTGACCTTGAACCCGATACAAAACCCATTTCTAAAACCCCATATCGAATGGCTCCTATTGAACTTCAGGAGTTAAAGGTCCAACTACAGGAGTTGTAAGACATAGGTTTCATTCGTCCTAGTACATCTCCTTGGGGTGCTCCTGTTTTATTCGTAAAGAAGAAAGACGGGAGTATGCGACTTTGTATTGACTACCAAGAATTGAACCATGTTACCATCAAGAATAGGTATCCGCTACCTCGCATTGATGACCTGTTCGACCAGTTGCAAGGAGCACAATTCTTTTCAAAGATCAATCTTCGTTATGGATATCATCAGCTGAAGATTAAAACTGAGGATATTCTAAAGACTGCCTTCAGAACTCGGTACGGGCATTATGAATTCTTAGTCATATCTTTTGGATTGACTAATGTTTCTGCTGCTTTCATGGATATGATGAACCGTGTGTTCAAAGAATATTTGGATCAGTTCGTTGTCGTCTTTATTGATGACATTCTCATCTATTCTAAAAGCCGTGAAGATCATGAGCGCCATTTGAAGCTGGTCCTTCAAAGGCTTCGTGATAACAAGCTATATGCCAAGCTAAAGAAATATGAGTTATGGCTTGAGGAAGTAGCATTCCTTGGGCGCGTGGTGTCAAAACATGGAGTATCTGCTAATCCGCCGAAGATTGAAGCAATACAAAGTTGGGAGCAACCGAAGTCGGTGACCGAAGTACGTAGCTTTCTGGGCTTAGCTGGTTATTATCGAAGATTCGTGGAAGAATTTTCTCGAATCTCTACTCTGTTAACTCAGTTGACTCATAAAGATACAAAATTCGTATGGAACGAGGAATGCTAAAAGAGTTTCCAAGAACTTTAGAGGAGACTCATTTTGACACCTGTTCTGACAATACCATCTGGTTCAGATGGATTTGTTATCTACAGCGATGCTTCAAGCAAAGGGTTAGGATGTGTTCTCATGCAACATGGGAAAGTCATAGCCTATGCATCGCGACAACTCAAAGAATATGAGAGGAATTATCCTACTCATGATCTGGAGTTGGCAGCAGTCGTTTTCGCGTTGAAGATCTGGAGACACTACCTGTATGGGGAGAAAGTGGAGATCTATATAGATTATAAAAGCCTCAAATATTTCTTCACCCAAAAGGAACTCAACATGCGGCAACGACGTTGGCTCGAGTTGTTGAAAGATTACGACCATACCATCCAATATCATCCTAGAAAAGCAAACGTGGTAGCTGACGCATTGAGTAGAAGATCATATGCGGGTACGAGTGCGATATTGTTAACACAAAGTCCCATTTTGTATGACTTGTAAAGGATGGAGATAGAGGTAAAGGCTCCAAGTACCCACGTGATGATATCAAACATACGAGTAGAACTGACTTTAATCGATAATGTTAAAGCTACTCAAGCCACAGACCCAGAGCTGATGCGAATGAAGAAGAAAGTACAAGAAGGTGTTATTCCAGAAACAAGAATCAATAAAGAAGGAATACTTCGAGTCAATTCTAGACTTTGTGTTCCTAACGATTCTGACTTGAAGCATAGAATAATGACGGAGGCACACAACACACCGTTTGCAATCCATCATGGAAGTACCAAAATGTATCATGATCTTCGACATACATTTTGATGGAACAATATGAAGAGAGAGATCGCGGAGTTTAACTAGAGGTGTTTAACTTGTCAACATGTAAAGGCGGAGCATCAAGTGCCAAAGGGTCCATTGCAACCACTTGAGATTCCAAAATAGAAGTGAGAATACATTACCATAGATTTCGTTACGGGTCTTCCCAAGGTTTCTTAAGGCATAGATGTGATTTGGGTTATTGTTGATATATTAACCAAGTCTGCTCATTTCTTGCCGATACGGAAGACTTATTCCCTTGAACATCTTGCTCGTATATACGTGAATGAGATTGTGAGATTGCATGGCATGCCAGTATCCATAGTTTCAGATCGTGACCCAAGATTCACTTCACGATTTTGGGTTAGTTTGCAGAAAGCTATGGGCACGGATTTATGATTCAGTTTGTCATACCATCCTCAAACGTACGGGTAATCAGAAAGGACTATTCAAACTCTTGAAGATCTATTAAGACTCTGTGTCCTAAATTTCAAAGGGAGTTGGGATAAGTACCTACCATTGGTGGAATTCTCCTACAACAACAGTTATCAGGCAAGTATAGGTGTGGCTCCATTTAAAGCATTTTATGGACGAAAGTGTCGCTCTCCAGTATGCTGGGATGAGGCGGGTGAAGCAACGTTGTTGGAACCAGAGTTAGTACGTATGACTACAGAGAAGATCCAAATGATCCGACAATGTATACAAACGGCACAGGATCAACAAAAGAGTTATGCGGATCTTCATCGAAATGACGTGGAATTTAATATTGGGGATCATGCATTGTTACGTATTGCTCCATGGAAGGGAGTTACAAGATTTTGGAAGAGAGAAAAGCTCAATCCACGATTTGTTGGTCCATTTGAGATTCTTGATCGAATAGGAAATGTAGCCTATAGACTCGATTTACCACCAAGCATGTCTCGTTTTCATAATGTGTTTCACATATCTGTGCTTCGTAAATATGTGAAAGACCCAAATCACATTATTGAGTTAGAACCAAACGAGATAACCGAAGATTTAACGTACGAGGATGTACATATCAAGATCTTGGATAGGAAGGAGCATGTCCTACGCACAAAGGTTATTCCACAAGTTAAAGTTTTGTGAAAGAACCATGCTATTGAGGAAATGACCTGGGAGTTGGAATCGAAAATGAAAATGAGGTGTCCTCACCTTTTTGAAACACCAGGTACGTACGTCAATTTCGAGGACGAAATTTCATAAGGAGGGGAGGTTATAAGACCCCAACTTTTTATAAATAAAATCAAATTTTTTCTAATTATTATTTTGAATAATAAGGTGTTAATTTGATATAATGCTTTGGTTATGGGTGAAATGTGCAAATTTTACAAAATAAGTAAGTGGTTATAAAATATTCATTGTTGTCGGAGAATATTCGTTTGGTCGTGGAATATTCTTGCTGTTGGAGAATATTCATACGATGGCGTAGCCATTTGTGGGCCCCATAACGAAAAACGATTGGATGAAGAAAACGACAAAAATGAATTTTCTAAAAATAACGGCGTACTTATTACCGTTAACACTGTTAGAATACCCGGTGGTTAAAATACAGTAATACGCATGGTTGCACAGTAGCACACGGTATTGCACAATATTTTTGAATTATTAATTCTTACGTAAGAAGGCATTATTCAATAATTGTTACAGTAATTACTATTCGATATTTTATTTTATTGATTCAATAATTACTACATTGATATTTTATATTATTATTGTTTCAATAATTGTCATTGCATAGTATTTCCCATTATCAGATCAATAATTCATATTATTTGAATAATATTATTATATAGCATTATTGGCAATGTCTAAGGAAGTTATGTCTAGGAAAGGGGTTTGGTCACCTAATTACGCGCCAATAAGGAAAAATCTTTATTGGAAAGCCCCTTCTTTCTTGAGAACGACCTAGTTGTCATAATTGTGATTCTGTAATATTATTTATGAATAATTAATTATTAATTTACATGATAAGAAAATATTTATTTTTATGTGGATTTAAATGAAGGAATTAATGCTGAGGTGTTTTATCAGTATTTTATCGGAAAAGATGTGTTAAAAATCGTCCGTATGTGAATTTTGGGCATTTTCTGTTTAAAATTTGGAAAAACTTTCTTCTAAAAAGTTGTAGTGAATTAAAATTCCTATGAAATAGACATGAGATTCAAATTTTTTTGATAAAAGAGTTATTTATTATTAATTATTGAAGTTTCACAAATTAATATTTTTATTAAAAATGGGTGGGCCCCACTCTTGTCCTTTGAAATGTGCTGAAATGTTTTTCAAAAGTAGTGGGCTAAAATTTTCAAAGTTGGATGTGTAGAAGCCATCAGAGGAAATTTTGTCAGCTTTGGCATGCTAAGCTTTTCTTATAAATAGGGTGCATAGTTAAAATTGAAAATCACACCAGAATCATAAGTTTTCTCTCTCTATATTATCGAGCGTATTTTTGTGAGTATTTAGATACTTTGAAAGTTACTATTCAGTGCAAGTTTCCTTCAGCTTTATATCTGATATTCCAGTCAGAAGTATTGTTCTTTTGAGGTAAGGGATGTTATTTTTTTTCGTAAATGATGTTATTTCGTTCAATATCATTATGCTGAAATATTGGTATGAATTTTATTGTGAAATTTTTACCTTTTCATGTCGAGGTTACTATTCACATATGCGGTACTATTCACATATATGGTACTATTTACGAATACGGTACTATTCACGAGTATTATTTACAAAGTATGATTACTATTCATATATATGGCACTATTCACAAATACGACACTATTCATAGAAAAATAAAATTTTCTCTTTTTTGTCCAAGATGTCTATTATGGTTACTATCTTTGATTGTATCCATGTTTTGATCTTCATTCTTGAATTTTACTCCACTATAGTTTATTACGGAGTATTTTTAAAGTTGGATTATCTAAAGTACAAATCCCTAATCTTTGTCCTTTCATCTCACTGGATTCGTTTCTTTAAAATATTTTCATCATCCTCAGTCCTAAATGATGATATAACCGAATATCTTTGGCATGTAGTGCAAAGATGAATGATTACCTGATGAATATCTTTGGCCTGTAGTGAAAAGATGAACAGGTGTTGAGATGAACATTACCAACTGGTGATACAAATGAATATCTTTGGCCCGTAGTGCAAAGATGAATATTTGATTCAAGATGAATATTGATTAATGTTACAGGGATAAAATATTGATGATGGACTTTTAAATTATAGATGATAGTAGATTTCATTCTTTACTTAACTCTTCTAATGAATTATTATTTTCTCTGCGAATATTGATCTAAATCTTGTTGTTCATTATCTTAGTCATAATATTCTTTACTAGGCTAGTTGAGCTCACCATTTTTCTTTTTGTTCCATTTTTCTTCTCAGGAGGCGAGAATATAGCGTGAACTAGTCGGGCTGTGGAGTGATGTTCCCAGTCAGTTGTTTTAGTAGTCCTTAGTATTTTGTAAAATAGTGTTTCAATAATTGTAATGAAGACTTATTTGAGTTTGAATACTGTCTAGAAGACGATATTTGTATTTAAACTCACAGCATATGTGTTGTCGTATTTTGCACGATAATTGTAATAATGAAGTTGTAGTTATTTTCTGTACCATGTATTTGGCGACTCGGAATGGGTGATGTATACCTATTTTAGGGGCGTCACAAATTGCATAATGGTTTGGTAATCTTGGAGAAGTCTTTTATGAACCAGCACTAGTACAAAACTATAAAAAGACAACACTTAAAAGATGACGTTTTTATAAAAAATGTTGTGGTGTTTTTTTTACAACGTTTGTTAACAAAACGTTGTAGATACATATGAAAAAACGTTATGTATTTATAAGGGCAATTTTTGGTTTTAAATAGATAACGTTTTTTTAAAAAAACATTATCTATGTAAAAAAAACAGAGCAAAATCCTCTTTTCAAAAATCCTCAAACCCTCCTTTAAAAAACACAGAGGCCTAGGAGTCGGGTAAAAAAAAATTGGTGTTCCTGTGTTCCCTTCCTCTTTTCAAAATCCTCAAACCCTAACTCTACCATTTTACTCATTCGCTTGAGTGCCTTAAGCTTAAAGATCAATGGCGACTTACAGAATATCTCATCAGTCCACAACGGGTTGGGGAGAAGAAGCCGACTGAGAGCTCATCAACGGTGGTCCTCATCGCTCTTCACACACCATTTTACATGCACGAATAGGGACACCAGAGAAAACCTAGCCTGCAAGTCAATTTCGAAGAAGATGCTGAGGACCGCAGTGGATGCCAAGGACGTTCGCCGAGAAGTGGAGATAATGTCGAGTTTGTCGGAGCATCCGAACATTATGAAGCTTAGTGCAGCTTATGAGCACAGCGAGGCGGTTTATTTTGTGACGCCCCCAAATTCAGACACTCATATCTCGAATTTAGTTTGTCACGTACTAATTCTAATATCACACTAAAATTATCAACAACGGAAATAATAGAATAATTTACATTGATATAATATAAATATTCGCTTCCCAAGGTACCGTAACCATTACTACAACAATCCATTAATTAAACTTAAACATATTTTTATCATCCTTAGTACATCATAATAAGCATAACCATAATAATAATACTTCTACTCTTAAAGGACCAAGCTAGTCTGTAGCCTTGCTCTTTCCCTTGTCCTTTCCCGATGTACTGCCTTGCTCTGCCTTAACTGTAATGTTTTTAGGGAAGCAAGAATGAGCAACAAGTTTGTCCAGTAAGTAATATAGCAATAAGAATAAGCAGTTATGACATTTGAGTCTTCCAAGTATAACAGTAAATTATAGTTCATGGATATCAAGAAATGTCAAGAGTGTTCAATAAGTGTCACTATAGACTGAAGGATATCAATAACATTTCAAGGTTTATTCATTTCAAGGTTTAATAAGAATGAACATTGAACAACCACTAAGGACTAAGAACACTTACTAGAATTAACAGTATTATACTACAAACCCAATATAAACGAGTACAACAGGTGATCATCCTAAAGTACCCTACATTATGCATAACATTTAATCATACTCATGTGCGCACGTCGGTTCCCCAAAAATATAAAACTTCCCCTTTATAAGAGGGTTGTTCATCTCAGTAGATATACAAGAGTCCGCACCAAGTCAATTGGTTTGGATAGCTTTCTTAACACATGATTATAGTCTAGCCGAATAAAAGGTTTAGACCACTTTTATAATGCATTTATGAACGATAAGTCCAATGCTTGTAACATTGCTAAGGCATACAAATGATTTCCGAATAGTAATAGATATTTGCTTGATATAAGTATGGCAACAATTCGGATTATACAATATATAATGTAGAGAATTTAGAAACTTGCATTCAATATGAGAATCAAACGAAGTTAGAGAACTCGCACAAAATCCAAAGTTGTGTGAGTTAGGAGACTTGCCTTTAGCATTGATTATCACATATAGCGTAAAATCACCTCAATGAACTATGTTATCCTATTTATGTATGTATAGGTATTCATTAGTCATACACCTTGACGTACATATCCACATACATTTATCACACATATTTAAACTCATGTAGTTTATACATAGTCAAACTCATAGATGTATAATTCACATTGTTCTTACTTTTGAAAATCTTTAGTACTATATGCTCATCTTTTATTTGTATTTGCAAAATATCCCTTACTTCATGTATTTTTAAGTCGTTTCACATATTAAAGAACCTTTAAGCTAGTTTTGGCTCTTTATTAAAGTTACTCATACATTTCCATTTTTCAAAGTTAAAAGAGCTCATTATATCAATCACTAACTATAGTATTCATTAAACCATATAATATTTCCAAACAACCTCTTTCTACACATGCTTGTATGTATTTGATTGGGTTGTATAACTTTCTACTTAAAACTCATTTTAGTTCATGCTTGCATTAGTTTATAAAGTGTCTAACTAGATGTGTGCACATGTTGATTATCTCTAGATGCATAAAACATCTTATCATAGTTGTTCAAAAGTTCACAATATAAGTCGTAGAGTTCTCAACTCAATTGGTTTTCAATTATTAAGATTTCATGACAAATAACTACACACGCACAGTACGTTGAGTCCACATTTCATATGTATTTATGAAACTAACTAAACTATAAACATATGCTCAAAAGGTTAGATTCGAAAAGGCATAAAGTTTTCTAAACATGGTTTTCGTCTTTTAACTTTTCATTCAAAAGGGTATGATTCAAACTCCAAACCTACTAAAACATCTTGCAATATGCACTGACACATGTTTAAGAAGTATGTATGTTCTTGAAGTTAAGTGAAGTTAAGACTTCTTGCATCAAATAATCAAAACAAAACAACAACAAAAATCAGTCACTACAGCACTCCCTCGCCGGGGCGGGCATTTACACTACAGGACCCCCCGCCGGGGCGGGCATGTCCCCTGCTAAACATCTCCCCCCCCCATCGGGGCTGGCCTTATACACAGTATGACCCCCGCCGGGGTGGGCATGACTGATGCCTTAAGAACACAGGCATCCCCTGTTCGAGCTATTATGCAATTTTCAACCCAACAATCATCCAAACAACAATGTAATGATGTATAATTGATATAAACTTGCTACAAAACATCCCTAGCATGCTTCTAACAATCCCAAACATACAAACAATTAGATTCATGGACCAATTCAAGATTTTTGCCATTTTTTTAAAGTTTAACACATTTAGCGATTCTCTTCACTACGAATTCATTACTTGACCAACTTACTTCGTTTAACTTTCGTTGATTCTGTATTTAACCATATTAATAATGTATAGCATCAATTTACTCATTCTAGCATGCTTCAACTATAAACATTTCAACTCAAAATAAGTATTTTTGTACTTTTCTAAGAACTTTGCAAAACTTGAAGGTAAGAACATATAGAGGAATGTTACCTTCTCTGAAGTTGAATTGCTACTCTAACTTCAATTTTTAGATAATATAAGCTCAACCCAACCACACTTACACACAACTTGAAGTTTTAACAGAGAATTTAGCAACATGCCTGTGAATGAGAAGGGCTTCATTTATAGGAAAGCTTGTGACCAAATTTTATTTTACTCAATGAATTAAACCATTGGAATGGAGAAGAAACTGATGGTTATGAAGGATTTGGTGGAAGAGTACTATGTAGACCACTCCCCTCTTCATGATTTGCTAGCTATGTGGTTGGTAATGAGGGACTAGACCAATGGCCTATTACATGAAGAAGAAAATAGGGTGACACGCAATTTAGGACACTACTAATACTCAGTATTTGCAAGCCATTACTTAGCATACTTATGTTTATTTGATATATGTCCACAATTAAGCATACATATACTTCTACTCCTAAATTACACATAGAATTATATAATCAATGTACATTGATTTATTTCAAATAATATTTACCCTAGACTAGGATATAATTTAATTGGGTACCAATATTACTTCTTATTCCAATTCTACAAAGATATTAAAATAATCACTTATTATTAATTATTTATTTAATCAAAGTTATTTTCTCTCATAGGTTTAAAATACCCATTTAATTAATCCCACACACATCATGATGTCATATAAGACTTTTTCACACAACTTAATAATTTACATAAGCTAAGCTTACTTTTATCACATATAGTAATTATTTACATTCTAATGTCACACCTCATTTTATACTTGAATGAAAAACCTTATTATATATGATTTCTCCTTACATGTTATTGTTCATAATATTAGGAATTAGTCAATCATATTATGTAATTATTTGTTTATTATTAGTACCAATTAATTTAATTCATTTCATCATTAATTAAATTAATACTTTCTCATTTTACCACCTTGCCACACTATACATAATTTCACAAACTTAAACTAAGTTTCTTATCACTTCTGCTGCGTTGCTTAATTAACACATGCTTAGTCAATTAAATTAATTACCGCAACTCATGCTAGTACTATATATATTTATATTCAAATAAATATACAAAGAATCTTTATTCTCAATATTATACTTTATTAAAACTTGTGGGTATTACACATTTGGTGATGGAGTTGTGCGAGGGAGGAGAATTGTTTGATCGGATCGTGGCGAGGGGGCATTATAGCGAGAGAGCGGCAGCTACGGTTGTGAGGACGGTGGCGGAAGTGGTCAGGATGTGTCATGACTGCAGCGTTATTCATAGAGACTTGAAGCCTGAGAATTTCTTGTTTGCGAATAAAAAGGAGAATTCGCCTCTTAAGGCTATTGATTTTGGGCTTTCAGTGTTTTTCAGGCCTGGTATGATATTTATGACATGGTCTTGAATTATGCTTCTGTTTTCTGTGTGTTTTATTTCTTCTTTGTGCTTCCTACTCGCCTTCGTCTTCTTCTTCTTAAGGTTTTGATTATGTGAGTGTATTTTATTTTTATTTTTTTCCCTGATATTTTTTTTTCTGAGCTTCGGCTAACTTTTGATTGGACCTTGTATTGTAATTTATCTAATATTAATCTACTTTCACAAGATATGGTTTATTGTTTGTTACGATTGAAGCCAAGTTTTATTTTTCTTTCTTTGATTTGGGTTTCAAGGTTAGCGGGATCTGTTGATTACTTGATTTGAGCAAATCATTTTCACTGGAAAAATGGGCGGGGTTAGGTTGACTGGATGTTTTTATTTTTTACCATTTTCATAATTATGTTGTATAACTAGAAGAATTTTAATCTCTATTTTTAGTATGGTGGTATAGATTATTTATGAGGTATTTGGTAATTGATTCGTTGAAAGCTGAATTTTAAAAAATTTTACTCCTTGATATGGGTTTTGAGTTAATAAGCCAATTTGCACCTGTTGTTTGGTTTCAAAATAAAACTTGTTCATATGGGTTTTAAGATTTTATCATTTTAAGCATGTAGATTTGAATTTTGACTTTTCTTTTTAAATTATTGATTTTAGCAGATTTTTAGTGTTTGCATTTTTACAATAAAACTTGAAAATTGCTTTTGTTTAAAAATATTTACCCCTACTATCTCAAGTTTTCACTTGTAAGTTGTTAATTTGGTGATTAAATTTGTATTTCTGGTATGGCTTTTATTGTTGTTCTATTTGAATGGTTATTGGTAGGTTTGATGATGATTCACTGATTTCTTTTTTCAAGGTGAGAAGTTTTCTGAGATTGTGGGAAGTCCTTATTACATGGCCCCGGAGGTTCTGAAGCGAAATTATGGTGCAGAGGTTGATGTATGGAGTGATGGAGTGATTCTTTACATTCTGTTGTGTGGGGTTCCTCCATTTTGGGCAGGTATACCTATAATTTAGTATGCAAGTATTTTCTGGATGTATATTACGCAGCTTTTTAATGTTGGATTCTTTTTGTCTTTTTTTAATAATCGTTATGCTTCATCTCTTTTGGTTGCAGAAACTGAACAGGGTGTTGCTCTAGCAATTGCGTGGTGTAATTGATTTTAAGAGGGAACCCTGGCCTCAGATTTCTGACAATGCCACGAGTCTTGTTCGGCAGATGTTGGAGCCAGATCCCAGAAAGCGTTTGACTGCCAAACAGGTGCTTGGTAAGTGTTTATGAAGTGTATGATACATGAGTCAAGTAATCTAGTTAATATTTACACATTTATTTATTTTTTTGACATTTTGATAATTGTTTTTAGTTATGGTCATATAATTCTGCATTAGATGTGTCGTACCTATGTTAAAAAAAGATAATTTTTTTGCTAAGATCTCTTTTTATGGATTTGGTTACCTGACGTATGGTAACTTAATCCTTTTATTATTTTTGAAAGATCCAGATCAATATCAAGCTTAAGTTCTTATAAGTTGGCAAGGGTTCACAGCTTCCCTTTCGTGTTTCATACATCTACTTCTATCCATTAGTTTCTTATTTTCCATCATCTATCCATTTTTGAGTGTGAACTAATACATCAATTGGAAGAGTTCCAGAGTTTATTAATCAGTTATAGTACTTTCAGAAAATCTTTGGTTTAGTATTTCATCATTTAAATCTACCTCTGGAGATTGATATGAATGAGCAGTTAGTTTAAATAAAGGTTTTGCTCACATAGAATTATAATGATAATGGGGTTTAGGCTGTTATGTTTGGGTCGTAAACTAGAGATCGATCAACTTCCCAACAATCATTTATGATTTGAAGGACAGTTAAGGTCCATGTTTAAAATGGTTCAAAGGAAAATTAAGGTCTATGTATGGGGAAGGGTACAAAATTCTGGAAGCATGTGGTTATGGACTGGTTTCTACTAGTTGAGAAGGTGTTTCTTATTTTATTTTTCTTGTTTGTTTTTTGTTTGTGTTGAGATGAAAACTATAATTGGAGAGAAGTTTTCCAAAAAGACAAACTTTTTATGAGCATATACTATATACTGCACAATGATGGTGTGCTATTTTATCAACACTATTGAAGTAATGCAAGGCTTTTTTTTTTTTTTTTTGGGGGGGGGGGGGGTGGTGGATGGGTAGAAGGCTCAAAGAATGATCCTATTCTACTTTTGGAACATCAAACTATTACATCCTTCTCTCTGTGTGTGTGTCCAATCTGTAGTTTTCTAGCATCGAGAAGGTACTGATAGTTCACTCTTCATGTTGTTTCTATTAAGTTTGGTATGCAATTAAACCAAGTTTCTTTACACCAGATACATGTTTGTATTTAATGACAATTCATTAAATTGCTAACTTTTCTATTTTGTCCAGTATAATGTTCATAATCTCTCCTGTTCTTCTTTGTAGGCGCAAGCAGAATACAAGGCATATTTTATGGATAGTTTAATTAGGTAGTAGTTTAATTTTATGGATAGTTTGGTATATTTTGTGGATGTAGTCAAATTCACAATTCAATATAGTAGTAATTATATTGAAAAGTGAATTTGAGATGTATGGACAATTTGGTATTGTTGGGATGTAAACGTATTGAATGGTATTAATATTCTTTGTAATTGGTATATTTTAAATTTTAGATGTATGGAGAGTAATATTATTTGTAATTGGTTTATTTTGAATGTTTGATATATTTTGTCTTTAAATAGATGACACCTTCTAAACGTTGTATAAATGTGTCTAAACGTTGTCTGATATATCAAATTACAACATTTTAAGCCAGAAAACGTTGTGGAATCATACCATCTACAATGTTTTCAAGCATCCAATGATTTTTAAAAAATAAATATACAACATTTTTTAAGAAAAAACGTTGTGTAATGTGTCAAACCACAACGTTTCAAAAACGTTGCATAAAGGTGTCAAATAGATGACACCCTTAACCATGACGTTTCTGTAAGACCTTCTACAACGTTTTTTACGCGTTATCTATTTACTGTTTTGTAGTAGTGCGGCGGTAGAATCCATCATGTCCGAGAAAACTGCGAATCCCCTTTGTTGATGTCGGTGGTGGAAGATTTTTAATTGTTTCTAATTTCGCACAGTCCACTTCCAACCCAGAGACTTTATGCCCCAGGATGATTACTTCTTCAACCATGAAGTGACACTTTTTCCAGTTAAGCACCAGATTTGTTTCCACGAATCTTTTATGTACCATGACCAGATTCTCTAAACAACTGTCAAATGTATCCCCATACACTGAAAAGTCATCCATGAATACCTCTACATTACGTTCCACCATATCTTAAAATATTGTCATCATGCATCTCTGAAAACTTGTCGGTGCGCTACAAAGTCCAAATGACATCCTTTTAAAGGCAAAGGTGACATTTGGGCATGTGAACACTATTTTTTCTTGGTCTTCCGGTGCAATTACAATTTGATTGTAACCCGAATAGCCATTTAACAAACAATAGTAATCATGTTCCGCCAATCTATCCAACATCTGATCAATGAAAGGTAAGTGGAAGTGATCCTTTTGGGTTGCCTTGTTGAGTTTCCTATAATCCATGTATACCCTCGAACCGGTCACTGTCCGAGTCTGTATTAGCTCATTGTCTTCATTAGTCACAACTGTCATACCTCCTTTCTTTGGGACACACTGTACTGGGCTCACCCATGAGCTATCTGAGATAGGATAAATTATTCCAGCATCAAGCCATTTCAGAATTTCCTTCTTCACTATCTCTTTCATGATCGGGTTGAGCCTCCGTTGTTGCTCTAATATGGGTTTTGCATCATCTTCCAAGAGTATCTTGTGCATACAGAATGAAGGGCTTATCCCCTTGATATCAGCAATGGTCCATCCTATAGCAGATTTGTACTCTCGGAGAACCATCAGCAGCTTACTTTCCTGCAAGTCGTTAATAAAGATGCAATAATAACACGTAAAGTTGATGAATTACCCAAAAATTCATAGGAAGAGGTTTAAGTTCAAGTGTGGGTGGTTCCTCTAGTGAAGGTTTCATCCGTGCTAATGATTTTTCTGCAGTTTCTAATGGTTCAAACGGAATCTTGAATCTGCTCACTCTAGGTAACGCATCCAACATGTGCAAATA
Source organism: Panax notoginseng (assembly GCA_016801055.1). NCBI lineage: Eukaryota > Viridiplantae > Streptophyta > Magnoliopsida > Apiales > Araliaceae > Panax > Panax notoginseng. The sequence goes on along the minus strand of CM029014.1, from coordinate 44,461,346 downwards.
ATCAATTAACTCAGGATCATCCAGGTCAACATCTCCCAGCAATGTGTTTTCCAACGGGTCCCTATCCATGCCTCGAATCAAATCTTCACTAACCATTTTCTCTCAATCACTTGATGATTACAATTTCACTTGATGTTTCACTTAGACTGACACACTTCTTTTTAATTCACATTAATTATTTCAATTCATTAATCAAGAGCACGAAAGTAGATATAATCATCTCTCAATGTATTATATCCATATCAACTTAAATCCACAGATGATAGAATTAAGAAAAACACCCTAATTAACTAATTCACTATATCTCTATGTGAATTACCATTAAAGAAGGTTTAATCACAAGTTCTCATAAGATTACGCGCGATGTATAGGTATATCTCTAACCTAGACATAAATTATGAATCCCAACAATACGCAGAAAACACAACCGCACACTACTATGATTAGGTCTACACCCATTATTCATCTCTCGAGTTCATATAGGTTCACAAGGAATTGGTGAGCAAGCAATTCATAAATTAAGCATAAACCATAATAGACGAAATTGAAAATAGCATCAATGAATTAAAATAAAAGCATGAGAACCTTCGCTACACAAAAAGATCCATTGTATGCTTAAAAAGTAAATTAGTTCATAACGAATGAATTAAAAACTGAAATCCACAAAGAAACTAGCATCCTGGATACAAAGATGAATTTGAAGAACAAAAACAATAAATAGAACCGCTGCTCTTCTTCAATCCCTTTGCAATCTTCGTGCTCCAACTTCTCACTTCAATCCTCCAAAATCACGATCCAAAGTTAGGGTTTGCTAATGGTGATGATTGATGATGCATTATAATCAATAATCCTCCTTTTCTGCCCCTGAATATGCCTTTTATCCTCTCCTAATCACGTCCTGAATCCACCAACTACACATCTCTAGAGTTAGAATTGCATCAGAACACTTCAAAAATATGTCGCGTACCCCCGCCCCAGCGGTAACTTATTCTTGGTATACCCCCTCCCTGGTGGGCATCTAATTTACTTGATGATGTGTACCCCCGCCCCGGCTGGTGATTTTTCTTAGGGAATGCCCGCTCCGGCTGGTATCTACTCTGGAAATTTCCAACTTTTGCACTGTACCTCATGCTTTGCCATCCATTCCCTTCTTTAGGCGTCTCAAACTGACCCTGCAATACAAACACAACATAACACATAAAACAACACTAAAACACAAGGATTAGCAACTGTTTAGGTCGGAAAAATATCCAATTCGTAGGTATGAAACCCACTCATCATTTGCTTAGCAAGTTTAAGTACAAAGGAGATATATCATGATTAGAAAGGAATTTACCTTTTGATGTTCAACAATGGAAGTTGATTACTAAAGATCATAAATTAAGCTTCAACAATTGAATGTTCGAATAATTGAATAATTGATGTTGAGTGGTCTAGAATGACCATAAACATATGCTAAGATTGTCAGTAATTTAACTGGTTCTTTTAGTAAGTTTTGGTAATAGAGGGGATCAACTTCTAATACCCAGTGATTTATGCATAAACACTTAGTAAACAAACATCAATTGTTTTTCCAATATAATGCTTTGGTAAAATTGTTCTTTTTCTCAGTTAAGAGTCTTTATCAAATCAATTGATTAGGAATAACTTTTAAAACATATTTGATTTAACAAATTTAAACATGCTTGATCTAGATGATACAACTAGCATAGATCTATCTCATAATAGTTCATGAATGAAAGAACTTTAATTAATTCGCAGCTCAATAAGAATATAACAAAAATTCAATTGCATGAAGTGTGATTAACAATAATCATTAAGGATGTGGAATATTCAACAATAATTATCCATTAACATGCTTTGAAAATAATAACTCGAGTTTCAGTTAGAGAATTTGCCTCGTCTGCTGACTACTGATACACAATTAATTTATCCGCTTAAGTAGTCTAACTTAACTCCCTTTGAAAAACCTATCAATAGTCTGTCAATTAGCATTGCATATATTTACATATAACATTCCTTATAATAAATCATCTGATATTTAATCATTCAATTAAATATTAGATATTGCATTAAATCTTTAATAATATAAACAATAACTTAAACACTCATCTAATATTATCACACACACAAAAAAAGTTTAATCATCTTCTAATATTATCAACCTTTTAATAATATTTTAATAATTATTTAACACTTTATTCCTTTACTAATATTATGAACCATTTAATAATATTTTAATCATTATCTAATATTATTAACCATTTATTAATATTTTAAGTAATTACTAATATTATTAATCACTTAATAATATTTTAATCTTTATTTAATATTATTAACTCTTTAATAATATTTGAATCAATTACTAATATTATTAATCACTTAATAATATTTTAATCATTAACTAATATTAATAATCTTTTAATAATATTTTAATCATCATATAATATTATTAATAATATTTTAATCTAATATTATTAATTATATTAATAATATTTTAATCTAATATTATTTATCATTTAATAATATTTTAATCATTTATTAAACCAATAAATAATTTATTTTAATTATTTATACATTGCTAATTCACTTATTTAATAATCACAAAATGTCATAAATATACATCTCGTCAAAAATGACCAAAATACACACTAAAAATCTGCACATATCAGTTTTAGGGTTTTTAAGCCATAAAATTATATTTTTACCATTTATGACATCACATAACTTATTATTCCCATTTGTACATAACTCAAACATTTACATGAAAAATACTAAAACAGATCTGAAATTTTTCTTTTCTGGAAATCAACAGAATATGATTTTCCCATGAACACATATTTTTTTTTGGAATTTTCCAATTCCTTTTGCTATTTTTCATGGGTCCAAATCAGTCTGATCTTGCAACAATTATCATAAATCGAGATTTTGTCCACAGCTCATATAAATTTTAAGGGTATTGTCCTTTCATATACATCTACTCCCAATAAAAATTTGACAATTTTTGGAGGTAACCACAAAGAGTTATTTTAGTTTACTTTTAAAATAGTCATATCTTGTAAAATTCATAACTTTCATTTTACACATCCAAAAATCGCCATCTTTGGACGAGATCTTGACAACTCATCATATTAACATCCCAAATTTTCTAGAATTTTTAAATTACAGAAAAAGGACGAAAATTCCCCTGTAAGAAAATGGCCAAGAGTTGTCTTTTCCTTTTCTTTACAAGCTGGACTGTTTTGACTAAAACAACCACCACAACTTGTAGAATTATCATTTTTGAGTGCTACAACTTGAGTTTAAAAGCTAACTTATATATCTAGCATCCCTATTTGACGGATCGCAAAAATAAGGTGTAGATCTTAAATGGTGGTTGATCAAAGTAGAAGAAAGTGAGGATTTTCTAGACTTTAAGGACATAGCTTCCATTTTCTTCCTTTTTAATCAACATGCAAGCACTCAAATCGTTAGATCCATACATGCAACACTCAATAGTATTTAGATCTAAGGAATTGAGTTCAAAAATATTAGCTCACCTCTTTTACAAAACAAACCAAGAAAGAAAGGAAATTAAAGCTTAAAACTTTGGGTTATACCTTGATTTAATGACTACCCTTCTTGTTTTTCCAAAGTAGGAGATGAATTTTGGGAGCATGAAGATCAAATTCCTCCCCCTTTTTCCCCCTTAGACCCACGATTTTTCCCCCTCTACCTTTTCTATTTTGCTTCATTTGCTTTTCTTTTAGTGGAGAGAGAAAGTAAAAGGTAAAATAACTTTTTAGATAAATAAAAATGGGATGGGTAATTGGTTTTGGTGAAATAGTATAGATATAATATATGTATTTATATCAATTGCCCAACATTTTTTTCTCTCTTCCTTATCTTTAATTTTACTTACACACTTAAACAATTAAAGTGGCTTAATGATGGAGTAACACATGAGGTAATGATTAAGGGTATTTTTATTGCCCATATTTGCTTAGCAAAATGATAAACAAGCCCCTCCCAAGTTGGGCTATGTTTGGGCCACTAAGTTAATTACTTGGGCTTTCTAAATTAAATGATTGTGCCATGTTTATAACCATGGGCTCAACACACAAATTTTATCTTACCTTAATTATTTAATTAGGGGTTCTATTCCACTCATTTGGAATTTAAATAAATAACCATGCACATTTAATTTCTATAACCCAATTAGACTTGCTTAAATTAAGTTAAAAATTAATTAGTTGAGATATATAAAATGAATCTCTTAGAATTTGCATACTAGTATACTTATTAAATACTGACATTCTTCAATTACTATAACCCTTAGGTTATTTAATTTTCATACTTAATGTGTATGTTAGGTTATGTAACTTTCCTTTTTAATTTTCTTTATAAAGTAGATAATCATATATACATAGTATAATGTATATTTATTAAAGGCAAAACTATTGATTTAGCCACCGAAGTTGACACATTTTATTGAATACCCGATTGAACTTTTAAATTTTCAAATTAACTCACTGAACTAATTTTTATTTTCAAATTGGGTCATTCCATTAAAAAAAAGTTGACATACGTTAATTTTTTATCTACGTGGCGCTGACGTGGACTTAAAAAAAAGGGAAAAAAAGAAAATGACATGGAAAATAAAAGTCAGCATAAAAAAATAAAAAATTTTCTTATGTGGCAAAAAAAACTTTAAAATAAAAATAAAAAAATCAAAATATTTTTTTGCAAAACAGATCTAACCATCTTCTTTATTTGATTCATTTTATTCTTCCTCCTCAAAAAGTAAACTCCTCTCCTCTAGTCCTCTTCATTTTATTTTCTCTCTCCTATCCATCTCTCTATCATCGTCGTTCAATCCTCTTCCTCCTCAAAAAGTAAACTCCTCCCCCCCCCCCAAATTTCTCTCTAGCTTTCGCTCACAACAGACACACTCTTCAACCCCCTTCATTCTCCAATACCCACTCAAATCCCTAGCATGGATACCCAAAACGGAAAGATAAGAATTTTTCGTTGATTTTTCTCAAGAAGATGAAGAATTCCCATTTGGGTTCTCGTATTAAGCTCTGAACGCTCTTCTTTCTCTCCATTTCCGCGGTTTTTATCTCTTCCATTCACTCTCAGTCCGCAGATCTAACCATCTTCTTTATTTGATTCATTTTATTCTTCATCAAAATAGATCTAGGTTTTAATGAACATACAACCCAGTACACAAAATCAAAATCAAAATTTTCATCTTCCCCAAAGGTGATGTGGTGATGATTCCCGACTTTTTTTTAAATCTCTCTCCGGTGATGATGATGTGGTCGTGAAATGAAGCGGCGGCTGAGCAAAAATGTTCATTCTCGCCGGAGAAAGTGAAATTTGATCCAAAGATGATATATTGGAAACTCTTGGTGATGAATCATGGGATTCACTCAAATCTTTCCCCGGATAAGTCTGAAGAGCAACTAAATTCGACGACTTAGTCCTTGAGAAAGTTTTAGGGCTCAAACTGGTTGGGGGAGAAGTACTTAAAGAAACGGACTTTACCGGTGAATCTAAACCCGAAGGCGTATACGAAGAAGTAGTAGTAGACCCAGTTTCTCCTCTCTCATCCTCAACATTCTTTGGCTCATAAAATGTTCTTCTTTATCCAGTTTCAATCGACCCTTTTGGAGAGTAAAATTCGTCATTTTCTTCTTCATCTGAAGTAAAAGGGCCTGAATAATCGGTATTCCTATAATTATACTGCTGCTGCGGCTGCTGTCCACTAAGCCTAAGTGGAGGTAATGGTTGGAGGTCTGGGGATTCCATTTTTCTTGAATGATTCCCATTTGGAGGAGGAGGAATAGTATGACTGGGTGTCTGTGGTTTTTGGTGGGTATCGGAAAAGTTTGATTAGATTTATTTTAATGAAGAATAAAATGAATCTATTAGAACCGTTTTGCAAAAAAATATTTTGATTTTTTTATTTTTATTTTCAAGTTTTATTGCCACATAAGCAATTTTTTTATGCTGACTTTTATTTTCCATGTCATTTTCTTTTTTTCCCTTTTTTTTAAGTTCACGTCAGCGCCACGTAGATAAAAAATTAACGTCTGCCAACTTCTTTTAACGGAATGACCTAATTTGAAAATAAAAATTAGTTCAGTGAGTTAATTTGAAAAATTAAAAGTTCAATCGGGTATTCAATAAAACATGCCAACTTCGGTGGTTAAATCATTAGTTTTGCCATTTATTAAATCACATACACTTTTCATGAGTCACAAAACTTTTACCATATATTTTCTCACAACATGTCACAAAGTTTTCAATAAAATTAATATTTAATTAATATATTTATTTACAATTTGGCTTAAAATTCTTGGTTATTACATTCTCCCCTCCTTATAAGAATTCTTTCCCTGGAATTTCACATAAGGTTACTAAAGCAGATTCAGATAATTCTTCCTCATCTTTTCTTCGAGTTCCCACGTAGCTTCTTCAGCGTTGTGGTTTCCCCACCGAACTTTGACAGAATGTATAACCTTATTCCTTAACTTCTGCTATTTCCTATCTAATATTTATATAGGGATTTCTTTATACAATAAGTCCTTCTCTACTTGAATTGGCTCGTACGATATCACATGCTTGTAATCCGGCTTGTATGGACGCAAAACAGACACATGAAACACATTATAAATATGTGTGACGCCCCCAAAATAAGTCTACACAACTCATTCTGAGTCGCCAAATACATGGTACAGAATTCAAATACAAACTATATTACTATTAACTGTTGTTTAAAATACGACAAAATATACGCTGTGAGTTTCAATACAAATATTGTCTCGTAGACAATATTCAAACTCAAATAAAGCCCTCATTAAAATTATTATCACACTATTTTATAGAATAGTGAGGACTACTATAGCAACCATCTTGGACCATCACTCCATTCCCTGACTAGTCCCAACTATATTCTCATTTCTTGAAGAGAACAATGAAAAAAAAGGGTGAGCTCAACTAGCCAAGTAAAGAATATTATGACTAAGATAATGTAGAATAAATTATCCTTAGTCTTCAACAGTATAAAATCTGAAAGAATACAATAGACAACAAGTTTAGATCAACAACTGCAGTGGAACAAATAATTCATGCATTGGAAGAGTCGAGTAGAGCATGATGTCTACTATCTTCTATGATTTAAAAGTTTATCATCAATATTTTATCTCTGTAACATAACTCAATAAATATTTCACATCAACGAATTATCCATGCACTACGGGCCAAGGATATTCGTTAGTATCACCAATGATCATGATCATGCAAAATAACTGTCCATCTATGCACTACGGGCCAAAGAGGACTTTCTCCGCATCATTTGTCTGTAACATTACAGGTCATGATTATATGAATACACAATTCATGGTCATAATCATACCAATCAACAGTCCATCTATGCACTACGGGCCAAAGATGACTTTCACCACAATATAAGCATGAGAATGATGACAATGATATAAGAAATTAATCAAGTAAGATCAATGATAAATATTAAATATTTATAATTCAATTTATCCGGAGTTTAAGAATGTCCAAATTGTCAACATGATAATTAATTGTGGAGTAAAATTCAAGAATGATATTCATGTATCAAAAATAATTTGGATAGAAAAGAAACCAATTTTGTCATGAATAATATCCCGTGAATAGTATCCGAGTGAATAGTACCCGAGTGAATAGTACCATGACATGAAAAGATTAAAATTTAATAAGAAAGTTCATAAAAATATTTCAGTGAAACGATACTAGATGAAACACAAAATTCAAGAATATTCTACTAATTTTAGCAAGTATAGAAGCAATACTTATCAAAATAAGTGTAGACTTAGGAATATGAAACGAAATTATATTACTTACATACTATAGAGTATGGAAGAAAATAATATTTCTTACGAATATTGAATGAAAATAATATCTCTTACAAATATTGAACGAAAATAATATTCCTTACGAATATTAAACAAAGATAATATCCCTTACGAATATTGAATGAAAATAATATTCCTTACGAATATTGAACGAAAATAATATTTCTTACAAATATTGAATGAAAATAATATTCCTTACGAATACGAAAAATAATGTCTCTTACGAATATGAAATAAATAATGCCCCTTACCTTAGTAAGAGACTAATTCTGACTGGTATAGCAGAGATATTCTTAAAGAAAACTTGCACTATTTGCTATACTCAAAGTATCCTTATACTAGAAAGAAATATGCACAATATTATAGAAGAAGAATTCTTTGATTCTGTTGTGATTTTCATTTTTTAAGTAAGAATCCTATTTATAGGAGAATGACATGGCACTATTTAAGAAAATAATCACAGACGCATAGTAATAATTTCACGGGTGCAGAAATTCGACGAAAATCTAATTTTTACTATTCATTATTGTGCAATAAAATATTCTAATAAAACAAAAACTTTATATAAAATATAATATATTCTATTTATGATTTATAAAACAAATAACTTCATATATAATATAAAAATTATTCTGTTTTATATAAAAAGTTTTCTATTTTATTACTATAATAATAATAATAACAAAACAAAACTGAGACAACTCTCTACTGACAATTTTAAAAAATGAGTAAGTGGGTATCCATGTAATAAGCCAAACTTATAATAAATACTTCATGACAACCCCTTTATTTATATCAAAAATTGAATAAATATTTACCACAAATCACTTATCTGCAATCAAAACGTTTTCAATCTTTCAAAAATTATTCATTATTAATATTATAACTCATAATATTGACAACCAGATCATTCTCAGAAAAGAGGGGGCTTTCCGATAAGGACTTCTCCTTATTGACGCGCAATTAAATAACCTAACCCTTTCCATCGACAGAACATTCTAGATATTGTCAATAATGCAAATAATAATTTGAATAACTGTGTCGTCTCAATTATTGATTTAATAATATAAAATATTGTACAGATGATACTGTAACAATAATTGAATCAATAATATGAGATACTATGCAACAACTACTGTGGCAATTATTAAATGAACTGAGTGACTTCTTACGTAAGCATCAATTATCAGAGATATTATACAATACCATGTGCTACTGTGCAACCACGCGTATTATTATACTTTTATCATCGGGTATTTCAACAGTTAACGGTAAAAGTCTTGCCGTTATTTTTTATAAAAATGTTATTTATGTCGCTTTCTATATCTGACAGTTATTCTGTTATGTGGGGTCCACCAATGATTGTGTTGTCGTACGAATATTCTCCGACCAAATGAATATTTTATGACAACTTACTTACATTGTAAAATTTGCACATCACCCATAACTATATTATTATATCAAATCACACCTTATTATTCAAATTAATATTTAGAAAAAATTAAATCTTTATTCATAAAAAGTTGGGGCTTACAACCTCCCCTTCTTATGAAATTTCGTACTCGAAATTGATGTACGTACCTGGTATGTCGAAGAGGTGAGGATACATTATTTTTATTTTAGATTTTAACTCTCAGGTCATTTTCTCAATGTCGTGATTTCTCCATAAAACTTTGACTTGAGGTATAACCTTTGAACGTATAATATGTTCTTTCTTATCCAAGATTTTAACAGGTACCTTTTTATATGTTAAATATTCTGCTAATTCGTCTGGTTCTAATTCAATAATGTCAATAATGTGGTTCGGGTCTTCCACATATTTACATAATATAGATATGTGAAAAACGTTATGAACACGAGACATACTTGGCGGTAAGGCGAGTCTATATGCCACAGTTCCTATTCGGTCGAGGATTTTAAATGGACCAATGAATCGAGGGTTGAGATTTTCTCTCTTTGTCGATTCTTGCATTTTGAATAACACCTTCTTCTTCATATTAATCAGCTCTGGGTCTGTAGCTTGAGCAACTTTAACTTTATCGATTAAAGTCGGTTCTACTCGTATATTTGACATCATCACATGGGTTCCTAGAGTCTTTAACTCTATCCTCATCATTTGTAAGTCATACAAAATGGGTCTTTGTGTTTGACAATATCACACGCATACCCGCATATGATCTTCTGCACAACGCGTCAGCTACTATGTTCATTTTTCCAAGATGGTATTGTCAGAATAGGTGCTGAAATGAGTTTTCTCTTGAGTTCTTGGAAGCACTTTTCACATTTCTCGCTCCATCCGAATTTTGTATCTTTACGAGTCAGTTGAGCTAATGGAATGGAGATTCGAGAAAATCCTTCCACGGATCTCCGATAATAACCAGTTAAGCTTAGAAAGCTACGTATTTTGATTACTGACTTAGGTTGCTCTTAACTATGACTCATATTCCAACCTTGGATCGCACCTCACAATGACACCTATCAATTTATCACATCACAAATATGGCGTCCCTTATGGAGAGTCTGACTTCAGTGCATTCCACAAAGGAAGTCACCAGATAGAGGCTCGGGTACCAACTCTTGAGTTGGGTTTTTAACTCCTGAAGTTCAATAGGAGCCATTCGATATGGGATTTTGGAAATGGGTTTGGTATTGGATTCAAGGTGAATATAAAATTCGATTTCACGCTCTGGGGGTAGGCCAGAAAGTTCTTCAGGGAATACGTCAGGAAATTTATTAAGAATAGAAATATCATTCAAATCTGATGTATTTTTGTTTAAATCCGCGACATGGGCTAAGAAAGCTTGACATCCGTTTTTCAATAAACGAATGACTTTATGGCTTGATATGATAGTGATTGACTTTAGTGATTTGATTGCTTGAATTCGCATAACAGGTTGGTTAGGAATATGAAAGCTAACAACCATACGAAAATAATTAATTTTAGCATGATGAGTAATTAACCCGTCGATTCCTAAAATCACATCAAATGCAAGTATTTTTAAAGAGATGAGATCAACATGTAATATGAAAGTATCGATTTGAATCAAACAAGATTTATAAATAGTGTATGTAATGAAGGTTTCTCCCAATGAAGTTTCAACATATAAGTCAAAGTTTAATTTCTCTGGAGTCAAATTTAAACGTTGAGCACAAGCAGGTGAAATAAAAGAATGGGTAGAACCGGTGTGATAACTTCGTTCGAGTTCCTTTCTTTTTGGGAGGTCACGACAAACGCTCTCCCTTGAACTACCGGCTTAGACTTTTCTGGGACAGCCTTTGGTGTCACCATCCCAGTTGGACTTGACTTTGTTGTATGACAAAATCGAGCTAAATGACCTTCCTTTCCATAATTGAAATACACTTTGGGTTTGTGCGTACAGTTTGGACTGATGTGTCCCTCCTCTCCGCATCTGTAGCATACGACTGGTGGTCGTTCTCCTTCCTTAAAAACGGGTGATGGTACTGCTGTCTGTCCATCAATATTGAACCTTCTCTTTTTGAAATTTTCACTTGACTCATTTCTTCTATTATCTAGGCCAGGATTACCACTGAAGTGGTTACCATTTCTGGAATGATAATTTCCTCCACGTTTGTTATCACCGCTTCGATGACTATTGCCGCTGGTATAACCATTATCGTTTTGCTGACTGTTATCTTTTGGTTGGGCTGACTCATTATCGTGCTCCAATAACTGAGCCATATTCACAACATATGAATACAAAACACAGTTTATGAGAAATGAGGTATTGACGAATTTCGAGTTTCAAACCTCACAGAAACATCTATGTCATTCACTCCTCATTATCTACCAAATGAGATGCAAATCGGGATAACTTCACAAACTTAGCCTCGTATTACAATGCGGTCATATTGTTTTGTTCCAGCTTGATGAATTTCACCTCTTTCATGTGATGAATAGTCTTTGGAAAGTACTTGTCGTTGAACAATTCTTGGAACTTCTCCCAAGACATCTTATGTGCAGAAAGATGAGTACGTTTTACGAATTTTCACCAGTAATCTGCCTCTCCAGGCAACATAAAGGTGGCGAAGGGAACCTTTTGCTCCTCTGTGCATCCTAAGACATCGAATATTTTGGTGATTTACTTAATACATGCTTCTGCCTTAAGTGGCTCTGGCTTTCCCAAAAACTTCGGCACCCAACTCCTTGAATTGCTTAGCAGTGACCATTCGTGAGTTGTCATTGTTTCCACCTGCATTTTGAACAGAAGTCTCTCTCGTTTGGTGTTGCCTAAATTGTAGAAAGCTCCTAAACATCCCATCGTTTATCATTTAGTCGTTGTTGTTATTTACATAAGGATTATTGCCTTCCTGATGTACATTATCCTGGTTACTGATTGGCGGTGTCTCAACGGTCTCATGTGCTCCATTGCTTATCTCAAAATTTTCAGATGCCATTCTTAAACACTAACACAAAATAAGGGTTAATTGACATACCACATATTATTCCTATATTACAACCGACCAATTAAATAACAAATAAACTTAGGTAGGACACACTAGCGAATGATTTACTCGTCTCTCCCCTCCTAGTTCTAGCCTCAGATATCTGCCAGGGATCATATCCCTAAGCTTTGATACCAACTGTGACGCCCCAAAATAAGTCTACACAACCCATTTTGAGTCGCCAAATATATGGTACAGAATTCAAATACAAACTTCATTTATACAACTATTAATTGTCGTGTAAAATACGACAAAACATATGCTGTGAGTTTTAATACAAATATTGTCTCGTAGACAATATCCAAACTCAATAAAGTCTTCATTATAATTATTATCACACTATTTTATAGAATAGTGAGGACTATTATAGCAACCATCTTGGACCATCACTCCATTCCCTGACTAGTTTCAGCTATATTCTCATTTCCTGAAGAGAACAATAAAAAAAAGGGTGAACTCAACTAGCCCAGTAAAGAATATTATGACTAAGATAATGTAGAATAAATTATTATTAGTCTTTAATAGTGTAAAACTAATAGAATACAATAGACAACAAGTTTAGATCAACAACGGCAGCGGAACAAGCAATCTATTAGAAGAGTCAAGTACAGCATAATGTCTACTATCTTCTATGATTTAAAAGTTTATCATCAATATTTTATCTCTGTAATACAACTCAATAAATATTTCACATCAACGAAATATCCATGCACTACGGGCCAAGGATATTCGTTAGTATCACTAGTGGTCATGCTCATGCCAAATAACTGTCCATCTATGCACTACGAGCCAAAGAATACTTTCACCACATCATTTGTCTGTAAAATTACAGGTCATGATTATACCAATACACAATTCTTGGTCATAATCATACCAATCAACAGTCCATCTATGTACTACGGGCCAAAGATGACTTTCACCACAATATAAGCATGAGGATGATGACAATAATATAAGAAATCAATCAAGTGAGATCAAGGATAAATATTAAATATTTATAATTCAATTTATCCAAAGTTTAGGAATGTCCTAATTGTTAACATGATAATTAATTGTGGAGTAAAATTCAAGAACGATATTCATGTATCAAAAATAATTTAGACATAAAAGAAATCAATTTTATCGTGAATAGTACCCTTTGAATAGTATCTGAGTGAATAGTACCCCGACATGAAAAGATTAAAATTTAATAAGAAAGTTGAAAAAAATATTTCAGTGAAACGATACTAGATTAAGCGCAAAATTCAGGGATATTCTACTAATTTTAGGGAGTATAGAAGCAATACTTATCAAAATAAGTGTAGATTTAAGAATATACAACGAAATAATATTACTTACATACTATAGAGTAAGGAAGAAAATAACATTTCTTACGAATATTGAACGAAAATAATATCCCTTACGAATATTGAAAGAAAATAATATTCCTTACGAATATTGAACGAAGATAATATTCCCTACGAATATTGAATGAAAATAATATTTCTTACGAATACAAAAAATAATATCTCTTATAAATATGAAATAAATAATACCCATTACCTTAGTAGGAGACAAATTCTGACTGGAATAGCGGAAATATTCTTGAAGAAAATTTGCACTATTTGCTACACTCAAAGTATCTTTATACTAGAAAGAAATATACTAGAAAGAAATACGCATAATATTATAGAAGAAGAATTCTCTGATTCTGGTGTGATTTTCATTTCATAACTAAACATCCTATTCATAGGAGAATGGCATGACACTATTAAAGAAAATAATCACGGACGCACAATAACAATTTCACTGGCGCAGAAATTCAACGAAAATCTAATTTTTACTATTTATTACAGTGCAATAAAATATTCTAATAAAATAAAATTTTATATAAAATATAATATATTCTATTTATAATCTAATAAAATAAATAACTTTATATATAATATAAAAAGTATTATGTTTTAGATAAAAAGTTTTCTGTTTTATTACTACTGTAATAATAATAAAACTTAACTGAGACAACTTTCTACCGGCGATTTTGAAAAATGAGTAAGTGGAGGTCCATGTAATAAGCCAAACTTATAATAAATACTTCATGACAACCCCTCTATTTATATCAAAAAATGAATAAATATTTACCACAAATCACTTATCTTCAATTAACACATTTTTAATCTTTCAACAATTATTTATCGTTAATATTATAACTCACAATATTGACAACTAGATCATTCCCAAGAAAGATGGGGCTTTTCGATAAATACTTCTCCTTATTAGCGCGCAATTAAATAACCTACCCCCTTTCCTCGACAGAATTTTTTAGACATTGTCAATAATACAAATAATAATATGAATAACTGTGTCGTCTCAATTATTAATTTAATAATATAAAATATTGTGCAGATGATACTGTAACAATAATTGAATAAATCATATGAGATAATATGCAACAACTACTGTGGTAATTATTAAATGAACTGAGTGACTTCTTATGTAAGCATCAATAATCAGAGATACTGTACAATATCGTGTGCTACTGTGCAACCACACGTGTGACGCCCCCAAAATAGGTATACAACACCCATCTTGAGTTGCCAAATATATGGTACATAATTCAACTACAAACTTAATTATACAAGTATCGTGTAAAATACGACAAAACATAGCTAAAAGTTTTAACAGGAATATTGTCCTCTAGACAATATCCAAACTCAAATTTAATCCTCATTACATTTATTATCACACTAAATAAAGAGGACTACTACAACAACCATCTCGGACCGTCACTCAATTCCCCGACTAGTCCCGGCTACGTTCTCATTTCCTGAAGAGAATAATGAAATCAAAAGGGTCAGCTCAACTAGCCCAGTAAGAAATATTATGACTAAGATAATGCATAATAAATTATCGTTAGCCTTCAACAGTGTTAAACTGATACAATATAATAAACATCAAGTTTAACTGCATCGGAACAAGTAATCCATTAAAAGAGTTAAGTAGAGCATGATATCTACTATCTTCTATGATTTAAGACTTTATCATCAATTTTATCGCTGAGACTCGGCTTAATAAATAATCCACATCATCGAATCATCCCTGCACTATGGGCCAAGGATATTCATTAATATCGCATCCACGAATTATCCATGTACTACGGGCCAAGGATATTCGTGTAATCACCACTGGTCATGATCATGCCAATAACTGTCCATCAATGCACTACGGGCCAATGAGGACTTTTACCACATCATTTGTAACATTACGGGTCATGATTATACTGAATAATCCCTGATCATAATCATACCAATCAACAGTCCATCAATGCACTACGAGTCAGTGAGGACTTTCATCATAATATAAGCATGAGGATGATGACAATGATATAAGAATTCAATTAACAGAAAGTAAATGATAAATTTTAAAATATTTATAATTTAATTTATCCAAAATTGAATAATGTCTAAATTGTCAACATGATACTGCTTTGTGGAGTAAAATTCAAGAATAATATTGTATAAAAAATGATTTGAACCGAAAAGAAATCAATTTTATCATAAATAGTACCCTGGGTAAATAGTAACCGAGTGAATAGTACCCCATGAATAGTACTTCAGGAATAGTATCCCGTGAATAGTACTCTGACATGAATAGTACCCCGTTAAAACTTACCAAAAATGCTCAGAATAATATTTTCATGAAAAGATACTGGATGAAGCGCAAATATCAAGGATATTCTACTAATTTCATGGAGTCTAGAAGCCAAAACTTAACAAAATGAGTATAGAATTCGAAATCTGAAACAAAATAATATTACTTATATACTACAGAGTGTGGAAGAAAATATTATTTCTTACGAGTATTAAACAAAAATAATATCTCTTCCCTTAAAAAGAAGAGTATTCCAACTGGTATAGCGTGGATATTCTTGAAGAAAACTTGAATTATTTTCTACACTCAAAGCTTTCTTAAACTCTAAAGAAATACACTCAAGATTATAGAAGAAGAATTCTCTAATTTTGGTGTGATTTTCAATTCTAAACTAAGCATCCTATTTATAGGAGAATGGAAGGGGTACTGTTTAACAAATTTCACGGACGCATAGTGGGATTTTTTTTCACAAGCGGAAACTTTCGTCTGAAGGATTCACGGATGTCTAACATTCAAATAAAACAAAATTTTATATATATCACCATCACTTTCACTTTCATTATCACCCACCACCACCCATTATTCTTCCACCACACACACACAGACACACTAACACACACAAACTCCTTTCATTTTCACCCACATTTCACTTTCACTTTCACACTCACATTTCATATATATATATATATATATATATATATATATATATATATATATATATATATATATATACTTTAACGATTATTTTAAAAAATAGGTAAATGGGGGTACAAATAATAAGCCAAATTTATAACAAATACTTCATAAAAAATCACCTCAATATTTTTAACAATATTTATTCATCATTATTATAACCCATAATATTAACAACCAGATCATTCCCAGGAAAGAGGGGGCTTTCCGATAAGGATTTCTCCCTATTGGGGCGCAATTAGGTGACGAAACCCCTTCACTCGACAAAACTTTGTAGACATTGTTAATTATGCAAATAATAATATGAATAACTTGTCAACTTAATTATTGATTTAATAATTTATAAATATTGACAATAATTGAATCAAATAACGTGAGATACTATGCAGCAATTACTGTAACAATAATTGAGTATAACTGAGTGACTTCTCAAGTAAGCATCAATAATCAATATTGTGTGCTACTATGCAATCACGCGTATTACTGTACTTTTATTACCAGGTATTTCAACAGTTTAACGGTAAAAACTTTCGCCGTTACTTTTATAAAAAGATTTTTTGTCGTTTTCTAACTCCGACAAAAATTTTGTTGTGGGGTCCACCAATGATTGTGTCGTTGTACGAATATTTCTTATTAAAACGAATATTCCCCGACCAATCAAATATTTTATAACAACTTGCATACTTTGTAAAATTTATAAATATTACCCACAACTATAACATTATATCAAATTCATACCATAATATTCAAAAATATATTTCGAGAAAAATTAATCTTTATTTATGAAAGTTGGGGTCTTACAACACGTATTACTGTACTTTTATCATCGGGTATTTTAACAGTTAACAGCAAAAGCCTTGGAGTTATTTTTTATAAAAAGATTATTTTTGTCGCTTTCTATATTCGACAGTTATTTTGTTATGTGAGGTCCACCAATGATTATGCCTTCGTACGAATATTCCCAGACCAAACGAATATTTTATGACAACTTACTTACTTTACAAAATTTGCATATATCACCCATAACTATAGCATTATATCAAATCACACCTTATTATTCAAAATAATATTTAGAGAAAATTAAATCTTTATTCATAAATAGTTGGGGTCTTACAATATATTCCAGTTTAAGAGGTAGAGCTACCTCATACGCACTTCACCTATCTTCTTCAATATCTTGAACGACTAATAAATCTCAGACTCAGTTTACCTTTCTTTCCAAATCTTATCTTCCTTTTCTAGGGAGATACTTTCAAAAACGCATAACTTCACACCTCGAAGTCTCTTTTCTTGCGATGCACATCTACATACTTCTTTTAAAGATCTTGAGCTGCTACTAGTCGAGCTCTTATAACCTTGATAATATCCACGGTTTGCAGTACCAATTCTTGCCCCAACAGTCTTCGTTCACTTATTTCATCCTGACGAGTGGAATTTATACTCGCGAATTGGATCCTTTATTACTTAAATAGTTGCTTAATCTTCGTTGATTTTATAAAACTTTTATATGATTATAGTATTATTTTACTTAATCGATGTATTGCAGGGCTTAATAGGTCTTTTTTAGCTTTCAGGGGGCAAAATGGGCAATTTCCATACACTGGCGCAGCAACCAATGCCAAGCCTTAAGCTGGCACTGCAGTGCGACCTTCGGGTCCATCCTGACGTCACCTTGGCGTTACAGCGCCCCTGCTCCTTTGTAAGCTGACGCTGCAACGTGACCTCTGGTGGTTTTTATGCTGACGTGGCACTGCAGTGCCATCCCAAGCTATACTCTTCGCGCCGCAGCGCGACCTCCGGTTCCCAGGTAGTATAGAGCTGATTTTGACCTAGCTTGAAGGCAACTAATATATATATATATATATATATATATATATATATATATATATGTGTGTGTGTGTGTGTGTGTGTGTGTGTGTGTGTGTGTGTGTGTGTGTGTGTGTGTGTGGGAAGCAAGCCTCTGTGACAACATATCAGATAGTTCCCCTCTTGGACATAGTTTCTTCCTCTTTTGTAATTTCTTCTCCATCTCTTAGGTAATGTTTGTAAATATAGATTAGGTAGATTAGGGAGAAGTTTGGGATTTCTTGGAGCAACAAGAGCAGTGAGCAATACGGATTGGAAAACTTGAAAGGATCGGAATTCATGGAGACTGAAGAGCTTTGACAGAGTTTATTCTTATCCATTTATTTTCTCTAATTTTGTAATCCATAAATGTTGTCTTTATTGCTACTTATATTTTGTTCAAGAGCTATGAACTAAGTATTGGCTCTAAGGTTATAATGGAACCCTTTGTGATTTTGAATTGAATGTCTTATCTCTTTGGTTGGCACCATATGGTTTGGTTTAATATATTCATGCTTAATGATTTTCGCTAAGACATTAGTGATAATTTTGGTAATCTATATGATGTTAAAAGAGGGATTGTAGATTTACACCGTAATATATTGGCATGTGATTATGAGTTATCGACTTGATTCGACTGCATAAGTTATGTGTAGAATAGACATATATATGTGCACCACGTGTGATGTTATTGAGAACTTATGCTTAAATCCTTGTTATGGTCAATTCGCATAGACATGTGTATGATTATCACCTAGCTTGGATGTTCTTTTCTATTCTATTCCTTATCGGGTGGATCTAGAGAGGATATGTTTGTACATACCTCGATAGAGGTGTATGAACACTTGTGTGTTCTCGGTCGACAAACTGTCATGACCACTAAGACCAAAGATAGAAGGGTAGGAAGTTTGATGAAGCATAGCACACCAGGTGTTTGACATAATGCAGTGTGGGGTGAAGTTATGACCTTAGCTTGTAGCACCTTTGATACCATTTGTTATCCATTTACGTGCTTTGATAATTAGATATAACTAGATTAATCACTCTTTTATTAGTCTGCTGTTCGAATAAGACTTAAGCGATATAAAGTCGGTATTTGGTAAATATTAGTGATAGTTCCTCGTGGGTACGACACTTTCCTTATAACTGTATTACTTGTTAGGCTGCATATACTTGCGCGTGTTTAGTGATCGATTTTTCGACCAACAAGTGTTTGGCGTCGTTGCCGGGGAACTATTATTCTTATATTGTTCAATATTGATTTCAATAAATTTAGTCTTAATTTGAACGTGTATATATATATATATATATATATATATATATATATATATATATATATATATATATATATATATATATATATGTGACGCCCCCAAAATAGGTCCATTCCACCCAACCTATTTTGAGTCGCCAAATACATGGTACAGATAACAACTATAACTTTATTACAACAATTGTCGTGCGAAATACAACAACACATATGCTATGAGTTTGGGTACAAATATATACCAACTGTGACTCATGTCCCAACCTTGGATAGCACGTCACAATGACACATTACATAAAGGTATAGTCAAAAACTGTTTTAGAAATTAGAATCTTTGGGAAGTGCTCAAGGAAACCCTCGTACATGGGAGGCCATGCTTCTAGGTTATGATAGATATCATATGGCCACAGAATTATCCTTGGTTGACCCAATAGACCCCAAAATATCTATAGACCACCGTTCTATTCCCTTGTTATCCCTCGCTCGACCCAGCTACACTTTTATTACCTGAAAGGAATTGTGAAGCAAAAGGGTGAGCACAACTAGCTCAGTAAAGAATATCATGACTAAAGATAATTCAATTATCAATAGCCTTCATCAACAATAAATCAGAGATTTAGAACATATGGTAAATGATAAAAATTTCAACCATAGTTGCAGCGGAACGAGCAATCCATTAGAAGAGTCAAATAGACTATAAAGTCTATTATCTTCTCCATGTTAAAAATCTATCAACAATGTTTTATCCCTGTAACATCAATCAACAATTCTGGTCCACAATCATATGAATAACTCATAATCATAACTGTAGTTCTAAATTCCTCTTCTCATCCAGGACGAAGATAATTTTCATCACCTATCTTTATCTGAAACATCAAAGATCATGGTTACACCAAATCACATTTCCTGTTCATAATCATACGAATAACTTCATCTTTGCACTACGGCCAAAGATATTCATTTGTATCACCAGTTGGTCATGTTCATCTCAACATCTGTTCATCTTTGCACTACTGGCCAAAGATATTCAACAATATGTCATCTTTGCACTACGGGCCCAATATATTCATCAACAATTCATCTTTGCACTACAGGCCAAAGATATTCCTCAACAGTTCATATTTGCACTACGGCCAAATATATTAATATCTCAAAGAAATACATAATCATTTCAGAATTTATATAAACAATAATTATAACCATGTTGATCAATTCACCTTTGCACTTAAGCTAAAGATATTCACTTATAAATTCAATGGTCATGATCATACCAGTCAACAATTCAACTTTGCACTACTGGCCAAAGAGAACCTATAGTCATGATCATACCAATAATTTACCCATCTTAACACTCAAGCGAAAGAGAATTTCAACATCAAGGTTATAAAAATGTTATATATGATAATAAAAATAATATGATCAAAATATGGATTTAATTTCAAGAGCAATATTCATAAATCAACTACAATTTAGTTAGAAAAAGAAACCAATTTTGTCGTGAATAGTAACTCGTGAATATAACTCATGAATAGTAACTCGTGAATAGTAACTCATGAATAGTAACCCCGACATGAAAAAGGTAGAAATTCCACAATAATATATATACTAATATTTCGGTATAATGATATTGAAAGAATAATATTCTTAAGCTTATAAACAATTTATTTAATTTTTTTACACTTTACTAATTAATACATTTAATCATCATAAAACGCCAACTCTTAAGATTTTATCATCAATATCCAAAATCATCATCAAAAATCTGCATATACCTCATATATAGGATTCTCAAGCCATAAAATCCTATTTTCCAATTTTCTTACTTCACATAACATATTTAATTCATTTTCTCATAACTAGACTATTTTCATGAAAAATACCAAATCAGTTCCAAAAATATTTCTTTTCTGGAATTTATCATAATATAGTCCCATAGTGAACATATATTTTTCTCAAAATTTTTAAAAGTCATTTACTATTTTTCATATGGCCAAAATAGCCGAATATTTAGACATTTATCAAAAATTGTACTTTTGTCTAAAAATTCTGAAATTTACAGAGTATACTTCTATCATATACATGTACTCCCAATAAAAATTACATCAATTTTGGAGTTAACCACAAGGAATTATAAGCTGTTACTTTTAAAATAGTCTTTTCTCATAAAATTCATAACTCTCAATCTATACATCCAAAAATCACCAGTTTTGGACACAATCAAGAAAACTCATCAAAATATCATTTCAAATTTTTCCAGAATTTTTGAAGGTCAGAAAAATTACGAAACTGGAAAATATAACAACCCTTAAAATCCCTTACTATCCCTTACAATCCCTTACAATCCCTTACTATCCCTTACAATCCCTTACCTCAAAAGTGCAGTATTTCTGATTGGAATGCAAAGCTGAAGGAAACTTGCACTGAATAGCAACTCTCAAAGTATCTAATTAATCACAAAATATGCTTCATAATATAGAGAGAGAAAGAGAGAAAGCTTATGTTTCTGGTGTGATTTTCAATTCTAACTTAGCCCTCTATTTATAGGAAAATGTTAGCACGCCGAAGCAGACTTAACCTGCAACCTGATGGCTTTACCTGCTACTATTCCCGCCCACCACATTTGAATAAAAATCTCAGCACATTTCTTCACCAACCAAGAGTGGGGCCCACCAATTCTAGAATTTTCTACCAAAATGATTAACTCCGAAAATTTAACAATTTCTGAACCAGTCATCTCGTAAAATTCATAATAAATCATACGTTAATTTTTAACGGTTCAAAATTTGTGAACATATACTCAACTTATATATGTATAACATATCCAAAAATTACCACGATCCAACGGTCGGATTAAAAATTATAACACCCGCAATATTTCTCAAAAACCTTGATTTAATTTTTAATACCTCCATTCCGATAAAAATACTGATAAAACACCTCAACATTAACTCCTTCATTTTTAACCACAAAAATATATCCCTCATTTATATCCACATAAAATAAATATTTCCTTATCATATGTATCAATAATTAATTATTCACAAATAATATTACAGAATCACATTTATGACAACCAGGCCGTTCCCAGGAAAGAGGGGGCTTTCCAATAAGGATTTCTCCTTACTGGCGCGCAATTAGATGACCAAACCTCTCCTTAGACAGAACTTTCTAGACATTGTCAATAATGCTATCTAATAATATTATTCTAAATAATATGAATTATTGATCTGATAATGGAGATGATGTGCAGTGACAATTATTGAGCAACAATAATATAAAATTTCAACGTAGCAATTATTGAATCAATAAAATAAAATATTGAACAGTAATTACTGTAACAATTATTGAGTAGTGCCTTCTTACGTAAGAATCAATAATTTCAAAAATACTATGCAATACCGTGTGCTACTGTGCAATAACGCGTATTACTGTATTTTAACCACAGGATATTCCAACAGTGTTAACGGTAACAACTACGCCGTTATTTGTAAAAACTCAAATTTATCGTTTTCTTCACCCGACAGTTATTCGTTATGGGGCCCACAAATAGCTGCGCCGTCGTACGAATATTCCCCGACAGAAAGAATATTTCACGACCAAACGAATATTCTCCGACAAAAATAAATATTTTATAACCACTTGTTTATTTTGAAAAATTTTCACATTTCACCCATAACTTTAACTTTTATCAATTTAACCATTTACTAAATAGGAAAATTGAATACTTTTATTTCATAAAATTCGGGGTCTTACAATCTCCCCTCCTTATGAAATTTCGTCCCCGAAATTTACGTACCTGGTATTTCAAAGAGTTGAGAATACCTTTCTTTCATTTCAGATTCCATCTTCCCTGTCATCATAATTTCTCCATTGCTCATCTCTTGTATTTCAAATATCATTCTAGAATATAGCTTCAAAACAAGGGTTAATTTAACAAATTAACATATCACATAATATCCCAATATTATGACTGACCAACAAATAAGCTTAGGTAGGACACACTAGCGAAGGATTTACTCATCTCTCCCCTCCTAGTTGTATTCCCCGATCTCAGCCAGAGATCATATCCCTAAGCTCTGATACCAAATGTGACGCCCCCAAAATAGGTCCATTCCACCCAACCTATTCTGAGTCGCCAAATACATGGTACAGATAACAACTATAACTTTATTACAACAATTGTCGTGCGAAATACAACAACACATATGCTATGAGTTTGGGTACAAATATATACCAACTGTGACTCATGTCCCAACCTTGGATAGCACGTCACAATGACACATTACATAAAGGTATAGTCAAAAACTGTTTTAGAAATTAGAATCTTTGGGAAGTGCTCAAGGAAACCCTCGTACATGGGAGGCCATGCTTCTAGGTTATGATAGATATCATATGGCCACAGAATTATCCTTGGTTGACCCAATAGACCCCAAAATATCTATAGACCACCGTTCTATTCCCTTGTTATCCCTCGCTCGACCCAGCTACACTTTTATTACCTGAAAGGAATTGTGAAGCAAAAGGGTGAGCACAACTAGCTCAGTAAAGAATATCATGACTAAAGATAATTCAATTATCAATAGCCTTCATCAACAATAAATCAGAGATTTAGAACATATGGTAAATGATAAAAATTTCAACCATAGTTGCAGCGGAACGAGCAATCCATTAGAAGAGTCAAATAGACTATAAAGTCTATTATCTTCTCCATGTTAAAAATCTATCAACAATGTTTTATCCCTGTAACATCAATCAACAATTCTGGTCCACAATCATATGAATAACTCATAATCATAACTGTAGTTCTAAATTCCTCTTCTCATCCAGGACGAAGATAATTTTCATCACCTATCTTTATCTGAAACATCAAAGATCATGGTTACACCAAATCACATTTCCTGTTCATAATCATACGAATAACTTCATCTTTGCACTACGGCCAAAGATATTCATTTGTATCACCAGTTGGTCATGTTCATCTCAACATCTGTTCATCTTTGCACTACTGGCCAAAGATATTCAACAATATGTCATCTTTGCACTACGGGCCAAATATATTCATCAACAATTCATCTTTGCACTACAGGCCAAAGATATTCCTCAACAGTTCATATTTGCACTATGGCCAAATATATTAATATCTCAAAGAAATACATAATCATTTCAGAATTTATATAAACAATAATTATAACCATGTTGATCAATTCACCTTTGCACTTAAGCTAAAGATATTCACTTATAAATTCAATGGTCATGATCATACCAGTCAACAATTCAACTTTACACTACTGGCCAAAGAGAACCCATAGTCATGATCATACTAATAATTTACCCATCTTTACACTCAAGCGAAAGAGAATTTCAACATCAAGGTTATAAAAATGTTATATATGATAATAAAAACAATATGATCAAAACATGGATTTAATTTCAAGAGCAATATTCATAAATCAACTACAATTTAGTTAGAAAAAGAAACCAATTTTGTCGTGAATAGTAACTCGTGAAAAGTAACTCATGAATAGTAACTCGTGAATAGTAACTCATGAATAGTAACCCCGACATGAAAAAGGTAGAAATTCCACAATAATATATATATCAATATTTCGGTATAATGATATTGAAAGAATAATATTCTTAAGCTTATAAACAATTTATTTAAATTGTTTACACTTTACTAATTAATGCATTTAATCATCATAAAACGCCAACTCTTAAGATTTTATCATCTTCCAAAATCATCATCAAAAATCTGCATATACCTCATATATAGGATTCTCAAGCCATAAAATCCTATTTTCCAATTTTCTTACTTCACATAACATATTTAATTTATTTTCTCATAACTAGACTATTTTCATGAAAAATACCAAATCCGTTCTAAAAATATTTCTTTTCTGGAATTTAGCATAATATAGTCCCATAGTGAACATATATGTTTCTCAAAATTTTTAAAAGTTATTTACTATTTTTCATATGGCCAAAATAGCCGAATATTTAGACATTTATCAAAAATTGTACTTTTGTCTAAAAATTCTGAAATTTACAGAGTATACTTCTATCATATACATGTACTCCCAATAAAAATTTCATCAATTTTGGAGTTAACCACAAGGAATTATAAGCTGTTACTTTTAAAATAGTCTTTTCTCATAAAATTCATAACTCTCAATCTATACATCCAAAAATCACCAGTTTTGGACACAATCAAGAAAATTCATCAAAATATCATTTCTAATTTTTTCAAAATTTTTGAAGGTCAGAAAAATTACGAAACTGGAAAATATAACAACCCTTAAAATCCCTTACTATCCCTTACAATCCCTTACAATCCCTTACTATCCCTTACAATCCCTTACCTCAAAAGTGCTGTATTTCTGACTGGAATGCAAAGCTGAAGGAAACTTGCACTGAATAGCAACTCTCAAAGTATCTAATTAATCACAAAATATGCTTCATAATATAGAGAGAGAAAGGGAGAAAGCTTATGTTTCTGGTGTGATTTTCAATTCTAACTTAGCCCTCTATTTATAGGAAAATGTTAGCACGCCGAAGCAGACTTAACCTGCAACCTGATGGCTTTACCTGCTACTATTCCCACCCACCACATTTGAATAAAAATCTCAGTACATTTCTTCACCAACCAAGAGTGGGGCCCACCAATTCTAGAATTTTCTACCAAAATGATTAACTCCGAAAATTTAACAATTTCTGAACCAGTCATCTCGTAAAATTCATAATAAATCATACGTTAATTTTTTAACGGTTCAAAATTTGTGAACATATACTCAACTTATATATGTATAACATATCCAAAAATTACCACGATCTAACGGTCGGATTAAAAATTATAACACCCGCAATATTTCTCAAAAACCTTGATTTGATTTTTAATACCTCCATTCCGATAAAAATACTGATAAAACACCTCAACATTAACTCCTTCATTTTTAACCACAAAAATATATCCCTCATTTATATCCACATAAAATAAATATTTCCTTATCATATGTATCAATAATTAATTATTCACAAATAATATTACAGAATCACATTTATGACAACCAGGCCGTTCCCAGGAAAGAGGGGGCTTTCCAATAAGGATTTCTCCTTACTGGCGCGCAATTAGATGACCAAACCTCTCCTTAGACAGAACTTTCTAGACATTGTCAATAATGCTATCTAATAATATTATTCTAAATAATATGAATTATTGATCTGATAATGGAGATGATGTGCAGTGACAATTATTGAGCAACAATAATATAAAATTTCAACGTAGCAATTATTGAATCAATAAAATAAAATATTGAACAGTAATTACTGTAACAATTATTGAGTAGTGCCATCTTACGTAAAAATCAATAATTTCAAAAATACTATGCAATACCGTGTGCTTCTGTGCAATAACGCGTATTACTGTATTTTAACCACAGGGTATTCCAACAGTGTTAACGGTAACAACTACGCCGTTATTTGTAAAAACTCAAATTTATCGTTTTCTTCACCCGACAGTTATTCGTTATGGGTCCCACAAATAGCTGCGCCGTCGTACGAATATTCCCCGACAGAAAGAATATTTCACGACCAAACGAATATTCTCCGACAAAAATAAATATTTTATAACCACTTGTTTATTTTGAAAAATTTTCATATTTCACCCATAACTTTAACTTTTATCAATTTAACCATTTACTAAATAGGAAAATTGAATACTTTTATTTCATAAAATTCGGGGTCTTACATATATATTTTATATGTTTGATCTTCCTTTTTGTTTTTAAGTTTACAAGTTATGGACGATCATTGTTATCAATGGCCTTATGAGAGGACGGCACAACCAAGATCGGAAGAAGGACTTGAGAAATTGCAACTTCAAATTGCAAATCTCTTGAGATTTTTTGACAATCTTGAGTGTCAGTCCACTCAGATTGCCTACTGTCAGGAACGAGCTGATATTGAACCGATTTACTATCATCCAAACTATCCGGGTTATCCAAACTTTTGGGACTACAATCAAGAACAGTATCATGATCCGAATTATTCCTATCTGAATCAGTTTGAATATCAGTCTCCGAAGCAATATAAGGTGACATCTCAACCCAATGCGAACTTTTCTGTATACTCAACACGAGAAGAAGAGAAAAGGCTTAAAGAGCTCCTCACCAACTTTATAAAGAGAAATGAGGTTTGAATGGCGAGCTAAGATGCCGCATTGCCTCAAAAGTCAATTGGGACAACTTGTCAATGCCATTAAAAATCCACCGCAAGACAATCTACCGGTCATAATTGATCTCGAAGATGAAGAAGTAAAGCATTGCACGGTGGATACGTGAGGAGAAGGCAGTGAATCTCACAAAGTTATTGAGGGAGATGTCAAGGTGCAAATTGACCAACCTGTGGAGTCTGAAGTAGGAGAAGAGAGGATCAAGAGTGGTTGTATTGTCAAGACTAATCAACAGTTGGAAACCATGCTCACGATTATGGAAACCCTAGAGGGCCCACTAGCGAACAAATAACGCTTTCAGATTGATGCAAAAGGCTAATTAGTGGATAATTCCAATGGTGAAAGATTCTTCGTTCCGATGGGTGAAGAAAAGGGGGATGACCAATCATCCATGTCTGCCATAAATTTAAAAAAGTTGACAAATAGGCGGCATGAAATGGTCATTTTCGCGTATGAGCCAAATTGAACGACATTGGTAGAGTCAAGCCGAAGACTTTTGTGATAACCCAGGATTTCGAATAATAAAAATTTTACGAATAATTTTTTTTTTATTTTATATTGACATTGACTGTTAATGTTGTACTGAGTATCTGTGATATGAGTCTCGAGAATTAGTCATTTTGTGTATTGACTGAGAAATTAGAGTAGAGTTGTGCTTAACAGCTTTAGAAATCCTAACCCTATTTTCTGGATAGGGATTCGATAGAAAATAAAATAAAAATAATTGTATTGATGAGTACGTGTTTGTATTATTTAGAATTTTTGATCAATGATTGATCGGATAAGGTTTAAAATTTATAAACCCAAATAAGAGATTAGAAACCCTAATCTCAGATTTAGAAAACCTAATGTATAGTTAGAAACCCTAGTTGAAAGCTAGGAAACCCTAATTTCATATTCGGGAATCCTAAAACCCTAATTAGGAAACCCTAATCCTAATTAGTAAGCTTAATGTGTTTAGTAAATGTTAATATGATTAAGAAACCCTAATTTAATAAGGAGAACCTAATTGTAATTTAAAAATTTTAATTTTTAATTTTTAATTTTTCTAATTAAAACCCTAATTAGAAAATAATCCTAGAAACTAATTATTTAAAACTTAAGGATTAGAACCTTAGGGTTAAACCCTAAGGGTTTGGACATTATCAAGATTACCCTTAAAAATATATTGCTAATGATAAAAATAACCTTTTGTATATTTTTATTAGTTAACTTGCAATATTTGCTAGCAACTTTAGTTGGTAACCTAATGCCTTGACTTTGTGACTTCTAAAATCTCAGCCAAACAGCCTCCAATTGACAGCAAGATCAGATCTAGTAACATATCACAATATATATAGATTTAAGAGAGGGAAAGTATACTAAACTTAGTCATTTTGTACACAAACTCTCAACAACTTTTCCTCTCTTCAAACCTCCGAATTCTTTAAGTCCCTCAGTCATATAATCAGTTACTAAAACACCAAAAATAGTTAAGTAAAGCATAGATCAAAGATCGGAATCAAGAAGGTATAAGAGCCCTAACCTATTTTGATCTTGTATGCTTAGTCGAATTTTGTGTTTTTGTGTTTAGAATCTTGCTAATGAATGTTTTATGAAGATCTATGACGATCTGTCATGAATCCATAGCATCAAACTGCCTTAAAATGATGATTTTTCAAAACTGTTCTTGAGCTCAAAAAGTGGCCTGACAACCTAATGTCAGTGGCCACAGATCATTGCTCGTTTAAGATTTTTGTTGTTTGACCTCTTGGATTGGTAGTCTGATATGAGGTCTTCCATCTGCAAGTGGTAGTATAGCTATTAGATGTCTGGATTTGAAGTTATAATCGGTCAAAACCCGTTGACCGGACATGACCGAAGCTTTCTGGGTAACCCAGAAAGTGTAAGATCAGTGTCTGACAACTTTTGCAACGTCCAAATCTGTCAGTTAGTAAGTGATTTTATGTTGTTGTTATATCTAACTTGTAGTGTAAGACCCCAAATTATTAATAAATGAAATTTAATTCCTCTATTTATTATTTTGAAATAGTAAGGGTTGATTTGATTAATGTGGTTAGTTATGGGTAAAATGCGCAAATATTTCAAATAAGCAAGTGGTCCTAAAATATTCATTGTTGTCGGGGAATATTTGTTTGGTCGTGAAATATTCTTGTTGTCGGGGAATATTCGTACGACGGCGCAGCCTTGTGTGGGCCCCATAACAGAAAGCGATTGGATGAAGAAAACGATAAGAGTAAGTTGTTTATAAATAACGGCGTAGTTGTTACCGTTAACACTGTTGGAATACCCGGTGGTTAAAACACAGTAATACGCGTTGTTGCACAGTAGCACACGGTATTGCACCAATTATTGATTCTTACGTAAGAAGGCACTACTCAATAATTGTTACAGTAATTACTGTTCAGTATTTTATTGATTCAATAATTGCTGCGTTGATATTTTATATTACTATTGTTTTAATAATTGTCACTACACAGTATTTTCTATTATCGGAACAATAATTCATATTATCTGAATAATATTATTAGATAACATTATTGGCAATGTCTAGAAAGTTCTGTCTAAGGAGAGGTTTGGTCATCTAATTGTGCGCCAGTAAGGAGAGATCCTTATTGGAAAGCCCCCTCTTTCCTGGGAACGGCCTGGTTGCCAGTACTGTGATTCTGTAATATTATTTGTGTATAATTAATTATTAATTTATATGATGAGGAAAATATTGATTTTATGTGGATATAGATGGAGAAAATTTTTAATGTGACAATTGTTGAAAATTAATATTTTATCTTTTTCTGATAAAATAATTCATTTAAATATATTATTTTAATAATATATTGATGGTGATATTTTTACAATGAATGTGAGATATATGAGTATATGAGGAGGAAGAGTATTTTTGTGGCATTAAATGATTAACACATGTTTTGTGTGTTGGTGGACACAATTCTTGACCGAAAATTTATTATTGACTGTAAAATCGTCCGTTTATGAATTTCGGTCAATTTTTGTTTGGAATTTGGAAAAACTTTCTTCTGCAAAGTTGTAGAGAATTGAATTTCCTATAAAAATTCGCGAGATTCTAATTTTCTGATAAAAGGACTATTTATTATGAATTATTGAAGTTCTGAAGTTCCGAAATAATTGATTTTTGGAAGTTTTATTTATTATTTTGAAGAAAAACGTTTTTTGGCATTTAAGTGGGCTAACATGTGATATACATGATCTGAAATCAGATTTCTTAGGTGGGCTTGGAAATTTTGTAAATATAATATTATTATATTCAATTTTCTGCTTTGGTGTTCTAAGCATTTTTCTATAAATAGGGTGCTTAGGTTAGAATTGAAAATCACACCAGAAACACAAGTTTCTCTCTATTTCTCTCTTTATATCGAGCGTATTCTTGTGAGTATTTGATACTTTGAGTGTTGCTATACGGTGCAAGTTCAAGTCATAACATATATCCGGTGTTTCAACTAGAAGTACTGTTTTTGCTGAGGTAAGGGATGTTATTTCTTCTTAAATGATATTATTTTCTTCAATATCATTATGCCGAAGTATTGATCTGAATTTTTATCAAATTTGGAACTTTTCATGTCGGGGTTACTATTCATGAGTTACTATTCACGGGTTACTATTCACGAGTTATTATTCACCAAAAAATGAAATTTTCTTCTTTTTGTCCAAAATATCTATTATGGATACTAGCTTTGATTGTATCCATGTTTTGATCATTCTTGAATTTTACTCCACTATGATTATTTATGAGGTATTTTTGGACATGGAATAGCTGAAATACGAATCCTTAATATTTATTATTTTGTTTCACTGGATTCGTTTCCTTAAAAATATTTTTCATCATCCTCAGTCCTAAATGATGATGTTACTGAATATCTTTGGCCTGTAGTGCAAAGATGAATGATTTCTGATGAATATCTTTGGCCCGTAGTGCAAAGATGAACATGATCGACTGGTGATACAAATGAATATCTTTGGCCTGTAGTGCAAAGATGAATATTTGATTAAAGATGGTTATTGATTGTTGTTACAGGGATAAAATATTGATGATGGACTTTTAAATCTTAGAAGATAGTAGAACTCATTCTCTACTTGACTCTTCTAATGGTTTGCCGTTTCCGCTGCAGTTATTGATTTAAAACTTGTTGTCTATTGTATTCTATTAGATTTTTCCCTGTTGAAGACTAACGATAATTTGTTGTATATTATCTTAGTCATAATATTCTTTATTGGGCTAGTTGAGCTCACCCTTTTCCTTGTTGTTCCATTTTCTTCTCAGGAGGCGAAAATGTAGCGAGTACTAGTCAGGGTGTGGAATGATGATTCAAGACAGTTGTTTTAGTAGTCCTCACTATTTTATAAAATTGTGTATCAATAAGTATAATGAGTACTTAATTGAGTATGAATACTGTCTAGATGACAATATTTGTATTTAAACTCACAGTATATGTGTTATCGTATTTTGCACGACAATTGTAATAATAAAGTTGTAGTTATTTTCTGTACCATGTATTTGGCGACTCAGAATGGGTTGGATGGATTGGACCTATTTTGGGGGCGTCACATGTAGCTTGTTATGTGCTCTCTAAATATATGGCTTTAGATCCTTTAAACAAGCAACTGACCGAACATAGTGGACGGTCAAACTTGGCTTATCGATCACGATGGCAGTTTCTGGAAAACCCATAAACGGTAGAAGCAATTTTTCTGACAGCCTTTGACCAAGCTGTAACTTTTGAAATCTGTTGTTGTTGGACTTATCTTTTGTTATATTAATGTTCTTTGATATACGGACTACAATCTTGAACCAAGAAATCACTTAATTGATGACCAGAACTAAGCTAAAATCGAACCACAAAGTGGTACCTCGCGATTGTCTGGGTTTCTGGGTTACCCAGAAAACCCAGATGTGATCTGACAGTGACTTTGAGAGGTCGGATCTACTTGTTTGAATGTGTTATGACTTGGATGTTAGTTGATGATTGTAGTGTTACATAAACACTACACGATCACAGTTAGAACTAGCCCAGAACCGAATTACACTGAGAATTAAAGCCGGTCAAACTATGACCCTTGAACTCGAGTCTGACAGTGTTCTTGTGCTCAAGAACACCTAAGACGACAGACAAGTATCGCTATAGGCTTTAGCGACGGTTTCAATTTATTTTATTTTCTTAATTTTTGAAAATTTATTAAAAATAGAAAATAAATTCTAAAAATAACAAAAATGGTTTTAAAAATCATTTTAAATTATGAAAAATAATTTCTGACTATTTGGGACATTTTTCATTAATAATTATAATTATTTGAATAAAAATGATATTTAATTAGTATATTAAATAAATTAGAAAAAAATGATTTAATATTATGAAAACTCATTTTAAATAAGAATAATGTATTTAAAAATATTTTGAGTTATAAAATGTGACTTATAATATTTTTGAAGAATTTTTATTAATAAATTAATATTAATGATATTAGATTTATTTAATTATTAAATTAAATAAATCAGATAAAACTGATTTTATTGATTTAAAAATCATTTTAAATAAGAATAAAGTGTTAGAAAGTATTTGGAATTATAAAATATAATTTTCAATATTTTTGGAGAATTCTCATTAATAAATTCATATTAATGATATTAGATTTATTTAATAAATAAATTAAAAATAATTTTATTGATTTAAAAAGCATTTAAAAATAAGAAAAATGATTTAAAAATATTTTAAGTCCTAATTAATGACTTTTAATATTTTGATAATAATTTTACTAATATTTAAATATTAATGGTGATGATTTAAAAATAATTTTAATTATTTTAAAAAACATTTAAGTGGAATATTGTTGATTTAAAAATATTTTGAGTTATGGATAATAACTTTAATATTTTGACAAGTATAACATTAATATTTTTATATTATTAAATATTAATTATGATAAGATTATTTGATAATTAAATCATTTAAAAATAATTTAAGTGTTTGAAAAATTATTATAAATTATAATAATTGCTTATAAATTATTAAAAGCTTCCGAAAAATATTATAAATGATATTTGACTTATCTAAAATAATATTGAAACTTAGAGACCGAATTTAATTGACAATAAATGTGTTAATTGTAAGATAGGGTGACCAGAATACCGAGATGAGACCGAAGTCCAACCAGACCGAACTAGTTAGACTTGATGAATGTTTATATAGGTTATAAACCCTGATGTAGCTATGTGGTAATGTGCCTAAAAGAAGGTTTGATTGTAAATTAGAGTGATACGTGTTGTGAATTATTGTGCTAATTGTGAGATCGATATTATTAGTTATAGGTCTTTCAAAAGCAGATAAGTATTTTGTGTAGCTGTAATTAGCGAAGAAGGCAAGTTCCCTAACTCAACCTTGAGTTAATATTGTTTAATTTTTATTGGTGGTTAATTATTGCTAATTAGACCACGTCCAAGGATTTATTGTTAATTATTCGCAGTTAGTGCATGTTTGTTAATAATTCAAATTGAATTACTGATTCAAAAAATATACATTCGTAGAATAATTGTTGTTGGATATTAATATCCGTAGAAGTTAGTATTGACAGTACAGATAATTTCTATTTATTGTCAAATTATGTTAAGAAGTGTCTTAGCCAATTATTTTGGTTAGATGAACATTTGTTAGAACTTGATAGATTCGAGAAGAGAATTCAATTATTATTGACAGATCGATGCCAATTATGTAACGACCCCAAAATAGGTCCATTCCATCCAACCTATTCTGAGTCGCCAAATACATGGTACAGAAAACAACTATAACTTTATTACAACAATTGTCGTACAAAATACAACAACACATATGATGTGAGTTTGGATACAGATATATACCAAATGTGACTCATGTTCCAACCGTGGACATCACCTCACAATGACACCTTACATAAAGGTATAGTCAAAAACTGTTTTAGAAATTAGAATCTTTGGAAAGTGCTCAAGGAAACCTTTGTACATGGGAGGCCATGCGTCTAGGTTATGATAGATATCATATGGCCACAGAATTATCCTTGGTTGACCCAATAGACCCCAAAGAAAAACGAGAAGATTACTATCATATTCTTCCCAATGGTGAGTCTTCTCTTGACTTATCATTATCTCCACTGTCTTTAATCGTGAATTATACTTCAAACAAACACCAAGATTATATAGGTAGTGCTCGTAAATATACTCAGCAAGTGGATGAGCACAACCCGTTCTTATGATGACACGAGGTTGTATGTCATTAGACATCTTGTATGATAGTGACAAAACACCCTTCGAACGTTGGGTTCGCCTCACCCTATTTTCTTCACCAAATATAACTACTAAATGATGATCACCGTTCTATTCCCTTGTTACCCCCGCTCGACCCAGCTACACTCTTATTACCTGAAAGGAATTGTGAAGCAAAAGGGTGAGCACAACTAGCTCAGTAAAGAATATCATGACTAAAGATAATTCAATTATCAATAGCCTTCATCAACAATAAATCAGAGATTTAGAACATATGGTAAATGATAAAAATTTCAACCATAGTTGCAGCGGAACGAGCAATCCATTAGAAGAGTCAAATAGACTATAAAGTCTATTATCTTCTCCATGTTAAAAATCTATCAACAATGTTTTATCCCTGTAACATCAATCAACAATTCTGGTCCACAATCATATGAATAACTCATAATCATAACTGTAGTTCTAAATTCCTCTTCTCATCCAGGACGAAGATAATTTTCATCACCTATCTTTACCTGAAACATCAAAGATCATGGTTACACCAAATTACATTTCCTGTTCATAATCATACGAATAACTTCATCTTTGCACTACGGCCAAAGATATTCATTTGTATCACCAGTTGGTCATGTTCATCTCAACATCTGTTCATCTTTGCACTACTGGCCAAAGATATTCAACAATATGTCATCTTTGCACTACGGGCCAAATATATTCATCAACAATTCATCTTTGCACTACAGGCCAAAGATATTCCTCAACAGTTCATATTTGCACTACGGCCAAATATATTAATATCTCAAAGAAATACATAATCATTTCAGAATTTATATAAACAATAATTATAACCATGTTGATCAATTCACCTTTGCACTTAAGCTAAAGATATTCACTTATAAATTCAATGGTCATGATCATACCAGTCAACAATTCAACTTTGCACTACTGGCCAAAGAGAACCCATAGTCATGATCATACCAATAATTTACCCATCTTTACACTCAAGCGAAAGAGAATTTCAACATCAAGGTTATAAAAATGTTATATATGATAATAAAAACAATATGATCAAAACATGGATTTAATTTCAAGAGTAATATTCATAACTCAACTATAATTTGGTCAAAAAAAGAAACCAATTTGTCATGAATAGTAACTCATGAATAGTAACCCATGAATAGTAACTCGTGAATAGTAACTCATGAATAGTAACTCATGAATAGTAACTCATGAATAGTAACTCATAAATAGTAACTCGTGAATAGTAACTCATGAATAGTAACCCCGACACAAAAGATAAAAATTCCACAATAAAATCCATACCAATATTTTGGTATAATGATATTGAAAGAATAACATTTCTTAAATTTATAAACAATTTATTTTAATTGTTTATACTTTACTAAATAAATCATTTAATCATTCTAAAATGCCAAACTCATAAGATTTCATCACCAATAACCAAAACCCTCATCAAAAATTTGCATATACCTCATATAGGATTCTCAAGCCATAAAATCCTCTTTTCCACTTTTCTTTTTTTTTTCACAAAACATATTTAATTCATTTACTCATAACTAGACCATTTTTATGAAAAATACCAAATCAATTTCAAAAATATTTCTTTTCTGGAATTTAGCATAATATAGTCCCATAGTGAACATATATTTTTCTCAAAATTTTTAAAAGTCATTTACTATTTTTCATATGGCCAAAATAGCCGAATATTTAGACATTTATCAAAAATTGTACTTTTATCTAAAAATTCTGAAATTCACAGAGTATACTCCTATCATATACATATGCTCCCAATAAAAATTTCATCAATTTTTGAGTTAACCACAAGAAATTATAAGCGGTTACTTTTAAAATAGTCTTTTCTCATAAAATTCATAACTCTCAATCTATACATCCAAAAATCACCATTTTTGGACACAATCAAGAAAACTCATCAAAATATCATTTCAAATTTTTCCAGAATTTTTGAAGGTCAGAAAAATTACGAAACTGGAAAATATAACAACCCTTAAAATCCCTTACTATCCCTTACAATCCCTTACAATCCCTTACCTCAAAAGTGCAGTATTTCTGACTGGAATGCAAAGCTGAAGGAAACTTGCACTGAATAGCAACTCTCAAAGTATCTAAATACTCACAAAATATGCTTCATAATATAGAGAGAGAAAGAGAGAAAACTTATGAATTCTGGTGTGATTTTCAATTCTAACTTAGCCCTCTATTTATAGGAAAATTTTGGTAGGTTTGACCTGCAACCTGATGGCTTTATCTGCTACTATTCCCACCCACCACATTTGAAATATAATTCAGCACATTTCTTCACCAACCACAAGTGGGGCCCACCAATTATAGAATTTTCCACCAAAATGATAAACTCCGAAAATTCAACAATTTTTGAACCAGTCATCTCGTAAAATTCATAATAAATCATACGTTCATTTTTAACGGTTCAAAATTTGTGGGCATATACTCAACTTATATATGTATAACATATCCAAATATTACCACGATCCAACGGCCGGATTAAAAATTATAACCCTCGCAAAATATCTCAAAAACCCTAATTTTTAATACCTCCATTCCGACAAAAATACTGATAAAAATCTCAGCATTAATTCCTTCATTTTTAACCACAAAAATATATCCCTCATTTATATCCACATAAAATAAATATTTCCTTATCATATGAATCAATAATTAATTATTCACAAATAATATTACAGAATCACATTTATGACAACCAGGCTGTTCCCAGGAAAGAGGGGGCTTTCCAATAAGGATTTCTCCTTACTGGCGCGCAATTAGATGACCAAACCTCTCCTTAGACAGAACTTTCTAGACATTGCCAATAATGCTATCTAATAATACTATTCAAATAATATGAATTATTGATCTGATAATGGGAAATACTGTGCAGCAACAATTATTGAACAACAATAATACAAAATTTCAACGTAGCAATTATTGAATCAATAAAATAAAATATTGAACAGTAATTACTGTAACAATTAGTGAGTAGTGTCTTCTTACGTAAGAATCAATAATTTCAAAAATACTATGCAATACCGTGTGCTACTGTGCAATAACGCGTATTACTGTATTTTAACCACCGGGTATTCCAACAGTGTTAACGGTAACAACTACGCCGTTATTTGTAAAAACTCAAATTTGTCGTTTTCTTCACCCGACAGTTATTCTGTTATGGGGCCCACAAATGGCTGCGCCGTCGTACGAATATTCTCCGACAGAAAGAATATTCCACGACCAAACGAATATTCCCCGACAACAATGATTATTTTATAACCACTTGCTTATTTTGAAAAAAATTTATATATCACCTTTAACATTAACTTTTTATCAATTTAACCATTTACTGAATCGTAATTATAAGAAAAATTGAATACTTTTATTTCATAAAATTCGGGGTCTTACAATCTCCCCTCCTTATAAAATTTCGTCCTCGAAATTTGCGTACCTGGTATTTCGAAGAGTTGAGAATACCTTGCTTTCATTTCAGATTCCATCTTTCCTGTCATCATGATTTCTCCATTGCTCATCTCCTGTATTTCAGATATCATTCTAGAATACAGCTTCAAAAACAAAGGTTAATTTAACAAATTAACGTATCACATCATATCCAGATAGTATGACTGACCAACAAATAAGCTTAGGTAGGACACACTAGCGAAGGATTTACTCGTCTCTCCCCTCCTAGTTGTATTTCCCGATCTCCGTCAGAGATCATATCCCTAAGTTCTGATACCAAATGTAACGACCCCAAAATAGGTCCATTCCATCCAACCTATTCTGAGTCGCCAAATACATGGTAAAGAAAACAACTATAACTTTATTACAACAATTGTCCTGCAAAATACAACAACACATATGCTGTGAGTTTGGATACAGATATATACCAAATGTGACTCATGTTCCAACCGTGGACATCACCTCACAATGACACCTTACATAAAGGTATAGTCAAAAACTGTTTTAGAAATTAGAATCTTTGGGAAGTGCTCAAGGAAACCTTTGTACATGGGAGGCCATGCGTCTAGGTTATGATAGATATCATATGGCCACAGAATTATCCTTGGTTGACCCAATAGACCCCAAAAAAAAACGAGAAAATTACTATCATATTCTTCCCAATGGTGAGTCTTCTCTTGACTTATCATTATCTCCACTGTCTTTAATCGTGAATTATACTTCAAACAAACACCAAGATTATATAGGTAGTGCTCGTAAATATACTCAACAAGTGGATGAGCACAACCCGTTCTTATGATGACACGAGGTTGTATGTCATTAGACATCTTGTATGATAGTGACAAAACACCCTTCCAACGTTGGGTTCGCCTCACCCTATTTTTTTCACCAAATATAACTACTAAATGATGATCACCGTTCTATTCCCTTGTTACCCCCGCTCGACCCAGCTACACTCTTATTACCTGAAAGGAATTGTGAAGCAAAAGGGTGAGCACAACTAGCTCAGTAAAGAATATCATGACTAAAGATAATTCAATTATCAATAGCCTTCATCAACAATAAATCAGAGATTTAGAACATATGGTAAATGATAAAAATTTCAACCATAGTTGCAGCGGAACGAGCAATCCATTAGAAGAGTCAAATAGACTATAAAGTCTATTATCTTCTCCATGTTAAAAATCTATCAACAATGTTTTATCCCTGTAACATCAATCAACAATTCTGGTCCACAATCATATGAATAACTCATAATCATAACTGTAGTTCTAAATTCCTCTTCTCATCCAGGACGAAGATAATTTTCATCACCTATCTTTACCTGAAACATCAAAGATCATGGTTACACCAAATTACATTTCCTGTTCATAATCATACGAATAACTTCATCTTTGCACTACGGCCAAAGATATTCATTTGTATCACCAGTTGGTCATGTTCATCTCAACATCTGTTCATCTTTGCACTACTGGCCAAAGATATTCAACAATATGTCATCTTTGCACTACGGGCCAAATATATTCATCAACAATTCATCTTTGCACTACAGGCCAAAGATATTCCTCAACAGTTCATATTTGCACTACGGCCAAATATATTAATATCTCAAAGAAATACATAATCATTTCAGAATTTATATAAACAATAATTATAACTATGTTGATCAATTCACCTTTGCACTTAAGCTAAAGATATTCACTTATAAATTCAATGGTCATGATCATACCAGTCAACAATTCAACTTTGCACTACTGGCCAAAGAGAACCCATAGTCATGATCATACCAATAATTTACCCATCTTTACACTCAAGCGAAAGAGAATTTCAACATCAAGGTTATAAAAATGTTATATATGATAATAAAAACAATATGATCAAAACATGGATTTAATTTCAAGAGTAATATTCATAACTCAACTATAATTTGGTCAAAAAAAGAAACCAATTTTGTCATGAATAGTAACTCGTGAATAGTAACCCATGAATAGTAACTCGTGAATAGTAACTCATGAATAGTAACTCGTGAATAGTAACTCATGAATAGTAACTCATAAATAGTAACTCGTGAATAGTAACTCATGAATAGTAACCCCGACACAAAAGATAAAAATTCCACAATAAAATCCATACCAATATTTTGGTATAATGATATTGAAAGAATAACATTTCTTAAATTTATAAACAATTTATTTTAATTGTTTATACTTTACTAAATAAATCATTTAATCATTCTAAAATGCCAAACTCATAAGATTTCATCACCAATAACCAAAACCCTCATCAAAAATTTGCATATACCTCATATAGGATTCTCAAGCCATAAAATCCTCTTTTCCACTTTTCTTTTTTTTTTTCACAAAACATATTTAATTCATTTACTCATAACTAGACCATTTTTATGAAAAATACCAAATCAATTTCAAAAATATTTCTTTTCTGGGATTTAGCATAATATAGTCCCATAGTGAACATATATTTTTCTCAAAATTTTTAAAAGTCATTTACTATTTTTCATATGGCCAAAATAGCCGAATATTTAGACATTTATCAAAAATTGTACTTTTATCTAAAAATTCTGAAATTCACAGAGTATACTCCTATCATATACATATGCTCCCAATAAAAATTTCATCAATTTTTGAGTTAACCACAAGAAATTATAAGCGGTTACTTTTAAAATAGTCTTTTCTCATAAAATTCATAACTCTCAATCTATACATCCAAAAATCACCATTTTTGGACACAATCAAGAAAACTCATCAAAATATCATTTCAAATTTTTCCAGAATTTTTGAAGGTCAGAAAAATTACGAAACTGGAAAATATAACAACCCTTAAAATCCCTTACTATCCCTTACAATCCCTTACAATCCCTTACCTCAAAAGTGCAGTATTTCTGACTGGAATGCAAAGCTGAAGGAAACTTGCACTGAATAGCAACTCTCAAAGTATCTAAATACTCACAAAATATGCTTCATAATATAGAGAGAGAAAGAGAGAAAACTTATGAATTCTGGTGTGATTTTCAATTCTAACTTAGCCCTCTATTTATAGGAAAATTTTGGTAGGTTTGACCTGCAACCTGATGGCTTTATCTGCTACTATTCCCACCCACCACATTTGAAATATAATTCAGCACATTTCTTCACCAACCACAAGTGGGGCCCACCAATTATAGAATTTTCCACCAAAATGATAAACTCCGAAAATTCAACAATTTCTGAACCAGTCATCTCGTAAAATTCATAATAAATCATACGTTCATTTTTAACGGTTCAAAATTTGTGGGCATATACTCAACTTATATATGTATAACATATCCAAATATTACCACGATCCAACGGCCGGATTAAAAATTATAACCCTCGCAAAATATCTCAAAAACCCTAATTTTTAATACCTCCATTCCGACAAAAATACTGATAAAAATCTCAGCATTAATTCCTTCATTTTTAACCACAAAAATATATCCCTCATTTATATCCACATAAAATAAATATTTCCTTATCATATGAATCAATAATTAATTATTCACAAATAATATTACAGAATCACATTTATGACAACCAGGCCGTTCCCAGGAAAGAGGGAGCTTTCCAATAAGGATTTCTCCTTACTGGCGCGCAATTAGATGACCAAACCTCTCCTTAGACAGAACTTTCTAGACATTGCCAATAATGCTATCTAATAATACTATTCAAATAATATGAATTATTGATCTGATAATGGGAAATACTGTGCAGCAACAATTAGTGAACAACAATAATACAAAATTTCAACGTAGCAATTATTGAATCAATAAAATAAAATATTGAACAGTAATTACTGTAACAATTATTGAGTAGTGCCTTCTTACGTAAGAATCAATAATTTCAAAAATACTATGCAATACCGTGTGCTACTGTGCAATAACGCGTATTACTGTATTTTAACCACCGGGTATTCCAACAGTGTTAACGGTAACAACTACGCCGTTATTTGTAAAAACTCAAATTTGTCGTTTTCTTCACCCGACAATTATTCTGTTATAGGGCCCACAAATGGCTGCGCCGTTGTACGAATATTCCCCGACAGAAAGAATATTCCACGACCAAACGAATATTCCCCGACAACAATGATTATTTTATAACCACTTGCTTATTTTGAAAAAAATTCATATATCACCTTTAACATTAACTTTTTATCAATTTAACCATTTACTGAATCGTTATTATAAGAAAAATTGAATACTTTTATTTCATAAAATTCGGGGTCTTACAAATTATTTCGGCTAGATCGAGAAGTAATTAGAAATTGAAATCACAGTATTTCTTTGATAAATCAAAATCTTGATTCTGAGACTAACAAGAACAACCTTTTATATAAAGGGAATATTTTATTGGCCGTATATTCGGCCTTTGCGCGCGATTAAGTATTATGCATAATATAGGGTATAATAAAATTGATCACTTTATATACTTGCAGAGGGGTATAATTTAATCTTTATGGTTACCTGATACACCTGGGTATATCAAAGTCAAATCTTTGATAGTTACTCGAGAAGAAAAGTTCTAAATCCAATGGATCGCTCAGCATAAATCTAGAAAATATTCCACTTTGCTATTTCGTAGAATTAATTCTTGATTATTCATTTGAATATCGTAAGAAACCTTGAAAGCGTTGTACTCTTTCATTATCAGGTTATTGTTACGTAGAATGTGAGAAGACTTGATATTGATTTCTATACCTTTATTGTATGTCTTAACTTGCGGGGCAAACTTGTTGCTCACCCTTGCTAAATAAAACTTTTCAGCTAGGGACGAAGTTGCAGAAGGTGCTGCGAAGAAGAACAAAGGAAAAGGCATAGTGATAAATTAGTATAATGAACATTATTATTATTATGTTGTATTGTAAATCCTTTTTGTATATCTAAGGGGTATATCTGTAATGTTAAGGTTAGTGGACCTGGGACTTATGTATTAACAACATATGTTAATGAGTTATGTATTCCTATTTATATTTGAATGGGAAGTTAGATTGTATTATATTGTGGATCGTGAGCACCAAACCCGGGGGTTCAGGTAACCCGAATTTGGGGGCGTCACAGGTTGGTATCAAAGCTGTAGGTTATAAACTTTAAGTGGGGTGGGGAAAACCCTAAGATTATAACCATAAGCGAAATCTAGAAAACTCATTTAGAGTACTAAGTGAGGGATTGCCGAAGCGTATCGATAGTGAGATATGTAGACATATAGTGTGAGAAGTTTGTACTAGTGAAGTACTATTCAAGTTATTTAAACTGATTGTAGGATGTCGGGAAAAGATAAGATGAGTACAGAGATGCCAGCGGCTGTTGCACCAGTGCCAGTAGCCGAGATGCCAGCACAGAGCCAATCAGTTAAAGAGGTGGGAAAAGATGAGCCCATGGTGAATCTTGGGATTGATCGTGATGATTATCCCGAGATGTATCTAAGTGGTGATGAGGAGGCGGAGTCTGAAGAAGCTAAGGTGGAGTTAAAGAATAAGATCAAAGTTGGAGAACAAGATCAGCTATCTGCAGAAGTCCAGGAACTCTGGAGTAAAGTATTTCTTTTAGAGGAGTTCTGGAAGATAGAGCGGGCGTTACGCGAGATGACTGAAGAACGGAACGGCTGAAGGCGCAGGTGGAAAGAATGAAGACTGAAGGTGGTGGATCGTCTAAAGGAACCAGCAAGAAGGGTAAGGCTAAGAGAAAGAGGGATAAAGATAGCGATAATTCTAAAAAGTCAAACCCAAAGAAGAAGCAAGCTTGTAGCAAGTGTGGGAAGACTCACGCGGGAGAATGCATGATGTGGAAGAACGTGTGCTTCAACTGTAAGCAGGAAGGACATATTTCCTTACATTGTCCAAAGCCGAATATGAGGAAGTGTTTCTCATGTGGTAGAATGGGTCACAGATTCAACAAGTGTCCCAACAAGAAGAAGACTGGTGAAGGGAGTAGTCGGTAGACAACTTAGATATAAGTGATAATATCTTTTGGTAGAAGTTTATGATATTAAAAGTTGTAATATCGAGAATGATGTTTAAACATATGTAAATATATA
The DNA here is from genome assembly GCA_016801055.1 of Panax notoginseng. Classification (NCBI taxonomy): domain Eukaryota; kingdom Viridiplantae; phylum Streptophyta; class Magnoliopsida; order Apiales; family Araliaceae; genus Panax; species Panax notoginseng. The sequence continues at coordinate 44,416,495 of CM029014.1, read as the reverse complement.
TGTTTTATGAATGAAATCTTTATTTTCTATATGAATATAAGATTAAGATTAAATTGTGTGTTCTTAAAACTCATACTTATGGTAAGTTCATGACTCATGATTATATGAAATGTTCTGAACCCCTCAACGAATGGACGCCAAAGGTCTGACTAAGATAAGTTCATACGCTCATATAATTGTGGCAAGTTACTGAACTCATAAGTATGCTAAGTTTGATGAACTGGTAATAGAAATGTGAAAATAGAAAACGACAACTTTTTGTGTAAAGTTGGAGAATTGCAATTTTTTTGTAAAGTTGAGTATGTTAATCCTAAAATTATTTTTAAGGGATAGTAATATATGTTAAGTACTATATGTACTATGTGCTATTTGAATAAATATGCGATTATATGAGAACTATGTGTTGAATTCTTATTGTATTAAGAATCTATGTAGAGAAAGAGAATTAATATAAGATTTTTATTTAAATCAGATCATGCCGCCTAGACGACAGAATCAAAATCAACGAGAAGAACAGTCAGTGAATAACAAAGGAGGTCAAGCGGACCTAATGCAAAATTTCATAGACATGCTAGCCCAAGCAATAGAAACTAGAGCTCCAGCTGCTAGAGGAAGGGCGAGGAATCAGCCAGCCGACAGATTGGCTAACTTCAAAGACTTTAAAGCGGTAGGACCGCCTGAATTCAAAGGGACCACGGATCCGATTGAAGCCCAAACTTGGGTAAAGGAGATAGAGAAAGCATTTGTTATCGCCAGAGTAGCGGAAGAGCAAAAGACGTCTTCTGCAACGTACTTGATGAAGGGAGAAGCTAATTACTGGTGGGAGACTAATCAGGCAAGAGCTGGAACAGCTATAGTGACATGGACCAGATTCAAGGAATTGTTCTTTGAAAACTGCTTCTCACCGAGTATGCAAGCTCGGATGGAAGTTAAGTTCTTAGAACTAAAGCAGGAGAATATGTCTGTTTCTGAGTATGCGGCTAAATTCAACGAATTAGCGAGATTTGCACCTCATCAGGTAGACACAGAAGCAAGAAAGGTGAGAAGATTCGAGAATGGATTAAAACCAGGGATATTGAACAAGGTAGCGGTATTACAGATCAATACGTTCGCGGCTTTGATGGAGAAAGCGTTAATTGCTGAAGGAGGGAGCGAAGTTGCATCTCGATTTCATCAGGATAAGAAGAAGAAGACAAATGATGGTGGAAGCAGTGGTGGTAGTAACCCTAATAAGAAAAAGTGGACTGAGAATACCCAATCGGGTAGTAAAACTGAAGAGAATAGAAAAGAGAGAGAACCATGCGCGACTTGCGGGAAGAACCATTCTGGAGTCTGTTTAAAGAAGAAAGGAGTCTGTTATAACTGTGGGCAAAAAGGACACACATGTCACCCAATTGCCCCAATTCGAAGAAAATTTAAGGTTATTTTACGTGCGGATCGACTGACCATATGGTACGGAACTGTCCGAAGAGGAATGATGAGAAGGAAAGTGTCAATAAGGGACCTGATAGCGGAACCTTGGCAATTCGAGGACCTGTACAGCCAGGAAGACCAATAGCCTGTACATTCAACATGACGGCGCAGGATGCAGTAGCTACTCAGGAAGTGGTAGTAGGTAACGATTTCGCTTAATACTTAAATTACGCGAGTAATATGAGTCAGATATTTTAGTGAACTATTTTCTTTTATAGATTCCAGTCATAGGTTAGAATTGAGACACAAATTAATATTGTGTTGATAAAAATGAATTGATGATACAACTTTAAACGATTGTAGAGAATAAGAAGCAATGATTCCTAGGACGGAATCCTTTTAAGGAAAGGTGAATGTGATAACCCGGGATTTCGAATAATCAAAATTTTACGAATAAATTTTTTTAATTTTATATTGACTGTTAATGTTGTACTGAGTATCTGTGATATGAGTCTCGAGAATTAGTCATTTTGTGTATTGACTGAGAAATTAGAGTAGAGTTGTGCTTAACAGCTTTAGAAACCCTAACCCTAGTTTTTGGATAGGGATTCGATAGAAAATATAATAAAAATAATTGTATTGATGAGTACGTGTTTGTATTATTTAGAATTTTTTATTAATGATTGATCGGATAAGGTTTAAAATTTATAAACCCTCATAAGAGATTAGAAACCCTAATCTCAGATTTAGAAAACCTAACGTATAGTTAGAAACCCTAATTGAAAGCCGAGAAATTCTAATTTCATATTCAGGAATCCTAAACCCCTAATTAGGAAACCCTAATCCTAATTAGTAAGCTTCATGTGTTTAGTAAATGTTAATATGATTAGGAAACCATAATTTAATAAGGAGACCCTAATTGTAATTTAGAAATTTTAATTTTTAATTTTTCTAATTAAAACCCTAATTAGAAAATAATCTTAGAAACTAATTATTTAAAACCTAAGGGTTAGAACCTTAGGGTTAAACCCTAAAGGTTTGGACATTATCAAGATTGCCCTTAAAAATATATTGCTAATGACAAAAATACCCTTTTGTATATTTTTATTAGTTAACTTGCAATATTTGCTAGCAACTTTTGTTAGTAACCTAATGCCTTGACTTTGTGACTTCTAAAATCTCAGCTAAACAACCTCCAATTGACAGCAAGATCAGATCTAGCAACATATCACAATATATATAGATTTAAGAGAGAAAGTATACTAAACTTAGTCATTTTGTACACAAGCTCTCAACAACTTTTCCTCTCTTCAAACCTCCGAATTCTTTAAGTCCCTCGGTCATATAATCAGTTACTAAAACACCAAAAACTGTTAAGCAAAGCATAGATCAAAGATCGGAATCAAGAAGGTATAAGAGCCCTAACCTATTTTGATCTTGTATGTTTAGTCGAATTTTGTGTTTTTGTGTTTAGAATCTTGCTAATGGATGTTTTATGAAGATCTATGATGATCTATCATGAATCCATAGAATAAAACTGCCTTAAAATGATGATTTTTCAAAACTATTCTTGAGCTCGAAAAGTGGTCAGACAACCTAATGTCAGTGGCCACAGATCATTGCTCGTTTAAGATTTTTGTTGTTTAACCTTTTGGATTGGTAGTCTGGTATGAGGTCTTCCATCTGCAAGTGGTAGTATAGCTATTAGATGTCTGGATTTGAAGTTATAATCGGTCAAAACCCGTTGACCGAAGCTTTCTGGGTAACCCAGAAAGTGTAAGATCAGTGTCTGATAACTTTCGCAACGTCCAGATCTGTCAGTTAGTAAGTGATTTTATGTTGTTGTTATATCTAACTTGTAGCCTGTTACGTGCTCTCTAAATATATGGCTTTAGATCCTTTAAACAAACAACTGACCGAACATAGTGGACGGTCAAACTTGGCATGTCGATCACGATGGCAGTTCTGGAAAACCCAGAAACGGTAGAAGCAAATTTTCTGACAGCCTTTGACCAAGCAATAACTTGTGAAATCTGTTGTTGTTGGACTTATCTATTGTTATATTAATGTTCTTTGGTATACAGACGACAATCTTGAACCAAGAAATCACTTAATTGATGACCAGAACTAAGCTAAAATCGAACCACAAAGTGGTACCTCGCGACTGTCTGGGTTTCTGGGTTACCCAGAAAACCCAAATGTGATCTGACAGTGACTTTAAGAGGTCGGATCAACTTGTTTGAATGTGTTATGAGTTGGATGTTAGTTGATGATTGTAGTGTTACATAAACACTACACGATCACAGTTAGAACTAGCCTAGAACCGAATTACACTGAGAATTAAAGCCGGTCAAAGTCTGATCCTTGAACTCAAGTCTGACAGTGTTCTTGTGCTCAAGAACACCTAAGACGACAGACAAGTGTCGTTATAGGCTTTAGCGACGGTTTCTATTTATTTTATTTTCTTAATTTCCAGAAATTTATTAAAAATAGAAATAAATTCTAAAAATAACAAAAATTATTTTAAAAATCATTTTAAATTATAAAAAATAATTTCTAACTATTTAGGACATTTTTCATTAATAATTATAATTATTTGAATAAAAATAATATTTAATTAGTATATTAAATAAATTAGAGAAAAATGATTTAATATTATGAAAAATCATTTTAAATAAGAATAATGTATTTAAAACTATTTTGAGTTATAAAATGTGACTTATAATATTTTTGAAGAATTTTTATTAATAAATTAATATTAATGATATTAGATTTATTTAATTATTAAATTAAATAAATAAGATAAAATTGATTTTATTGATTTAAAAATTATTTTAAATAAGAATAAAGTGTTAGAAAATATTTGGAATTATAAAATATAATTTTTAATATTTTTTGAGAATTATCATTAATAAATTCATATTAATGATATTAGATTTATTTAATAAATAAATTAAAAATGATTTTATTGATTTAAAAATTATTTAAAAATGAGAAAAATAATTTAAAAATATTTTAAGTCCTAATTAATGACTTTTAATATTTTGATAATAATTTCATTAATATTTAAATATTAATGGCGATGATTTAAAAATAATTTTAATTATTTTAAAAATCATTTAAGTGGAATATTGTTGATTTAAAAATATTTTGAGTTATGGATAATAACTTTAATATTTTGACAAGTATAACATTAATATTTTTATATTATTAAATATTAATGATGATAAGATTATTTGATAATTAAATCATTTAAAAATGATTTAAGCGTTTGAAAAATTATTATAAATTATAATAATTGCTTATAAATTATAAAAAGCTTTCGAAAAATATTATAAATGATATTTGACTTATCTAAAATAATATTGAAGCTTAGAGACCGAATTTAGTTGACATTAAATGTGTTAATTGTAAGATAGGGTGACCAGAATACCGAGATGAGACCGAAGTCCAACCAGACCGAACTAGTTAGACTTGATGAATGTTTATATAGGTTATAAACCCTGATGTGGCTATGTGGTAATGTGCCTAAAAGAAGGTTTGACTGTAAATTACAGTGATACGTGTTGTGAATTACTGTGCTAATTGTGAGACCGATATAATTGGTTATAGGTCTTTCAAAAGCAGATAAGTATTTTGTGTAGCTGTAATCAGCGGAGAAGGCAAGTTTCCTAACTCAACCTTGAGTTAATATTGTTTAATTATTATTATTGGTTAATTATTGCTAATTAGACCACGTCCAGGGATTTATTATTGAATATTCGCAGTTAGTGCATGTTTATTAATAATTCAAATTGAATTACTGATTCAAAAAATATACATTTGTACAATAATTATTGTTGGATATTAATATCCGTAGAAGCTAGTATTGACAATACAAATAATTTCTATTTATTGTCGAATTATGTTAAGAAGTGTCTTAGCTAATTATTCTGGTTAGACGAACATTTGTTAGAACTTGATAGATTCGAGAAGAGAATTTAATTATTATTGACAGATCGATGCCAATTATTTTGGCTAGATCGAGAAGTAATTAGAAATTGAATCACAGTATTTCTTTGATAAATCAAAATCTTGATTCTGAAACTGAGAAGAACAACCTTTTATATAAAGGGAATATTTTATTGGTCGTATATTCAGCCTTTGAGCGCGATTAAGTATTATGCATAATATATGGTATAATAAAGCTGATCACTTTATATACTTGTAGAGGGGTATGATTTAATCTTTATGGTTATCCGATACACCTGGGTATATCAACGTCAAATCTTTGATAGTTACTCGAGAAGAAAAGTTCAAGATCCAATGGATCACTCAGCATAAATCTAAAAAATATTCCACTTTGCTATTTCGTAGAATTAATTTTTGATTATTCATTTGAATATCGTAGAAAACCTTGAAAGCGTTGTACTCTTTTATTATCAGGTTATTGTTGCGTAGAATGTGAGAAGACTTGATACTAATTTCTATACCTTTATTGTATGTCTTAACTTGCGGGGCAAACTTGTTGTTCACCCTTGCTAAATAAAACTTTTCAACTAGGGACGAAGTTGCAGAAGGTACTGCGAAGAAGAACAAAGGAAAAGGCATAGTGATAAATTAGTATAATGAACATTATTATTATTATGTTGCATTGTAAACCCTTTTTGTATATCTAAGGGGTATGTCTGTAATGTTAAGGTTAGTGGACCTGGGACTTATGTATTAACAACATATGTAAATGAGTTATGTATTCCTATTTATATTTGAATGGGTAGTTAGATTGTATTATATTGTGGATCGTGAGCACCAAACCCTGGGGTTCAGGTAACCCGGATTTGGGAGTGTCACAACTTTAAAACAAGTGCTTGGTAAGGAGGCAACCCCATCTCAGTATCAATTTTCTCTATTTTTCTTTACTTATGTCTAGTTTACATTGTGTCTTTTCTCTTTATCATGTGTTTGTAGCTAGCGTATGCAGGCAACATTTGTATCTTGTATGTTGTATTGTATACATTGTCGTTATGTGGTTTTTAATATTGTATCTTTGCCTTTATAGTATATTATCTTATCCATGGCTTTGTTTGTGAAGGAAAACTCAGATATAAGGCTGGCATTGCAGTGCCAGCTAATACATTGGAACTCACGCCGCAGCGTCGTGCTCACTATCCCAATTTTACATCTTGTGCTGCAGTGCAAAGTAATAAAGGGGACCTTACGCCGCATATCCACCATAATGACCTGCCTACTGCATTCTCGCACTGCAGCGCCATCATTTAGCCCTATGCTTCGCTCCGTAGTGCCACAACCGAGCTATACATACTGCTTTCTCACGCTGCAAAGCCTCTTAACGAAGGAAACCTCACGCCGCAGCGCCGATAGCGTGTCCCAGTTGATTAAGTGTGCTATTTAAATATACAAACCACCCAATCGTCAAATACAACCCCTCTTCTCAACAAATGACCCCCCCTTTACCAGCATGACCCCTCCCCCTTTACCAGCACGACCTCAGTAAATACAGCCGATTTCTGCTCCAAGTTCACCAACACACGAATTGGGCTCCAATAAATCGCACAGCTAGGGTCTGTCCAGAAGGCTGGCTACTGCTAGAGTTCGTAAATTCCAGGTACTCGGTATTACAGTCCAATTATTTTTTTTTGGGTTCAATTTTTATTAACTGATTGGCCTGGGAAAATTTGCCTACGTCCGAATTGTTGGGATTGCACATTTCTTGTTTTTTGTTTAGGTGATTTCCACTGACAAAAATCTGGTTAGAGCACTTTAAGGCAAGGGCTGTCAAAGTGGGTTTTTGAATTTGCACTCTAAGTGTTTGATAAATTGCTTGAGAGAAAAATTTGACTGTTTAGGCTAAAAATCAGTGGGTTTCATTGGGGATTAGTTGACCATTGCTTTAGGGGTTATTCCTATAGAGAGTAGCATTGCTTTAGGGGCTATTTTTGTTTAAACCAATTATTGAAATCTGATATGGCTCCAAAGAGGCAACGACTTAGCGTCGACGGTTCCTCGTCCATAGCACCACAAGCTTGGGACAACACCAAATTCGTTAGCGAAGAGGCATGGAAACGGTATAAGAACTCCTTTGCCCAACAAAACTTGATTCCTGAACAGGGGTTGAGGCCTGATAAAACAAAGGATGGCGAGCTGGCGGCCATGATCTTGGAACGCCAGTGGGTGCACTTCACAAAATGACCTAAGTCAGCTATCGTATATGTGGTCCGCGAGTTCTATGTAAATACCAGTGCCTAAGGTCCTACTGTTGTTCAAGTCAGGGGTCGATCAGTGGTGTTTGGAAGTCAAGCCATAAATACACTTTTCGTGATACCTAGTTATGAGGACAGGGACTCTATGGAGCAGGGACTTCGCAGCTATTATTTGGACGATATTGTCAAGAGGCTCTACAAGCCCGGGATAACATGGAAAACAAATGAAATGACGGGTGAGAAAACCAGTTTCCCGCATTCTGCACTCAGTCGCTATGGGAAGGCATGGTTCAGTTTTATATGTGCCAATATGATCCCGACTCGTCACCTGAGTGACATGACTAAGGATAGAGCGATCCTATTATTCTCCACTGTCACGGGTCTGGACGTGGATATCGGAGTTCTTATTCATGAGTCCATCCTGAAGCCGATCAAGAGTACCACCTCTGCGGGACTTCCACATCCATCCTTGATCACCCGATTGTGCAAGAGGGCAGGTATCCATTAAGGACCAGAAGAGATAACTTCGCCATCCATGTCAGTCATCGACCATCAGGTCATCTCACGCTTTAATGTATGGGATGGGGCGGCTTCACATGTCAGAAGAGAAGGGTACGGACCACCTACTGAGCCGTCTCCTACAGCAGAGGCCGGGCACTCACAGCCACCTAACGCAGGCTCAACTTTACAAGGACTGTTGGCAGAGATTATGGCATCCCTGACCCTTCTACATCAAAATCAAGACGCCAATGCTCAGAGGCAGCAGAGGCACACAGCAGCGGTTACCCAGAGGCAAGACATCACGATGCAGTATTAGGATGAGCTGGTCAACACTATGCAGAGCATCTACACTATTTATAATGGAGAGGATGTTGATTTCACACCATTTCAGTCCCCAGAGCCTCATGTTTTCCCACTATACCATCCACCATCACTGCTCGCCAAAGCTGACGAGGATGATGCTGATGCCGAGTGATTAGACTTCAGGGAAGCCCTCTTGTATTGATTGATATATGCTTATCAATGGGGGAATTGCTCATCTTAAGTTTGGGGGTATTATGGTTTATTATCTATTTTATTATGTCTACTGTCATGATAGGTTGCCATATCTTCGTATTTTGCTTATGTTTTTTATCAGTATTATAGTGTAGTCGTGTATGAACTGCGTTTTGGACAACATTTTGGGCTTTATTAGCCTTTGGTTTATTATGTTTTGGATTATTACGGATTGATGCCATAAATATTTTTTGTTATTATTTATGAATGCTTTGATTATTATCAGCATGTTTGTTTGGTTTATAGCCATCTTTTTGGGGCTTATACAGATTTGTATGCTTGTGCTATGTTAATGTCTTTATTACCCTATTTTGAGCTGTTATTATGAAAGGGTTTTATATAAATTATTAATTTTTGATTGTGGCTAATGACAAGCGCCAAGTGATTATGTCTATCTCTTAGAGTCGTGTCAAACATGTGTGAGCTAGGAGTTTGTTTAGTTGATAAGTTGAGACTATTATTGATCCGTCCTTCTTAGCAAGCACCGACCAACTGTGTTAACTAGTTATTTTTTGAATTTAGTTCGCGTATTTATTGCTTTGAGAATATGTTCACTCTTTTAAATTTTCATTTTTACAAGGTAATAAAAGACTCTGACGCTTATACAGTTTCGGATCTTGGATTCTGGCATGTTGACTTATATAAAAATAATAATAATAATAATAAAGAAAAGAAGAATAAATATCGAAATTCTTGCGGTGGGTCGAGATGGAGCATGAAATGCACTCGCCCATAAACGCAGGACCGATGTTGAGATGGAGCATAAAATGCACTCGCCTAATAATCTTCAGATTTTGTAAAGTCTAATTTGGCTTAAGTTGATTATGTGGCCTTTACTGCTCGAATTATTAGATTCATAGGGGTGTTCTATACCTAGTGCCCTAAAGTCATCTGGCTTGGGAGTCATTGATCAAAAGCTCATTAATGGGTAGCTCTGAATAGCCTAAGGTAATTAAGGACTATCCGAGTCAGATTTTACTGTCTTCATGCTAGAGCCTTTTGATCATTTCTTGCATTTGCGTCTTATTCTTAATGCTTGTTGAATGTTTAAGTTACTAAGTGAGCATATTGGTATCTACAATCGAGTATATGAGCTTCTTTTGAGCTATGCTCAGTTAGGATGGTTGGTCTCCACACACACACTTAGAATGGATCGAATACAGTCTTATGTTTGAAATGGATTCAACCTTTATTCATATCTGTGTTTGCCCTGTTCTCTGGGAGTAGCTATGATTGATCTTAGAAGCCGTGATGCTAGTATATAGTTTTATACTTCTTTCGCGTGCTGTTTTACTATTATTATTTTTGTGTTAGATAGTTTGCTTGAGTACAAGCAAAGACTTATGTTTGGGGTATTTGATGAGTGAGATTTATACTCGCGAATTGGATCCTTTATTGCTTAAATAGTTGCTTGATCTTCGTTGATTTTATACAACTTTTATATGATTATAGTATTATTTTGCTTAACCGATGTATTATAAAGCTTAATAGGTCTTTTCCAGCTTTCAGGGGTAAAACGAGCAATTTCCATACACTGGCGTCGCAGCGCCAATGCCAAGCCTTAAGTTGGCACTGCAGTGCGACCTTCAGGTCCATGCTGACGTCACCTTGGCGTTACAGCGCCCCTGCTCCTTTGTAAGCTGGTGCTACAGTGCGACCTCCGGTGTTTTTGATGCTGATGTGGCGCTGCAGCGCCATCCCAAGCTATACTCTTCGCATCGCAGCGCGACCTCCGGTTCCCAGGCAGTAGCAAGCTAATTTTGACCTAGCTTGAAGGCAACTGATATATATATATATATATATATATATATATATATATATATATATATATATATATATATATGGGAAGCAAGCCTCTGTGACGACATATTGGATAGTTCCCTTCTGGGACATAGTTTCTTCTTCTTTTGTAATTTCTTCTCCATCTCTTAGGTAATGTTTGTAAATATAGATTAGGGAGAAGTTTGGGATTCCTTGAAGCAACAAGAGTAGTAAGCAATACGGATTGGGAAGCTTGAAAGGATCGAAATTCGTGGAGACTGAAGAGCTTTGATAGCGTTTATTCTTATCCATTTATTTCCTCTGATTTTGTAATCCATAAATGTTGTCTTTATTGCTACTTATATTTTGTTCAAGAGCTATGAACTAAGTATTGGCTCTAAGGTTATAATGGAACCCTTTGTGATTTTGAATTGAATGTCTTATCTCTTTGGTTGGCACCATATGGTTTGGTTTAATATATTCATGCTTAATAATTCTCGCTAAGACATTAGTGATGATTTTGGTAATCTCTATGATGTTGAAAGAGGGATTGTAGATTTACACCGTAATATATTGCCATATGATTATGAGTTGTCGACTTGATTCGACTACATAAGTTGTGTGTAGAATAGACATATATATGTGCACCACGTGTGACCTTATTGAGAACTTATGCTTAAATCTTTGTTATGGTCAATTCGCATAGTCGTGTGTAGTATTATCTCCTAGCTTGGATGTTCTTTTCTGTTCTATTCCCTATCGGGTGGATCTAGAGAGGATATATTTGTACATACGTCGACAGAGGTGTATGAACACTTGTGTGTTCTCGGTCGACAAACTGTCGTGACCACTAAGACCAAAGAGAGAAGGGTAGGAAGTTTGATTAAGCATAGCACACCAGGTGTTTGACAGAATGCTAGTGTGGGGTGAAGTTATGACCTTAGCTTGTAGCACCTTCGATACCATTCATTATGCATTTATGTGCTTTGATAATTAGATATAACTAGATTAATCACACTTCTATTAGTCTGATGTTCGAATATTACTTAAGCGATACAAAGTCGGTATTTGATAAATATTAGTGATAGTTCCTCGTGGGTACGACACTTTCCTTATAACTGTATTACTTGTTAGGCCGCGTATACTTACGCGTGTTTAGTGATCAATTTTTTGACCAACATATCCCAACATAAGGGCGTTATGCATTTTCTCCCATATAGTGCTTCATACGGTGGCATACCAATGCTTGCGTGATAACCATTGTTATATGAAAACTCTACCAATGGAAGATGATCTTCTCAGCTTCCCTTAAAATCCATCATACATACTTTGTGCATGTCTTCTACTACCTGAATTGTTCTCTCGCTTTGCCCATTGGTCTGTGGATGATACACGGTACTCAACCTTAGTTGTGTCCCCATTCTTTCTTGAAGACTTCTCCAAAAGTTTGACGTAAAACGTGAATCTCAATTAAACATAAATGATATTGGCACTCTATGTCTTGAAACAATTTTTTTGACATACAATTTGGCTAATTGTTCCAAATTATACCTGATCTTGATAGGCAAAAAGTGCCCTGACTTTGTAAGATGATCAATAATTACCCATATGGCGTCGCATCCTTTTTGTGTTGCTGGAAGTCCCACCATAAAATCCATCGTAACATGCTCCCATTTTCAGTCTGGAATCTCTAATGGCTGCAATAATCCACTTGGTCGTGGATGATATGCCTTGACTCTCTGACAAGTTAAACATTTGCTGACACATTTTGCAACCTCGCTCTTCATATTTGACCACAAAAAGTGTTGCCACAAATCTTGATACATTTTTGTGCTTCCTAGGTGTATCGAGTATCTCGTACTATGAGCCTCTTGCAAAATCTCCTCTCTTAACTCTGGTACTAAAGGTACCCAAACTCTTTCTTCGAATCTCAACAGTTCAGTACCATCAATCTTACACTTTAACCCTTCACCTTCAGCTAACCGCTTCTTGATGTTATAACATTCATCATCATTTTCTTGTGCCTCTTTCACCTTGTCGAGTAAAGTAGAACTTGCTTCCATCTCCATTACTTTATCTGAATTCCTCAAATTTTTCTCCCCCAACCCATTTTCTCAATTTCTCTTACTAATTCTTCTTGCTCTGTTAATACAAATAATTCCTCTCTACTTTTTCTGCTTAAAGCATCTGCCACTACATTGGCCTTCCCTGGATGATATAGAATATCACAATTATAGTCCTTGATTAATTTTAACCACCTTCTTTGCCTCATATTCAACTCCTTTTGTGTAAAGATATACTTCAGACTTGTGATCTTTGTATATCTCACATTTTTCTCCATAGAGATAATGTCTCCATATCTTAAGGGAAAATACTACTGCAACCAACTATAGGTCGTGGGTAGGGTATCCCTTTTTATAGTCCTTTAACTGACGTGATGCGTACGCAATGGCTTTACTATTCTGCATTAACACGCAACCTAGTCCCTTGTGTGACGCATCACAATACACTGTAAAACCTATCGTACTATCTGGTAAGGATAACATAGGTGCTTCACTTAATCTCTTCTTCAACTCCTGAAAACTCTGCTCACATTTTTCCGTCCACACATACTTAACTGTCTTCTTGGTCAGATTTATCAACGACATCGCTATCTTTGAAAAATCTTGAATAAATCTCCGATAATATCCTGCCAATCCCAAGAAACTTCTGACTTCAGTTGGCGTCTTTGGTTTTCCCCAATTTTTCATCGCTTCTACCTTTGTTGGATCAACAGAAATTCCCTCGTTGTCGATAACATGTCCCAAAAACTGAACTCTCTTCAACCAAAATTCACACTTTGAGAATTTTGCGTATAATTTCTCTTTTCTCAATGTCTCCAGTACTATCCTTAAATGTTCGGCATGCTCCTCTTCAGTGTTCAAATATGTAAGAATTTCGTCGATGAACACAACCACAAACTTATCCAAGTATTGTTTAAACACTCTGTTCATCAAGTCCATAAAAGCAGCTGGTGCATTCTTCAGTCCAAATGACATCAATAGAAACTCATAATGGTCGTAACGAGTTTTAAATGTTGTCTTTGGTACATCCTTTGTCCTCACCTTTAACTGACGATAACTAGTTCTTAAATCAATCTTTGAAAGACATCTTGCTCCTTTACGTTGATCAAATAGGTCGTCTATTCTCAGTAACGGGTACTTTTTCTTGATTGTCACCTTGTTCAACTCTCTATAATCCATACACAACCTCATGGATCCTTCTTTCTTCTTTACAAACAACACTGGTGCTCCTCACGAAGATACACTAGGTTGAATGTACTTCTTGTCCAATAATTCCTGCAGCTGGACCATTAACTCTTTCATTTCTACCAGAGTCATCCTATACGGTGCTTTCGATATCAGCACTGTCCCCGGTACTAATTCGATCACAAATTCTATCTCTTTGTCTTATGGAAGTCCCGATAATTCCTCTGAAAAGACATCCCCAAACTCGCTAACTACACTTATTTCCTCCATGTCAGAATTCACCATCTATGTATCCACTACATGAGCCATGGAAATAATCTTCACATCCTTTCCGTAGCATTCTCTTGGTCTACATCATCGTCAGACAACTCGTTTGTCTAGGCGACTTGCTGCCATAAAATACAAACTTAGACTTATTTGACGTCTTAAGGAATATACTCTTCTTCTGACAGTCAATAACTGCCTTATGGTTAAACAACCAATCCATTCCTAGGATCACATCAAATTCTCTTAAGCTTATCGAAATCAAATTCACACTTAATTTATGTTCCCTTATTTCCACACAACAATTTCTACGGATATACTCTACATGGATCACTTCTTTGTTTGCAACTTCTATATTCATTGGGTTTTCTAACTTTTCACGAGGTAAATTTATCCTTCTAGCATATTCATTATACACAAAAGGTAGCTCCCGGATCAAACAATACATATGCATTTATAAGATTGATCGAAATTATATCTGACACCACCTCCTTCGATGCCACTGTATCTTGCACTGTCATGTTGAATGTTCGGGCTGTCTACTTACTGGGCTAAGCTGGTCCTCCAATGGTCAATTTGCTGTTACTGCCCTTATTGTCACTCCCTTCTTCAACACTCTTCTTCAATGGATAGTCTTTGAACCCAGTTCCTCCACACGAAAAACAACCACCTTTCTTTGGCTCAGGACAATTTGGTGAAATATGTCCTTCCTGACCATAGTTATAACAAACGTTCTTCCCTTTCATGAATTCTCCTAAATGATTCTTTCCACACCTTCCACATGCTAGTTTCTTCTGTTGTGTACTCCATTGCTGATTTTCAGAATTAATGCCACCGTTGTTCCACTTACGCTTCTTGATGTCGCTGCCACCATTACTAACATTCGAATTTCCTCCTTCTATCTTCTTCTTGTTCTTCTCCCGATTGTATTTGGATACTGCCTCACTACCACCTTCTACAATGATAGCTTTCTCCAAAAAAGTAGAAAATGAATCAATCTGCAACATTGCCAGCTTACTATATATCCATGGTTTCAAACCATTCTCAAACCTACGCGCCTTCCTTACCACGGTGTCCACCTGATGAGGTGCAAACTTTGCTAGCTCGTTGAACTTGGCGGCATATTCTAAAATTGTCATTTTCTCTTGCTTCAACTCTAAAAACTTCACTTCCAATCCTGGCTTGCATACTCGGCGAGAAATAATTCTTAAAAAATAATTCCTTAAACCTTGTCTAGGTTACTACTGTTGTCCCGGCTCTAGCCTGGTTTGACTCCCACCAGTAATTAGCCTCACTTTTCACCAAATAGGTAGTAAAAGTTATCTTTTGCTTCTCTACTACTCTAGCAATAACAAAAGCCTTCTCCATTTCCTTCACCCATGTTTGGACTTCAATAGGGCCGGTGATTCCTCTAAATTCTGGCAGTCCTACTGCTTTCAAGTCTTTGAAATTCGCTAACCTATTATCTGGTCGATTTCTTGCTACTGGTGCTCTATTTTACATAGCTTGAGCTAACATGTTTACAAAGTTCTGCATCGGATCTGCTTGATCTTCTTCATTATTTACGGATCTTTCCTCCCTTTGGTTATGATTTTGACTTCTTGGCGGCATTATTTGATTAAAAAAAACCTTAAATTATCACTTTCTTATTTTACATTTTTTGCCACATCTTATTAGTGGTATCATAAAAAAAATATTTTAACACAATTTTAAACTCCTATCAATTCAACTTGCTGGATTAATGAATTCAGTTTGTTGAATCATCAAATTCAACTTGCTAAGTTAACAAATTCAACTTATCGAATTAACATTTTTGGTTTACTGAATGAATTAATTCAGCTTACCGAATTAACAAATTCGGTTTACTGAATAATCAAATTATCAGATAGACAGATTATTATCTTAATTCTCAAAACTTATTCTATTTTATCAGACATGTAATCATAATACTGCATTTATATTCATACACCAAATCTTAGTGTCTTACACTTTCATGCCTAACATATTTCTTTAAATGCTAACTATCCCATTTTAACATCAAAAGATAGGATTTGCCAAAAGATATACTCCTTTATACATATAAGATGGGGGTACATCATATTTACATATACTACCTCTCACAAACGGAGGTTTACATCACATAATATAACCCTAGTAAACAAAAAGGGTACTATCTGCATCTATATCCATATTAACTAACTATCCCATCACCGATTGTCTGGCTGAGCCACCTCAGCATGAACATGCTCCTGGAGTGTAGCTCCATCCACACGACGTCGAATGGAACAGCTCGACTCATCGATCTCAAAGTGTTGCCTCTTCACACCAACACGCTGGTTCATATAAGCCGTGTCTAAAGCTCGACCCAATGAGTCAATCCTCACATCTTTAGTCACCACTTCATCTCTTAGCTGGTCAACTCTTCTAGTTGCCTCTACCTATGCATCCACATATCTGATCTTGTCAGCTATCTCTAAATCAAACTCAAACTTCAACGCTTGATCTTCTATTCTCACCTCCCCTAGCTGAAATTCCACTACTAGAAAATCAACCTTTAGCGACGGTCACCGACCGTCGCTATAGATCAAAAGACCATCGCTATATAATATAGTGACGGTCAGAGGCCGTCGCCATATAAGCCGTAGTTGAAACCTATAGCAACAGTCTTTTTTCCTATAGCGAAGGTCGGACAGTCGCTAGAAAACAACACAAAAACGCGCATGGAGCTCTATACCAACGGTCAGAGAATGGATATCGTGACGGTAACGACCGTCTCTATAGAAGCTTTTGGCGTAAATGGATAAGGTATACCGCAATAGGCCTGACTGTCGTTGTAGAAGATATTGGTGCGAATGGTTGAGGTTTACTACGACGGTCTTGGCCGTCGCTATAGAAGTTTTGGTGCCAATGATTGAGGTCTATAGAGACGGGCCTGACCGTCGCTATATCTTTTCTAGCTATCTTTGCCTCTTCCGCAAGGTGAACACATAAATGTACCATTACATCAAAGAAAGCAGGAGGAAACACCATCTCAAGCTAGCAAAGTATTAACAGAATTTTCTTTTTCAATCATTCATAATCTTCCAATGTGTTATAGTTGGAACATAATTCTCTAAAGTAGTTACAAAGTTCAATTATAGTTTAGCAGACATGTCTAGGCAAGTTGGTACATCGTATTGCTATTGGAAGTAATTGTTGCATTAAAATATGGCAGTCATGACTTTTAAGACCTGAGATCTTGCCCCCCTTCAAATTGATGCAATGTGAAATATTTGAAGCATATCCATCAGGTACCTTAACATTTTTCAGCACTTGCAAGAAATTATGACTTTCTTTCTTAGACATTGAGTAGCTTGCAGCCGGCAAAAGGTACTTTGAATTGCCTGCTTGCACGAGTATTGGATGGAGCTCTCTTCTTATACCCATTTTCATCAAGTCCAATCGTGTTTTTAAATTATCTTTTGTCTTTCCTTGCACACTCAACAATGTCCCAATCAGGCAATCACAAATGTTTTTGGCAATGTGCATTCCATCTAGATTGTGGCGTAACAAAAGTATCCACCAATATGTCAATTCAAAGAAAATAGGTTTCTTCCTCCAATTATGTTTTGAGTCATGGGGAATGGTCTTCGTGCTAGTGGGTGTCTTTCCAAAAGTGACATTAATGGCATTAAATTGTTCAAGAATATCAAATCCTGATGGCACCACCGGAGCTTCACTATGGTCACATTCTCCGTTAAATCTTCGTGTATCAAACCTATAACTATGACCCGACTTCAGAAAACAACGATGCCCGATATAACATTCCTTACTTTGCAATCTACAAGAACGAGTGTTCATTTGACATAATGGACAAGCCAACTTACGTTTAGTGCTCCAACCAAACAACATAGCAAGAGCTGAAAAGTCACTAATTGTCCACAGCAGTGCATCACGCATTTGGAACTTTGTACCGGTAGATGCATCATACGGTTCAACTCCATTACTCCATAGTATCTTCAACTCTTCAATTAAAGGTTGCATATACACGTCAATATCATTACATGGAGAGTTTGAATCAGGTATTAACAACGGCATAATAAAATACTCCTGCTTCATACACATCCATGGTGGTAAGTTATAAACAACAACTGTCACTGGCCATATACTATACGGTGACCCATGGGTAAAGGGACTCATGCCATCAATGGATAGTTCGAGTCATATATTTCGATGTTCTTGAGAGAATGTAGGGTACATTGCATCCAAATGCTTCCAAGCTGTAGAGTCAACTGGATGACGATTCACTCCATCTTTCCGTAGCTTTACATAATGCCACGTACATCATGTATTTTGCAGTTTCTATAGACATAAATAGCCTCTGCAATCTCAGAATTAACGCTAAATAGCGTAATTGCTTCACAGCTACTTTGCTCCTCTTAGCATTTGTATCTATTTGTGCCTTCTCTGGTACAACCATCTCAGTCTACTTCCATCTCAATGATTTGCAAACTGTACAAGACTCTAATTTTTCATTCTCCCTCCAAAAGAGCATACAATCATTCTCGCATACATCAATCTTCTCATAACCAAACCCTAAATCTTCTCATAAAAATTATCAAGCAAGTTTGCAAATGCTGGAAATGATGACTTGAACTTACGGAGCAAACCATCAAAGGACACATCAGTCCATTTGCTAACATTTTTATGATTGAAAAGCCATACAATGAATGAAAGGACAGTCTTAATTTCACATCCATGATATAAAGGTTGATTGGCCCCTAACATGTACTTTTGGTATTTTATAGCTTCAGCCGACGATTCCACACCGTGATCCCTAAATATATCATTTACCATCTCAGGCATACGATGATCATCTTTGGATTGTGATGGTTCGTCGTGAACATCATCATTGCTTACATCCCTGACAATCAAATCTTCCCCTTGATGCACCCAATTCGTGTAGCCAAACATAAATCCATCACAAATTAAATGTTCACGAATAGTAGCTCGAATCTGGTATCGGCCATTTACACAATTCTTACATGGACAAGGAATTCTTCCCGTTACCATGCCCACTTTTTTCGAAACCAAAGTCCAAAAATATCTTTATGCCTGCAAGATATTCTCTAGAATATCTTGGTAATTCCATCCACATCTTATCCATAATTGATAAGTGATATTTTTACTCACTTATTGTATATTAATCCAGGCGAATTGTGCCCACCTCGAGTACATTTCATTGTGTTTTAGTTGCATTTCATGTTATTCTGCATTGCATAAACTTAAAACTCCTTTTGGTGAATAAGTGCAGGAATCAGCGTCATTTTGGTGGAAACTGAGGTATCGGTGAGCAGATGCATAAAGGCTAGTCGCAAGGCGAGGATGTGCACGGCATGGGGGTACAATGAGGCATGGAAATCAAGCAAGCAAGAGGATTTAAGCAAAGAATAAACAAGTAGCAGCAGCAGCAGACCAAAAACCAGACTCAGGAACTGCAGAACACAGGCCGCGCGGCCGCGCAGCAGAACAAGTGAAGACTCTCGCGCTCGCGAGAATGCAGGGCTTTACATGGGGAACCTTCTGCAAGTCAAGCGCCCGCGAGGCATGAGTGCGCGCCCGCGAGAGACTCAGCACGCGCCCGCGAGGCATGAGCGCGCGACCGCGCGAGAGGTCGCCTGGTTTGGTCTGAGCTTACTGTAAGTCTCGCGGTCGCGAGCCAGAGACACTAGGGACGCGCGCGCCCGCGCACGATGCTAGTGCTGTAATTTGTTTTATTTTTATTTCTCAACTTAATGATGTGTAATTTGATATAAAACGATTCTGACATGTGTCAGACAGGGGGAGGAGACTTTTATTTACGTAATTTTCATAGTAGCAATTAGGGTTTACACCTTGGGGAGATTCCATCGGAGAACGAAGTCATAACGTCTTATTCTCTTCTTCTTTGTGGAGTTCTTCACCATCGTAGATATTGATTATTGTTTATTGGATTTCTTTGTGGATTTAATAGTTAATCTTTGATTTCTATTCAGCGATTGGGTTTGATCATTCTATCCTTCTTACTTTGATTGCTTGTTTATTGATCATGCTTAACATTGATCCCATAATGGTTTTTGGTTCAATCATGAACTAAACTCCATTATGGGATTCTAACGGATTTCAATATGTAGTTCGGTTGTATATCTAAGTGTTAGATTTGTTTTGTATATCATATGGATTATCTATCATGGTTGGTGTGCATGTATGAATGACTGATAATCATTCGTGTTAGTATTTGTATGGGATTGGAAATGAACATATGAATATGGAGTGAAATCATGATAGCATGCGAATATGGGGCTAGAGTAAGTCTTGCATGTTTTGTGAATCAGATAGGAATATACTGTTTCACCGTATGAGCTAGAATAAGGGTTGTGCTTAAAATCAATAGGATTGCAATTGCGCATAGGAATATGGTAATTGTGATGGTATTGGTGATTACATAGATTCTAACATCTGTAGATGATATATGAGTTGGTTATAGTGCATTGGAAAATGGTTATAACTCGCTTTGTGCCCTTGGCTATTATCCTGTGATATGTGAACACTTCTTGCATGACATATGGCGATTAAACGAAATATTGAATGAAGTTAGGATCCCATTGTTGCCACATTATATTTAGTCCATTTATATTCTTATTTGTAGTGGGTAATCATATTTAGTTCAAATCATCCATTAAGTCCATAGTCTTAGCATATAAATATAGTGAGTTAATTAATGCATAGTAGTCTAAAATTAATAACTTTCTCTGTGGGATCGATACTTTACTTACTCTGTATTACTTGTTGACCCGTGTATACTTGCATGAGTTAGAGCTCTTTTATAAGAACTATAAAAGAGGCAACAAGTTTTTGGCGCCGTTGCCGGGGAAAGACGTTAATTTAGATAATTATCATTAGTTTAAAGTTGTATTGTATGACTTAGGCAAATCTGTCATTTCTCATTTCTATTTTTGTTTTGTTTTGAATACAGGTACTTCTAAACTTTTATGCACACGCGATCATCCAACTCGGAGTTAACACCAGCTCAAGCTAATATTAACGGAAAGGGTTAGAAAGCGAGTGTGCGCAGGAATCTGCAAGAGCAGTTAGAAAGAATTACAGTCAATATAGCAGAAGAACAAAGGATTGAGCAAAGAGAAGAGCCTCGGGCTCTAAGGGAATATTCCTTGCCGAACATAAATGAATTTCAATATAGCATAGTCAGGCTAGCGATAGCAGCAAACACCTTTGAAATAAAAACGGGCACTATTCAGATGGTGCAGAACTCAGTACAGTTCGGGGGTGCTGCTACGGATGATCCGAACAAACACCTATTAAGTTTCATCGAAATTTGTGACACATTCAGATATAATGGTGTGACGGAGGATGCCATCAGACTACGGCTATTCCCATTTTCCTTGAGGGATAAAGTAAGGAGTTGGCTACATTCCTTGCCGGCTGGATCGATCACTACATGGGAGGACTTAGCACAGAAATTCTTAGCCAAGTTCTTCCCAATGGCTAAAACTGCAAAGATGAGGATAGCAATATCTCAGTTTGAGCAACAACAGGGCGAAACCCTACATGAAGCATGGGAAAGGTATAAGGAGATGCTTAGGAAATGTCCACATCATGGTTTGCCAGACTGGCTGGTAATGAATTCATTTTATAATAACTTGGGATGGCAATCCAGACAGATTGTAGATGCAGTCGCAGGAGGGGCATTATGGGCAAAGAGCTATGATGAAGCCTATTTTCTTATCGAGACTATGGCCGCGAATAACTATCAGAATCCTACAGCTCGGATGTCTCAACCCAAAGTTGCAGGTGTATTGGAGGTGGATGCGATTACACAGCTGTCGGTACAAATGGCAGCCATGGCTAAGAAAATAGATACTTTGGCAGAGAGCAAAGTGAAGACGGTTGCTTTTGTTTGTGAGATTTGTGCGGGGTCACACTCCACGGATCAATGTGCTATCAGTTCAGAATCAGTACAGTACGTAAGCAATTACAGAAAGGACGAAGGCCAATTCCAGAACACATACCATCCAAACAACCGCAATCATCCAAACTTCAGTTGGTCTAACAATCAAGGACAACAACAAAATAAGTTCCAGCCGAATCAACAGTTTCAACAACAGTCAGCACAGCCACAGTTTACACCAAAACCACCGTTTCCACCGGGATTTACTCAACAACAACAACACCCCACTCCGGCTGCATCATATTCAGAGAAGAAATCAGAAATGGAGGAGATGATGTTGAAATACATGGCAAACACCGAGGTCATGATCAAAAGCCAAGCAGTGGCTATCAAGAATTTAGAGATTCAAATGGGGCAAATGGCGAACATGCTTACTAATAGGCCCCAAGGAGCGTTGCCAAGTAACACAGAGGCAAATCCTAGAAGAGATGGGAAGGAGCAGTGTCAAGCAATAACATTGCAATCTGGGAAAGACTTGACAGAGTCTACAAGTCGCGCGCCCATGCATAATACCACTAAGGAGGTCGCGCGGCAGCGCGAGGCAGAGAAAGAAACTAAAGAGGAGAAAAATTTGGAAAATTCTGTGGTTCAGCAAGAAGAAAAGAATAAAGCAGGTTTAGAAGAGAAGGTCAAGAGTCCACTACAACCACTGCACCCTCGAGTACCATATTCGCAGAGGTTAGCAAAGCAGAAAGATGACAAATAATTCAGTAAGTTTTTAGAGGTCTTCAAAAAGCTGCAAATCAATATACCTTTTGCCAAAGCATTGGAACAAATGCCAAGCTACGCAAAGTTCATGAAAGGTAACTTGTCAAGGAAGAGAAGATTAGATGAGTTTGAAACGGTTGCCTTGATTGAGGAATGCAGTGCAGTGCTCCAACGCAAGTTACCGCCAAAGCTGAAAGATCTGGGTACCTTCACAATTCCTTGCACCATTGGAAAGATGGAGTTTAACAAGTGTTTATGTGATTTGGGAGCAAGTATAAATTTGATGCCATTGTCAGTATTCAACCAGTTGGGATTACCTGCCCCACGACCAACGAACATATCAATACAACTAGCAGACCAGTCTGTCACATATCCGTGGGGAATTGTTGAAGATGTATTGGTTAAAGAGGATAAGTTCATCTTTCCGGCTGATTTCATCATTCTAGATTTCGAAGAGGACAAGAATATTCCGATCATACTAGGAAGACCATTCTTGGCCACGGGCAGAGCTTTGATAGATGTGCAAAAAGGGGAACTCACGATGCGATTTCAAGATCAAGAAGTCATTTTTAATGCCTTCCAGGCCGTGAAATTCCCAACAAATGAGGAAGATTGTTTCTTCGTTGATTGGGTGAATCGGATTCTAGATGATGACAAACAGAGTCTAGCAGACTATGAACCTTTGAGGAATATCACTGATGAGAATTCAATTGCAGAGGATTAAGAATTTGACGAATTTGTTCAATATCTGGATACCAACCCCCAATTTAGGAGATTTAGACCATCTGCAGAGCCATTGACAATAGCTGGAGATGCCACAATAAAGCTAAAACCATCTCTTGAGACACCTCCAGAATTGGAGTTAAAGCCACTTCTGGAACATCTTAGGTATGCATTTTTAAGTTCAGATTCTACATTACTTGTGATTATTTCTTCGGCACTAACATCTTGCCAGGAAGAAAAATTGCTCCGAGTTCTTAGAGAGTTCAAATCAGCTATTGGATGGACCATAACAGATATCAAAGGAATCAGCCCTTCGTATTGCATGCACAAAATCCTAATGGAAGATGGTAACAAGCCGATAGTTGAGCAGCAAAGGAGGCTTAATCCCATAATGAAGGAAGTTGTCAAGAAAGAGGTGCTAAAATGGTTAGATGCAGGAATAATCTACCCAATCTCAGACAGCGCATGGGTGAGCCCAGTACAATGTGTTCCAAAAAAAGGTGGCATGACAGTTGTGACTAACGAGAATAATGAGCTAATCCCAACACGAACAGTAACGGGGTGGAGAGTTTGCATGGATTACCGCAAGCTCAACAAGGCTACACGGAAAGATCATTTCCCGCTCCCATTTATCGATCAGATGTTGAATAGACTAGCAGGCATGAGTACTATTGCCTTCTGGATGGTTATTCGGGTTATAATCAAATTATGATAGCTCCAGAAGATCAGGAAAAGACTACTTTCACATGTCCATAAGGTACTTTTGCTTTTAGAAGAATGTCTTTTGGGTTGTGCAATGCTCCAGCTACATTTCAGAGATGTATGATGGCTATATTCTCAGACATGGTGGAACAGAATGTTGAGGTATTTATGGATGACTTCTCAGTCTTCAGGGATTCATTTGACTTATGCCTTGAGAATTTAGTTATGGTGTTGAAGAGATGTGTTGAAACAAACTTAGTGCTAAACTGGGAAAAATGCCACTTCATGGTTCAAGAAGGAATCATTTTGGGACACAAAGTTTCAAAGACGGGACTTGAGGTGGATAAAGCAAAATTGGAGACTATTGAGCATCTCCCACCATCCACATCAGTAAAAGGAGTTCGTAGTTTTCTGGGACATGCATGGTTCTACCGCAGGTTCATTAAGGATTTCTCCAAAATCACTAAACCATTATGCAGCCTATTAGAGAAAGATGCAAAATTCAGTTTTGATGACACCTGCGTGTCAGCATTTGAACACTTGAAGAGAAAACTGATTTCAGCACCAGTAATTACTGCACCCGATTGGACTCTACCATTTGAATTGATGTGTGACGCCAATGATTATGTCGTAGGTGCTGTGTTGGGACAACAAAAAGAAAAGATATTCCATATGAGTTATTATGCCAGCAAGACCCTAAAGGATGCGTAATTGAACTATACCACCACAGAAAAAGAGTTATTGGCAGTGGTATATGCTTTTGATAAATTTCGACCATATCTGATTGGAACAAAAGTGATAGTGTATATGGATCACGCAGCGATTCGACATTTAATGGCCAAGAAAGACACTAAACCGCGGTTGATTAGATGGATTTTATTACTGCAAGAATTTGACTTAGAAATCAAGGACAGAAAGGGTACTGAAAACCAAGTGGCGGACCACTTATCTCGCCTCGAGAATCCAGAAAGAGAGGTATAAGACACTATTATGATTAATGAATCCTTCCCAGATGAACAGTTGTTTGTGGCAAAAGGGGAAGTGCCATGGTTTGCAAACTTCGCAAATTATCTGGTAAGTAAGACGGTACCTTCTGACTTGGTGGGATATTAGAAGAAGAAATTTATGCATGACGCCAAATGGTATATATGGGATTAGCCTTATTTGTTTAAACAGTGTTCAGATCAAGTGATAAGAAGGTGCATTCCGTATAGCGAGACCGAGGGAATTCTGCAAAAATGTCACTCCTCGATGTATGGAGGTCACTATGGTGGGGAACGAACAGCAGCAAGAGTCCTACAAGAAGGGTTTTACTGGCCAACTATCTTCAAGGACGCTTACAATTTTGTCCAGCGATGCGACAGATGTCAGCGAGTGGGTAATATCTCCAAAAGGAATGAGATGCCATTGAATACCATCCTAGAGGTAGAAATTTTCGATGTATGGGGCATTGATTTCATGGGACCTTTCGTTTCTTCATGCGGTAATCTTTATATCTTGCTCGCAGTGGATTATGTTTCAAAATGGGTGGAGGTTGCCGCTTTACCAACCAACGATGCCAAGGTGATCCTAAAATTTCTACACAAAAGCATTTTTACGCGATTTGGAACTCCAAGGGCTATCATTAGTGATGAAGGTAGTCATTTCTACAACAGGCAATTCACCACCTTGCTAGCTAAGTACGGGGTGAATCATCGCATCACCATAACTTATCACCTACAAACCAATGGACAAGCCGAAGTATCAAACCGAGAAGTCAAACGAATCCTGGAAAAAGTTGTGAATCCAACACGGAAGGACTGGTCGTTAAAGTTAGATGATGTTGTATGGGCCTATCGCACCGCATACAAAACCCCGTTGGGGATGTCGCCTTTTCAAATTATTTATGGAAAAGCCTGTCACCTCCCTATGGAGCTAGAGCATAAGGCTTATTGGGCAATACGGAAGCTCAACCTTGATTTAACATCTGCAGGGGAGAAAAGGCTACTTCAGCTCAATGAGCTAGATGAGTTTAGATTACAGGCATATGAGAATGCAAAATTATACAAGGAAATAGTGAAGAGGTGGCATGACCGTAGGATAATGGATAGAAAGTTCGAACCAGGACACAGGGTGTTGCTCTATAATTCTAGACTTAAACTCTTCCCTGGAAAACTGAAATCACGTTGGTCGGGTCCATTCACAGTGAAAACGATATTTTTACATGGTGCAATTGAAATATGTAACCAATTTCCAGACAAGCCCTTCAAGGTAAATGGACAGCGGTTGAAGCATTATTTTGGAGATGAAGTGGACAGACACAGTGTCACCATGATTCTCTCGTCACCATGAGCATCCGAGACAGTCAAGCTAATTGACTATAACTTAGCGCTGGATGGGAGGCAACCCATCAATTTCATTTTTAAACTCATTTCAATGCTTTAGTTAAATAGTAGTCAGATTCATTTTACTTTTGCTAAGTACCTAATCTGTGTTGCACTCATCTTGTTGTAGGTGCTTTGGGTTACACTCATCACAACCTCTAATTGGAAGTTTAGAACTGCAGCTCAAGGAGTGCAGCGCGCGGCCACGCAGGTCCCAACAGTTACTATCTCACGCCCGCGTGAACTGCAGACAATTTTAACATCTTCGCGCGCCCGCGCGCGATAAAACATGCATTGTCACGCGGGCGCACGCGACGTCCAGCAAAGACATTATTTTTACAATCCGTGCTCTACTTGGGTTTTTACGTGGTCTATTATGAGCATCTCTCTATTCTCCTATAATAAAAAGCCTCTTCACTATAATACATGTGTATATCACAACCATCCTCATTGGAGTCAATTTAGGGCTTATTTTACTGGTTTGGGGAGTAAGCAAGTTTGGGGGTATTATCAATTGCAAAACCCTCGCTATCTCTACATAGCAGTTAATCATGGGTCCCAAAAGAAGACGCACAATCTCCATCTCTTCAATCTCTGAGACCTCATCCAGTGATCACGATGACGCTGTCACGGAACAAAGAAACTTCTAAAGCCGGGAGGCTCATCATACCTATTATCATCTTTTAAGTAAATCGTTTATGAAGGAGCGAGGCTTTAAACCCACTAAGAAAGATGGACAACTATGGAATATGCTTCGAGAGAGAAACTGGGTTAGCCTATCTGCAACACCTATGCCTATCCCAATGGAGGTTGTTTGAGAGTTCTACGCCAACGGAAAAGAGATGGAGCAGCACGGACTAACCTTCGTTCGGCATGTGCAAGTGGACTTTCGCCCCTCAACTATCCAAGTAGTGTACGGAATAACTGATACACCACCACCTGAGTCGGCAAACTGGGTCACAGGTGCCCATTTAACAACAGACTTGGATGTATTGATTTCGGAATTGTGCATCCCGGGCACTAAGTGGACCTATAAGGTCGGAGCAGCCGAGCCTCTATCGTTTCCAGCTTCCACCTTGAATCGCTACGCCCAAGCATGGCATCTATTTATATGTGCTAAACTAATACTGTCCACTTATAAGCATGTCGTCACGAAGGAGCAAGCCCTCATTTTATCGGGTATTGTTGAAGGGAAATACATAGACTTCAGCCACATTATTCATCACAACATGCAGCGATATTGGCAGAGAAACATGACTGGGAGCATCCCGCATGCAGCGGCAGCAGCATTACTTTGTATGCAGCAGGGAGTCCCATGGACTGACAGGACACGGCAGAAGCCGAGTCAGGACATTACGTCGGCCACAATCGCTAGGCTCCAGGCTTGGACGGGTGGTGAGCCACATCCGCGAGGACGAGGATTCATTCTTCGACCCACCTTTTTCGAGCCACCCCAGCAGCCTCCACAGCCCGATGAAGCAGGTCCATCCACACCTGTCTCTAGCGATCGACACCTCCGAAGGTTGGAGCGCAAAGTCGATGCATTGTATGACAATCTTGGGACATTTGCTATGGGACTCTCCAGGGCTTTGGCCGAAGCATTCGCGCAGCAAGGAACCATGCTTGAATGGCCCCAGTTCGGGACCACCGTGCCGTATCCACCACCAGATTCACCACCCGAGGAAGGTGGTCATGCCGATCATTATAAGGGAGTTTTTCTCGTACCCTTTACCTTCATTCAATGAGGACATTGAACATTTCAAGTTTGGGGGTATCAGAGTACTTGCATAGTAGTTTAGATTGCATTTTATTTTAGCATGTTTAGTTTAATTTTGCATGAATATGTGTTAGTTAAATTTTAGCATAAAATTTTTATTTTTATTCATTCTTAGTATGTTCTAGTTTAATGTCTCACATAAATTTTTGCTTATAAATAGAAATTTTTGCCTAAGCCAATGAAGATAGTGAATTGTGGAAGATTTCAAAATATGTTGCATAGCACAACTTGGATATAATGTTTTACACAATGCGATTCATGTTGCTGTTTATATGCTTTCGGTTTGCACAATTGTGTTCACATTCACTTGTAAGTTTAAGATGTATGTTATACATTGCTCAATAGAACATGTAGTGTTAAAAAGAGAAACATGAGGAAGGTGTTATAGATTGTATGAGTCATTAAAGTGCAAATTTTGGGGAAACATGAGTATGCTGTATAAAATATATATATATATATATATATATATATATATATATATATATATATATGCAATAACGTGACTAGTCTTAATTCAGGGCCCTGGCTACTTAAGTAAGTACGCCCGAGGGGATTGTCTCTACACCTAGCGCCCTAAGGTCTTTCATGGTCTGGGAGTCGTTGGTTGAAAGCTCGTTAAGGGGTAGCAGTGTGCCTAATGGATTGAGACATTGCACAGTCATGTGAAAAAAAAAGAGAAAAGAAACAATAGCAATAAACACCACGGGAAAGTGCGAAATCGCCCTCGTGAGTAGCAATAAAGCAATTAACCCATTGTTGAACTTTAGTTTGCGGTGATATGTTTAAACAGTCTATGTTGCATGAGTATACATGAATCTTGATTTAGACTATAATTTTTTGTTTGGAGCAGTGTATGATATATAATCTTTGCTTAGATCAAGTTTTTGTGAACACCACACACACACACACAGCAACTCTATAGCATTCATGAATTATCTGCGTGTATGATGCTATGTCTATGGTTTGGTTTGAAACTATGTTCTGGAATCGGGATAATTCACTGAGGTAATATGGGCTGGAATTCTGTTATGGCTAAGATTATGTGAGACTAGTTTGCATCATAGAGTAGTAAATAGTTTAGTAGTTACATTTTCAGTGTTCATTCATATGCATTGCTTAAGGGCAAGCAACAGTTCAAGTTTGGGGGTATTTGATAAGTGATATTTTTACTCACTTATTGCATATTAATCCAGGCGAATTGTGCCCACCTCGAGTACATTTCATTGTGTTTTAGTTGCATTTCATGTTATTCTGCATTGCATAAACTTAAAACTCCTTTTGGTGAATAAGTGCAGGAATCGGCATTTTGGTGGAAACTGAGGTATCGGTGAGCAGATGCATGAAGGCTAGTCGCAAGGCGAGGATGTGCACGGCATGGGGGTGCAATGAGGCATGAAAATCAAGCAAGCAAGAGGGTTTAAGCAAGAATAAACAAGTAGCAGCAGCAGCAGACCAAAAACCAGACTCAGGAACTGCAGAACACAGGCCGTGCGGACGCGCGGCATAACAAGTGAAGACTCACGCGCTCGCGCGAATAAAGGGCTTTACATGGGGAACCTTCTGCAAGTCAAGCGCCCGCGAGGCATGAGCGCGCGTCCGCGAGAGACTCAGAACGTGCCCGCAAGGCATGAGCGCGCGACCGCGCGAGAGGTCGCCTGGTTTGGTCTGAGCTTACTGTAAGTCTCGCGGCCGGGAGCCAGAGACACTAGGGCGTGCGATGCTGATGCTGTAATTTGTTTTATTTTTATTTCTTAACTTAATGATGTGTAATTTGATATAAAACGATTCTGACGTGTGTCAGACAGGGGGAGGAGACTTTTATTTACGTAATTTTCATAGTAGCAATTAGGGTTTACACCTTGGGGAGATTCTAACGGAGAACGAAGTCACAACGTCTTATTCTCTTCTTCTTCGTGGAGTTCTTCACCGTCGTAGATATTGATTATTGCTTATTGGATTTCTTTGTGGATTTAATAGTTAATCTTTGATTTCTATTCAGCGATTGGGTTTGATCGTTCTATCCTTCTTACTTTGATTGCTTGTTTATTGATCATGCTTAACATTGATCCCATAATGGTTTTTGTTTCAATCATGAACTAAACTCCATTATGGGATTCTAACGGATTTCAATATGTAGTTCGGTTATACATCTAAGTGTTAGATTTGTTTTGTATATCATATGGATTATCTATCATGGTTGGTGTGCATGTATGAATGACTGATAATCATTCGTGTTAGTATTTGTATGGGATTGGAAATGAACATATGAATATGGAGTGAAATCATGATAGCATGCGAATATGGGGCTAGAGTAAGTCTTGCATGTTTTGTGAATCAGATAGGAATATACTGTTTCACCGTATGAGCTAGAATAAGGGTTGTGCTTAAAATCAATAGGATTGCAATTGCGCATAGGAATATGGTAATTGTGATGGTATTGGTGATTACATAGATTCTAACATCTGTAGATAATATGTGAGTTGGTTATAGTGCATTGAAAAATGGTTATAACTCGCTTTGTGCCCTTGGCTATTATCCTGTGATATGTGAACACTTCTTGCATGACAAATGGCGATTAAACGAAATATTGAATGAAGTTAGGATCCTATTGTTGCCACATTATATTTAGTCCATTTATATTCTTATTTGTAGTGGGTAATCATATTTAGTTCAAATCATCCATTAAGTCCATAGTCTTAGCATATAAATATAGTGAGTTAATTAATGCATAGTAGTCTAATATTAACAACTTTCTCTGTGGGATCGATACTTTACTTACTCTGTATTACTTTTTGACCCGTGTATACTTGCATGAGTTAGAACTCTTTTATAAGAACTATAAAAGAGGCAACAATAATATTATGTCCCTAAATCAAATTAAACAACCATCAGAATGATATTGCATATAGAAATCTATCATAATTAATTATGATAATTAACTATGATAATTAATTACCTTGAACGCCAACCAAACTCCCAGTTCACTCAAACAAAACAATAAAGGTGTATGTATGATTTATGCCAAGTCTCCTTTCCACCACCCAGGTTGATTAAAGATAATAAAGAGAAATATACTAGAAGATTTTGTCATAACAGGGAAAATATTTAGTTTAGTTGTAAAAAAAGGAGTAGTGTTAGACGAAAGGGAGAAGGCATCAGATTCATTGCAAGATATCACTAGCAAGCTATAGATTTCAAACTAACATTTGGTGTTAGATTTACTTTTATATAGACCCCATAAAATAGCACCACCACTGGCAGAGACACATGTTCTCTTCAAAACTGATACATGGACCCACAAGGAATCACATGGTCATCACGATATGACAAGTCAACACTACATGTCCTACAAACAGAAAGAAGTTAAGAACAAATCACAAATCTCACGTGTGAAGACCTCTTAAGAACTCCTCAAATAAAGTTAAACTCCTTGTGTGCCAAATATGGAATGCCCAAGAAGGATAGACTAGATAGACATGTGACAAAGAAATGTCACAAAATGCACCAAGAATATTTAGCTGTGTGGTCTGGTTGATTAGAACATGAAGTCAACGAGGAGGACTGAGAATTTCCTCATTACAAGTTTACAACATGTTGCTCAAGCAACTTGGGAGATGATGTTAACTTCATTTCTTTTTCTCCCTCTTACTTTGGCATTACTATTTGTAAAGAAAATCAAATCAAGTGTGAGGCCCAAAATAAATACATAGGCATTCGAGTTATTCATTGTCCTTTGGCTAGATAAAGAGGGAAAGTTCTTCCTTTTCAACTATAACCCTAAATCAGCTCATATCAAATAAAAGCCAGGAGAAAATACATATTTCAATGGAAGATAAACAAGCATTTCAAAGACCTTGATTATCATCTTCACATGCAAATATAGATGTGCCAATAAGAGATTAGGGTACAAGATCACTACACATTGTGTCACATCCTTTAATTTTTAACAGCTGTATCTAGGCCTCTGAAGAGTCTCACCATCCATTGCCATTCATTCTACTGTAGAAGAACATAGTTTTTGTATGTATACTTAAAAGACAAAACTATTATTTCTAAGACTCCGGTGATAGCATTCTCTTCACCACAAATCACAAACCACTTATCGACAAGTCAAAATTTAGGGCTTGTTAGAGGGAGGAGAGAAATAGAGGAAATCATAACAACTAAGGGGTAAATATAAATTGAAAACCTAAAGACTTAAATTATACCTGCTCAAACAGCTAGTCAATATGCAGGATTGCTTTTAAGCGGGACGGAGAGATGCAGTGAGACGAAGTCTGGCGGACATGAGATGCAGAGTGACAAGATATGGAGTGAGAATGCTGAAGAGGTATGCTTTGATAGAGTAACTGAGATGTTGATTTGGGAGAAAATGGCGATACTGATTTGGGGGAAAGAAAATGAGGGATTTGTGACCGATAAAACCTATTATCTATGCCCCCTTATGACCCTCGTTAAAATCCAAAAAAAAAAGTTCTATATCGATGGCCAAATTGTAACCCTCGGAATAGACTACCTTCAGAGGAATATATTGGCGGTCAAACCGCGATCGTCGCTATAGACATATATTGTGACGGTTCTGCCCTGACCGTCGCTAAATCTCGTCTCCTTATTTAGATTTTCTAGTAGTGTTCGATCAACTTCAATCTTCCTTACAATGGTGCTAACACCATCTGTGTTTGATATGCACCATCCCTATACTGTTGCTCTGTAAACTACATAATGTGATTCTCTGCCTCCATCTATGTTATTTTCTCCTCTAACTAATGATTTCTAGCTAACAAATCCCCGATCAAGACATCTTAGGGAGTATCCTCCATCACTTCTTGCTCAACTAGCTCTTGATCCATTGAGTGACTACCTTACCTATCCTTAGACATCCTACCATCACAATACCCCGAACAAACAATAAGCAACATCAGTACCACAATAAAATATATTCATTGATAAAATGAAATCATATTTTATCATGTACCACTCATACTCGATGAATTTCCATAATTCATCCCCTAGCAAACTCTATATGAGTTTTCTTCTAAGGTTATAACCTAGGTTTCACATTCCTATTGTTTATAACCTACGACTCTGATACCAACATGTGGCACCCCCAAATCTGGGTTCTCTAACCTCAGGTTCGGTGCCCACGATCTATCATCATCATAAACATTCTATACACTATTGCAGAATAATAAACATACATTATTCATTAAAATAAAGTCTTACAACATAGTTTCAAGGTCTTCTTAACCTTAACTTAAACACACCCTTAATATTATAAAAGGTTTACATCAATAAGTACATCCGATAATATAATAATTAAACATTCTTCATAAACTACTCGTGAACCATGTCCTTGCCTTTGTCTTTCTTACTTGAACCTTCGGGCTTAACTAAAATAAACATCATAATATAACAAGGGTAAGTAACTAGTTTGCTTAGTAAGTTTAAGTACAAATGAGATATATCATGATTAGAAAGGAATTTAGCTTTCGATGTTCAACAATGGAAATTGATTACTAAAGAGCATAAATTAATATTCAACAATTGAATATTCGAATAATTGAATAATAAAGGTTGAGTGGTCTAGAATGACCATGAACATATAGTAAGTTTGTCAGTATTTAAACTAGTCCTTTTAGTAAGTTTTGGTAATCGAGGGGATCGGTCTCTCATACCCAGTGATTTATGCATAAACACTTAATAAACGAGCATCAATTGTTTTTCCAATATAATGCTTTAGTAAAATTATTCTTTTTCTCAGTCAAGAGTCCTTATCAAATCAATTAACTAGGAACAACTTCTAAAACATATTTAATTTAACAAATTTAAACATCCTTGATCTAGCTGATACAACTAGCATAGATCTATCTCATAACAGTTCATGAATGAAAGAATTTTAATTAATTCGCAATTCAATAATAATAGAATAGGAATTCAATTACACGAAGTGCGATTAACAATAAACATTAAGGATGTGGAATAATTAGAGGTGGCAAATGGGCGGGCGGGCCCGGGTCGGGTCGGGTCGAGCCGGGCCGAGTGCGAACCGGGCCAAAATGGCCCGAGTTTTGGCGGGCTGATAATATGAAGCCCGTGGCCCGGGTTGGGCCGGCCCCGCCCGACCCGCGGGCTTCTTCCTCTATTTTTTTTTGTAAAATCTTGTTAGACCAAAAATAGTAATAATAATAAATATTACAAATAATTTATAATAAACAATCATTATAATTACCTACATTAACTACATATCTTAATCAATTAAAATTTTAATAGTATTATAAATTACTTTCAAAGTATATAATCAAATTTGATTTTTTAAAATTATACTTTAAAATTAATATAATTTATTTAACTTTTAAAAATAATAAAATGTGTTTTGTATTTTCATTTGAAAAATGATAATAACTACATAACCAAAGTCAAAAAGGAAAAAGAGTGGCGGTGAAATTTTGATTGATTATATATATATATATATATATATATATATATATATATATATATATATATATATATATATATACACACACACACACACACACACACACACATATAATATTATTAATAATATCAAACCAGATTCCTAATTGCATGTTCATTCCTTATATACATAATCAATCAATGGTACATATGCTTGTCCTGGTGGCTGCTATATATATATATATATATATATATATATATATATATATATATATATATATATATATATATATATATATATATATATATATATATACATAAGGATACATTATGTTTATTGCTAATGTCCATATTGATAAGCATTTTGTGATATATACAATAATAAATACAATAACAAAATGTATTTATTATTGTCCATATAATTTCACGATATTTTTATATTTATTTTAATATTATTTAAAATATGTTCTGTCATTAATTACTGCTCTAGCCTAAAAATAAACAAGGTTAAAAATGAATAAAAATATATTGAAGATTACATTAAAAAAAAACAATTGTTGTAGCTCAGTTGGTTTGAACTCTTATTTATTTACTTACAAGTCTTGTGTTCAAGCCTCATAACCCACAAATAGCAACATTTTGTTTTAAAAAAAAAAAAAGTCGCAAGCCACGGGCCGGGCCTAGCCAAAAACGGGCGGGTCAAAAAGGCCCGAGTTTTATTGGGCTAAAAAAATGCAGCCCAAAGCCCAGCCCGTGGCGGGCGGCCCGGCCCGGCCCGCAGGCCTGGGCCAAGTTCGCCAGGTCTAGGAATAATCAACAATAATTATCCACTAACATGCTTTGAAAATAATTACTCAAGTTTGAGTTAAGGAACTTGCTTCGTCTGCTGACTACTGATACACAATTAATTTATCCGCTTAAGTAGTCTAACTTAACTCCCTTTGAAAGACCTATCAATAGTCTTTCAATTAGCATTGCATATATTTACATATAACATTCCTTATAATAAATCATCTGATATTTAATCATGTAATTAAGTAGTAGACGTTACATTAAATCTTTAATAATGTTATCTCATTTTGATAATATTATTATCACACAACATTAACTTAAACCCTCATCTAATATTATCACAAAAAAAATGATTAATCATCTTCTAATATTATCAACCTTTTAATAATATTTTAATCATTATTTAACACTTTACTCCTTTACTAATATTATTAACCATTTAATAATATTTTAATCATCATCTAATATTATTAACCCTTTATTAATATTTTAAGTAATTACTAATATTATTAATCACTTAATAATATTTCAATCTTTATCTAATATTATTAACTCTTTAATAATATTTGAATCAATTACTCATATTATTAATCATTTAATAATATTTTAATTATTAAATAATATTATTAATCTTTTAATAATATTTTAATCATCATCTAATATTATTAATTTTTTAATAATATTTTAATCTAATATTATTTTAATATAATATTATTAATTATTTAATAATATTTTAATCATTTATTAAACAAATAAACAAATTATTTTAATTGTTTATACCTTTCTAATTCACTTATTTAATAATCACAAAATGTTATAAATATAAAATCTCATCAAAAATGACCAAAATACCCCCTAAAAATATGAACATGTCATTTTTAGGGTTTCAGTCATAAAATTATATTTTTACCATTTATGACATCACATAACTTATTATTCTCATTTATTCATAACTCAAACATTTACATGAAAAATACCAAAACAAATCTATAATTTTTTTATTTTCTGGAAATCAACAGAATATGGTTTCCCCATGAACATATATGTTTTTTGGAATTTTCCAATTCAGTTCGCTATTTTTAAATGGTCCAAACCAGTCTGATCTTGCAACAATTATCACAAATCAAGATTTTGTTCAAAACTCATGAAATTTTCAGAGTATGCTCCTTTCATATACATCTACTCCGAATAAAAAGTTTACAATTTTTTGAGGTAATTACAAAGAGTTGTTTCAGTTTACTTTTAAAATAGTCATTTTTTGTAAAATCAATAACTTTCATTCTACACATCCAAAAATCGCTATCTTTGGACCAGATCTTGATAACTCATCATATTAACATCCCAAATTTTTACAGAATTTTTAAAGCATAGAAAAAGGACGAAAATTCCCCTGTAATTAGAAAATGGCTAGGAGTTATCATTTCCTTTTCTTTACAAGTTGAATTGTTTTGACTAAAACAGCCACCATGACTTGTAGAATTATTTTTGAGTGCGACCACTTGGGTTTAAAATCTAACTCATATATCTAACACCCCTCTTTGAAGGATCATAAAAAGAAGGCGTAAATCTTAAATGGTAGTTGATCAAATTAAGTGGAAGAAAGTGAGGGGTTAATTTCTAGCTTTTAAGGACATAGCTTCCATTTCTTCCTTTTTGATCAACATGCAAGCACTCAAATGGTTAGATCCATACATGCAACACTCAATAGTATGTAGATCTAAGGATTTGAGTTAAAAAACAACATTAGCCCATCTCTTTTACAAAACAAACTAAGAAAGAAAGGAAATTAAAGCTTAGAACTTTGGGTTATACTTTGATTTAATGGCTACCCTTCTTGCTTTTCCAAAATAGGAGATGAATTTTGGGGCCATGAAGATCAAATTCCTCCCCCTTTTTCTCACTTAGACCCACAGTTTTTCCCCCTCTCTCTACTAGGACTAAGCAAAAAACGGATATAACCGAATATTAACCGAAGCGAACCGAATTTTTTTTAACCAAAATTTCTTGATAATTCGGTTATTTTTTGTAATTCGGTTATATCCAAATTCTTATTCGGTATTCGGTATTCGAGTCCGGTTATTAAAATCATCCTAAACGGTTACTCGAATAACTGAACATATTTATTAAAAAAAAGGAATTTAATATCTGAAGGAACGTATTTATTCAGTTATTATAATTGTTTACCTTGTATAATACATTAATTTCTTCATTTTCTTATACATTCTTTTAGCTTGTACATTAAAAAATCAACAGCAAAGCCTTTCTTTTTTCTCGCCTCTCTTCTTCACGTGTAGGACTGCTCAGTGCTCGCGGCGGCTACCCTAGATTTCTTAAAAATCAATGAGCTCACCCTCTTTCTCCCTCTTCATCTGCATATATACGTATTTCTCTTCGTCCGGTACCTTCGCCCCTTCCTTCTCTTCCTTGGTTCCTCCCGCTTTCTCTCTCCACTAATCACAAGCACCGAACCCTCAGATATCAGATTTCACCACTCTCGTCTCTCGCAGTACGGATAAGCGATGAATTTGGAGTGCCTTCGAGGACTCAATTCGTGGGTAAAAATAATAGATTTGTTCTTGGTTCCTCTTCTTAGAGACGATGTTTGGATTCTGGAATTGGATTTTCTTGTGATGTTGTGTTTTCTGTTCAAAGTAGTTCTTTCTAATTTTTAGTGATGATTGCACAGAAGCAATTACTTTTTCTTTGTTAAAGTTTTGGTGTAGAAATATACTTCTATATCTAATTAATTGTTTTTATCCCAGCCCAGATTTTGTTACTTGCTTTTGCTTCTATGGAATCATTTTTTGGTGTTAGTTTTAGTAGCAGTGTTCAGTTATTATCCAAAATACCGAATTTACAATTCAGTAATTCGGTATTCGTTTATTACCAAAATTCGGTTATTAGTTCGGATATTGAAAATAAGAATATTTCGGTATTCGGTTATAACCGAATAGCCTATTCGGTTCGGTTATAACCGAATGATCAGTCATACTCTCTACCTCTTCTATTTTGGTTCTTTTGCTTTTCTTTTAGTGGAGAGAGAAAGTAAAAGGTAAAGTAACTTTTTAGATAATTAAAAATGGGATGGGTAATTGGTTTTAGTGAAATAGTATAGATATAATTTATGTATGTATATCAATTACCCAACACTTTTCTCTCTCTTCCTTATCTTTAATTTTACTTACACATTTTAACAATTAAAGTGGTTAAATGATGGAGTAACACATGAGGTAACGATTAAGGGTAATAATAACATCACATGGTCTTCTCCCCTCCTAGTGGCCGAAAATTTGGCTCATTTATCCCCCATTTTTGATTTATTTTTATTGCCTATATTTGCTTAGCAAAATGACAAACAAGTTTTTCCCAAGTTGGGCTAAGTTTGGGCCACTAGATTAATTACTTGGGCTTTCGAAATTAAATAATTGTGCCATGTTTATAACCATGGGCACAACACACAAATTTTATCTTACTAATTATTTAATCAGGGGTTCCATTCCATTCATTTGGAATTTAAATAAATAACCATGCGCATTTAATTTCTATAACCCAATTAGACTTGCTTAAATTAAGTTAAAAATTAATTAGTCGAGATATATAAAATGAATCTCTTATAATTTGCATACTAGTATACTTATTAAATACTAGCATTATTCAATTACTATAACCCATAGGTTATTTAATTCTCATACTTAATGTGTATGTTAGGTTATGTAAGTACTTTCCTTTTTAATTTTCTTTATAAAGTAGATAATCATATATACATAGTATAATGTATATTTATTAAATCACATACACATTTTTCATGAGTCACAAAACTTTTACCATATATTTACTCACTACATGTCACAAAGTTTTCAATAACATTAATATTTAATTAATATATTTATTTACAATGTGACTTAAAATTCTTGGTTATTACACTATTAGCTGATGTGATGAGAACCTTTCTAGAAAATGGTCTCAATG
Source organism: Panax notoginseng (assembly GCA_016801055.1). Taxonomy (NCBI): domain Eukaryota; kingdom Viridiplantae; phylum Streptophyta; class Magnoliopsida; order Apiales; family Araliaceae; genus Panax; species Panax notoginseng. The sequence continues at coordinate 44,377,118 of CM029014.1, read as the reverse complement.
TGACAAGGGATAAAATATCCACTGTATTCGACACGACTAAGAATGTTTTCTATGTTACCGATGCTATTGGAAACCTAGTTGATCCAAAGATTATCGAAGCGGTTCAACATATAATCGAATTGAACAACTTTAAAGTGAGAGAACCACCATTGATATCTCATGAAAAGGCAAAAAGGGAAGATGAACCCACAATAGGTGTTGGTGGGGCAGTGTTAGTATCACTTGGGAGCCTAGTGAGAAAGAATCTATACAATTTAGGATTGATGAGATCATATTCTTAAATGAAGAATTTACAGTACTTGAAAAAGGGAAATTGTTGGCATATACTTCGCTTCAAGGATGGGTTTGTGTACATAGAGAGGATAAAAGGAAGGTTGTATTTGGTGATAGATTTTGTTAATTTCTTTAATGGAATATTTAATATATAATTCAGAAGATTTTTGTAGGTACTTTAAATTTATGCAGATTTTAGATTCAATATTGGTTTTATATTTGGTTTTAGTAATAAGAAAATAAGAAGTTTGTATTGTGAGAAATATTTTATTTTTAAAGACTAAATGAGACCATTTTTTTAACTTAAAACAGTGGAATTGTGGGCTAATGAAGGAAATAGAATATAAATGAAAATTTGTTTCTCCCCCTTTCATCATATAATGTCCATTAAATTGTCAAATAGACTTTCTAAACGTGTAATATTATTCTTGTATAAAATTATCAAATTGTATTTATAATTTTATGTATAAATTTTTATGGTTTTAAATTGTATTAATAATTTTATACCATATTTCTATGGTATTAGTTACTTTTTTTAAAAAAAATTAATTAGTCAATCTGTATATTTATATGGTCAGCTAACATAAAATACTGAAGACGACCCGATCTATTTCATGAAAATTGGGGGCTAGATTGTATGCAATTAAGTACTTGATATAGTAAATTGTAAACCCAAATTCTTTGAGTGCGGAATTATGAATATAGTGGCATACTAGACCTTGGCCAACTGTTTGATAGGTTGTTTTCCTTTATATATCCTTGTTTATGCTTGGTGAGTTAATGTTATATGGAATCCAAATCTTTTGGATTGCCAAAATTGTACTTAAATTTATGAATGAAAATTACATTTCGTTGATAAAAAAAAAAAGATGAGAATTATATATCATAGTGTAATAAATTCAAATGCAACACAAATTCCAAACGGATGGATGCAATTTCATTAATTATCAGGGAGAAATCAAATCACTGAACCAAACAAGACCATGCATGAGCTAAAACACTTTAGCCATGCACGCATCTTTATTCTTTGCTTATTGCTCATAACAACAGTAGCTAAACAAAACAAGAAAGGAGTGAACCAAACTTAGAGAGACTTGAACACGATTATCCCTCAATGGGCACAGGGGTGAGGAACAATAGCGTAACATCATCTTTAAGGATTTTTTCAGCTTGAGAGAAACCATCGTCGTACTTGTAAATCACATCTATTACGCGTGCAAGATTGAGAAATGGAATAAGCCATTTCATTGCGATTGCAGTAGGCTTTAGGCATTCCGCATTAATATCTTTCCATGAATTTTCGATCTTTTTCTTATACTCGACGATGGTCTCTTCCTCAGAGACACCATATGCCTTCATATAGTAATCAATACCTCCAATTACCTGTCCTCTCTCTTGCTCACCCTGCATAACACACACACACACATATATATATATATAGGGCATAGTTTCAATTGATAAAATAATGTCAAACTAGTCGTTAATGAAAATGATTTATTATCATATTTTGTTATTCTCCAACCACGATTAAATTAATCATTTATTATTTTTTAAATAAATATGGAATTTATAATTTTAATATTTATAAAATTTGTGAATGTCACTCTTATTTTTTTTAAACGGATGGAGTATATAATTAATAAGACATACATGACGAGTCGCAATGTCATCTTGGAATCTAGCAATTATCTCAGAAGATCTAAGAACTAGAGGTCGACTTTTTAGCCAAGCAAATGCCTCTTCGTTAGCAATCTCACCCATTTCCGCAAAGCCAAAAACTGATACAGCGTCGTACGCAGAAGTAACAAGGGCAACCTTCATATACTCATCGAAATATCGAATGGAGCTACATATCCACTACTAAACCATTCCGCCTCAGCATGATAGCCTCGTACTAATTCTTGTGTCTGATTTAAAAAAAATTACAATAAACAAGTAGAGCCAAAAAAACAGTTCCATCTATTTGACAAAAGCAGTTCCATCTGTTTTTTTTTTCCACAAAAAGAATCATTTTTTATTTATAAAAATATAAAATGACACAATATCCTTAAATTTATCATCATAATTTCATAATCTTGTCATTACTACTATACTAACAACTTATTATTTTTAAAGGTAAATATGAAATGTAAATACGTGTTTCATATTTGCAAATATTTTTAAATATGACTCTTTTTGATGAACAAAGAAATTATTAATCCAAATCATCGATCTTAAAGAAATATAAGATCAGACTCCTCTCATTCATTTATTACACCTTTTACTCAATTATCCTAACACATATTTAGTAAGCAAAATATTGTATTTAGTAGGGCAATAAATAATATTTATTGTGTATAATTATATTCGTATAGATAAACATATATTAAAAAAAATAGGTGAAAAGCGTACTATCGAAGATATATAAGACAAGAATATAATATGCATCATACCGCTTGTTTTGAAGGTTGGAAAGCATAGGATCTTCCTTCCTTGGCTAGCTTCTCCTCGAATTCATCAAAGAGATTGAGCAGAACTCCGTACAAAAATCTCATGTATTGTGGAAGCTGATCAACGGCCCCAACATCCCACCTGAAAAATGAAGGGTTACGTGTGTTGATATTTCCTCTGTTCCACAAAATGTTTGTATTATTTTTAATCCAAGTTAATTTGCGAAATTTAAATTATGATGTAAATTTATTTAATTTTCACTAAAGTACAATATAAACCTCAGACTTTATGCAAAAAATCAATCTTGCATCTAAAAAATCTAATCATGCCACTTGACACCCTATTTTTATAAGTTTTTATATTTAAAGAAAATTTAAAAGGTGGTTATCTAATAGGGTTGAATGGTAATAATATTTTTAAATTAGCCTTATTATATTATTTAATAAATATAGATATAAATACCTGTTCACGGCGTCTGTGAAAAGTCTAAGTTCCTCAATTGTACCATAGGCATCATATGTGTCATCTATCACCACAAGCAGTAAAACATATTTGGTGAGTATGATCCGTGCAAGAGAGTAACGAGGCTCATAGTACAACCCTATACTCCAAAAATAAGTCTCCGGTACTCTATCTTTGATATAAGTTAATTTCGATGGAAACCCCAAATCCTTCCACCACCTGAAATTGAGATAAATAAGTTTATAATATCTAATTATAAGCTTTTCATGTATGAGCTCAAATAATTTCAAATATGTATGTCGTTTAGTTAATTTATGGGGACCTTAAGTTTTATATGACAATGGAAGTACATTTTAGTGAATATTAGACTAAACTGCAAAACTGTCTACTAGGGTTTTATTTAATACCTAAACTCATGGACAAAAACATTAGAAATGGATAGAGTAAGTGGATAAATTGTTCTCACAAAAAGCATAAAATAAATGCATCTACAAGAATAATCAATCAAGTTTCTCTTAAATAATTAATCTTACTTTGAGATGATACGAAGTTCTTCCTTGTATAGTAGCTGTAAATAGTGGAAATGAAACTTTGCAAGCTTCAATATTGTTTCTTTCATGGAAGAGTCTTGTTCATAGGTAGACAAGTAAAGTCTTGCCTCTAGTATTGGCATCCCCCTGTGGAAGGGTCTCTTCAAAGCTTGATGCACTTGTTTTGCAAGATTTGTGCTTAAATTGTTTTCCTGCAGTGTCTTCTTAAGGTGAGCTTGGCTGAATTCTAGTGCTTCATCTAATATCTCTTCTCCTTTTACTCTCAGTTGTGCAGCTTCATAAAAGCTTAACATGCCCTTCACATCTTTCACAATGATTTCCTTGAACTCGCCGGTATTGTTGTCCTTAAATTTGTTAAACACATCTGAAAATCCACAAAAACAAAAACATACGAAATTTATGGAAAAGGAAGTTATCAGGTCAGGTATTTATGGAAAAGGAAGCTATCACTGCAGTGTTATGCAGTGATTTTATCTGGTGCTTCGTTTAAAATAGTTTTTTTTTTAAAAAAAAGTATTATTTTTTTTCATTGGATGTATATACCAGGTGAAGAAGAATGATAAACTCACCAGATGACATTTTGTAACCATGGTGTCGAAAAGTTTGAAAGTGTATCGAAGTGGTGTACAGATCAACTTCTTCATAATGAGACTTGTTAAGGTCACCGAAAAATATCTCAAGTTGACCGTCAATCTCCTCCTCAAAATGATATGACAAACCAAGGTGATGGATAGAGTAGATCATGTTTAGTTTCTTTGTCGAATCAATGGTCGTATCGGCCAACAATCCCCTCACTTCTTTTTTTAAACCTTCAATGGCTTCAGCATATGCTTCCAATGCCTACAAGGAAACATGAGATAAAGTTAAGACCAAAAATTGTGTCATGTGTTTGTGCTCGTGTAATAATTTTGCATTCGAGTTTAGCTAATTAGCAAACCGATCTTCTTTAAAAGTATATAATTATTAGTGTTAAATTCTATTTTATAAAATATTCATGATTAATGACTAACTGATCATGTATGGAATATGACGAAGACAACATGTCGTATAGAAGGAGATAAAAAATACGAAAAACTGATACAAAAGTACAGTTTTGAACTTTATTAATTATACTACAATCAAGATAGTGGTTTGTTATATAGTATTATCAGATATCATCATGTCTACGCCAAATAATAAACTCATAATAGAATATTAGATTTTTTTCTAAAGTTAAACTCAGAAATATATGAATAGGTTAATTAAGAAGTTGGATAACTAAATGGAGTAATTTAATTCATACCGTTTGATCAAGAGAGAAGTGAATGAAGTGATCCCCCCAAATACTTGGAGGAAAGTGACCCAAGGGACGAAATGTGGTATTATCATTTGATGTAACTGTTAGGGCCATCTCTAAGGAAAAGGAAATATGCAGGTGAGATATATAGTTAGCCTTTGCTTCTCGAGTGTGATGGATGATAACTAATTGGTACATGTTGAGGCTATTTATAGATTATAGTTTCGCCATAACTTTTGTGTCCAACGTAGAGTGAAAAATAATTTGAAGTACGTCTACCAAGTTGGACTTTTATTCTATATATGTCTTCTTCTTTTTAAGCAATCTAGAAAATTAGAATATATTTAAATTATAATTAGTTACAAAGAATAAATATTACAATTTAGATGTGTATATAAATATTTCTTTTGCTTATAATATATCCTAACAGCATTTTCAACCGTAGTAGCAAAAAAACTGTTCAAATTGAAGTTTGTTGACCTACGTGACAATTTGAAGAGCATTATTTCCTACTTTAATATTTTGTCTCTCATCAGTCTATTCAATTCAATTAATGTAGTATTTGGCTTAAAACAATAATAATTGATAACATTTGAAATAATTAATAACATTCATTTTTTAAAAAGATAATATTCTGGAAAATAAATTATATTTAAAAATTAATATTTAATTAAAACTAAATTCCCTTCCAAGAATTAAATTAATATTTAACATTCATTTTCATGTTTATCTTATCATGTTGACATTGCAAAGATGAATACCTAGCAAGCAAACTTGATTATCCAAGGTCATTGGATAAATTTTTAATTCACGTGATTATCAAGAGGGTCATATTGGATAAATCAGTAGGTCATAATTAACGTGATTATCCAAAGGGTAATCAAAATAATATTTTATCTAATATGATAAATAAATAAATAAAACTGAATGATGTTAAATTTTAAAATGAGCTGTACATCAAACTTATCAAGTAAAATAAATGTTTTTAGCCTTTTTGTATGATTTTGATTCTCCCAAACCAAAATAAATGTTTTGAAGAGGTAATGTCAACTTACCAATTCTGAAATGAGAGAGAATAAGCTTGTAAATTTGATGATTAAGGTTGGAGAGGATGTTGGAGATAATTTTTCTGATGTGACTCACCTATTTGAGTATTCCAAAGTGGTTGAAGAGGATGTTGAAGATACTCTAAGTACTAACTGTCATATTTTATTCTCTATGCAAATTTATGGAGTATCACTAGTTATGTATAGAAAATTATGCAATTAGCTGATAATTAAAATATAAACAATTTTGTCATTTAATCATCCTTCTTAATATGTGTAAAAAATTAACCAGCATTGTAACACCCCAAATTTTATGAATAAAGATTAATTTTTCTCGAAATATATTTTTTTAATATTAAGATGTGAAGTTGTTATAATGTTATAGTTCTGGGTAATATTTATAAATTTTACAAAGTAAGCAAGTTGTTATAAAATATTCGTTTGGTCGGGGAATATTCGTTTATCAGGGAATATTCGTACGACGGCACAATAATTGGTGGACCCCATAACAAAATTATTGTCAGAGTTAGAAAATGACAGAAATATATTTTTATAAAAATAATGACGAAATTTTACCGTTAACTGTTGAAATACCCGATGTTAAAAGTATAGTAATGTTGACCTAGTCATATTTTATCCTTAGTTTTGATGATGAATTGTTCGTATGCTAAATTATTTTTATGGCATTTCAGGTATCTGATGATAAGGAACATTTATTGAATTTTCGAGTGGTTGGAGAATTTTTCTTTACTAGGAAACAAGTGTAAGGTCAATTGCATAATAATTGATTTTTCATTTAAAGGCTCTATGACATATCATTTGTATTTTGTTATATATCTTAAATGAAAAATGATTTAAAATGAAAAAAAAGTTTTCTAAAATATAAAAGAAATTTGATATTAGATTAATCTACATCAAGTATAAGAGAACTTAATACTTTATAAAATGTTACATTACTTGATATATATGTTACATGTGCATGCCTTTATAAATGTCCACTTGATATCTTTGGATCATATTCTTATTTTAGCTACACGTGGATTAAGTGTGTCTGCCAAGAAGATTTATTTTTACTATATACATTCTATAACTTGCTTGGGATATATATATATATATATATATATATATATATATATATATATATATATATATATATATATATATATATATGAGTGTTTCACGTATACATGCTAGCTACTCATTTGTTATGATATGATGCATGTGCGGGTTTCAAGGAATGGTAATTATGGGTATCTTGGAACTATAAGAAAAGAAGTGTGATGTCACATGTCAGTAGCTTTTTAGTGTAACACGTCACTTTAAGAAGATAAAAAGTGATAAAGTCAAATGCTTGTTATGGGTTATCTTTGAAAGAGTCTTTGAAAATTGTTGGAACTAAATAACTAATGAAGAGTTTGATTTGTTCCGAGATATATCAACTGGATATATTAAACGAACATTATTTTACGGTTGTGAGCTTGTTCTGTTATATGTCGGTTTATTTGGGATTAATTAGAACAGGTAATTATCTTCTTATGGAACTACAACAGGAATTTATTTAACGGTAATAAATTGGCGTGTATAAATTGTTTCTTTGGGATATCACAGAACTTACGAAAAAATATTATTTTGCACTACACTGATATTACCGAGCAACATATTGTTAATTGGTGCAACATTTGATCAGCTAAGCATTTATATTTTTGATATTTTTGAGCTGGTATTTGGGTAAGATTTAATTGTTTATAGCTTTGTGCTAATTGATCATTGCATATAGTTGAGCCTTTAATTGTTAAATTGATTACTCTTGCATTGATCATAGACCTCTATATTTGTATTAAATTTTCTGTTTTAGACTAAGTGTAGTCTAAAAGTGTTAATCCTAGTGGATTAGAGAAAAGGTTTACAAACAGGTTCAAGGAAGCAAAGGTGCTTGAAGAGTGCATATGTGCACAAGGAGCAAAAAGTGCTCAAGGAAAATTAATTGTTATTAATTTATTATAAGAATCTGGTTTGTAATCAGTGTTTATTTATAAAAAAAATAAATAAAGTGAGTCTCCAATACTAGTTGGTATTGGACGTGGACTAGGTTATTATTATAGAGGGTAATAGCTAAACCACGTAAAAAATTTTGGTATTGATTTTACTACTTGCTTTAATTTAATTACTCACATAAGCTATTTAATTATCTTAATAATTAAAGTTTGAATATTTGCTTATTTTAAGATAATTATTTTACACAAAGTATTTTATTTAAATTATAAATTCAGCAGAATATTTTCTTAAAACTAATCAGTTATTTCAGTAAACCATATTCAGCAAGCTGAATTAATCAATATAGTAGCCTGAATTTAATAGCTTGATCTAAAGTTTAAAAATTGGTCATAGATTGCTCACACACTTATTCAACCCCTCTTCTAAGTGTGCCTAGTTAAATTTCATTTGGTATCAGAGCTTGGCTCTACTTATCTTGGTCTTAAGGGTGACTTGTAGGGAAAGATTCTGACATGGCACAGTTCAGGAACAACAATCAAGAAGGATAATCAACCAATAGACCTCCTTTGCTGTTTGGAACAGAAAATTACAACTTATGGAAATTTCGAATGAGGATTTATCTTTAAAGAGATCCTTGGGAATGGTGGGTTGTGGAGAACGGACCAGTTATTCCACGAAGAGATGATGGGACACCAAAGATTCTGCTAGAAAATGGATTCAACCGAAATCTACATGGTCTCATATGATTCAAAGGCAATGAACACACTTCTCAGCGGCATGGTACAATCCGAGATAGATAAAGTCTCTTCAAGCAACACATCCAAAGAGATATGGGATACTTTAGTGGTAAGTCATGAAGGTACTTCCAAAGTACGAGAAGTCAAGCTAAGCATGCTTATACACGATTATGAAATGTTCAAGCTCGAAAAAGATGAAACCATTAAGCTAGCTCAAGCAAGATTTGTAGTCCTTATAAACTCCTTAAATTTGCTGGATAAGACTATTTCTCAAAGTTAGATCAACCGTAAGTTACTTCGGGCTATGCACAAAAGGTTTGCTTCTAAAATCACTACTCTTCAAGATTCTGCTACTATTTCTTCCATGGATACTTTAACTTTGTTTGGTGAATTAGAAGAATATGAACATCAGTTAAAGAGATATGATGATGAGGAGGAAACTCCTTGAAGAAAGGTCTTAGCTCTTACTACAGATAATGAGGAGGAGCTTGATGATGACTCAGATGAAGAAATAGCCATGATGTCAAGAAGACTCAAGGGGATACTACAAAGGAAGAACAAGAGAAGAAACACTTTGAATTCTAATAAATTTAAAGGAAAACAAACTGAAAAGACGTGCTTCGAATGTGGACGTCCTGGTCATTTCAAGAAAGATTGTTTTCAATTAAAGAACAAAGGGAAGACAAACTATATTGACAACAGGAAGAACAATGCCCTTGTGGCTTGGAGTGATGAGGAACCCGAAGTGGAGATCGATGCTAAAGATGAGATAGCTCAAGTATGCTCTGTGGGAATTGAAGGTGAATCTAATCAGGTATCTCTTAATGAACTAAACTCATTAGAACAAGAAAATAAGAAGTTGAAATTAAAGAATGCATGCTTGAAAGGTTTAGTTAATACATTAATGAGTGAAGTAAATTCACTAATAGATGAAAAGAAAGAAATTGAAAAGGAATCTACATGTAAAGAAGAAAAGATTTTGATCGTTAAGATTGATTATTTAGACAATTATAACAAAATACTTTTCAATAAGGTAAATTTCTTGAATAATGAAGTCCAAAAATTAACTAATGAGCTAAAAATGAGAGATGTGTGTATTGATGTATTTAGTGATAAATCTCCTGTTAAAACCTTTTCTAATAATGAACTTCAAAAAGAAATAGACTCACTAAAATTATCTCTTGCTAAATTTGTCCAAGGTGAAGAAAATTTAAATGTTATATTAGGTAAACAAAAACCTAATTTTGAAAGACAAGAAATTGGTTATGATTCTATGCATAAAAAGAGTAATATTAAAATCAAAGTCACGTTTTAGTTTAAATTATTGCTCTCCTTTTACAACTTGTAAACATTGTGGAATTAAAGGTCATTTAGATATAAATTGTTTTAAGAAACGAAACAAGGTTAAAAAGGTATGGATTAAAAAAAGTGATTTACTTGCTACTAACATAAGTGGACCCAAAAAGATATGGGTACCAAAAGGATAAATTATTCTTTCTTGACAGGTATGTCTAAAGGCAAGAGTTCCATCTCAAAAATGGATTCTTGATAGCGGATGTTCTCGGCACATGACAGGTGATAAATCAAAATTCGTAGAACTAAATATCAAGAAGAAGAATGGAACGGTCACGTTTGGAGATAATAAAACTTACGAGATAATTGAAAAAGGTAAAATTGGTAACGACAAGGTAAGTATAAATAATGTTCACCTTGTTAATGGTCTTGAATTCAATTTAATTAGTATTAGTCAATTAATGGATAATGGCCATCAAGTTAACTTTGAAAAAGATAAATGCACAATATTTCATGGTACTAACAATACTACTCTAGTTGCACAAAGAGAAGGAAATATATATACTCTTAATTTTGAGCAACAGGATGAAGAACTATGTCTTACTTCAGTACAAGATGAAGCTTATCTATGGCATAAAAGGATGGGACATATTCACATGGACTTAATCAAGAAATTATCATCAAAGAATCTCATCAAAGGGTTGCCAAAAATCAGGTTTGAAAAGAAAGGAATATGCATTCCTTGTCAACTGGAAAAACAAGTAAGAACTTCTTTTACGGCAAAGAATATGGTATCAACCTCCTCTCCCTTGCAATTACTTCATCTTGATTTATTTGGACCAGAAAGACATTCTAGTATTAATGGTAAATTTTATGCATTTGTAATAGTTGATGATTTTTCTAGATACACATGGGTATTATTTTTGAGAACTAAGGATGAAGCATTTAAAGAGTTTGAAAGATTAATAAGGAATCTTGAAACAAAGTATAGCTACAAACTCATTAGAATTAGAAGTGACCATGGTACTGAATTTCAAAAAGATTTCATAACCTTTTGTGATCAAAGAGGTATTAGCCATGAATTCTCAGCACCAAGGACTCCTCAACAAAACGGAGTGGTGGAAAGGAAGAATAGGACTCTACAAGAGACAGGAAGAACTCTATTATAAGAAAGTAAGCTTCCAAAGAAATTTTGGGCCGAAGCAGTAAGTACATCTTGTTATATTTTAAATAGAGTACTCATTCGTCCTATTATTTTGAAAACACCATATGAGCTTTTAAATAATAAAATTCCAAACATAAGTTATTTCAAAATATTTGGTTTTAAATATTTCATCTTAAATACAAATGACAATTTGGAAAATTTTAATGTTAAATCGTATGAAGGAATATTCATTAGCTATTCTCAAAATAGTAAGGTTTATCGCATTTTCAATATTAGAAAGTCATGTGTAGAAGAATATGTTCATATCACTTTCAATGAGACTAACAATGATCTTCCAAAAGAAAGTGAAGATGATGCAGGAAATTTGGAGATAGTCAGAATTTCAGCAAACCGAAATGAACAAAATAGAAGACCGAATGAACAATTTTAGGAAACTGAAATAGATGACCAACATGAACGTGAACCTGAGAATTTGCAGGATGCTGAAGATGAGTCTCATGATCAAGAAGAAGTTATACATAACATCCAAATGCCAAGAACAGCTAGATATATCAAGAATCATCCTCCAAAAAATATTATTGGAGATATCAACAAAGGTATAACCACATGAAGAGGTTTACAAAATCATTGTGCATTCTCTACATTTTTGTCACAGGTTGAGCCAAAGAATACAAAGGATGCAGTTCTTGATGAGAACTGGCTATTGGTAATGCAAGAAGAACTTCAACAATTTGAGAGATGCTAAGTGTGGGAACTTATGTCTCCTCCAAAAGATGTTTCCATCATTGGTACTAAATGGGTCTTCAAGAATAAGCTTGATGAGCATGGGACAATCATTCGTAACAAAGCAAGGTTAGTAGCTCAAGGATACAACCAACAAGAGGGGATCGACTATGAAGAAACCTATGCACCAGTGGTAAGGTTGGAATCAATCCAAATTCTATTGGCTTTTGAATGCTATAAGAAGTTTACACTTTATCAAATGGACGTAAAGAGTGCCTTTCTAAATGGATACATCAATGAAGAGGTATATGTAAAACAGCCTCCTGGATTCGAGCATGAGAAGTATCCTAATCATGTTTACAAATTAAAGAAAGCTCTTTATGGCTTGAAACAAGCTCCAAGGGCTTGGTACGAAAGGTTAAGTAAGTATCTCTTATCAAACGGGTTTGTTAGAGGTAAAATAGATTCTATATTATTTATTAAGCATAAAAATATAGATATCATTTTTGTTCAAATATATGTAGATGATATAATATTTGGTGCTACTAATGATCATCTTTGCGAGTGGTTTTCCAAGTGCATGCATAAAGAATTTGATATGAGCTTAATGGGAGAGCTTAATTACTTCATGGGACTTCAAATCAAGCAAACAAAGGAAGGAATTTATATCCATCAAACCAAATATACAAAAGAATTACTTAAAAGATTTAGCTTTGAAGGATCTAACTCTAAAGGTACACCAATGAGCACATCAATAAAGCTCACCACTGATGAGAAAGGTATTGAAGTTGATATAACAAAATATCGAAGTATGATTGGATGTTTACTATACTTAACTACTTCTAGACCTGATATAATGTATAGTATTTGTCTGCGTGCAAGATTTCAGGCTAAACCCAAAGAATCACACTTAAATGTTGTTAAAAGAATTTTGAAATATTTAAGTGGAACAATTAACTTAGGTTTATTTTATCCGATTTGCAATAACTTTGAACTAATGGGTTATTCAGATGCTGACTATGCAGGGTGTCAAATTGATAGAAAAAGTACGAGTGGTGCTTGTACTTTCTTGGGACAAAGTCTCGTATCATGGCATAGTAAAAAGCAAACCTTAGTGGCGCTATCAACTACTGAGGGTGAATACCTAGCTGCAAGAAGTTGTTGTTCACAAATTTTATGGATGAGACAAACCCTATGTGATTTTGATATATTATGTGAATGTGTGCCCATATACTGTGATAATTCTAGTGCTATAGATATCTCTAAAAATCCTGTGTTACATTCACGTACAAAACACATAGAAGTAAGGCATCATTTTTTAAGAGATAGTGTGTCAAAAGGTTTAATTAAATTAATTTTTATTCCTACTGAAAATTAAATTGCAGATATTTTTACTAAACCGTTAAGTGAAGATAGATTTTGTATGCTGCGAAGAGAACTTGAAATGTGTATCTCATGATTTTATATGCATTATCGTTATCCTATTCTGCATGTATATCTTACTAACTGCTAAAATTTAGGATAATTAATTATGTGATTTTTCGGTTGCCCATTTAAGTCTTTTATTCTTGTACGCAATATCAATCATAATAATGATGATTTTTTTTAAAATCGAAAAGACGGGACTGTAAGGGTTTCTTGGGAGACGTAAGTGGTTATGAGTATACATACATGCATCCATTTTTTTTATTTAACTCTGTATCTCTCTCCATTCTCTTTATGTCTCAAATATTTTTTTTGATTTTTTTTCTCTCACTCTATACTTTCATCTTCCTCACCAACAAACCCCAAGAACTATGAGAACCCAGACTCATAAGAGATCGATGATCGATTCTGAAGATGATCAGACGCCGATTCCTCCCCAATCTTCAGCCGGTCCTTCACGCAAACAAAGAAAACTAAAGAAGGCGGTGTCTGTCGAAACGAAATCTCTGGACTCTTCATCATCTGATGAGTCAACCTTTAGTCCATTTCTCCTGAAATCATCAGGACCTTCTCAAAGACGGAAGTCAACTATTCCATCCTGTAAGCCTGAGTTTGCTCCACCATCTGATTCGGTAAATCCTATCCTTTCTTCTGATCTTCTTGATAATTTCTTTCGTAGCAATGCCTATGAGGTACGGTTTAAGACTTTCGTGTTTCCAAAACAATTTGTTTATGAAAAGTCTGTCGACCAAATATGCTATCAACAATCTCCTTTTAAAAAATTATTTGAATCTTGTGGTATTTCTTCTCTGCTTTTTCCTCCATCAGTTGCATATCCTAGACTAGTCCAACAGTTTTATACAAATCTAGAATGTCATGGGGATTTTTATACAACTTTTGTCAAAGGAAAATCTTTATATTTTACTGTCATGGATTTTGGTAGCATTCTGAACATTTCATTATCTGGTGTTTGTCCATTTACTAGAAAAAGGGTTGTCCATTTCCCGTTTACTCCTTTGGAACAGTTACAGATTGTTATGAATAACCCTTTGTTGAATGACGTTTTTACTCCAAAAATAGTGGATGTTTCTCCTATTTCTTGTGTGCTTCATCATCTGATTAGATACAATCTGTTGCCTCGTTTAGGTGGAGGAGCAGATTTTACCTATCAAGATTTGATAATCATTGCCATGATTTTAAAAGGCGCATCTTTTAATCTATCCCAAATGTTGCTTCACCAAATGACAAACTGTTTACGAAAAACCAAAACGTGTCTACCTTACAGTGCCAGTCTCACCACTCTTTTCAATCATTTTAAAATTTCTTTTGAAAATGAAATCTCTGTTGCTGTTACTGATTCCATCAGCGTTGGTACTTTGAAAATGTCGCGTATTGTCTTAATTGATGGTAAGTTTGTTCGTAGCACTTCTGATAATCCTATCCCCCTTCCTATTTCAAATCCATCTTCACCTGTTCTGCCTCCAACTCAATCTTCTCTGGAAATTATTGATATGTTGAAAATCATTCTTAGTAATCATGAGAAAATGCAAATTGAAATGTCTGTCCTTAATACTCGGATGTCTATGTTGGAGAAAGGCAAACAGCCTTTAGGTGCTCTTGAAATCAATAAACTTTATCAAAACATTGAGGATGAGTTTATTGACTTACAAGCTGATTTTGAATTGCAAACCACTGCTTTGGCAGAAGTCATGCAATGACGACTCAACCGAAATGCTTGTCAATTGAGTCAGGAGATCAAGTTTGTAAGCAATCAGGTCGGCGAATTGGCTGAGTTTATAGCGGTGCGTTTCAACGACGTCGGCTCTAAGTTATATATGCAGCGTAAGCACTCTACAGTCACGAAATGGGTTCATTTTAACTGGCTAGCCAAATATATTGGTGAATTCCTTGATGTACCATTACCACCCGAAACTTTCATTCCCTGTCCTCCTCAATTTGCTACTAATTATGCCCTTGCTGAGAGGATTCACCGTGCCAATCATCGTCCTTACTTCACACAGAGGGATGCTCAGCGTGCAACAGTGGTAGAACTCGAGTGATGGTTATTCCCTTTTTGTTTCATGACAAAGGGGGAGAAATTTATGGGGTTTTGGGCTTATTTTTGGTAGACTGAAACTTGGATTTGTGCTTCAGACTTATTGTTTAAATTTTAAATTTTATGTTAGCAGTTTGATATTTTGATAAATGTTGAATTAATATGATTGCAGGTACATGCCCAGATAATAGGGGTTGTTTAAAATTTCAGGATTTACTGAAATCGAATTTCAGTTAGTTATTATGAGTTTCCTGAAATGAATGCATGAACATAAGGGGAACTAATGGGAATTAAAAGATTTTTGGTTGTCATCATCAAAAAGGGGGAGAATGTTGACCTAGTCATATTTTATCCTTAGTTTTGATGATGAATTGTTCGTATGCTAAATTATTTTTATGGCATTTCAGGTATCTGATGATAAGGAACATTTATTGGATTTTCAAGTGGTTGGAGAATTTTTCTTTACTAGGAAACAAGCGTAAGGTCAATTGCATAATAATTGATTTTTTATTTAAAGGCTCTAGGACATATCATTTGCATTTTGTTATGTCTTAAATGAAAAATGATTTAAAATGAAAAAAAAAGGTTTTCTAAAATATAAAAGAAATTTGAGATTAGATTAATATATAACATCAAGTATAAGAGAACTTAATACTTTATAAAATGTTACATTACTTGATATATATGTTACGTGGGCATGCCTTTATAAATGCTCACTTGATATCTTTGGATCATATTCTTATTTTAGCTACACGTGGATTAAGTGTGTCTGCCAAGAAGCTTTATTTTTACTATATACATTCTGTAACTTGCTTGGGATATATATATTAGTGTTTCACGTATACATGCTAGCTACTCATTTGTTATGATATGATGCATGTGCAGGTTTCAAGGAATGGTAATTATGGGTATCTTGGAACTATAAGAAAAGAAGTGTGATGTCACATGTTAGTAGCTTTTTAGTGTAACACGCCACTTTAAGAATATAAAAAGTGATAAAGTCAAATGCTTGTTATGGGTTATCTTTGAAAGAGTCTTTGAAAATTATTGGAACTAAATAACTAATGAAGAGTTTGATTTGTTCCAAGATATATCAACTGGATATATTAAACGAACATTATTTTACCGTTGTGAGCTTGTTCTGTTATATGCCGATTTATTTGGGATTAATTAGAACAGGTAATTATCTTCTTATGGAACTACAACGGGAATTTATTTAACGGTAATAAATTGGCGTGTATAAATTGTTTCTTTGGGATATCACAGAACTTACGAAAAAATATTATTTTGCACTACACTGATATTACCGAGCAACATATTGTTAATTGGTGCAACGTTTGATCAGCTAAGCATTTATATTTCTGATATTTTTGAGCTGGTATTTGGGTAAGATTTAATATTTTATAGCTTTGTGCTAATTGATCATTGCATATAGTTGAGCCTTTAATTGTTAAATTGATTATTCTTGCATTGATCATAGACCTCTATATCTGTATTGAATTTTCTGTGTTAAACTAAGTGTAGTCTAAAAGTGTTAATCTTAGTGGATTAGAGAAAAGGTTTACAAACAGGTTCAAGGAAGCAAAGGTGTTTGAAGAGTGCATAGGTGCACAAGGAGCAAGAAGTGCTCAAGAGAAATTAATTGTTATTAATTTATTGTAAGAATCTGGTTTGTAATCAGTATTTATTTATAAAGAAATAAATAAAGCAAGTCTCCAATACTAGTTGGTATTGGACGTGGACTAGGCTATTATTATAGAGGGTAATAGTTGAACCACGTAAAAAATCTTGGTAATGATTTTACTACTTGCTTTACTTTAATTACTCACATAAGCTATTTAATTATCTTAATAATTAAAGTTTGAATATTTGCTTATTTTAAGATAATTATTTAACACCAAGTATTTTATTTAAATTATAAATTCAGCAGAATATTTTCTAAAAACTAATCAGTTATTTCAGTTGACCATATTCAGCAAGCTGAATTAATCAATATAGTAGCCTGAATTTAATAGCTTGATCTAAAGTTTAAAAATTGGTCATAGATTGCTCCCACACTTATTCAACCCTCCTTCTAAGTGTGCCTAGTTAAATTTCAAGTAATACGCGTGATTTCATAGTAGCACGCAATATTTGATGCTTACGTGAGAAGTCACTCAATTATACTCAATTATTGCTACAATAGTTGCTGCATAGTATCTCACGTTTTTTATTCAATTATTGTCACAATATTTTATACTATTAAATCAATAATTGAGATAACAAAGTTATTCATATTATTATTTACATTATTGACAATGTCTAGAAAGTTCTGTCAAGGAAAGGGTTTGGTCACCTAATTGCGCTCCAATAGGGAGAAATCCTTATCAGAAAGCCCTCTCTTTTCTAGAATGGTTATTAATATTTCAAGTTATATTATTGATGAACAAATGTTGTTAAAATTATTGAGGGGATTTTTATAAAGTATTTGTTGTAAATTTTATTTATTATATAGACCCCCCACTTACCCATTTTTTAAAACTGTCGGTAGAAAGTTATCTCAGTTTTGTTATATATATATATATATATATATATATATATATATATATATATATATATATGTGTGTGTGTGTGTGTGTGTGTGTGTGTGTGTGTGTATAAGTTTTGTTATATTAGATTATAAACAGAATATATTTTATTTTATTTAAAAATTTTATTTTATTAGAATATTTTATTGCACAGTAATGAATAGTAAAAATAAAATTTTCAAAAGATTTTTGCCGGTTGAGCGCCCGTGAATCCTGCACTGTGCGTCCGTTATTTTCTAAATTCAAATAGTATTATTTCATTCTCCTATAAATAGGATGCTTAGTTTAGAATTAAAAATCACACCAGAATCAGAGAATTCTTCTTCTATAATATTGAACGTATTTCTTTAGAGTTTAAGGAAGCTTTGAGTGTAGAAAATAGTAAAAGTTTTCTTCAAGAATATATCTGCCTACCTGTCAGAAGTACTCGTTTTTTAAGGTAAGGGGTTTTATTTATTTCATATTCGCTTACGATATTATTTTTCGTATTCGTAAGAAATTTTATTTCGTTCAATATTCGCAAGAAATATTATCTTCGTTTAATATTAGCAAGGAATATTATCTTCGTTCAATATTCGTAAGGAATATTATTTTCGTTCAACAGTTGTAAGGGATATTATTTTTGTTCAATATTTGTAAGAAATAATATTTTCTTCCATACTCTGTAGTATGTAAGTAATATTATTTCGTTTCAAATTCTGAATTCTACACTCATTTTGTTAAAGTATTGCTTCTATACTCCGTGAAATTAGTAGAATATCCTTAAAATTTACACTTCATCTAGTATCTTTTTATGGAAATATTATTCTGAACAATCTTGATAATTTTTAATCTTTTCATGTCGGAGTACTGTTCATGGGGTACTATTCCCGAAGTACTATTCAAGGGGTACTATTCACCCAGGTACTATTCATGATAAAAATTGATTCCTTTTATGTCCAAATTATTTTTGATACAATATTATTCTTGAATTTTACTCCATAAAGCAGTATTATGTTGACAATTTGGACATTATTGAATTCTGGATAAATTGAATTATAAATATTTAAAATTTATCCTTTGCTTTCATTTAATTGAATTTTTATATCATTGTCATCATCCTCATGCTTATATTGTGATGAAAGTCATCTTTGGCCCGTAGTGCATAGATGGACTGTTGATTGGTATGATTATAACTAGGGATCATTCGGTATAATCATGACCTGTAATGTTACAAATAATGTGGCAAAAATCCTCATTGGCCCGTAGTGCATTGATGGACAGTTATTGGCATGACCATGACCATCGATGATAACACGAATATCTTTGGCTCGTAGTGCATAGATGATTCGTGGATGTGATACTAATGAATATCCTTGGCTGTAGTGCATGGATAATTCAGTGATATGGATTATTTATTGAGCTGAGTCTCAGCGATAAAATTGATGATAAACTTTTTAAATCATAGAAGATAGTAGATATCATGCTCTACTTGACTCTTATAATGGATTGGTTGTTCCGTTGCAGTTAAACTTGTTGTTTATTGTATTCTATCAGTTTAACACAGTTGAAGGCTAACGATAATTTATTCTGCATTATCTTAGTCATAATATTTCTTACTGGACTAGTTGAGCTCACCCTTTTATTTTCATTGTTCTCTTTAGGAAATGAGAACGTAGTCGGGACTAGTCGAGGAATAGAGTGACGGTCCTAGGTGGTGGCTGTAGTAGTCCTCACTATTTTATAAAATAGTGTGATAATAATTGTAATGATGACTCTATTTATGTTTGGATATTGTCTACTAAACAATATTCGTGTAAAAACTCTCAGCTACGTTTTTGTCGTATTGTATAAATGAAGTTTGTATTTAAATTCTATACCATGTATTTGACGACTCAGGATGGGTGATGTATACCTATTTTGGGGGCATCACAGTTGGTAACAAAGCTTAGGGATATGATCCTTGGCTGAGATGTGAGACCAGAACTAGGAGGGGAGAGACGGGTAAATCCTTCGCTAGTATGACCTACCTAAGCTTAATTATTATTTAATTGGTCGGTCAGAATATAGGGATAATATGTGGCATGTCAATTAACCCTTGTTTTGTGGCAGTGTTTGAAAATGATTTTCGAGAATGTTGAGATAATCAATGAAGCACATGAGACCGCTGAGTCACCGATGATCAATAACTAGGATAATGTGCATCAAAAAGGCAATAATCCTCATGTACACAACAACACCGACCAAATGATGAATGGCGGAATGTTTAGGAGCTTTCTACAATTCGTGCAACATCAGGAAAGAGAGACTCATGTTCAAAATACAGGTGGAAACACTGGCAACTCTCGGATGGTCACTGCTAAGCAGTTCAAGGAGCTGGGACCACTGGAGTTTTTGGGAAATCCAAAACCACTTAAGGCAGAGACGTGGATAAAACATATCACCAAGATATTTGATGTCTTGGGATGCTCCGAGGAGCAAAAGGTTCCTTTTTTCACCTTCATGTTGCGAGGAGAGGCAGATTACTGGTGAAAATCTGTAAAGTGTACTCAATCTGCCGCACTGAAGATGTCTTGGGAGAAGTTCCAAGAACTGTTCAACGACAAGTACTTTTCCAAAAGTATTCGTCACATAAAGGAGGTGGAGTTCATCAAGCTGGAGCAAAATAATATGACCGTGTCATAGTACGAGGCTAAGTTTGTCGAGTTATCCCGGTTTACATCCCATTTGGTAGATAATGAGGAGAGAATGACGTGAATGTTTATGCGAGATTTGAAACCTGAAATACGTCAATACCTCATTTCTCATAAACTTTGCTTGTATTCAAATGTTGTGAATAGGGCTCAGTTATTGGAGTGCGATAATGAGTCAACCCAACCAAGAGAGAGCAGCCGACAAATCGATAATACTAGTGATAGCAGTCATCAAAGTGGTGACAACAAATGTGGAGGAAATCAACATGCCAGAAATGGTAACCACTTCAGTGGTAATCATAGCCAAGACAATAGAAGAGGAAATTTTAATAAGAGAAGGTTCAACAATGATGGAAAGACAGCAACACCAGCACCCTTTTTCAAGGAAGGAGAACGACCACCGATCGTATGCTTCAAATGTGTAGGGGAGTGACACATCAGTCTAAACTGCACGATGCAGTCCAAAGCGTGTTACAATTGCGGAAGAGAAGGTCACCTAGCCCGATTTTGACGTGCAGTGAAGTCAAGTCCAGCTGGGATGGAGACACCAAAGGCCGTCCCAGACAAGTCAAAGCTGGTAGTTCAAGGGAGAGCGTTTGTCGTGACCCCCCAAAAAGTGAGGAACCCGAACGAGGTTATCACGGGTAAGCTAGTCATAAACTCTTGCGAAGTCTATACCTTATTTAATACCGGTTCTACTCATTCTTTTATTTCTTCTACTTGCGCTTAACGTTTAAATTAAACTCCGAAAAAATTAGACTTTGACTTATCTGTTGAAACTCCGTTGGGAGAAACCTTCATTACATTCACTGTTTACAAATCTTATTTGATTCAAATCGGCACTCGCACGTTATCTGTCGATCTTATCTCTTTGAAAATACTTACATTTGATATGATTTTAGGAATTGATTGGTTAACTACTCATCATGCTAAAATTTATTATTTTCGTAAGGTTGTTAGCTTTCATATTCCTAACCAACCTATTATGCAAATTCAAGCAACCAAACCACTAAAATCAATCACTGTCATATCAAGCCATAAAGCTATTCGTTTATTGAAAAATGGATGTCAAGCTTTCTTAGCTTATGTCACAGATTTAAACAAAAATACGTCATATTTAAATGATATTTCTATTGTTAATAAATTACGTGACGTATTCCCGGAAGAACTTCTTGGCCTACCCCCAGAGCATGAAATCGAATTTCGTATTGACCTTGAACCCGGTACAAAATCTATTTCCAAAGCCCCGTATCGAATGGCTCCTATTGAACTTCAGGAGTTAAAAACTCAACTGCAAGAATTGTTAGACATCGGTTTCATTCGTCCTAGTACGTCTCCTTGGGGTGCTCCTGTTCTACTTGTAAAGAAGAAAAATGGAAGTATGCGACTTTGTATTGACTATCGAGAATTGAATCATGTCACCGTCAAAAATAGGTACCCGTTACCTCGAATTGATGACATGTTTGACCAGTTGTAAGGTGCTAAATCCTTTTCAAAGATCGATCTTCGTTCCGGATATCATCAGTTAAAAGTTAAAACTGATGACATTCCAAAGACTGCTTTCAGAACTCGATACGAGCATTACGAATTTCTAGTCATGTCTTTTGGATTGACTAATGCTCCTGTGGCCTTCATAGATATGACGAACCGAGTATTCAAGGATTATTTGGATCATTTTGTTGTTGTCTTTATTGATGACATCCTCATATACTCCAAAATCCGTGAAGATCATGAGCAACACTTGAGGCTGATACTCCAAAAGCTTCGTGAAAATAAGTTGTACGCCAAGTTGAAAAAATACGAGTTCTAGTTTGAGGAAGTAGCATTCTTTGGGCACGTGATATTAAATTACAGAATATCTGTTGACCCAGCAAAGATTGAAGCAATTCAAAGCTAGGAGTAACCTAAATCAATGACCGAAATACGTAGCTTTCTGGGCTTAGCTGGTTATTATCGGAGATTCGTGGAAGAATTTTCTCAAATCGCTATGCCATTAACTCAGCTGACTCGAAAAGATACAAAATTTAGTTTGAACGAAGAATGTGAGAAGTGTTTTCAAGAACTCAAGAGGAAACTTATTTTAACCCCTGTTCTTACAATACCATCTGGTTCGGAGGGATTTGTCATCTACAGTGATGCTTCAGGTAGAGGGTTAGAATGTGTTCTCATGCAACATAAAAAAGTCATAGCCTATGCCTCACGACAACTCAAAGAATATGAGAGAAATTATCCTACTCATGATCTAGAGTTGGCAGGAATCGTTTTCGCGCTTAAAATCTGGAGGCATTACCTGTATTGGGAGAAGGTGGAGATCTATACAGATCATAAAAGCTTCAAATATTTCTTCACCCAAAAGAAACTCAACATGCAACAACGACGTTGGCTCGAGCTGTTGAAAGATTACGATCATACCATTCAATACCATCCTAGAAAAAATGAACGTAGTAGCTGACGCGTTGAGTAGAAGATCATATGCGGGTACGAGTGCGATATTGTCAACGTAAAGGCCCATTTTGTATGACTTACAAAGGATGGAGATAGAGTTGAAGACTCTAGGGACCCACGTGATGATGTCAAATATACGAGTATAACCAACTTTAATCAATAAAGTTAAAGCTGCTCAAGCTACGGACCTGGAGCTGATGCGTATGAAGAAGAAAGTACAAGAAGGTGATATTCCGGAAGCAAGAATTGATGAAGAAGGAATACTTCAAATCAACTCTAGACTTTGTATTTCTTACGACTCTGACTTCAAGTATAAAATCATGATGGAGGCGCACAACACACCGTTTGCAATCCATCCTGGGAGTACCAAAATGTATCGTGATCTTCGGCATACATTTTGGTGGAGAAATATGAAAAGAATGATCGCGAGAGTTTATCTCAAGGTGTCTAACTTGTCAACGTGTCAAGGCGGAGCATAAAGTACCAATAGGTCCATTGTAACCACTTGAAATTCCAAAATAGAAATGGGAGCACATTACCATGGATTTCGTTACTAGTCTTCCCAAGGTTTCTCAAGGCATAGATGCAATTTGGGTCATTATTGATAGATTAACTAAATCTGCTCATTTCTTACCTATATGAGAAACTTATTCACTTGAACGTCTTGCTCGTAAATACATAAATGAGATTGTAAGACTGCATAGTATGCCAATATCCATAGTTTCTGATCGAGACCCAAGATTCACTTCACGATTTTGGGTTAGTTTGCAAAAAGCTATGGGCATGGATTTACGATTCAGTTCGGCATATCATCCTCAGACGGACTGACAGTCGGAAAGGATTATTTAAACTCTTAAGGATCTATTAAGACTCTGTGTCCTTGACTTCAAAAGAAGTTGGGACAAGTTCTTGCCATTAGTGGAATTCTCCTACAACAACAGTTATCAAGAAAGTATAGGCATAGCTCCATTCGAGGCGTTGTAAGGACGCAAGTGTTGTTCTCTAGTATGCTGGGATGAGGTGGGTGAAAAAATATTGTTGGGACCGGAGTTGGTACGCATGACAACGAAAAAGATTCAAATGATCCGGCAACGTATAAAAACCTCACAAGTTCGACAAAAGAGTTATGCTGACCTTCATCGAAAGGACGTGAAATTCAATGTTGGAGAGCATGTGTTGTTACGTGTTGCTCCATGGAAAGGAGTTACGAGATTTAAAAAGAGAAGAAAGCTCAATCCTCGATTCATTGGCCCATTTGAAATCCTTGAACGAGTAGGAACTGTGGCTTCTAGACTCGCTTTACCTCCAAGTATGTCTCGTGTTCATAACATTTTTTATATATCTATATTACGTAAATATGTGGAAGGCCCGAACCACATTATTGAGTTAGAACCAGACGAGATAGCGGAAGATTTAACGTATGAAGAGGTACCTGTTAAAATCTTAAATAATAAGGAACATGTTCTACGCTCCAAGGTTATATCTCAAGTCAAAGTTTTGTGGAGAAACCACGATATTGAGGAAATGACCTGGGAGTTAGAATCTGAAATGAAATCAAGGTATCCTCACCTCTTCGACATACTAGATACGTACTCCAATTTCGAGGACGAAATTTCATAAGAAGGGGAGGTTGTAAGACCTTAACTTTTATGAATAAATAATTTTTATCGAAATATATATTTTTAATATTAAGATGTGAAGTTGTTATAATGTTATAGTTGTGGGTAATATTTATAAATTTTGTAAAGTAAGCAAGTTGTTATAAAACATTCGTTTGGTTGGAAAATATTCGTTTATTAGTGAATATTCGTACGACGGTACAATCATTGGTGGACCCCATAACGAAATTAGTGTCGGAGTTAGAAAACGACAGAAATATCTTTTTATAAAAATAATGGTAAAAATTTTACCGTTAACTGTTAAAATACCCGGTGTTAAAAGTACAGTAATACGCGTGGTTGCATAGTAGCACACGGTATTTGATGTTTACGTGAGAAGTCACTCAGTTATACTCAATTATTTCTATTGTAATTGCTGCATAGTATATTGATTCTATTATTGTCATAATATTTTATACTATTAAATCAATAATTGAGACGACAAAGTTATTCATATTATTATTTACATTATTGACAATGTCTAGAAAGTTCTGTGGAGAAAAGGGGTTTGGTCACCTAATTGCGCTCCAATAGGGAGAAATCCTTATCGAAAAGCCCTCTTTTTCCTGAGAATTATCTGATTGTTAATATTGCAAGTTATATTATTGATGAACAAATGTTGTTAAAAATATTGATGGAATTTTTATGAAGTATTTGTTGTAAATTTTATTTATTATATGAACCCCCACTTACCCATTTTTTAAAATTATCGGTAGAAAGTTATCTCAATTTTATTTTATATATATATATATATATATATATATGTGGGTGGAAGATGCTATGGAAGAAAAAAAAAAATATTATATTTTGAAAAATATTGGAGTACTGTAGTATAACATCCCTCTACAGATTATTCATATCCAATCAAGTTGAAAAATATTTCCTTTTTTTTGGGAAACATAGAAAGGTTTTCAAAATGTGAAAATTTTCAAGTGGACTTTAAAACTTGTTGACTTCAATGGACCAGGTACTCATTTCCTCACCATAAAAGTCTTGATTAACTTTTTGTCTATATTAAGAAAGAGTATAAAATAATAAAATTATTCATATTTAAATTTTTATTTAATTACATAATTTCTGTACATAATTAACGATATTCCATAAATATGTATAGAGAACATAAATATAACAATTAATAATAAGGGTATTATGGTCAAAATATTGTAGAAATAGATTATTTAATATAAACAGATATTTAATTTGAAATTACCTAAAATAGTAATAAGGATTTTTATCCTGGGAAGGAAATAACATTATATTTTTGTAATTCTGTAATTAAGCACACCTAGAGGGGGGTGAATAGGTGTTTAAGCTAAAAGTGATAAACGGTGAAATCTTTTTGAAATTTTTTGTAACAGGTTTAAATTAGACAGCTACGTCTGTCTGCTTTAGTATATGCTTTAACTTATGTTCTTCGTTTATTATTATCAGACATCTAGACCTGTCTGCCTTAGTGTCTGAATTAGTATATCTTCAAACGAATAAAGAAAAATATTCAGAAATTAAACAAATAGAAAAGAGAAGTGCAAAATAGTAAAGACAATAAGATTTTTACGTGGTTCAGCCCCTATCCTCTATCTAGTGGCCTAATCCACGTCCAATCCCAATTGGGATTGGAGACTCTTTTTATTACAATTTAAACCTCAATTAAATATAAAAATAACTCCATGTTACAAAGAAGCTTCAATTCTGATGTTGGACACCAAGGCCCCCTTTGCACCTTTGCACCTTGTACACCTCTGCACTTGTTCTCACCTCTGAGACCTTTGAAACTTCCTTTGAACAGACCCTATCCACTACTGGATCGATCAAGCCAAACAAGCTTGAAATAGAATTTTAAACAATAGGCTCTTAATTTCCAACTAAAAGAAATTAACAATACAATGAGTAGCTGAAAATAGCTTTTAAAGGCCTTTGATTAATCTGTGTAATATGACTTGGTAAACTCTAAGTCTGCTGCACTGATATAAGCTTTAAGTGTGCTGTTATCTTTTGTCAAGCATGATGAATATATATATAGAGAAGTAAGCAACGGCTATATCAGTTAGTTATCAATATCTTTAACGGCTATAATATTTTCTAAAACCAGCAAGTCAAAGAAATATTAATAACTCAGGCAAAAATAAAGGAGCTAGCTAAAGAATATTCAAGATAAGGTTGTTAGAGTCCTCCTTTCTCTAAACAACAACAATAACAAACCAATTACCTTAATAGTCAACTATTCAAATTAGAATGGCATGGATATTGCATTTCAAAAACGGATTCCATAGTTAACTAAATTCCTTAATAAAATTCAATCCAAAAAATGTTTTGACATAGTATATTAAGGAAATGATTTCCAGTCGTAATGAATTTTAAAGTATACGGACTCATGCAATATTATAATTTATATCAAATAGACTTGTATCCATAGAGGCCCATCATGATAATAACTCATTATATCATTCTAAATAAATAGCCCAAACAAACTCAATTAAGTCCATTTTCTCATCTCACAACAATAAACATATAGAAGCATATTTAAATTTCATTCAAAACAAGATATATATATATATATATATATATATATATATATATATATATATATATATATATATATAAGGGAATATTCAACATTAATTGTGACGCTCCCAAAATTAGGTATACATCACCCATATTGGGTCGTCAGATACATAGTATAGAATACAAATACAACTTACTAATACAACTGTCGTGTACAATACGACAAAATATAAACTGTGAGTTTGAATACAAATATTATCTTCTAGAGAGTATTCATACTCAAAAGGAGTCCTCGTTACATTTATTAACACTCTATTACATAGAATAGTGAGGACTACTAACTAATATTATCATTCGGACCATCACTCCGTTCCCCGACTTGCCCCAGCTACGTTCTCATTTCCTGAAGAGAACAGTAAAAGAAAGGGTGAGCTCAACTAGCCCAGTAAGAAATATTATGACTAAGATAATGCAGAATAAATTATCATTAGTCTTCAACAATGTTAAACTGATAAAATATAATAGACATCATGTTTAACTGCAGCGGAACAAGCAATCCATTAAAAGAGTCAAGTAGAAAATAAACTCTACTATCTTTTATGATTTAAAAAGTTTTTCATCACTTTTATCGTTGAGACTCAGCTTAATAAATAATTAACATCATCCCTGCACTACGGCCAAGGATATTCGTTAGGGTCACGACCACAAATTTCATGCACTACGGGCCAAAGATATTTATGTATTCATCAATGGTCATGATCATGCCAACAACTGTCCATCAATGCACTACGGGCCAATGAGGACTTTTACCACATCATTTGTAACATTACGGTCATGATTATACTGAATAATCCCTGGTCATAATCATACCAAGTCCATCTATGCACTACAGGTCACAGATGACTTTCAACATTTTATAAACATGAGGATGATGACAATGATATAAGAATTCAATAAAACAAGTTCAAGAATTAACTTATCCAAGAATTAACAACGTCCAAATTGTCAACATGATACTGCTTTGTGGAGTAAAATTCAAGAATACTTAGAAGAATATTTTCATGAAAAGATACTGGATGAAACGTAATTATCAAGGATATTCCACAAATTTCATGGAGTATAGAAGTCAAAACTTAACCAACTGAGTACAATAAAGAATGGAATAACAAAAGAAATCACCATGCATGCGATAGACCGCACAGACAGGTTATTCCTAACAGAATAATAATAATGGAACCAGGTCCGGCGTAAACGCACAGACAGGATATTCCGACAGAATAATAAATAATGGAACAAGGTCCGACATAAACGCACAGACAGGATATTCCGACAGAATAATAAAGAACAATATAATAAATAATGGAACCAGGTCCGGTGTAAAACACACAGACAGGATATTCCGACAGAATAATAGAAGAATATTACCAAGTATAGGGTAGACCGCGTATAATGGTTATTCCAACAGAATAATAAAGAATGGAATAACAGAAGTTCTCTTCATGAATATAAAAGAAATAATATTCCCTACCTTAAAAGAACTGGATATTGGAAAAGTGAAGTAGCAGAATACTTTTATTCTCTCTCTCTTATTCTCTCTATACTTTCTCTCTCTATAGCTTGAATGAATTCGTGAAAAATAATGAAGCCCTAGGCCTCTATTTATAGAAAACTGAGGGTGACTCTTGGTCTTAACGAAGGGTCAAATGACTCTTGGTCTTAACGAAGGGTCAAATGACTTTTGGTAATATTGAAGGGACAACTACTATTGACGAAGGTAATTACTATTGACCAAGGTAAATACTATTGACCAATGTAAATACTATTAACGACGGTAATTACTATTGACGACGGTAATTACTATTGACGAAGAGACTCTTAGATGATGACATATGGCCCCCCATAAAAATAACCAAACTTACCACAACGTCTCAATTATTGATTTAATAATATAACATATTATACAGATGATACTATGACAATAATTTAAGAGATATGATGCAGCAATTATTGTAGCAATAATTGAGTATAGCTGAGTGACTTCTCACGTAAGCATCAATAATTAATACCGTGTGCTACTATACAACCACGGTATTACTGCACTTTTACTACCGGGTAGTTCAACAGTTTTAACGGTTTTAACGGTAACACCTCAGCCGTTATTTTTATAGAAAGATAATTTTATCGTTTTCTAACTACGACTATACTTTTGTTGTGGGGTCCACCAATGATTGTGCCGTCGTACGAATATTCCCCGATAAAAAGAATATTTCCCGACCAAACGAATATTTTAAAACAACTTGCTTACTTTGCAAAATTTATAAATAATACCCACAACTATAATATTATATCAAATCCACACCATAATTATTTTGAGAAAATTAAATATTTATTCATAAAATCTGGGGTCTCACAATCTCCCCTCCTTATGGAATTTCGCCCTCGAAATTTACGTATATACCTGATATGCCGAACAGGTGAGGATACCTTGACTTCACTTCAAATTCTAACTCTTGAGGTATAACCTTTGAGCGTCGAATATGACCCTTCTTATCTAAGATTTTAACACGTATCTCCTCAAACATTAAATCATCCGCTATCTCGTCCGGTTCTAAATTAATAATGTTGTTCGGGCCGTCCCCATATTTACGTAACATCGATACGTGAAAAAAAAAACGTTATGAACACACGACATGCTTGGCGGTAAAACGAGTCTATAAGCCACAGTTCCTACTCGATCGAGGATTTTAAATGGGTCAATTACATCGAGGGTTGAGATTTCCTCCCTTTGTCAATTCTTGCTTCTAGAATAACGCCCTCTTGAACCTACTTACATTCATCAGCTCCGGGTGTGTAGCTTGAACGGCTTTAACTTTACCGATTAAAGTCGATTTTAATCGTATATTCGTTATCTTCACGTGGGTTCGTATATTCGCACTTGTAACCGTATACGATCTTCTACACAACGCGTCAGCTACCACGTTCGCTTTTTCACGATGTTATTGAATGGTACGATCGTAATCTTCAACAGCTCGAGCCAACGTCTTTGGCGCATAATACGTTCGTTTTAGTTGAAGAAATATTTGAGGGTTTAAGAAATGGGTTTTGTACTGGGGTCAATACAAAATTCAATTTTACGCTCTGGGGTAGGCTAAGAAGTCTTCAAGAATACGTCAAGAAATTTATTAACAATAAAAATATCGTTCAAAACTGTGACCCTCATCCAAGACTTGGATAACACGTCACATTGATACCTATCAACTTGCCATCGTCATTTACAACGTCTCCTACGGAAAGTCTAGCTTCGGTGCATTCTATACCAGGAAGTCAACAACGAAAGGAACGGGGATTTTTACTTATGGCTTGATATGACAATGATTGACTTTAGTGGTTTGGTTATTTGGAATTTGCATAACAGATTGGTTAGGAATATGAAAGCTAACAACCTTACGAAAAGCATGATGAGCAGTTAACCAATCGTTTCCAAAAATCACATCAATGCAAGTATTTTCAAAGAGATAAGATCAACAGGTAACGTGAAAGTATTGATTTGAACAAGATTTATAAATAGTGGAGGTAACGAAGGTTTCTCCCAACTGAGTTTAAACAGACATATCAAAGTCTAAGTTCTCCGAAGTTAACTTCAAACATTGAACACAACTAGGTGAAATAAAAGAGTGAGTAGAACCGGTATCTAACACGGTATAGACTTCGCAAGAGTTTATGACTAACATACCCGTGATAATTTTATTCAGGTTCCTCGTCACGAAAAAAAAACGCTCTCTCTTAAACTACTGGCTTTGACTTTTCTGGGACGGTCTTTGGTGCCTCCATCCTATCTGAACTTATCTTCGGTGAACGACAAAATCGGGCTAAGTGACCTTCTCTTCCACAATTATAGCATGCTTTGGATGGCATCGCGCAGTTTGGACTGATGTGTCCCTCCCCTCCGCATTTGAAGCATATGATAGGTGGTCGTTCTCCTTCCTTAACAACGGGTGCTGGTGCTGACGTCTTTCTATCATTGTTGAATTTCCTCTTCTTGAAATGTCCATTCTTATTGTTTTGACCATGATTACCATTGAAGTGGTTACCATTTCTGGCATGTTGATTCCCTCCATGCTTATTGTCATCGCTTTGATGACTGTTATCACCAGTATTATCATTTTTCCGGCTGCTCTCTTTTGGTTGCGTTGACTCGTTATCACGCTCCACTAACTGAGCCCTATTCACAACATCTGAATATAAACACAGTTTATGAGAAATAAGATATTGACGTATCTCTGGTTTCAAACCTCTTAAAAACATCCGCGTCATTCTCTCTTCATTATCCACCAAGTGAGATGCAAATCGGGACAACTCGGCAAACTTGGCTTCATACTGCGACACGGTCATGTTGTTTTGCTCCAACTTGATAAATTTCACCTCCTTCATGTGACGAATACTTTCGGGAAAGTACTTGTCATTGAACAGTTCTTGGAACTTCTCCCAAGACATCTTACAGATTTCCACCAGTAATCTGCCTCTTCACGCAACATAAAGGTGGCAAAGGGAACCTTTTGCTCCTCGGAGCATCCCAAGACATCAAATATCTTGGTGATCTGCTTTAACCACGTCTCCGCCTTAAGTGGTTCTGGCTTTCCCAAAAACTCCGGTGGTCCTAGCTCCTTGAATTGCTTAGCGGTGACCAACCGTGGGTTGTCATTGTTTCCTCCTTCATTTTGGATAGGAGCCGCTCTCGCCCGTTGTTGCATGAATTGCTCCTTGAACTGCTTAGCGGTGACCGTCCGAGAGTTATTTTGTTGTTGCATGAATTGCATAAAGTCTCTGACCATCCCATCATTCACCATTTCATCGGTGTTATTATTTTCATGAGGATTATTGTCCTCTGGTTGCACATTACCCTGAGCATTGATCGTTGGTGATTCAATGGTCTCATGTGCTTCATTGTTTATCTCAATATTTTCGGATGCCATTTGCAAATACTGTAACAAAACAAGGGTTAATTAACATATAACATATTATCCATATACTTTGACCGACCAATTAAATACCAAATAAACTTAGGTAGGTCATACTAGCGAAGGAATTCCCCGTCTCTCCCCTCCTAGTTATATTAAGAACAAAATAACATCCCTTATCCTAAAATATCAGTACTTCTGATCGGAATATCGGTATAAGGCTGAAGGAAACTTGTACTGATGAATAGAAACTCACAAAGTATCTAAATACTCACAAAATACATTCAATAATCTAGAGAGAGAAAGAGGGAAAGAGAGAAAACTTGTTTCTGGTGTGATTTTCAATTCTAACTTAGCCCTCTATTTATAGGAAAATGTTAGCACGCCGAAGTAGACTTAACCTGCAACCTGATGGCTTTACCTGCTACTATTCCCACCCACCACATTTGAATAAAAATCTCAGCACATTTTCACCAACCAAAAGTGGGGCCCACCAATTCTAGAATTTTCCACCAAAATGATAAATTCTGAAATTTCAATAATTTCTGAACCAGTCATCTCTTAAAATTCATAACAAATCATACGTTCATTTTTAACGGTTCAAAATGTGTGGATATATACTCAACTTATATATGTATAACATATCCAAAAATCACAACGATCCAACGGCCGGATTAAAAATTATAACCCCCGCAATATACCCAAATCACACCCAAAACACTTTTTTAAAAAAAACTTTCAATTCCAAAAATTATTATACATTTTTTATTAGTTATATTTTTTTTATTAAAAAAAAAGGCAGGGTGAACTCGGGGTAAGCTCAATAAGGGTGAGCTTAAGATCCTTGCTCACTATATATATATATATATATATATATATATATATATATATATATATATATATACACACACACACACACCCGTCTGCACCATTTTCTTTTTTTACTAGCTAACATCACCATTATCATGATTTTCTAATGACAGTAAAATTCGAAGGTATAGACAAAACTGATAATTTCCTTCTCTTTCCTAAACCTGATCACCTCCTTCTCTATTTACAGTTCACACCCGCTTTTGTCCCTTCTTTTCCCTCTTACCCTCATATGGGTATTAAACGGAATGTTTGAATAAATTAGGTCTAACTATTTATTTATTTATTTATTAATAGATCTTATTAATTTCTTAATTTTAATATAATTTTAAAATTTCATAATTATAAATTAGACCCAATTAATTTTAATGCCTAATTTTATCAAATTAATTTATCCATTATTTATTAATATTTATTAGTCTATATAAATTAAATGACAAATTTGACCCAAATAAATGACAAAATTCAATTAATATTTTTTTTTACAAAAATAATTATGCTTTTTTTTAATACCGGGTATTACAACCATGCCTTTAACTCGCGAGTGCAGTTGAAGTTTTGTAAGATCTTCATGGTGGTTGATGGATAACTTTTCATTTATCTCTATATGAGAGAGACAGATAAGGGAATTAGAGATGGAGTGAATGATAGGAGTAATGGGAGGAGAGAGAATGGAAAAGGAAAGAAATGAAGAATGTAAAAAAAATAAAAATTAAGCTCTCCAGTTTAATATTGAGGAGCCTAAAAAACTAAAATAAATTGAATTTGGCCAATAAAACGTCATTTCTCAATTGGTCAGTCATACTTAGCGTCCACAATTTAATACTGTGGATGAGACTTATTTAAAAACGACGACGTTACCCAATTAGTCAGTTATACTTAGTGTTCACAATTTAATACCGTGGACGCGCGAGGAACTTTTACAAAGATGGTGTTTTAAACATTTGTCTCGTTCACAATATTAAACTGTGAAATATTAAAAATTAAACAGCGCACAGGATGACTATTTAATCGTTCGATCTTCAGAATATACTACCATTAGCTTTGTTTCTTATCCCTTTATACGTTTATATTACTCATAGTGGCAGATTATGCGCTCATTCATTTCATGCACCAGCACCACTTCATGTACAATAACACAAATGCCATATTTTTGTCAAATAAAATGAAGACAAGATGTTCAAAGATTAAGTCAATAATGATCCCAACTTCCCTAAAATAGATTGGACTAAGAAGCAAGGTATCGATATTTAAAATTCCCAAATTGGAAGAAAAAAAAATCTAGGTAGGTAAATTATTCAATGAAGACTTGGTTTTGAATAATTGAATAAACCTTCGGATACGAATATGCGATTTAGAGAGATCCGATAGCTTTAAAGTTGAGAATTTAGAAAGTATTGGGATCTAGGGTTCTATCTTTTAGTAATAATAGTTTGAGATTGAGAGAGAAAGTACTTATTAATTTGTTTTCTTATTTAATTAAAATGTCAATCACCAAATGCATGAGAAGTGAACACTTGAAAAGTCAGTTATGTAACTAGTAATAATGTGACTGAATTCCAAATTGTACGGTAAACTTTAATCCTAAAATCGATTTGCACCTTAAATTATATTTCGAATTAAATGCACCATAAACTTTGAGTTTTAATACAATTTACACCTTCCACACTAAAGTTTAGGATGCAAATTATTTTGATATAGCGGGTGTGACACCAAAGTTTAGGATGAAAATTATTGTGATGTAGAAGGTGCGGAGGATGCAAATTGTTTTGAAACTCAAAATTTAGGGCGCATTTAATTTAAAATAAAATTTAGGGTTGTTCGGGAGTGTTTGACCGACCCCCGTGTGGGCTGAAAACCTGGGCCGGAACCAAAGAGCTCGGGTCTATATGATCGAAGGTATATAGGAGGTCGGGTTCGGGACCCGAGCCCATTAAGCCGAGGTATGGTGAAGATTGGGGATGTCGGGGTCGGGTCCTCGTGTCCTTTGGGCCAAGGCCCAGACCAGAATTTTATGATGTCTGTGGGGTTGAGCATGTGCAGTCGGACGAGCCACATGCAGAGTTGGGAGTAATAAGGGGATTACGTGGTTAAGGGTGCTAACCCTAATCATATGTCAACAAGGCAACTCCAAAGGTAGTATTGGAAATGGATTCTACTTGCACCTTTCAAGGAGATTGTGTTGGACCCAAATATGGGTAACTACCATATTTAGGAGTCCTATTCCAACTCGGAGAATGATACTAAGGTGGTGGGAGATCTATAAATACAAGGCCAATGTTACAATTAATAGGTAATACCTAATTTGAGCACTAAACACAAAAGCCTCCATTGTTAAACCTTATGAACGACCTATACTCATTCTCACACCGGAGCTATCCCCCGACGGCACAGCCGTCAAGCTTCTGTGTGATCTGTTATTGTGCAGGTTCCAGCGCGTGGATTCTGTGATTGGACGCGCAGACGAAACTTGGCGTTAACATTGACGCTAGAAGGAGGGCTTTTTAATGCTTTCTTACAATCACCACCAACTTTTCCGGCAGTAGGATATGGCGAGCAAGGGAAACAATGCCTCTGCCCAGGGAAAGGCAACGACCCAGCAGTCGCACCAGACCACGCAGGTGAGGGGATCAGTGAAGGATCGGCTGGGGTCTAAAATTCCAAAGGTTGAAGAGATACCAGCCCCTTCCCTCCGACGTAAGCTCTTCCATGACAGTCAACACACACCCCTTCAAGCGAGTCAGGCCGATGAAAATCACTCTCGGGCCCTCGCAAGACAAGAAAGAGGAGACGGCAGCCGAGACCAACGGGAGGTCATCCTGAAAAGGAAGATAGAGCAAAACAAGGATGTCATGTTGGCACTGCGGCTGCAACAGGAAGAAATCAAAGCCCAGATGGCTAGAATGACCGGAGAGCAGGAGGCCTGCTCGAAGAGGCAACGACGCCCTAGTCGGTCCCGATCACCTCAACGGAATGATGCTAGAAACGAAAGGAGCCGACCACGGAGTCGTTCTCGAGAAGGACAAAGTCGAAGGAGGAGTCGATCAGATGACAAAAGATCTGGACATCCGGGAAGGTCGGATCAAAAGAGGAGGATCGCGTCCCCCGAATACGAGAGGGACAGACATCATTCGTCCCCTCGTAAAGGGGAGGCCGATCCCCTAACCCGAAGAGTCGCAGAACTGGAGAAACTGCTAGCTGCTAAAAGTCCGACGGGGACCTCTTCAAGATGTCCGGGATCGTCCTTCTTGCCAGAGATCAATCAAGTCACAGCCGATCCAAAGAAAAAGATGCCCCCTATGGACACGTATGACGGGTTAGGGGATCCGTATGATCACTCGGATGGGTATGATCGTCTGATGTCTTACTACGGGCACTCAGATGCCGCCAAGTGTCATATGTTTTCCACGACGCTAAAGAAGAGCGCCCGGGAATGGATGGGGACTTTGGCAGCAGGATCGATCGGGTCGTGGAACGATCTCCGAGATAAGTTCCATGCTCGGTTCGGGAGCAACAGGAGACGAGGAAAGATCACAACGTCCCTCATGCAGGTCCGACAGAAGTCGAACGAAACATTAGGTCAGTACGTCAAGAGATTTCAAGAGGCTGTGGGGTCGGTAGCAGAGTTGAATTCCCCGCAAGCCTTGGGATTTTTCACGACAGAGTTGGATATCGGGAGGTCCAAGAAATTGGTCAAAGATTTAGTAATCAGCCCTCCTGCAGATCTAACCGAAGCCTTTCATCGGGCCGAAGGGTTCATAGCAATAGAAGAAGCAATGGAAAATTTCAAACCGCACTCCTAGTCCTACGAGAAGTCGAAAGATCGAGACAAACAGGGTTATCAACGGTCGGATAATAGTCAGTGGAGATCGGACCGACCGGAAAAGAAGAGCTACAAAGGAGGAGGGTCAGGAAGTAACCGACCTCCACTACCCAATCGTAACATCAACAAGGTCTACACCCCTCTTACTGCAGATCGGGCCAAGATCTTGGAGGATATGAAGAACCAACCCTTCTACGAGCCATGTCCAAGACGAACCAAACCTAGAAGAAGGGGTCGGGATAAGTATTGCGAATACCATCAAAGTACCGGGCATTCGACTGAAGCATGCATCAACCTGATGGACTTGATAGAGAAAAATGTTCAGAACGGACAATTGATACAGTATGTGGCCGGTCGGGATAATGCAGTGGCCCCTAGAGAAGAAAACAGAAATCAAGATCAGGACACCCAGCCTTCACAGAACCCCCTAGCCCGAGGCATGATTGATGTTATCTCGGGAGGTTCTGTCGGACGGATGACGGGAAGGAAGAGAAGCGGGCATCTCGAGGCAGTGTTATCGGTTACGGGGTCAACTACTAGGAAGGATAGGGCATATCTTGGAACATCTATCTCCTTCTCGGACGAGGATTACCCGACAGACCTCATCGAGCCGCATGATGGAGCATTGGTGATAACTGCCCAAGTCGGGATCGTGGATATGAAACGGATGATGATAGACAACGGATCCTCAGTCGATGTATTGTACACTCATGCCTACCAGAGGATGGATCTACGAGGGAAGAAGATGGACCTGGGAGGTGAAGGACCTTTGTACGGGTTCAGTGGAGATCTGGTGTATGTGTCTGGTACCATCGAACTGCCAGTCAAGTTCGTCACTACACCCAATCAGGTCGAAATAACGGTCATATTTTTCGTCATACAAGTAGATTCGGCATACAATGTGATCCTCGGGAGACCAACCTTGGCAGGCCCTGCAAGAAGTCACGTTCATACCCCACTTCAAAATTAAGTTTCCAACACCGAACGGGATCGGGGAGGTAAAAGGAGATTTAGACATAGCCCGAAGGTGCTATCGGAACAGCTTGATTTCTTCAGGGGTCGGGGTCAGTAAGCAGAAACAAACAATGGCCATTGAGATCGAGCCATTCACTGAGGGCAGTACAGAATCGCTCGCTCTTCCTGCCGAAGAAACCGAGGATATAGAGTTGGTGCCAGGGAAGAAAGAAAAATTGATCAAGATCGGGTCAGGGCTAGCAGAACCTTTCAGGACCGGATTGATAGAATTACTCCAAGTCTACGCCGATATCTTCGCATGGGAACCGAGTGATATGCCCGGGGTAAGTGAATCGGTGGCCCTACACAGACTACGCGTAGACCCGAGCAAGAAACCAGTTATACAAAAGCGAAGAATTTTCGCCCCAGAAAGGCA
Organism: Panax notoginseng; assembly: GCA_016801055.1. Lineage (NCBI taxonomy): Eukaryota > Viridiplantae > Streptophyta > Magnoliopsida > Apiales > Araliaceae > Panax > Panax notoginseng. Next base: position 44,338,801 of record CM029014.1, on the reverse strand, counting down.
AAAAATAATCGATGAAGATATCGCCAAACTTCTGGAGGCCGAATTTATCTTTGAGATTGATTACCCTGAGTGGTTGGCAAATGTGGTATTGGTCCAGAAGCAAAACGGGAAGTGGAGGTTATGCATCGACTACACAGATTTGAATAGGGCCTGTCCGAAGGATTTCTACCCTTTGCCCAACATAGATCAATTGATCGACGCCACCTCGAGATACGGTATGTTGAGTTTCATGGATGCATTCTCAGGATACCACTAGATTTCAATGAGTAAGGAAGATATCCCGAAGACCAGTTTCATCACACATCGGGCAATATACGTGTACATGAAAATGACCTTTGGGCTATTGAATGTCGGGACAACTTATCAGCGGATGATGAATTTGGTGTTCACGAAACAATTAAGGAGAAGCATGGAGGTCTACATAGACGACATGATCGTAAAAAGTATGTCAGTCCGTGACCATCTTAAGGATCTAGAGAACTGTTTCGAAACAATAAGAAGACGCAAGCTGAGGTTGAACCCGACTAAATGTACGTTCGGATTGGGATCGGGAAAATTCCTCGGGTATTTGGTCAGCAAAAGGGGAATAGAAGCTAACCCAGAAAAAATCCAGGCAGTCCTGGACATGAAATCCCCGAAGTCTTACAAGGATGTGCAGAGACTGACAGGTCGGATCGCGGCCCTTCGAAGGTTCGTCTCCAAGTCGGCTGAAAGATGCCTACCATTTTTTGACACCTTAAAAGGGCCCAAAAACGAGAAAAGCTTTCAATGGACTTCGGAATGCGAGGATGCGTTCCAAGGGATCAAATAATATTTGTCTTCGGCACCACTGCTGATGAAACCGATCCCTTCGGAACCTCTATATCTGTATTTGGCAGCAAGCTCGATGGCAGTGGTAGCAGCATTGGTTCGAGACAAAGGGGGAAATCAGTTCCCAGTATACTACGTCAGTCATGTGCTTCGAGACGCCAAAATTCGATACCCAAACCTGGAAAAATTCGCCTATGCTTTGATCATAGCAAGCAGGAAACTTAGGCATTATTTCCAGGGTCGTGTGGTTGTGGTATACATGGATCAGCCGTTAAAGAAAATTCTACATCGGCTAATAGTTTCGGGGAGATTGGCAGCATGGGCAATGGAACTGACACAGTTTGTGTTAGAATATCAACCCCGAACAGCAATCAAAGGACAGGCACTAGCAGACTTCGTCGTGGAATGCTCGTTCTCAGAACCAGATGTGGAGTTGGTGACCGAAATGCGGCACGTGAGGACTTCATGGACACCAAATGTTGATGGCTCATCAACCTCGGATACCAGTGGTGCCGGGGTCATACTGACGAGTCCCGAAGGGTTTAAAGTCCAACAAGTAATTCGATTCCAGTTCAAAGCAACCAACAATGAAGTAGAGTACGAGGCCATCCTAGCCGGGCTGAAGTTAGCCCGAAGCCTTGAGGTACAAAACTTGGTCATCTACAGTGATTCACAGTTGGTCATCAAATAGATATCGGGGGAGTATGAGGCCCGGGGGACAAGAATGACGAAGTATTTAGCCGAAACGAAGAATAAACTGACATACTTCAGCTCGGTCAGCTGTCAAGGAGTGGATCGATCCGACAACATAGTGGCAGATGCCTTGGCCCGACTGGCAACAACAGAAGCAAGTTCTTTCAGCGGATCAGTATATCTATAAGTATTGGAGCAGCCAAGTGTCTCGAAGAAAGAGGTACTATGTATTGATAAGCTGGACTGTTGGCTTATGCCATACATCTCCTACCTGGCCGACGGGGTGTTGCCCTCAAATCGCATTCTAGCAAGGAAGATCAAACACAGAAGTTCAAACTTTGTACTTATCGATGGAGATCTGTATCGAAGGGCTTTCAGTTCTCCATTGCTCAAGTGCTTAACACCATAAGAGGCAGACTATACACTTCGGGAGGTACACGAAGGAATTTTTGGAGATCACATGGGAGCCAAGTCACTGGCACACAAGATTTTGAGGCAGGGGTATTACTGGCCGACTATCTACGCAGAGGCAAAGGAATTCGTCAGAAGGTGTCCCAAGTGTCAGTTGAACAACAATATCCCACATCAACCGCCCGAAGAGCTCTACTCGGTCTTATCCCTGATTCCCTTCGCAATATGGGGAATCGACATCCTAGGGCCTCTGCCAAAGGCCAAGGGGGCAAGTCAGTTTTGTAATAGTGGCTATCGACTACATGACGAAGTGGGTAGAAGCCAAACCACTACAGAAGATCACCGAACAAGAATGCCTAAAGTTTCTGAAAGAAGGAGTAGTGTATCGGTTCGGTATCCCGATGGCAGTAGTCTCGGATAATGGCAGACAGTTCGTGGGTCCAAAATTCGAAAGTTTCCTGAAAGAATTGGGAATTCAGCACCGGAAGACTTCCGTTGCTCACCCTCAATCAAACGGTCAAGTAGAAGTAACCAACCGAACCTTACTCAACGGAATAAAAAGAAGATTGGATGAGTTGAAGGGACGATGGCCTGAGGAACTACTCAGTGTTTTGTGGGCATATCGGACAACTCCGAGGACAACCACTGGAGATTCTCCTTTTCGACTGGATTACGGGACTGATGCACTCATACCAGTCAAGATTAGGTCCCCCACTCTTCGAGTCAGTCAGTACAAAGAACTATACAACGACGAAGGTCTGAAAACGAATTTGGATCTGTTAGATGAAGCTCGGGACTCTGCTATGTTGAGGTTAGCCATTTACCAACAAAGAACAGCTCGACATTACAATCAGAAGGTGAAGCTAGGGAGGTTTGAAGTAGGAGACATGGTGCTTTGGGAGTCGGAGGCATCCACCCCCAGAACACAGGCAAGCTAATACCAAACTGGGAGGGGCCTTACGAAGTAGTGGAAGTGCCGAAGCCAGGGACTTACCGGCTTCGGGCTATGGATGGTTCGGAGGTAAAGAATACATGGCATGCTGGAAGGCTTAGAAAATATTACCAGTAAATGTGCGTCTATTCTCCCCTCCATTTATGTAATCCATACGATTTATCAATGAAATAAAAACTTCTCTTCGAGAAATACTTGTACTTCATTTGAATTTGCGCTGCTTTACCAATCAGACACGCTTCAGACATAAAATGATCAGACAGTCAGGAGGGACCTAACTGATCAGAAAAGGTCACGAGTATAACTGATTGACAAAGTCACACATCCGATCAGATAAGCTTCGAGCGTAAAACGATCAGACAGTCCAAAAGAACTTAACTGATTGGTAAACACCACAAGTATAACTGATCGATAAAGTTATAAATCCGATCCTATAAGCTTTGGACACAAATTGACAAGACAGTCGAAAATGACCCAACTGTTCGATAAAAGTCAATCAAAACTAATCGAGATAACAACTTAGAATAAATTTTCACTTCATTCATATTCACAACGTTTTACAATTTTCGATCAAACAGACTTCAGGTACATACACCATCGTTCTAACTGATCGGATAAATTACGAAACTAAGAAAAGAAAAATTATAAGTATGAAAAATAGATACTAGAGAGAACTAAGGTAGACCATCATCAGCTTCGGCCTCGGACTCCTCATCGGAAGAATCAAGGATCGAGGCATCCAGGCCAGCATCAACAAGCTTCGCTCTCGCTTTCTCCCGATAAGCTTCAACCCCTTCAGCAAACTGGGTCATGATCTTATCGGTCAAAGCAGGCGATTCTTCGTATTCCTTGATGGCAGCTTGTTTGAGGATGGCCTGTTCGGCCACCAAGGTGTTGTTCGCCTAGATCAGAGTCCTCAGCTGAGCATGAACCCCAATAAACTTCTCCTCGATGGCCTCAAGATTCCCCACCAAGGCCTTATTCTCTTCGGCCAATTGTTCTTTATCCTGCACCAACTTCTTGGCATGACCATCGAGACCGACGAACTCTTGTTGAAGTAAAGAATGTTGCTCTTCGAGTTCAGCAATTCGGCGATCAGCTTTCGTCACCTTGTTGCGGGTATCGGCGTGCAGATCCCTCTCCCTCTTGAATTTCGAATCACGACCCCGCAGCTCGGCTTCGAGAAGCAACACATCGTTCTTCAATTGATTTTCTTTTTTAGTGGATCGAGCGAGGGAGGGGATAGCCCGAGCAAGGATGGCGTTGGCCTAAACACAAAAGAAACATCAGATAGGCAAAACGCAAAATAGCGACAAGGGAAAAATATTTAAAATCTAATCGAGGAGTACCTGGGTCTGAGCTCTGATATAGGTCACCAGAAACTCCTCAGGAGAATAATTCTTGAACCTCTCTTCACCACCAGGAAGCTTGAAGTAGTCGAACAAGTGAAAGGGGAATTTGTCCGAAAGACCCTTCGGCCAACAGGTAGTCGGCGACCCTTGTGAAGAACTGGCCTTGGAAGTTGGAGTTGGTTCAGGGACCGGGTCGACCACAGCATCAACAGGGGCAGGGTCTTCGATCAGACGAGGTTTCTTTGGAGGAGGTTTGAGAGGCCGATCCTCTGTATCTTTCGAATCCTCGTCCAACGTCATTATGGCGGTAGGAGGTGGAGTTGGCTTAGGTGGGGCTGACAAAACGGCCTTGGAGGGGATTCGAACAGAAGACTTCTTGGACTTTTTTAGCAAGGCCATCTTGTCAGCCCCTTTCATCTTCAACACATTCGCTGCGGAAGGTTCAGCTTTGGACGAGGCGACAAGGAGGCCTATAGAAGAGCCAACGGACAGTTCGGCGAGAGGAATGCCCTCATCCTCGGGAGAGTCGTCAGCAGTAGAAAGGTAGATGGGTTCGGCAACGACCGGCAGTGGGGTCAAAGCCGCATCAGCCTCATCGGGCTTGAAGATAGTCGCTACAACAGAAGATAAGGAGTTTAATAAAAAGGCATTAGGGGGTCGGGAGCGTAAGAAAAAGATCTCGGGATTGTTACTTACAGCCATGCTCGTAGAGCCAAGATTCGTTGGAAACGATCCCCAGACCCCAACTAGTCTGTTTCAGCAGTGAGTAAAACTTCTTGAAGGCAACAGAGCGACCCTTCGAGAACTTAGTCACTTTCAAGGGCTGATCTTCGGGACAGGCCCAGTTCGGTAGGAGGTTGAGGTCGACTCCCCTCATAAAGAACCACTGTGAATGCCATCCTTTGTTGCTGGAGGGGGTCTTCACGAAAGTTGCTCGGCCTGGTACGCGGTTCAGATGGCGTAGACCGAGTTCTTTTGATCGACCGACAGAAAACAGGACAAAGAAAAAGTCCAAACCCGGAGTGATGCCAGCTTCCTGGCACAGGGCAATGAAGCTGATCAGTTGGATGTATGAGTTCGGGGCCAAGTGTGAGAACCCGATCCCGACCAGGCAAAGGAAGGAGGAAATAAATTCGTGAAGGGGGAACCGAACCCCATACCTCAAGGCATAGAGATGGACGGCCATCCAGCCCCCTTTGGGACGCCAGTACATCCTCTCATTCGGCTCAGCCACCCGAAGCTTGTAGTCTTGAGGAATATTGAATACGGCTCGAATGTCGAACAACTGGGATTGGGTGATGGACGACTCGGTGTTGATAACGGCATAATCAGTCTCAGAAGCATAGAGACGGCGAATTCGGGTATCAGCATTCTCAATGGGGATGTCGGCCGGAGCCGTTGGTAGCTCGACCTGGACCAGGTCGCCGGAGGTGAGGGTGGTAGTTCCGGTTAAAGTCACCACCATGGGAGGAGGAGTGCTAGAATCAGCCATTTGGTGTGATTCGAAAGTGAATGAAGCACAGAGGTGAGTTTTTAGAAAGAAACCGGCAGGAAATATAAAAATATGGAGAAATAGGTGTCTCGCCGGAAGTCGCCCTTGCCGAAAAATTTTCAGCGAGATGTGAAATGTTGAAGGCTCAAAAAAGTGACAGTGAAAGACTGATGGGGGTTTATATAGCAGGTCTGACACAGTTTTCAAGGGCGGCTATTTATGTTGGGTGGGGTCCAGCCCTAGGGAAACATGTACCAGCTCGTTAACCGAGAAGAAATCGCTTGGGTTCCCAAGACATTTCATCATTATGGCGTGACTATCCACATTCATGTCCTTTCAAGTCTCATGTCATAAATATCTTATAACAAGAGACTGGGGGGCAATGTTCGGGAGCGTTTGACCGACCGCGTGTGGGCTGAAGACCTGGGCCGGAACCAAAGAGCTCGGGCCTATATGATCGAAGGTATATAGGAGGCCGGGTTCGGGACCCGAGCCCATTAAGTCGAGGTCTGGTGAAGATTGGGGATGTCGGGGTCGGGTCTTCGTGTCCTTTGGGTCGAGGCCCAGACCGGGATTTTATGATGTCTGTGGGGTTGAGCCTGTGCAGTCAGACGGCCCACATGCAGAGTTGGGAGTAATAAGGGGATTACGTGGTTAAGGGTCCTAACCCTAATCATATGTCAACAAGGCAACTCCAAAGGTAGTATTGGAAAGGGATTCTACTTGCACCTTTCAAGGAGATTGTGTTGAACCCAAATATGAGTAACTACCATATTTAGGAGTCCTATTCCAACTTGGAGAAGGATACTAAGGTGGTGGGAGATCTATAAATACAAGGTCAAGGTTACAAGTAACAAGTAATACCTAATTTGAGCACTAAACACATAAGCCTCCATTGTTAAACCATGTGAACGACATGTACTCATTCTTACACCGGAGATATCCCCCGGCGGCACAGCCGTCAAGCTTCTGTGTGATCTGTTATTGTGCAGGTTCCAGCGCGTGAATTTTGTGATTGGACTCGCAGACGAAACTTGACGTTAACAAGGGTATTAATCGATCTTAGAGTTAAAGTTTAGAATTCAAATTGAAAATTAATTCGTATAAATAAAATCACGTTTAAAGATGATGTCATTTGACATAAGTAATCTCAATTGATTAAGAGTTAACTCGCTCAATTGAAAAACTCACGACGAGTCATCGTTCAGTCGACTGACTCCTCCTCTTCGTTAATCTAATGGTACGTATTTGATATGTTAATTATTAATTAAAATATTTATTGAAATCCTTTATTAAAAAATTTTAAATTAATTAGTATTTAAAATTTGCTAATAAATTCAAGTTTAAATTTATTCTTTACATCAAAATCATGCCGGCATTCGTTCAGAAATAAATCATTTAATCATTTTTTCGATCTATCTACATTTGGGATTTTTTATTATTTTCACCGTAGACCTTCTTCTTGGGGACTGCATGTTGTCAGTTAAGAATTCCTGAAAATCATGCCTGTCAAGCCCAATCATTTTTCGGACATGTCTGCACATACAAGATTTGAGAGTTGGCGCTTCTATCGGGGTTGGCTTTTCTTTTCTTTTCATTTTTTTTTTTGAAAATAAGTTTAAATATAAAATTTAGTGGCGAGATCATCTTGCATAACACAAAATCTGCTTTTTCGTCAAAATTTGTCAACTTGGAGTTGGCTTTTTCTCTGGAGTCGTAAATTTATCAACAATTTTTTTTATTTTTTATTTTGCTAAGTTAATTTGTCAACATTTGAGGACTCCGAGCTTCTACCGGATGATTCATGCACGTTCTTTCTCTCTTTAAAAATATTATCTTGTAATTCGCTTTTTAAAAAACTTTATTTTTTTCTTTAAATGTTTTAGTTTTAATAAAATAAGTCTATTTTAAAATTATATATATATATATATATATATATATATATATATATATATATAGTTTTTAATTTGCCGCTGGGAAATTTACACGAAAGGGAACGACAAATTCTCAACGAAAAAAGTGCTCTCTGAACCGAATGTGAAAATAGTTTTCCATCAGATGGCTGTTGAAAGACCTGTTAATTACATGCCAACAAATCGAAAATTGTATAGTACACAGTCGTCTATGGTGACGATTTTTTGAGCTATAATGATGGTTCACCCGTCGCTATAGTTATTCTGGTCTATGGCGACGGGTGAATTACCGTAGTCATAGTTCAAAAAAATCGTCGCCATAGGCGACAATGTAGTACACATGTGACGCCCCCAAAATAGGTATACAATACCCATTTTGAGTCGCCAAATACATGGTACAGAAAGCAAACTACAACTTCATTAATACAATTATCGTAAAAAATACGACAACACATACTGTGAGTTTAAATATAAATATTATCTTCTGGACAATATCCACATTCAAATAAATCCTCATTACAATTATTCAAACACTATTTTACAGAAATAGTGAGGACTGCTAAAACATCTTTCTAGAACCATCACTCCATATCCCGACTAGATCCTACTATGTTCTCACCTCCTGAGAAGAAAAATGGAACAAAAAGGAAAATGGTGAGCTCAACTAGCCCAGTAAAGAATATTATGACTAAGATAATATACAACAAATTATCGTTAGTCTTCAACAGGGAAAAATCTGATAGAATATAATCGACAACAAGTTTTAGATCAACAACTGCAGCAGAAACAACAAACCATTAGAAGAGTCAAGTAGAGAAAGAATTCTACTATCTTCTAAGATTTAAAAGTCCATCATCAATATTTTATCCCTGTAACATTGATTAATAATCATCTTTAACCAAATATTCATCTTTGCACTACAGGCCAAAGATATTCATTTGTATCACCAGTCGGTCATGTTCATCTCAACACCTGTTCATCTTTGCACTACGGGCCAAAGATATTTATCAGTTAATCATTCCTCTTTGCACTACAGGCCAAAGATATTCAGTAGTATCACCTGTCAGTCATGTTCATCTCAACACCTGTTCATTTTTGCACTACAGGCCAAAGATATTCATCAAACAATCATACATCTTTGCACTACAGGCCAATGATATTCAGTAATATCATCATTTAGGACTGAGGATGATGAAAAATATCTTAAAGAGAACGAATCCAGTGAGACAGAAGGACAAATAGTAGGGATTCGTATAACAGTTTATCCAAGATCAATAATACTTCGTAATAATCAATTATGAAGCAGAATTCAAAAATAAAGATCAAAACATGGATACAATCAAAGATAATAACCATAATAGACATCTTGGACAAAAAGGGAAAATTTTATTTTTCGGTGAATAGTGTCGTATTCGTGAATAGTGCCGTATACGTAAATAGTAACCCCGACACAAAAAGTTCTAAATTTGATAAAAACTCATATCAATATTTCAGCATAATGATATTGAAAAAAATAATATCATTAAGAAGAAAATAATATCCTTTACCTCAAGATATCAGTACTTCTGGTCAGAATACCGGTATAAGGCTGAAAGAAACTTGCTCTGATGAATAGAAACTCTCAAAGTATCTAAATACTCACAAAATACACTCAATAATCTAGAGAGAGAAAGAGAGAAAACTTGTTTCTGTTGTGATTTTCAATTCTAACTTAGCCCTCTATTTATAGAAAAATTTTAGTAGGCTTGACCTGCAACCTGATGGCTTTACCTGCTACTATTCCCACCCACCACATTTGAAATATAATTCAGCACATTTCTTCACCAACCACAAGTGGGGCCCACCAATTCTAGAATTTTCTATCAAAATGATAAACTCCGAAAATTCAACAATTTCTGAACCAGTCATCTTGTAAAATTCATAATAAATCATACGTTCATTTTTAACGGTTCAAAATTTGTGGGCATATACTCAACTTATATATGTATAACATATCCAAAAATTACCACAATCCAACGGTCGGATTAAAAATTATAACCCCCGCAAAATATCTCAAAAACCCTGATTTTTAATACCTCCATTCCGACAAAAATACTGATAAAAACCTCAACATTAACTCCTTCATTTTTAACCACAAAAATATATCCCTCATTTATATCCACATAAAATAAATATTTTCTTATCATATGAATCAATAATTAATTATTCACAAATAATATTACAGAATCACATTTATGACAACCAGGCCGTTCCCAGGAAAGAGGGGGCTTTCCAATAAGGATTTCTCCTTACTGGCGCGCAATTAGATGACCAAACCTCTCCTTAGACAGAACTTTCTAGACATTGCCAATAATGTTATCTAATAATATTATTCAAATAATATGAATTATTGATCTGATAATGGAAAATACAGTGCAACAACAATTATTGAAACAACAATAATATAAAATATCAACTCAACAATTATTACATCAATAAAATAAAATATTGAACAATAACTACTGTAACAATTATTGAGTAGTGCCTTCTTATGTAAGAATCAATAATTTGTGCAATACCGTGTGCTACTGTATTTTAACCACCGGGTATTCCAACAGTATTAATTGTAACAACTACGTCGTTATTTATAAACAACTTATACTTGTCGTTTTTTTCATCCAATCGCTTTCCGTTATGGGGCCCACACAAGGCTGCGCCGTCGTACGAATATTCCCCGACAGCAAGAATATTTCACGACCAAACGAATATTTCCCGACAAAATGAATATTTTATAACCACTTGCTTGTTTTACAAAATTTGCACATTTCACCCATAACCAAAGTATTATATCAAATTAACCCCTTATTATTCACAATAATATTTAGAGAAAATTTGATTTTATTCATTAATAAGTTGGGATCTTACAACCTCCCCTCCTTATGAAATTTCGTCCTCGAAATTGACGTACGTACCTGATGTTTCAAAAAGGTGAGGATACCTCACTTTCATTTCTGATTCCAACTCCCAGGTCATTTCTTCAATAGCATGGTTTCTCCACAAAGTCTTAACTTGTGGTATAACCTTCGTGCGTAGGACATGCTTTTTCCTATCCAAGATCTTAACAGGTACCTCCTCGTACGTTAAATCTTCAGCTATCTCGTCTGGTTCTAACTCAATAATGTGGTTCGGGTCTTTAACATATTTACGAAGCATAGATATGTGAAAAATATTATGAACACGAGACATGCTTGGAGGTAATGCGAGTCTATATGCCACATTTCCTATTCGCTCAAGAATCTCAAATGGACCAACAAATCTTGGATTGAGCTTTCCTCTCTTCCCAAATCTTGTAACTCCCTTCCATGGTGCAACAAGTAACAATACATGATCCCCAATATTAAATTCCACGTCCTTCCGATGAAGATTCGCATAACTCTTTTGTCGATCCTGTGCCGTTTGTATACGTTGTCGAATCGTTTGGATCTTCTCTGTAGTAATGCGTACCAACTCTGGTCCCAACAATGTTGCTTCACCCACCTCGTCCCAGCATACTGGAGAACGACATTTTCTTCCATACAACGCCTCGAATGGAGCCACACCTATGCTCGCCTGATAACTGTTGTTGTAGGAGAATTCCACCAATGGTAGGTACTTATCCCAACTCCCTTTGAGATCTAGGACACAAAGTCTTAAAAGATCTTCAAGAGTTTGAATAGTCCTCTCTGATTGTCCATCCGTTTGAGGATGGTATGCTGAACTGAATCGTAAATCCGTGCCCATAGCTTTCTGCAAGCTAACCCAAAATCGGGAAGTGAATCTTGGGTCACGATCCGAAACTATGGATACTGGCATGCCATGCAATCTCACAATCTCGTTCACGTACATACTAGCAAGACGTTCAAGGGAATAAGTCTCACGTATCGGCAAGAAATGAGCGGACTTAGTTAATCTATCAACAATAACCCAAATCACATCTATGCCTTGAGAAACCTTGGGAAGACCCGTAACAAAATCCATAGTAATGTGTTCCCACTTCCATTTCAGAATCTCAAGTGGTTACAATGGACCCTTTGGTACTTGATGCTCCGCTTTTACACGTTGACAAGTTAAACATCTCGAGATAAACTCCGCGATCTCTCTTTTCATATTGCTCCACCAAAATGTATGTCAAAGATCGTGATACATTTTGGTACTCCCATGATGGATTGCAAACGGTGTGTTGTGTGCCTTCATCATTATTCTATGCTTCAAGTCAAAATCGTTAGGAACACAAAGTCTGGAGTTGACTCGAAGTATTCCTTCTTCATCGATTCTTGCTCCTGGAATAGCACCTTCTTGCACTTTCTTCTTCATACGCATCAGCTCTATGTCCGTAGCTTGAGCAGCTTTAACTTTATTGATTAAAGTCGGTTCTACTCGTATATTTGATATCATCATGTGGGTACTTGGAGCCTTCATCTCTATCTCCATCCTTTGCAAGTCATACAAAATGGGCCTTTGTGTTAACAACATTGCACTCGTACCCGCATATGATCTTCTACTCAATGCGTCAGCTACTACGTTCGCTTTTCCAGGATGATATTGGATGGTATGATCGTAATCTTTCAACAGCTCAAGCCAACGTCGTTGTCGCATGTTGAGTTCCTTTTGGGTGAAGAAATATTTGAGGCATTTATGATCTGTATAGATCTCCACTTTCTCCCCATACAAGTAGTGTCTCCAGATCTTCAACGCAAAAATGACTGCTGCCAACTCCAAATCATGAGTAGGATAATTCCTCCCATATTCTTTGAGTTGTCGCGAGGCATAGGCTATGACTTTCCCATGTTACATGAGAACACATCCTAACCCTTTGCCTGAAGCATCGCTGTAGATAACAAATCCATTCGAACCAGATGGTATTGTCAGAACAGGTGTCGAAATGAGTCTCCTCTTGAGTTCTTGAAAACTTTTCTCACATTCCTCACTCCATACTAATTTTGTATCTTTCCGAGTCAGCTGAGTTAACGGAGTAGCGATTCGAGAAAATCCTTCCACAAATCTCCGATAATAACCAGCTAAGCCCAGAAAGCTACGTACTTCGATTACTGACTTAGGTTGCTCTCAACTGTGACTCATATCCCAATCTTGGATAGTACGTCACAATGACACCTATCAGTTTACTACAGCACGAATATGGCGTCCCCTACGGAAAGTTTGGCTTCAGTGCATTTCGCAAAGGAAGTCACCAGATATAGGCTCGGGTACAAACTTCTACAGTTAGGTTTTTAACTCCCGAAGTTCAATAGGAGCCATTCGATATGAGATTTTAGAAGTGGGTTTTGTACTAGATTCAAGGATGATACAAAATTCAATATCACGCGTAGGCCAAGAAATTCTTCAGGAAATACGTCAGGGATTTTACTAACAACAGAAATATTATTCAATTCTGACGTATTTTTGTTCAAGTCCATGACATGACTAAGAAAGCTTGACATCCGTTTTTCAATCAACGAATGACTTTACGTCTTGATATGAAAGAGTTTGACTTCAATGGTTTGGTTGCTTGAATTCGAATAACAGGTTGCTTAGGAATATGAAAACTAACAACCTTACGAAAGCAATCAATTTTGGCATGATGAGTAGTTAACCAATTAATCCCTAAAATCACGTCCAATGCAAGTATCTTTAAAGAAATAAGGTTAACAGGTAATATGATGGTGCCAACTTGGATCAAACAAGATTTATAAACAGTGGATGTAACGAAGGTTTCACCCAACGGAGTTTCAACAGATAAGTTAAAGTCCAATTTCTCCGAAGTCAAGTTTAAACGTTGAGCACAAGTAGGAGAGATAAAAGAATGGGTAGAACCGGTATCTAGTAAAGTATAAACTTCGCAAGAATTTATAATTAACTAACCCGTTATACCTTTGTTCGGGTTCCTCGCATTTTGGCCAGTCACGACAAACGCTCTTCCAGGAACCGCTGATTTTGACTTGTCCGGGACAGCTTTTGGAGTCACCATCCCCGCTGAACTTGGTTTTGCTACAGAACACTCTCGAGCTATATGACCCTCCTTTCCACATTTATAATATACCTTGGATTGTTGTGGGCAGTTTGGGCTGATATGTCCCTCTTTCCCACATTTTTAACATACGACCGGTGGTCGTTCTCCTCCCCTAGAAACAGTTGATGTTTGTGCTGACGTCTTCACGTTATCATTGTTGTACCTTCTCTTCTTGAAATCTCCTCCCGACTCGCTCCTTCTATTATCACGACCACGATTACCACCAGAGTGGTTACTGCTTTTGTTCAAATGTTTTCCTCCCTGCTGGTTTTCATTGCTTCGATGACTGCCGCCACCGGTATGACCCTGGTTGTGGTCCTTCGGTTGCACATACTCATTATCTCGCTCTAATAATTGAGCCATGTTTACAACATCTGAATATTAAGAAAATTTATGAGAGATAAGATATTGCCGAATCTCGGGTTTTAAACCTCTCAGAAACATCCTTGTCATTCGTTCCTCATTTTCGACCAAATGAGGTGCAAACCTGGATAACTTTGCAAACTTTGCCTCGTACTGGGACACCGTTATGTTGTTTTGTTCCAGTCTGATAAACTCCACCTCCTTCATATGACGAATACTTTCAGGAAAGTACTTATCATTGAACAGTTTTTAAAATGTTTCCCAGGACATGTTGAGTGCGTCAGGCTGGGTACGCTTCACAGACTCCCACTAGTAGTCTGCCTCACCACGGAACATAAAGGTGGCGAATGGAACCTTCTGTTCCTCCGTGCATCCCAAGACATCGAATATCTTGGTAATTTGCTTGACCCACGTTTCCGCCATGATCGGATCCGGCTTTCCCTTAAATTCTGGTGGTCCCAATTCTTTGAACTGCTTGGCTGTGACCAACCGCGCGTTGTTATCATTTCCACCTGTATTCTGCACACGAGTCTCCCTCGTCTGATTTTGCATGAACTGCAAAAAGCTCCTAAACATTCCATCATTCATCGTTTGCTCGGTAACATTGTTTACAGGAGGAATATTGCCTTCCTGTTGCACGTTCCCCTGGGTGGTGATCAAAGGTGTCTCCACGGTCTGATTTACTCCATTATTAACGTTCTAAGTTGCCATTCTTAAATACTGTCATAAAATAAGGGTTAATAGTCATGTCATATATTATCCCTATACTCTGACCGACCAAATAAATACCAAATAAACTTAGTCAGGTCATACTAGCGAAGGAATTCCCCGTCTCTCCCCTCCTAGTTCTTGTCTCACATCTCAGCCAGGGATCATATCCCTAAGCTCTGATACCAACTGTGACGCCCCCAAAATAGGTATACAACACCCATTCTGAGTCGCCAAATACATGGTACAGAAAGCAAACTATAACTTCATTAATACAATTGTCGTGCAAAATACGACAACACATACTGTGAGTTTAAATACAAATATTGTCTTCTGGACAATATCCACACTCAAATAAATCCTCATTACAATTATTCAAACACTATTTTACAGAAATAGTGAGGACTGCTAAAACATCTTTCTAGAACCATCAGTCCATACCCCGACTAGATCCTGCTATGTTCTCACCTCCTGTGGAACAAAAAGGAAAAGGGTGAGCTCAACTAGCCCAGTAAAGAATATTATGACTAAGATAATATACAACAAATTATCGTTAGTCTTCAACAGGGAAAAATCTGATAGAATATAATCGACAACAAGTTTTAGATCAACAACTGCAGCGGAAACAGCAAACCATTAGAAGAGTCAAATAGAGAAAGAATTCTACTATCTTCTAAGATTTAAAAGTCCATCATCAATATTTTATCCCTGTAACATCGATTAATAATCATCTTTAACCAAATATTCATCTTTGCACTACAGGCCAAAGATATTCATTTGTATCACCAGTCGGACATGTTCATCTCAACACCTGTTCATCTTTGCACTACGGGCCAAAGATATTTATCAGTTAATCATTCCTCTTTGCACTACAGGCCAAAGATATTCAGTAGTATCACCTGTCAGTCATGTTCATCTCAACACCTGTTCATCTTTGCACTACAGGCCAAAGATATTCATCAAACAATCATACATCTTTGCACTACAGGCCAAAGATATTCAGTAATATCATCATTTAGGACTGAGGATGATGAAAAATATCTTAAAGAGAACGAATCCAGTGAGACAGAAGGACAAATAGTAGGGATTCGTATAATAGTTTATCCAAGATCAATAATACTTCATAATAATCAATTATGAAGCAGAATTCAAAAATAAAGATCAAAACATGGATACAATCAAAGATAATAACCATAATAGACATCTTGGACAAAAAGGAAAAATTTTGTTTTTCGGTGAATAGTGTCGTATTCGTGAATAGTGCCGTATACGTGAATAGTGCCGTATACGTGAATAGTAACCCCGACACAAAAAGTTCTAAATTTGATAAAAACTCATATCAATATTTCAGCATAATGATATTGAAGAAAATAATATCATTAAGAAGAAAATAATATCCCTTACCTCAAGATATCAGTACTTCTGGTCGGAATACCGGTATAAGGCTGAAAGAAACTTGCTCTGATGAATAGAAACTCTCAAAGTATCTAAATACTCACAAAATACACTCAATAATCTAGAGAGAGAAAGAGAGAAAACTTGTTTCTGGTGTGATTTTCAATTCTAACTTAGCCCTCTATTTATAGAAAAATTTTAGTAGGCTTGACCTGCAACCTGATGGCTTTACCTGCTACTATTCCCACCCACCACATTTGAAATATAATTCAGCACATTTCTTCACCAACCACAAGTGGGGCCCACCAATTCTAGAATTTTCTATCAAAATGATAAACTCCGAAAATTCAACAATTTCTGAACCAGTCATCTTGTAAAATTCATAATAAATCATACGTTCATTTTTAACGGTTCAAAATTTGTGGGCATATACTCAACTTATATATGTATAACATATCCAAAAATTACCACAATCCAACGGTCGGATTAAAAATTATAACCCCCGCAAAATATCTCAAAAACCCTGATTTTTAATACCTCCATTCCGACAAAAATACTGATAAAAACCTCAACATTAACTCCTTCATTTTTAACCACAAAAATATATCCCTCATTTATATCCACATAAAATAAATATTTTCTTATCATATGAATCAATAATTAATTATTCACAAATAATATTACAGAATCACATTTATGACAACCAGGCCGTTCCCAGGAAAGAGGGGGCTTTCCAATAAGGATTTCTCCTTACTGGCGCGCAATTAGATGACCAAACCTCTCCTTAGACAGAACTTTCTAGACATTGCCAATAATGTTATCTAATAATATTATTCAAATAATATGAATTATTGATCTGATAATGGAAAATACAGTGCAACAATAATTATTGAAACAACAATAATATAAAATATCAACTCAACAATTATTACATCAATAAAATAAAATATTGAACAATAACTACTGTAACAATTATTGAGTAGTGCCTTCTTACGTAAGAATCAATAATTGGTGCAATACCGTGTGCTACTGTATTTTAACCACCGGGTATTGCGACAGTATTAACTGTAACAACTACGTCGTTATTTATAAACAACTTATACTTGTCGTTTTCTTCATCCAATCGCTTTCCGTTATGGGGCCCACACAAGGCTGCGCCGTCGTACGAATATTCCCCGACAGCAAGAATATTCCACGACCAAACGAATATTTCCCGACAAAATGAATATTTTATAACCACTTGCTTATTTTACAAAATTTGCACATTTCACCCATAACCAAAGTATTATATCAAATTAACCCTTTATTATTCACAATAATATTTAGAGAAAATTTGATTTTATTCATTAATAAGTTGGGGTCTTACAATACAGCTGTGTATATACATATAGTTCATATATATATATATATATATATATATATATATATATATATATATATATATGAGATCCAATCCATGGCAACCGGTTGCCATAATACTATTAATAACAACCAAGTTGCAACACGTTGTAGCGGCTTAGTAATATTTTACATTAAAAAAAGATAACCACTACACCTAGTAGCGACTCTGTTTTTAACAACTCTTGACGAAAAAGATAACACTTGCTACTACGTGTACTGAAGTCGCTATTCGGTAAACACCTAACATTTGAAGCAAGTTGTATTCTTCATATCAAAAATAAAGGGAATTTAATGGATTGTAATATTAAAAAAATAGGACCGCTACTACATGTAGCGGCTTGAATATTATTACACTTATGCAAGAGACTTAAGCAAGTACAAGAAGTAGCAATACAAGAAGCCAATAACAATACAAGAAGTAGCAAGAGACCTAAGCAAGTACAAGTAGTAGCAATACAAGAAGTAGCAAGCAAGTGTGTAGTTTTGTTTTTTGACAAGCCGCTACATGTAGTAGCGGTCTTTTTTTTTTATTATAATAATAATAATATTGTTAATAATAAAATTAAAGATAATAATAATATTGTTAATAATAATAATTCCACTTTAATTTTATTATTATTATTAAAGTAGCATTATATTAAAAAAAAATAAGTCCGCTACATTGTGTAGCGGCTTTCCCAATCCCACCCTTGGTTTGTCTCATTTTAATTAATAATATTATTATTATATTAATATTTATAATAATAATAATAATAATAATAATAATAATAATAATAATAATAATAATAATAATAATAATAATAATAATAATAATAATAATAATAATAATAATAATAGCCGCTACATTACGTAGCGGTGCTCCAGCAACTCCAAACTCTATTATAATAATATTAAAATAATAATAAAAATAAAGTGGAATTATTATTATTCACAATATTATTATTATTATTATTATTATTATTATTATTATTATTATTATTATTATTATTAAAGTAAGAATATATTTAAAACTTGAACAAGACAGAGGAAGTTGATGAAGCCGCTATATGTAGTAGCCGTTTACTTTTATCAACAAAAGTAAATAGTTAACAATATTATTATTAAAATTAGATTTTCCCGAGGTGGCTATAGTAGGCTCCTAGAGCATTTAGTATGGCAATACTCTCATATCTTAGATTATTCCATTGATCAACTTGTAAAAAAAAGCCGAACAAGCGGTTACAAGGTAGAAAAAAATAATAATTTAGATTATTCATTTGATCAACTTGTAAAAATTTTTAAATTCAAGATTATTAAGAAAGCCGAACAAACGGTTACCAATGTTTCCACCTGCATTTTGAATAGGAGTCTCTCTCGTTTGGCTTTTCATGAATTCTAGAAAGTTCCTAAACATACCATCGTTTGCCATTTGGTCGGTGTTGTTGTTTACAGGAGGATTATTGCCTTCTTTATGCACATTATCCTAGTTATTGATTGGCGGTGACTCAATGGCCTCATGTGCTCCATTGCTTATCTCAAAATTTTCATATGCTATTTTTAAATATTGCCACAAAACAAGGGTTAATTGACATGCCACATATTATCCCTATATTCTGATCGGTCAATTAAATAACAAATAAGCTTAGGTAGGTCATACTAGCGAAGGAATTACCCGTCTCTCCCCTCTTAGTTCTAGCCTCAAATCTCAACCAGGGATTATATACCTAAGCTTTAATACCAACTGTGACGCCCCCAAAATAGGTATACACAACCCATTCTGAGTTGCCAAATACATGGTATATAACTCAAATACAAACTTAATTTATACAATTATCAACTGTCGTGTAAAATACGACAAAACATAAGCTGAGAGTTTTAACACGAATATTGTCTCGTAGACAATATCCAAACTCAAATGGAGTCCCCATTACAATTATTATCACACTATTTTATAAAATAGTGAGGACTACTATAGCCACCATCTTGGACCATCACTCCATTCTACGACTAGTCCCAGCTATATTCTCATTTTCTGAAGAGAATAATGAAAGAAAAGGGTGAGCTCAACTAGTCCAGTAAGAATATTATGACTAAGATAATGTAGAATAAATTATCTTTAGCCTTCAACAGTGTAAAAACTGATAGAATACAATAGACAATAAGTTTAACTGCAGCGGAACAAACAATCCATTAGAAGAGTCAAGTAGAGCATGATGTCTACTATCTTCTATGATTTAAAAGTTCATCATCAATATTTTAACTTTGTAACACATCTCAATAAATAATCAACATCACCGAATTATCCATGCACTACGGGCCAAGGATATTCGTTAGTATCAGATCTATGAATTATCCATGAACTACGGGCCAAGGATATTCATTAGTATCACATCCATGAATCATCCATGCACTACGGGCCAATGATATTCGTTATTATCACTAGTGGTCATGATCATACCAAACAACTGTCTATCAATGCACTACGGGCTAATGAGGACTTTTACCACATCATTTGTAACATTACATGTCATGATTATACCGATATATAATTCTTGGTCATAATCATACCAATTAATAGTTCATCTATGCACTACGGGCCAAAGATGATTTTCATCACAATTTAAGCATGAGGATGATGACAATGATATAAAAATTCAATTAAGTGAGAGCAAAGATATATTTTAAAGATTTATAATTCAATTTATCCAGAGTTTAAGAATGTCCAAATTATCAACATGATATGTGAGACCCCAAATTTTATGAACAAAGATTTAAATTTCTCGAAATATTTTTTTGAATATTATGGTGTGGATTTGATATAATGTTATAGTTGTGGGTAATATTTGAAAATTTTACAAAGTATGTAAGTTGTTATATAATATTCGATTGGTCGGAGAATATTCGTTTTAACAGGGAATATTCGTACGATGACACAATCATTAGTGGACCCCACAACGGAAGTATTGTCGTAGTAAGAAAACGACAGAATTATCATTTTATAAAAATAACGACAAAAATGTTACCGTTAAAACTGTTGAACTACCCGGTGGTAAATGTACAGTAATATGCGTAGTTGCATAGTAGCACACGATATTGATTATTGATGCTTACGTAAAAAGTCACTCAGTTATACTGAATTATTGCTACAGTAATTGCTGCATCATATCTCTCATATTATTGATTCAATTATTGTCACAGTATCATCTGTATAATATGATATATTATTAAATCAATAATTGAGATGATAAAGTTATTCATATTATTATTTGCAATATTGACAATATCTAGAAGTTCTGTCAAGGAGAGATTTGATCACCTAATTGCGTGCCAATAAGGAGAAATCCTTATCAGAAAGCTCCCTCTTTCTTGAGAACGACCTGATTGTTAAATATTGTGAATTATAATATTAATAATGAATAATTTTGTGTTGATTAAAGATAAAATTGATAGTTTCATTGTGTTGGAATTATTAGTGTTAGTGGAAATCGACATTTATTTTGATAATAATTGATGTCTGGGGGTTATATTGACCAATCGAATAATTAACTAGATAAATGAGCAATTAATTGCTATTAATTCACATTATTATAACTATTTGCTCACATGTGTGTACTATTGATTCACATTCTTGTACAATTAAGGGAGTTGGTGCAAGATTGATAATACTTGCATGACTATGTTAAAAATAGAGGTATAGATGGAGGCACTATACTGTAATTCGTATTTTTACATGTCTAGAACTATTGATTAACATGATTTACTATTGATTCACATTCATTTACTATTAGGGGAGGTGGTGCAAGTTTGATAATACTTGCAGGACTAAATTAAAAATGAAGGAAAAGAGGAAGGTATTATACTGTAATATTTCGAGCCCCAAAACGTACAATTATCGAAACTATATTTTTCTATAAATAGAAGCTCATTCTTCCTTCATTTCTTACCAATTCACTAAAGCTATAGAGCAATTATTATAGAGAGAAATTATAGAGAGAAAGAAGAAGAGAAATCTGTTACCTCACTATTCTAGTATCCAGTCTTCTTTTGAGGTAAGGGGTATTATTCTTTCTTATTCATGAAGAGAGCTTTTATTATTCCATTCTTTATTATTATGTTGGAATAATCTGTCTATGCGAAGTACTGCATACATGGTGAAATTCTTCTGTTATTCTATTCTTTATTATTATGTTGGAATAACCTGTCTATGTGAAGTACCGCATACATAGTGAAATTCTTCTGTTATTCCATTCTTTATTATTCTGTTGGAATATCCTGTCTGTGCGAATTAAGCATGACCTGGTTCCATTCTTTATTATTCTGTTGGAATATCCTGTCTGTGCGTATTACGCATGACCTGGTTCCATTATTTATTATTCTGTTAGAATAACCTGTCTGTGCGATCTATCGCATGCCTGGTGAATTCTTCTGTTATTGCATTCTTTATTATTTTGTTGGAATACCCTGTCTATGTGGATTACTGCATGCATGGTGAATGATCCTTCGTATTCATTCTTAATTAAATTGTGGAAATGATCTGTCTACGTGGATTGCCGCATGGCGGATAAAAATCCATTTGCAGTTTCGTATATTCTATTATACTCATATGAGATATCATTTCTTTTGTACTCGTCATGAAATATCATTTTCTTTGGTATTTTTCTTTTTCGAGTTACTATTCACCTTATTACTATTCACTCTAGTATTATTCACTCGGGTATTCGGGGCACTTTTCATGTCAGAGTACTATTCACGGGTTACTATTCACCCAAATTACTATTCACTCAAATATTATTCATTCGGGTATTTGTGATACTTTTCATATCGAGGTACTATTCACGAGTTACTATTCCCAAAGTACTATTTACGGGATACTATTTATCCGAAAAATATATTTTTTTTCTGTCCAAATTATTTTTGGTACATGAATATTATTCTTGAATTTTACTCTACAAAGCAGTATAATTGGACGTTATTAATTTCTGGGTAAATTAAATTATAAATCTTTAAAATTTATCCTTGAACTTGTTTTATTGAATTATTATGTTATTGTCATCATCTTTATGCTTATATTGTGATGAAAGTCATCTTTAGCTTACGTGCAGAGATGGACTTGGTATAATTATGATCAGGGATTATTCGGTATAATCATGACCGTAATATGACGAATGATGTGGTGAAAGTCCTCATTGGCCTATAGTTCATTGATGGACAGTTGTTGGTATGATTATGACCAGGGATTATTCGGTATAATCATGACCATTGATGATTACATGAATATCCTTGGCCGTGGTGCAAGGATGATTTGATTTTATTTATTAAGCTGAGTCTCAGCGATAAAGTTGATAAAAAACTTTTTAAATCATAGAAGATAGTAGATTTTATGCTCTACTTGACTCTTCTAATGGATTGCTTATTCTGCTATAGTTGTTGATCTAAAACTTGTTGTCTATTGTATTCTATCAGTTGTTATACTGTTGAAGGCTAAGGATAATTTATTCTGCATTATCTTAGTCATAATATTTCTTACTGGGCTAGTTGAGCTCACCCTTTCTTTCATTGTTCTCTTCAGGAAATGAGAATATAGCTGGGATGAGTCGGGGAATGGAGTGATGGTCCAAGATAATTGGCTTTAGTAGTCCTCACTATTCTACAGAATAATGCGATAATAATTGTAATGAGGACTCCATTGAGTATGGATATTGTCTAGATGACAATATTCTTGTATAAACTCTCAGCTATGTTTTGTCGTATTTTACACGACTGTTGTATAATTAAGTTGTATTTGAATTTATGTACCATGTATCTGGCGACTCACGATGGATGATGTATACCTGTTTTGGGGGCGTCACAGTTGGTATCAAAGCTTAGGGATATGATCCCTGGCTGAGATGTGAGACAAGAACTAGGAGGGGAGAGACGGGGAATTCCTTCGCTAGTATGACCTACCTAAGTTTATTTGGTATTTAATTGGCCGGTCAGAGTATAGGGACAATATGTGATATGTCAATTAACCCTTGTTTTATGATGGTGTTTGAGAATGGTATCTGAAAATGTTGAGATTAGCAATGAAGCACATAAGACCGTTGAGTCACCAACGATCAATACCCAGGATAATGTGCAACAGGAAGACAGTAATCCTCAGGTAAATAACAACACCGATCAGATGATGAACGATGAAATGTTCAGAGGCTTTATGCAATTTATGCAACATCAGGCGAGAGAGACTCCTGTTCAAAATATAGGTGGAAATAATGGCAACCCACGGTTGGTCACTGCTAAGCAGTTCAAGGAGCTAGGACCGCCGGAGTTTTTGAAAAAGCCAGAACCACTTAAGGCGGAGACGTGGTTAAAGCAGATCCCCAAGATATTTGATGTCTTGGAATACTCCAAGGAGCAAAAGGTTCCCTCTGCCACCTTTATATTACGTGAAGAGGAAGATTACTGGTGGAAATCTGTAAAACGTACCCAGCCTGACGCACTTAAGATGTCTTGGGAGAAGTTCCAAGAGATGTTCAACGACAAGTACTTTCCCGAAAGTATTCGTCACATGAAGGAGGTGGAGTTTATCAAGTTGGAGCAAAACAACATGACCGTGTCGCAATACAAGACTAAATTTGCTGAGTTATCCCAGTTTGCATCCCATTTGGTCGATAATGAGGAGCGAATGACACGAATGTTTCTAAGAGGTTTGAAACCCGATATATGTCAATACCTCATTTCTCACGAACTTGTTTATATTCAGATGTAGTGAATAGGGCTCAGTTATTGGAGCACGATAATGAGCCAGCCCAACCAAAGGATAACGAGCAACAACATGATAATAATCGTACCGGTGGCAACAACCATCGGAACAATGATAACCATCGTGGGGGAAATTATCATGCCAAGAATGGTAACCACTTCGGTGGTAATCATGGCTAAGATAATAGGAGTGAAAATTTCAAGAAGAGAAGGTTCAACAATGATGGAAAGATAGCAGCACCAACACCTATTTTAAAGGAAGGAGAACGAACACAATTGTATGCTTCAAATGTGGAGGGGAGGGACATATCAGTCCAAGCTGCACGATGCAGTCCAAAACATGTTATAATTATGGAAAAGAAGGTCACCTAGCCCGATTTTGTCGTGCACCAAAGTCAAGTCCAGTTGGGACGGTGGCACCAAAGGCGGATACGGACAAAACAAAGTCGGTGGTTTCAGGAAGAGCGTTTTTCGTGACTTCTCAAAAAGCGAGTAACCCAAACGAAGTTAGCACGAGTTAGTTAATTATAAATTCTTGCGAAGTCTATACCTTATTAGAAACCGGTTCTACCCATTCTTTTATCTCTCTTGCTTACACTCAACATTTAAATTTGACCCCAAAGAAGTTAGACTTTGACTTATTGGTTGAAACTTCGTTAGTAGAAACCTTCGTTACCTCCACTGTTTATAAATCTTGTTGATTCAAATCGACACTTTCACATTACCTGTCGATCTTATCTCTTTGAAAATACTTGCCTTTGATGTGATTTTAGGAATCGATTGCTTAACTACTCATCATGCTTTTCGTAAGGTTGTTAGCTTTCATATTCCTAACCAACCTATTATGCGAATTCAAGCAACCAAACCACTAAAGTCAATCATTGTCATATCAAGCCATAAGTAAAGAGCCCCGATCCTTTCGTTGTTGACTTCTTTATGTGGAATGCACCGAAGCCAGACTTTCTGTAGGCGACGTCGTGAATGACGATGGCAAGTTGATAGGTATCAATGTGATGTACAATCCAAGTCTTGGATGAGAGTCACAGTTTTGAATGATATTTCTATTGTTAATAAATTCCTGACGTATTCTTTGAACGCTTCTTAGCCTAACCCTAGAGCGTGAAATCGAATTTTGTATTGACCTCAATACAAAACCCATTTCAAAAACCCTTAAATATTTCTTCAACCAAAACGAATGTATAATGCGCCAAAGACGTTGGCTCGAGCTGTTGAAGATTATGACTATACCATTCAATATCATTGTGGAAGAGCGAACGTGGTAGCTGACGCGTTGAGTAGAAGATCGTATGCATTTATGAGTGCAATGTTGTTAACACAAAAACTCATTTTGTATAACTTACAAATGATGAAGATAGAGTTAAAGACTCTAGGGACCCACGTGAAGATAACGAGTATATGAGTAGAATCGACTTTAATCGATAAAGTTAAAACCGTGCAAGCTACATACTTAGAGCTGATGAATGTAAAGAAGAAGGTTCAAAAGGGCGTTATTCTAGAAGCAAGAATCGATGAAGAGAGAAAATCTCAACCCTCGATTTAATTGGCCAATTTGAAATCCTTGATCGAGTTGGAACTGTGGCCTATAGACTTGTTTTATCGCTAAGTATGTC
Source organism: Panax notoginseng (assembly GCA_016801055.1). Classification (NCBI taxonomy): domain Eukaryota; kingdom Viridiplantae; phylum Streptophyta; class Magnoliopsida; order Apiales; family Araliaceae; genus Panax; species Panax notoginseng. Next base: position 44,312,935 of record CM029014.1, on the reverse strand, counting down.
GCGTGTTCATAACGTTTTTCACGTATCGATGTTACGTACATATGTGGATGACCTGAACCACGTTATTAAATTAAAACTAGAAGAGATAACAGAAGATTTAACGTATGAGGAGATACGTGTTAAAATGTTGGATAAGAAGGATCATATTCAGCACTCAAAGGTTATACCTCAAGAGTTAGAATCTGAAATGAAGTCAAGGTATCCTCATCTCTTCGGCATACCAGTTACGTACATAAATTTTGAGGGCAAAATTTCATAAGGAAGGGAGATTGTGAGACCCTAAATTTTATGAATAAAGATTTAAATTTCTCAAAATATTTTTTTGAATATTATGGTGTGGATTTGATATAATGTTATAGTTGTGGGTAATATTTGAAAATTTTGCAAAGTATGCAAGTTGTTATATAATATTTGATTAGTCGGGGAATATTCGTTTTAATAGGAAATATTCGTACGACGGCACAATCATTGGTGGACCCCACAACGGAAGTATTGTTGTAGTAAGAAAATGATAGAATTATCATTTTATAAAAATAACAGCGAAAGTGTTACCGTTAAAACTGTTGAACTACCCGGTGGTAAAAGTACAGTAATACACATGGTTGTATAGTAGCACACGGTATTGATTATTAATACTTACGTAAGAAGTCACTCAGTTATACTCAATTATTACTACAGTAATTGCTGCATCATATCTCTCATATTATTGATTCAATTATTATCACAGTATCATCTGTATAATATGATATATTATTAAATCAATAATTGAGACGACAAAATTATTCATATTATTATTTGCAATATTGACAATGTCTAGAAGTTCTGTCAAGGAGAGGTTTGGTGGTCACCTAATTGCGCGCCAATAAGGAAAATCCTTATCGGAAAGCCCCCTCTTTCTTGGGAACGATCTGGTTGTTAAATATTATGAATTATAATATTAATGATGAATAAATTCGTGTTGATTAAAGATGAAATTGATAGTTTCATTGTGTTAGAATTATTAGTGTTAGTGGAAATCGATATTTATTTCGATAATAATTGATGTTTGGGGGTTATATTGACCAATCGGGTAATTAATCGGATAAATGAGCAATTAATTGCTATTAATTCACATGATTATAACTATTTGTTTACATGTGTGTACTATTGATTCACATTCTTGTACTATTAGAGGAGTTGGTGCAAGATTGATAATACTTGCATGACTAAGTTAAAAATGAAGGTATAGATGGAGGTACTATACTGTAATTCGTATTTTCACATGTCTAGAACTATTTATTCACATGATTTACTATTGATTCACATTCATTTACTATTAGGAGAAGTGGTGCAAGTTTGATAATACTTGCAGGACTAAATAAAAATGAAGAAAAAGAGGAAGGTATTATACTATAATAGTTTGAGCCCCAAAACGTGTAATTATCGAAACTATATTTTTCTATAAATAGAAGCTCATTCTTCCTTCATTTCTCGCCAATTCACTAAAGCTATAGAGCAATTATTATAGAGAAAAATTATAGAGAGAAAGAAGAAGAGAAGTCTGCTACCTCACTATTCTAGTATCCAGTCTTCTTTTGAGGTAAGGGGTATTATTCTTTCGTATTCATGAATAGAGCTTTTCTTATTTTATTATTTATTATTATGTTGGAATAATTTGTCTATGCGAAGTACCGCATACATGGTGAAATTCTTCTGTTATTCCATTCTTTATTATTATGTTGGAATAACCTGTCTATACGAAGTACCGCATATATGGTAAAATTCTTCTGTTATTCCATTCTTTATTATTCTGTTGGAATATCCTGTCTGTGCGGATTACGCATAACCTTGTTCCATTCTTTATTATTCTGTTGGAATATCCTGTCTGTGCGTATTACGCATGACCTGGTTCCATTATTTATTATTTTGTTGGAATAACATGTCTGTGCGGTCTATCGCGTGCCTGGTGAATTCTTCTGTTATTCCATTCTTTATTATTCTGTTGGAATAACCTATCTATGTGGATTACTGCATGCATGGTAAATGATCCTTCGTATTCATTCTTTATTAAATTATGTAAATGATCTGTCTACGTGGATTACCGTATGGCGGATAAAAATCCATTTGCAGTTTCGTATAGTCTATTATACTCGTATGAGATATCATTTCTTTTGTACTCGTCATGAAATATCATTCTCTTTGGTATTTTTCTTTTACAAGTTACTATTCACAGGTTACTATTCACCCAGTTACTATTTACTCTAGTATTTTTTACTCGGGTATTCGGGGCACTTTTCGTGTCGGAGTACTATTCACAGATTACAATTCACCCAAATTACTATTCATCTGAATATTATTCACTCGGGTATTTGGGGTACTTTTTATGTCGGGGTACTATTCACGAGGTACTATTCCCAAAGTACTATTCACAGGATACTATTTACTCGAAAAATATATTTCTTTTCTGTCCAAATTATTTTTAGTACATGAATATTATTATTGAATTTTACTCTACAAAGTAGTATCATGTTGACAATTTAGACGTTATTGATTTCTGGATAAATTAAATTATAAATTTTTAAAATTTGTCCTTGAACTTGTTTTATTGAATTATTATGTCATTGTCATCATCCTTGTGCTTATATTGTGATGAAAGTCATCTTTGTCTTACGTGCAGAGATGGACTTGGTATGATTATGATTAGGGATTATTCGGTATAATCATGGCCGTAATGTGATGAATGATATGGTGAAAGTCCTCATTGGCCTGTAGTTCATTGATAGACAGTTGTTGGTATGATTATGACCAGGGATTATTCGGTATAATCATGACCATTGATGATTACATGAATATCCTTGGCCGTGGTGCAGGGATGATTTGATTTTATTTATTAAGGTGAGTCTCAGCGATAAAGATGATGAAAAACTTTTTAAATCATAGAAGATAGTAGATTTTATGCTCTACTTGACTCTTTTAATGGATTGTTTATTCCGCTGCAGTTGTTGATCTAAAACTTGTTGTCTATTGTATTCTATTAGTTGTTATACTGATGAAGGCTAAGGATAATTTATTCTGCATTATTTTAGTTATAATATTTCTTACTGGGCTAGTTGAGCTCACCCTTTCTTTTATTGTTCTCTTCAGAAAATGAGAATATCGCTGGGATGAGTCGGGGAATGGAGTGATGGTCCAGGATAAGTGGCTTTAGTAGTCCTCACTATTCTACGGAATAATGTGATAATAATTATAGTGAGGACTCTATTGAGTGTGGATATTGTCTAGATGACAATATTCTTGTTTAAACTCTCAGGTATGTTTTGTTGTATTTTACACGAATGTTGTATAATTAAGTTGTATTTGAATTTATGTACCATGTATCTGGCGACTCACGATGGGTGATATATAACTGTTTTGGGGGCGTCACATGATACCTCCTTTGTGGAGTAAAAATCAAGAATGATTTTCATGTATCAAAAATAATTTGGACAGAAAAGAAATCAATTTTTTTTGTCGTGAATAGTACCCTGTGAATACTTCATGAATAGTACCCTGTGAATAGTACCGTATGAATAGTGTCGTATGTATGAATAGTGCCGTATATATGAATAATACCCATGAATAGTACTCCGGCATGAAAATCTTAAAATTTAACAAGAATATTCAGAAAAATATTTCTGGGAAACGATACTAGATGAAGAGTAAATTTCAAGGATATTCTACTTTTTTTAAGGAGTATAGAAGCAATACTTATCAAAATAAGTGTAGAATTAGGAATATAAAACGAGATAATATTACTTACATACTACAGAGTATGGAAGAAAATATTATTTCTTACGAATATTGAACAAAAATAATATCCCTTATTTTAAAAGGAGAGTACTTCTAACTGGTATAGCGGTGATAATCTTGAAGAAAATTTGAACTGTTTTCTACACTCAAAGCTTTCTTAAACTCAAAAGAAATATGCTCAATATTATAAAAGAAGAATTCTCTGATTCTGGTGTGTTTTTCATTTCTAAACTAAACATTCTATTTATAGAAGAATGGTAGGATACTATTTAGGAAAAAAAATCACGGACTGCACAGTAACCATATTCACGGGCGCAAAAAATTCGACCAAATAATTTGATTTTTACTATACAGCACTATTCAAACACTATACAAATACTATGCAGTACTATGTAAACACTAAGCAGTATTATGCAATAAAATAAAATATAATATATTCTATTTATAAAAAATATTTTGTTTTATGTAAAAAAATTTCTGTTTTCTTACTATTATAATAATAATACAAAAACTGAGATAACTTTCTACTGACGATTTTGAAAAATGAGTAAGTGTGGATCCATGTAATAAGTCAAACTTACAACAAATGCTTCATAAAAAACCCCTCTATTTATCACAAATCACTTGACTTCTTTAAACACATTTCTAATAACATTTATTCATCATTAATATTATAACTCGTAATATTAACAACCAGATCATTCTCAGGAAAAAGGGGCCTTTTCGATAAGGACTTCTCCTTATTAGCGCGCAATTAGATGACCAAACTCCTTTCTTCGACAAAACTTTCTAGACATTATCAATAATACAAATAATAATATGAATAACCGTGTCGTCTCATTTATTGATTTAATAATATAAAATATTGTGCAGATGATACTGTGATAATAATTGAATCAATAATATGAGATATTATGCATCAACTACTGTTTCAATAATTGAACAAAACTGAGTGACTTCTTACGTAAGCATCAATAATCAAAGATACTGTAAAATACCGTGTGCTACTGTGCAACCACGCGTATTACTGTACTTTTGTCACCAGGTATTTCAAGAGTTAACGGTAAATATTTTGCCGTTATTTTATAAAAAGGTTATTTCTGTCGTTTTTTATATCCGACGATAATTTCGTAGTGGGGTCCACCAATGATTGTGTCGTCGTACGGATATTTTCTGACAAAATGAATCTCCGACCAAACGAATATTTTATGACAACTTGCTTACTTTACAAAATTTATAAATATTACCCACAACTATAACATTATATCAAATCCACACCTTATTATTCAAAATAATATTTAAAGAAAATTAAATTTTTATTCATAAAAGTTGGGGTCTTACAAGGGGTATTATTTATTTCATATTCTTAAGAGATATTCTTTTTCGTATTCGTAATGAATATTATTTTCGTTCAATATTCGTAAGGAATATTATTTTCGTTCAATATTTGTAAGAGATATTGTCTTCGTTCAATATTCGTAAGGAATATTATTTTCGTTCAATATTCATAAGGGATATTGTCTTCGTTCAATATTCGTAAGGAATATTATTTTCGTTCAATATTCGTAAGGGATATTATTTTCATTCAATATTCGTAAGAAATAATATTTTCTTCCATACTCTGTAGTATGTAAGTAATATTATTTTTTTTCATATTCCTAATTCTACACTTATGTTGATAAGTATTGCTTCTATACTCCTTGAAATTAGTATAATATCATTGAAATTTGCGCATCTAGTATCGTTACATTGAAATATTTTTCTGAACATTCTTGTTAAATTTTAATCTTTTAATGCCAGAGTACTATTCATGGATACTATTCATACATACAACATTATTCATACATACGATACTATTCACGGGATACTATTCATGAAGTACTATTCACGGGATACTATTCACGGGGTACTATTCACAGGATACTATTTACAAAGTACTATTTACGGGGTATTATTCATTAGGTATTCACGGGATACTATTCACGAAGTACTATGACACAAATGTTTCTGCGAGGTTTCAAACCCGAAATACGTCAATACCTCATTTCTCATAAACTTTGCTTGTATTTAGATGTTGTCAATGGGGTTCAGTTATTGGAGCGCGATAATGAGTCAGCCCAACCAAAAGATAGCAGCCAGCAAAACGATAATACCAATGGTAGCAGTCATCGAAGCAGTGACAACAAACGTGGAGGAAATCATCATGCCAGAAATGGTAACCACTTCGGTGGTAATCCTAGCCAAGATAATAGAAGTGAAAATTTCAAAAAAAGGAGATTCAACAATGATGGAAAGACAGCAACACCAACACCCGTTTTTAAGAAAGGAGAACGACCACCGGTCGTATGCTACAAATACGGGCAAGAAGGACACATCAGTCCAAACAGTACGCAGTAACCCAAAGTGTGTTACAATTATAGAAATGAAGGTCATTTAGCTTGATTTTTTCATGCAGTGAAGTCAAGTCCAGCTGGGACGGTGACACCAAAGGCTGTCCCAAACAAGTTAAAGTCGGTAGTTCAAGGGAGAGCGTTTGTCGTGACCTCCCAAAAAGCGAAACCCGAACGAAGTTATCACGGGTAAGCTAATCATAAACTCTTGTGAAATCTATACCTTATTTGATACCGGTTCTACCCATTCTTTTATTTCACCTACTTGCGCTCAATGTTTAAATTTGACTACAGAGAAATTAGACTTTGACTTATCTGTTAAAACTCCGATGGGAGAAACCTTCATTACATCCACTGTTTATAAATCTTGTTTGATTCAAATCGGCACCCTCACATTACCAGTCGATCTTATCTCTTTGAAAATACTTGTATTTGATATAATTTTAGGGATTGATTGGTTAACTACTCATCATGTTAAAATTGATTATTTTCGTAAGGTTGTTAGCTTTCATATTCATAACCAACCTATTATGTGAATTCAAGCAACCAAACCACTAAAGTCAATCACTATCATATCAAGCCATAAAACCATTCGTTTATTGAAAAATGGATGTCAAGCTTTCTTAGCCCATGTCACGAATTTAAACAAAAAGACGTCAGATTTGAATGATATTTCTATTGTTAATAAATTTCCTGATGTATTCCCTGAAAAACTTCCTGGCCTACCCCAAGAGCGTGAAATCAAATTTTGTATTGACCTTGAACCTGGTACAAAATCTATTTTCAAAACCCCATATCGAATGACTCCTATTGAACTTCAGAAGTTAAAAACCCAACTGCAGGAATTGTTAGACATCGGTTTCATTCGTTCTAGTACGTCTCCTTGGGGTGATCTTGTTCTATTCGTGATGGGATTATGCGACTTTGCATTGATTATCATGAGTTGAATCATGTCACCATCAAAAATAGGTACCTGTTGCCTCGCATTTATGACCTGTTTGACCAGTTGCAAGGTGCCAAATTTTTTTCAAAGATCGATCTTCATTCCAAATATCATCAGTTAAAGATTAAAACTGATGACATTCCAAAGACTGCTTTCAGAACTCGGTACGGGCATTACGAATTCCTAGTCATGTCTTTTGGATTGACTAATGCTCATGCTGCCTTCATAGATATGATGAACCGAGTATTCAAGGAATATTTGGATCATTTTGTGGTTGTCTTTATTGATGACATCCTCATTTAGTCCAAAAGTCGTGAAGATCATGAGCAACACTTGAGGCTAATACTCCAAAAGCTTCATGAAAACAAGTTGTATGTCAAGTTGAAGAAATGTGAGTTCTGGCTTGAGGAAGTAGCATTTCTTGGGCACGTGATATCAAATCATGGAATATCTGTTGACCCAACGAAGATTGAAGTAATTCAAAGCTGGGAGCAACCTAAGTCAGTAACCCAAGTACGTAACTTTCTGGGCTTAGCTGGTTATTATCGGAGATTCGTGGAAGAATTTTCTCGAATCGCCACTCCGTTAACTCAGCTGACTCGAAAAGATACAAAATTCGGATGGAGCGAGGAATGTGAGAAGAGTTTCCAAGAACTCAAGAGGAGACTCATTTAAGCACCTATTCTGACAATACCATCAGGTTCGAAGGGATTTTTCATCTACAGTGATGCTTCAGGCAGAGGTTTAGGATGTGTTCTCACGCAATATTGGAAAGTCATAGCCTATACCTCACAATAACTCAAAGAACATGAGAGGAATTATCCTACTCATGATTTAGAGTTGGCAGCTGTTTTCGCGCTTAAAATCTAGAGACATTACCTGTATAGGGAGAAAGCAGAGATCTATACGGATCATAAAAGTCTCAAATATTTCTTCACCAAAAAGGAACTCAACACGCGGCAACGACGTTGGCTCGAGCTGTTGAAAGATTACCATCATACCATTCAATACCATCCTGGAAAAGCGAACGTGGTAGCTGACGCGTTGAGTAGAAGATCGTATACGGTTACGAGTGCAACGTTGTTAACACAAAGACCCATTTCGTATGACTTACAAATGATGGAGATAGAGATAGAGTTAAAGACTCTAGAGACCCATGTGATGATGTCAAATATACGAGTAGAACCGACTTTAATCGATAAAGTTAAAGCCGCTCAAGCTACAGACCTGGAGCTAATGAATATGATGAAGAAAGTACAAGAATGTGTTATTCCCGAAGTAAGTGTGACGCCCCCAAATTCTGACCTCCACTTGGTCACCCGAATTCCGTTCATCACGTGCTCAAAGTATTACCATAATAACTAAAATTACACATTCACAACGAAAGATCTAATTTAGAATAATATACAATGATTTATTATAATTATTCCCTCAAGTCTCGCAACCTACAGTACTTAATAGATTACATTATAGCATCGAATAAAGACCTATTACATAATCCTACTTAAGTTTAAACATATTCTTAATATAACAAAATAATCTTAAACATAAAAGGGACAAGCTAATCGGTAGCCTTGCCCTTGCCCTTGTCTGCTCTAGAGACACCTCCCTATTTTTCCTTAACTGAAAGGTTTTAAATAAGCAAGGATGAGCACAAATTGCCCAGCAAGTAATATACAACAAGGGTATAGGATATAATATCACAAGGTTTGAAATATCGAAGTGTCGTTTCTAGGATAGTTCAGAGTGTCAGAATAATATCATGAATAATGAATATCAACAATACTTAGACTAAGATCAATAATTCAATATAAATCAACTGATATATATGAATTCAAAGGCTATCAAGGTATTCGACTGGATAACAATTTATACTGAGCAGTCACTAAGGACTATTAAACATCTACTAGAATCACCAATACTAAACTGATAACCCAAAAGAATCAAGTAATGTATAAGATCAGTCTACAATACTCCACGTTATGCATAACACCACAGTAATAATATACTTATGTGTTGGGGTTTCCAACAACATACAATCCCCTTATCATAAGGGTTGTTTAACTCAGTTTTCGGATTTTCGCACCAATCAATTGGTTCAGACAATTTTATAAACATGCATATAGTCTAGCCGAATCAAATGGCATCGACTCTTTCACAATATTCAAGAATAATACCAAGTTCATTATGAATAATAGTTTTCACAAGGGTTTAAGCATAATGGCTCATTTGAACGAGAAAATAATATAACTTTTACTCAAAGAGATAAGCTTACGATATTCGTCGAATAAAGAATGCAAAGATACTTGCACAATAAGAGTAGGGTTCAGATACTTGCCTTACGCGTAGTTTATCCTCGTTTAAGAATTCAACACTTTTGAATCCTATTTATAACGTATTATATGTTCAAGATGTTCATTAGCTAACATAGTCTTTAATCAAGCTTGACATAATACAAGTAGGCACGTAAGGTACAAAATCAGTTTATACGTCATCATAAGTTCAACCCACGTATCATGGTTTGATATCATGTAAACATCCTCTTAGACTTAGCATTCAAAAGTTAAAATTTACCTTTATTTACATCACATAGCATGTTTCTTAACATATTACCTAGCATGTTGATCATATATTATAAGTTAAAGACATCATATAGGCATGCTTCAAACACCAGACCAAAAATAGACTCTATCTGTGACTGCTGCACGACGCAGCTGCGCCATGGCTAAGCTTGGGACCGGCGCAGCTGCGCTGTCCTCTGGCTATGCCAAGACTCAGCTGCTGCCTTGTGGCTTCTGCCCGGCTTGACCAAAATAATCATCCATGATATGTTAAAGGTCTTTTCATGCTACTTAAGTCAATCTAGGTTCCTCCTTTCATAATAAAGTTCTAAATTGATCATTTCGACAATTTAAGGCCATTCAAGGTCATAAAACCGCAAAGTCTATCATGCTTGCTCTCTAAACATACGAGATAGTTATAAAGCTCATTTTAAGCATGCTTGTGAGTGTTCATAACACATATGTGCAATTTAGCACCGCTTTAGTTGAAAATAGGCTTCGTTTACATTTTTCTTGAAACATGATACATAAGCACGACATATATATGTTTATACTACATGAGTAAGTCTAAAAGTGTCATCAATCATGATTACAAATGTCAGATTCTAGTCCTCATGGTAGCTTGACAATGTTCACATTCAAAGCTTACTAGTAGGTTCAACATGCTCATGTTTGCTTTCTAATCATATAAACACAACCTAAAGGCTTATTCATGCATTTCTAAGCCATACTATCATACTTGCAAAGTCAGAATACATACATGACATACATACATAATAAGTGCATTTTTAAGTCCTTAAATCCATTTTAAGCTACATGCTTTTGTTAATCTTGCTAATGCTAGTCTAATATGCTTACATTAGGTTCATATCTCTGTGTATACCCCTTACACATGCATGCATGCTATCATAAGCCATGGTACTATGACAGAATTTCAAAAAAGAACTCAAAACAAAATTCAGAGGCAGTGTAAATCCAGTGCAGCTGCGCCGTGTCTGGTTCGGCCCAGGAACAGTAAACCTTGGCAACTGTTCAGCCCAAACACAAAATTTACTCACGAAATCATTCCTAAACACTCATGTATCACTTGCAACATGCTTATATGATCATATAACAACCATATGAACATTAATCAACCATACTAACATCCAATTCCATGAATTCAAGAAACTGAAGTTTCAATACTTATGAACTCTGTTTAACAGAAATCGAAAATGGAAAGCTAGTAATGGAATTATACCTCTGAGTTGTGAAAGAACTTTCTCCTAGTTGAACTCCTTAGCTCTAAGATCACGTGTATGCTTCCAACTCTTACTTAGCAATATCAGACAACTCCAAACAACACAAAAAGTCTGAACCCAAGCTTACAATTATAGAGAAGGTATGAACTGGACATTGCTATTGCACTAAAGTTGATTTCATGGTGTAATGCAATGAAACAATGGTTCAAGAAGGGTAGCTCAACCACTCCATACCAACCACCTAGCTAGCCATGATCATCTAGGATTTAGCCTTTTGAAAACATACGTATTATAGCTTGTAGTCACTATTCATGTCCTTGTGCCACTCATTTTAGTACAAGAGAAATCTCAGCACTTCATGTTATCTAGGCTTGGTTTGGTTTATTTAATTCCCATAATGTAACCTTAATGTACAATTGTTACCATATTTAGAATTTTAGGGATAAATTATACACTCACATCATATAGTCCACGTACATTAAATATACGCAATAAAATAATGCAGTCATATATTGTTGTTCGGGTAGTTCCATAATTATCTCTACCACTCATATAACATATTATAACCTTATTATATTAATAACTTATTTATTTATGTTAAATAAATAATTTATTCATTCCCTTGATTAATTACCACTTAATATATTCTAGTTTCATATAACTTAATATATAGTCACACAATGTCACACTACACTATATAGTATAGTTGTATTATTGCTCATATGTACATAACTGTCAATATAATATTACTATATTACTAAATTGCTTATTTATGTTAAATAAATCATGCACTTCCTAAATTAATTAACACCAATATTAATTAATCCAACCATTGATTAATGTAATTATGGATTTCCATAATCATTAATTATCTATATAACTCTTATTATATTTATAGATATATAGCAAATAATAATCGTATATTACGAATTAATTACCGAATAATCCATATTCCATCACAATTACTTAATATTAATTAATGGATTAACAATTTCGTTATCGGACATAACACACTTTAATTCATGGTTTATCAATGTCACACATATCACATAATTGTTCCATTTAATTTTCAAAGTGGAAAAATTACTTTTCTCCAACTGACTGTTGGCGCAGCTGCGCCAGTTTGTACTGCTGGGACGGCGCAGCTGCGCCGTGCCCTGACAGTGCCAAGACTGGTGCAGCTTCTATCTGTGCCAGTTTTTAATGCTAACTCGTTTTATACGACATGAAATGATGTCCTCAAAGGTGTTACTACGAGTCCACGAGCGTATTCATTAACTATATGAAATTACATGATCAACACGATTAATCGTCTTAATTCTCGTTTTAATTCGTTTAGTGAATTCACTCGTTTCACATTATGCCACACAAGGCATTTCACACTTCTCATTGCCAATTCACATTTCTTAATACACATTGATTAAAAATGAATCAGTTATATTAACCAACTCATAAAATAATAAAACTTATTTTCACATAATAGTATTTCCATTAATATATTCATTTTATAGTACGTAGAAATTCTCGGGTATTACATCCTCCCCCCTTATAAAAATTTCGTCCCGGAATTGCTACAAGGTTACATAAATAGATGGGGATAATCCCTCATCATCCTATCTTCTAATTCCCACGTTGCCTCCTCGACATCGTGGTTACGCCAAAGTATTTTTACAGAAGAAATAACTTTATTTCTCAAGGTTTGCTCTTTCCTATCAAGAATTTGGACAGGAATTTCTTCGTACGCTAAATTCTTTTTCACTTGAATGGGTTCATAAAAAATCACGTGCTTGTAGTCAGGCTTGTATGGACGCAACACGAATATGTGAAACACGTTATGGATGTGCTCCAACTCAGGTGTTAGTGCAACTTTGTACGCTACTTCGCCCACTCGCTTTAGTATGTCGAACGGTCCTATGAATCTTGGACTCAGTTTTCCTTTCTTGCCAAAACGGATCTTTTCCTTCCACGGAGATACTTTTAAGAATACGAAACTGCCGATTTCAAAACCTCAGTCTTGCCGATGCAAATCTGCATACTTCTTCTGGTGATCTTGAGCTGCTACTAGTCTAGCTCTTATCATTGTCATCACGTCTGCGGTTTGTTGTACTAACTCTGGTCTGAGTATTCGTCGTTCTCCGACTTCGTCCCAACATAATAGCGTTCTGCACTTCCTCTCGTAAAGAGCTTCGTACGGTGGCATGCTGATACTCGCATGGTAACTATTATTATACGCAAATTCGACTAAGGGTAGGTGGTCGTCCCAATTTCCCTTGAAGTCCATCACGCAAGTCCTAAGCAAGTCATCTAGCGTTTGTATTGTTCGCTCACTTTATCCGTCTGTCTGAGGATGATAAGTAGTACTGAACCTTAACTGTGTTCACATCCTCTCTTGCAAGCTTTTCCATAATTTTGACATGAAACGCGGGTCTCGGTCAGAAACAATCGACACCGGCACTCCATGTCGTGAAATGATTTCCTTTACGTACAGAGTCGCTAATTGATTTAAACTGTAGCGGATCTTGATAGGTAGAAAATGTACGGTCTTTGTAAGTCGATCCACGATAACCCAAATGGCATCCAAACCTTTCTGCGTGATCAGAAGTCCTACCAAAAAATTCATCGTGATATGCTCCTATTTCCACTCTGGTATTTCCAACGGTTGTAATAAACCACTCGGTCGTTGATGCTCTACTTTTACACGTTGACACGTAAGACATCTACTAACATACTCCGCAATTTCTCGTTTCAAATTTGGCCACCAAAAATGTTGCTTCAAGTCCCGGTACATCTTTGTGCCTCCCGGATGAACGGAATATGTCGTATTGTGTGCCTCGTACAAAATCTCCTCTCCCAACTCGGTTACCGCCGATATCCACACTCTCCCTTCGAATCTTAAGATACCGTCTTTATCTATTCGAAATTTTTCTACCTCATTTTCCGCGATCCTTCTCCTGATTTTCTCACATTCTCCATCTTTCTCCTGTGCTTCCTCTACTCTATCCAACAATGTCGGACAAGCTTCCATTACAAATAACTTATCTTCAGACCTCTCAGGTCCCTTCACTTCTATTTCCAACTTCTCCATATCTCTTATTAACTCCTCTTGAGTTGTTAGTTGAAACAATTTCTCCCTTCCTTTCCTGCTCAGAGCGTCGACAACTACGTTTGCCTTTCCCGAGTGATAAAAAATCTCACAGTCATAATCTTTGCGCTACTAGAAATTTGACATATAGCGACGAGCTATAGCGACGGTCAGAACGGAACCCTCGCTATAAGGTATATATATAGTGATGGTCATCGTCTGGCCGTTGGTATAGATATTTTTTTAAAGAAAAAAACGTCCCATTTTCCCCAAATCAATTTTTGTCCTCTCAAGTCCTCTCCCTCCTCTACCAGCTATTCTCTTCTTCTCTTCAAGTTATTCTCTTCTTCTCGTCCTCGATATGCCGCTAATGTTCCCCTGCTTTATCCCAAGCTCGCCGGCGACGATCGGTGGAGTCCGGGGAGATTCGCCTCTTTCCTGGATCCAGATCTCGTTTGCAGCAACTGGAATTTTGTTTGTTATAATCGGCTATGTGATGAGCATGCTTTTTATTCGCATTTTGATCCCTTCTTATCTTCGGTAACTAATTTTAGGGTCCCTTTTTTTCACTTATTTCATTATATATGACCTTTTTATGTTCTATGAAACTGGGTTTGTATGAATTTTTTAATCTTATAATGTAGCAAAAGTGTAAAAATTGTTTCAAGTTTCTGAGATAGAGTCGTTTATAATGAAATATGGAATCTGCGAATGGAAAATAGGAATGACATTTGAGTTTATGCCTTCTTTCCATGAGTACATTATTTTTATATTTTGCTGGTAATATATATGCTTGCTTTAAGACGTTCCTGAAAAATTAAGATAATTTGAATGTGGTTCTTAATGCATTGGTGTTATTTTTGCCTTTGCATAGGCACAATGCTTTGAAAACGAGCCAATTGACCTTAGTAATTCATTTACTCGCTGAACTAAAGTTTTAGTATTTTGTTGTATTAGGATATTGAAAATTTGAAGTTTTAAATTGAAAAAAATAGGAGTGGTAAATTTGTGGAAGTTTATGTCTTTGGAATTTTGTGAGCTTTCTCACTTCTAACTGTATACAGGGACGGATCCAACGTTTAGCATACCTGGGCAAGTGCCCCGGCAGCCGACGAGAATCCCACCCATTAGATCTCAAAATGCCCTGGCAGCGGAGGAGCGGCAGCGAGCCAGCGACTGAGATGAAGAAGAAGGTCCAGCCGTCCAGGAGATCTGGTTTTTTTTTTAAAAAACTTACTAAGTGAAACGATGTCGTTTCACTTAGTAAGTTTTAAAAAAAAAACCTGTGAAACGACGTCGTTTCACTACTAAGTTTTTTTTAAAAAAAACAAAACCTGATTACGGCAGTGAGCAGACCAGCATCCTTGATTCAGTTGATTGAGCTTCATTTCTTCATTTCTTCAGCCGGCACTCGACAGCGCCCCTCCTCCGCAGCTCCGCTCCTCGTCGCCGACCGTCCCTCACGCCGGCCGTCGCTCACGCCGCTCCGGTCACTGCCTCACCGGTAAGTGGTTTAACCTACTCACTTGTCATTTTAAATATTTAATTGAATATTTGTTTAAATGTTTTAGGGTTTTAAAAAATTAGGGATTTTTGGTTATTGTTGTCCGTTGATTTGTTGACATGTTGTCATTAGTTAAAATTGATATAAATGTAATGTTGTTTATGACTTTTGGGGATTTTTGATTTTTGATTAGTTGAAAAATTAGTTAAAATTGATACAAATGTAATGTTGTTTATGACTTTTGGGGATTTTATGATTTTTAATTTTTGATTAGTTAAAATTGGTCTCCTCTCCTCGTATGATGTTTATTGTGACTTGTGAGTTTTGTAAAATTGAAATGTTTAGGAAATAAGATTGATTATTAACTTAAATTTATTTATTAATTGATAGGGATTTGTAGCCTGTAGGTTCATAATCATTGGTTGAAAAATATGGAGAAATACTTTCCTAAAAGGCCAAAGGGGGCGAGTTGTGAAACCAATCCGAGTAGTTCAACTAATCCGGGTAGTCCTATTAATCCGAGTAGTCCAAAGAGAACTGAGTTAGATGGAATCTTGGCCAATCTTCCTGCGGATCCTGGACTTCGACCTCCAATATTAAGTTATGATCCTAATTTTCGAGATGAAATTCGAAGAGCATATCTACAAAAGGGACCTTGTCAACCAAAAGATCACAATTTCCCACAAACCAATAAGAGACGATTTATCCCGAGGTGGTTTGATGAGTATGATTGGTTGGAGTATAGCATAGAAAAAGATGCCGCATTTTGCATTTATTGTTATTTATTTAAGGCAAAATTTTATAAGCATGGGAGTGATGCATTTACCAGTCAAGGTTTTAAAGATTGGAAGCATAAGGACACGAGACTAAGAGAACATATTGGATTGGTTAGTAGTCCTCACAATCAAGCAAGACAAGCTTGTGATGATCTTATGAATCAAGAGCAACATCTCCGAACAACTGTGATGAAGCATTCAGACCAAACTCGTGACAAGTATCGCGCTTGCTTGAATGCATCAATTGATTGCACTAGATTTTTGTTGCGACAAGGTCTTCCTTTTCGTGGCAATGATGAATCATTGGATTCAAGCAACAAAGGAAATTATCTTGAGCTCTTGTGCTTTCTTGCTGATCATTCCGAGAAAATTGAGGCAGTAGTGTTGAAAAATGCTCCCGGGAATTGCAAGTTAGTGGCTCCTTCAATACAAAAAGATCTTGTCAATGCATGTGCAGTTGAAACTATTAAAGTTATCACAGAGGATATGAAGAACAAATTCTTTTCTATAATGGTTGATGAATCTCGTGATATCTCCATAAAGGAGCAAATGGCGGTAGTGCTTCGTTATGTAGATAACCATGGGCAAGTAATTGAAAGGTTTATGGGAGTCCAACATGTTAGTGACACCACTTCGGAGTCACTAAAGAAGGCTGTTGATCAATTGTTTTCTACATTAGGCTTGAGCATGTCTATGCTACGCAGTCAAGGTTATGATGGGGCTAGCAATATGAAAGGTGAGTTCAATGGTCTTAAGAGCATTATTTTGAGGGAACATCCTTGTGCATTTTATGTTCATTGTTTTGCACATCAACTTCAATTAGCACTTGTGGCCGTGGCAAAAGGAAATCTTGAGATTGTCACTTTTTTCTTATCGGTTAATATGGTGGTCAATATTGTTGGAGCATCATGTAAGCGTCGAGATGCACTTAGAGATCAATTACAAAAGGAACTTTCGGATGCTCTTGAAAATGATTGTATTGTAACGGGGAAAGGCATAAATCAAGAAACTAGTCTTAAGCGACCCGGTGATACACGTTGGGGATCACATTATGGTACTTTGCTTAGTATCATTTCAATGTTCAAATCCATGGTGAAAGTTCTTGAGTTGATTGTTGATAATGGTTACATTGATAATTTGGGTGAAGCAAATAAGTCATTGGAAGATATCCAAACTTTTGAGTTTGTCTTCCCTCTATTTTTGATGAGATCTATTTTGGGAGTCACAAATTGTTTGTCACAAGCATTACAAAGGAAAGATCAAGATCTTGTCAATGCAATGCATTTAGTCCAAACTTCTAAGGAAGAACTACAGCACATCAGGGATAATGGATTTGATGATTTGCTTGATCAAGTTTCTAGTTTTTGTGGGGAACATGATATTATGGTTCCTTTAATGGATGCGTCATTTGTACCTCGAGGGAGATCAAGACGTAGAGCTCACGTCGTAACAAACCTCCATCATTATCGTGTGAACTATTTCATGGCCGTGATTGATAAAGTACTTCAAGAGTTGAATCATCGCTTCAATGAGGTAAATACTGAGTTACTTATTTGTATGGCATGTTTGAGCCCGAATGATTCATTTCAAGCTTTTGACAAATAAAAGCTTGTTAAGTTTGCCAATTTTTATCCTCAAGACTTCTCTAGGAGAGACATTTTGGAACTTGAAGATCAACTTGCGGTTTATGTTCGACATATGCGTCGGAGTGGTGAGTTCTCTCAATTACAAGGAATTGGTAGTCCAAAATTGGTGGAGACAGGGAAAGATAGAGCATATAATCATGTTTATAAGCTTGTTACATTAGCTTTAGTATTACCGGTGGCAACGGCTTCAGTGGAGAGAGCCTTTTCCGCTATGAAGATCATCAAAAGTCCACTTCGAAATAGAATGGGAGATCAGTGGTTAAGTGATAGCTTGATTGTTTATATTGAAAAAGATGTTTTTGCTTGTGTTAATAACAAAACCATAGTGCAACGTTTTCACGAAATGAAAACTCGCCGTGGGCAATTGTAGTTTGTATGTTTTTCTTTTCATGAATGAAAGCTTTGCCCCGGCTGAAAAAAATTCCTGGATTCGTCCCTGACTGTATACATTGTGAATCACTTTTGAATTTTTAAGCAGAGATCTTCAGGACTCTAGGAATGATGAAATGCTTACTAGTAGGTTGCAACCCTGCTAATATGATAATATAGCCCATTCTGATTTAGCAGCAACCCTGGTAATATATGATAATTTAGTCCATTTGTTTTGTTTCTTTGAAATGATTTATAGGAAAAGTAAACTAATTAGTAGGATTTCAATGACTATCGTTGATCAGTTGAGTTGAGTTGATTGGCTTTAGCTATCTGAAATACTACTTGTAGTACATTGTGAATCTGTTTTGGTTTTTATATCACTTGTTGGCTTGTGTATATCTTGCTTGGGTACTGGTCAATTTAGTAATTTCAGAAGATGGCCCATGAAGATTGGTGAAACAGGAGTGCATTGAGGTGTTTAGATTGTCGTTTATCAACTTCACTCACAAACCTGCTATCTGGGCTCCAAAATACATACTTGATTCCCAGAATAATACATAAAATTTTAAAACTACTTGTGAACTTTAAGAAAATTCAAAATTCTAGAATAACTTTAAGAACTTCAAACTACATTAACTTTAGAGGAATTCAGAATTCAGTCTAGAAGTTTCTACGCTGTTGCATCACTTGGTCCCTTTGATTACATAAAACACAATCAGTAGCAGCAACCACCTTCTTCCTTTCCTTTTTCCTCCTTTATTTTTTGTTTGATTATAGTGAATATTGTATTAAGAACTAAGTATAAAAATTTTGTTGGTTATCAAATTTTTTTAAACCCTTCTCTTTTAGGCCTTTTGACTTGATGTAAATTTACATAACTATGTGAGCTTAACAGTGATTAATGTTCATATCTGTGCAGGAAGAGTATTACTGGTGCTGGGAAAAGTGCAGTTCGAACTTCAGAAACTTGTTGATAGTTATGTGAGTGCTTAGTGACATGTTGTAGCTACATCAAACTTTGTGATTCAGCACTACATTGAGTCTAACCTGGTAATGACTTATTGCTCTCTGAATGTATTATTCTGGGAATCAAGTATGTGTGTCCATTTACTCTCTCTCTCTCTCTCAATAAATGTCCAACTTTGACTTAGAATTGATTACAAGTTTTTGTTATTTTTTTTTGTTCTGACTGGACTCGTTACCACCCTTTGATATACATGAATATGGGGAAAATGCAATGTCCTTCACAGATGTGGTGAGGGGACAAGAGAAGCATGATGTTGCTCGAACATTTTCTGCACTTTTGCAGTTGGTAATCCATAGTAATAGAATAGTTAATGTGAATTGGTAGTGGGTGGGTGAAATTAGTAACTCCGATTAATCCTTTCTAGGTGAACAACGGAAATGTTGATCTGCAGAGGGTTGATGAGTAGGCATGTTACACTACTGGGAAACCCTTCCATATTCGACTCCTTAGGCATGCCAAGAGACGACAACAAGTGCAACTTCGATCATCGGAAATGAATGGCAACTTCTCTCCAAAGCTAGGAGGTAAAGTTGGAAGGGCCAGGTAGAGTCCTGAAAGCAAGAAGAAAAGAAGGTCCAAATTTGTTGACCTGCATTCTACAAGGCCAAGGTAGGAGTAGGTGATGTCCCTTCTTCTTTTTATGGGAAATCAACAGCTCCTCATTTTTGTAAATTATTTTTATCTTACAATCGAATCAATGTAGACAAACAATACTAGTTTAGTTGGTAAATTTACCAGAATCATCTAAAAATGGGATGAATTATCCAACTATTATATTGTAATGTTGTAATGTGAATGATTTTAAATGATGTATATAATATTTTTTATGTTTTATTTTATATTGTACTTGTGTTTGTTGAATAAATATGCATTATTAATTATTTTTTTTTGAAATCTAAAACGACTATAGCGACGGTCGTCGACCGTCGCTAAATCCTATAGCGACGGTCTTTATGTTTATAGCGATGGTCGGCGACCGTAGCTATAGGTCAAATTTCTAGTAGTGTTAATTAATTCTAACCACCTTCTCTGACGCATGTTCAACTCCTTCTGTGTGAAGATATATTTCAGACTTTTGTGGTCCGTGTATATCTCACATTTCTCTCTTTACAAATAATGTCTCCATATTTTTAACGCAAAAACTATTGCCGCTAACTCTAAGTCATGAGTAGGGTATCGTTTTTCGTAATCCTTCAATTATCGTGACGCATACGCAATGACTTTGCCATGTTGCATCAGTACACAGCCCAGTCCTCTATGTGATGCATCACTATACACCACAAATCCTCTCGTATCATCTGGTTATGATAATACAGGCGCCTCGCTCAATCTCTTCTTCAACTCTTGAAAACTCTCTTCCCATTTGTCAGTCCATACAAATTTCATCGTCTTTGTCGTCAGATTAGTCAACGGGGTTGCTATCTTAGAAAAATCCTGGATAAATCTTCGATAGTACCCGGCTAACCCTAAGAAACTTCTCACCTCCATCGGTGTTCTCGGTTGTTCCCAACTACTTACTGCTTCGACCTTTTCGGGGTCTACTGAGATTCCATTCTCATCCACCACATGGCCTAAAAATTGAACCTTCTTCATCCAAAATTCGCATTTTGAAAACTTTGCGTACATCTTCTCCTTTCGTAGTGCCTCCAAAACAATCTTTAGTTGTTCGGCATGTTCTTCCTCTGTCTTCGAGTAGATCAAAATGTCGTCGATGAAAACTACTACGAATTTATCCAAGTATGGCTTGAAAACTCGATTCATCAAGTCCATGAATGCTGCCGGAGCATTAGTTAAACCGAATGACATTACCAAAAACTCGTAATGTCCATAACGGGTTCGAAACGCAGTCTTTGGTATATCTTCATCCCGCACTCTCAGTTGATGATATCCTGTCCGTAAGTCGATCTTCGAGAAATATTTCGCTCCCTTTAGTTGATCAAACAAGTCATCTATCCTCGGTAATGGATATATGTTCTTGATCGTTACTCTGTTTAATTCTCAACAATCGATACAGAGCCTCATCGATCCGTCCTTTTTCTTCACGAATAGCACTGGTGCTCCCCAAGGAGACACACTCGGTCGAATGTAACCCTTATCCAATAACTCTTGAAGTTGTATCATCAATTCCTTCATTTCTACTGGCGTTATACGGTATGGAACTTTCAAAATTGGTGTCGTTCCTGGTGCTAAGTCTATTACGAATTTGATTTCTCTGTCTGGCAGAAAACCAGGCAGATCGTTAGGAAACACGTCTTGAAATTCATTCACTACGGTTATATCCTTAATCTCTACTCCCTTCTTTCGAGTATCTACGATGTAAGCTAAATAACCTACACATCCTTTCTTTAACAATTTCTTGGCCTGCATCATCGTAACGCAACACGATTGCTTAAGCGATGAGCTACCATAAAATACTACCTTAGACTTACTCGGAGTCTGAAGGTTCACACATTTGTTATAACAGTTAATTGCTGTCGCATGGCTATATAACCAATCCATTCCCAGTATTACGTCAAATTCTCCTAGTCTAATAGGAATCAATTCTATGCTCAGTTCATGTCCTCTAATGTTTGCGTGATAATTTCGATAAACGTACTCTACAGGGATTATTTCCTTATTCGCAACTTCTACGTTCAAGAAATCTTCTAAACGTTCTCGGGGTGTATTAAGTTTACTAGCGAATTCTTCAGATACAAAAGAACAGATCGCACCCGAATCAAATAATACATAAGCATTTATATTATTGATTGGGATTATACCTGACACCACGTCCTTCGCAGCCACTGCGTCCTAGACGGTCATGTTAAAGGTTCGAGCGGTCGATCGGTTAGGTTGTACAAGTCCACCAATCATTAACTTGCTTCCTCCTCCCTGGCTTCCGCCAGCTCCACCGCTTCCTTTCTTTGGGCAATCCTTTATCTAGTGCTCTGTCGATCCACAAGCGAAACATCCTCTGATCTTCTTCGGCTTTGGGCAATTTGGCGATATGTGCCCCTCCTGGCTGCAATTATAGCAGGTGTTCTTTCTCTTCCAACACTCTCCCAGATGACTTCTTCTATATTTGTTGCAAGCTTCGGTTCTCTTCTTGAAGTTTCCCTGGTGACTCCCACCTTGGTTATTGTTTTTGTTATTATTGTTTTCCCATTTCCTCTTTCCTACTTCCTCCGTTGCTGCTCCCTCCATGATGCTCACTACCAGCGTTCTTGTTCTTTTTCTCCTTATAATATAGACTTAAGGCCTCACTGCCACCTTACGCAATGATTGCCTTTTCCAACAATGTTGTAAAGGAATCAATCTGGAAGACCGATACCTTATTATACAACCACGGCTTCAACCCCTGCTCAAAACGTCTCGCTTTCCTCTCCTCATCCATAACTTGGTGTTCTATAAATCGCGTTAGTTTAGTGAACTTAGCTGCGTATTGCGCCACCGTCATATCACCTTGTTTTAACTCTAGGAACTTCACTTCTATCCTACTATTCATACTTTTCGGGAAATAGTTCTCGAAAAATAGCGTCGTAAACCTCTCCTAAGTTATCGTTCCTTCCCCCGCTCTCTGCTGATTAGTTTCTGACCAATAGTTCGCTTCACCTCTTAGCATGTATGTGGCAAATACGGTCTTCTGGACTTCACCCACGCGAGCTATAGTGAAGGCCTTCTCGATCTCCTTGATCCAAGTTTGCGTAACTATCGGGTCAGTAGTTCCTGTGAACTCTGGGGGTCCTACACTCTTAAAGTCCTTGAAGGTTGTTACTGGGACAGCTTGGGGAACGGGTGGTACGAGTTCGTTTCTTTCCCTCAGAGCTTCTCCCAATAAATCTACAAGTCTCTGTATCGGATCTATAGGACCTCACTCATCATTAACTGACTCTTCTTGGACAGTTATTCTACCTCTGGGCGGCATTTTCTGCATTATAAAATTTTTCATCTTATTATCTAACTATCATATTTAGACATTTCTCAAATGAAAAGAACTAAAAGTTTATAACACGTTTCTGAAATAAGATCATTTATATTCATATGCCAAATGGTTACAATACACGTTCTTTTCTAGCATACTGCTATAAATGAAAACACATATCCCCTAATATCACAAAAGACGGGGACCACACTAACTTACTACCCCTCTAACATTTTTCAAAAGTGTGGGTTTACCACCACCTCACATCTTACACAAAAGACTAAGATTACAACAACATATTAACAACACATAAATAAAACTACTACACTACTAAGCCTTTCCCTCTGGACTCAATCTAACATCCCACACTCCACGGCGCTTGTAACGCTCGAGAAAATCAAATTTTTAGAAGAATTAAAATTTTATTTAATTATAAAGATTAAATGAATTTAATTGATTATTTATTAGAGCAAGCTAATTGAAGGTTGTTCTATGACCTAAACATATCAGAACGTCATAGTATTTTGGCTACGTGGTAGAATTAAAGTGTTTGAATTTTCAAGACAAAAATAAAAGCTTTCCGAGAAATTTTTCGAAAAATACTATTCACGCATTTCTGCTCGGGAATTATTTTTGAACTTTCGAGAAATACATAACGATAGAATATCAAGGAGAGATGGAATATCCAATAATATTTCAGTTATGGAAAACGTAATATTTCGCCTGTGGACTTAAAACCTAACGTTTAAGGAAAATAATTTACGAGAAGGAAATGTAATACGATTAATGAATTAAACAATGATTCTATTATACGAAAGTATTGTACGAAAGTAATGAATACGAGTATGATGCGAGGTATTATAAGAGTACGTATGAATGATGGTATGTGGCATATGTTAAAAAAGTATACGAGTTAGAATACGAGATTAATACGTAAATTATACGTGATAAGGCTTTAAGCCAAATGTATTGAATTTGTAGGATTGTGTAGGAAATATTAAAGTACAATGGGATTTGATAAAGCCCAAATATAAGAATGGTTAAGTCCCATATAAAGTAATAAACAAACCCAATATTTGTTTAATTGCAAGCCCAATGTTTGTTTAATTGCAAGCCCAAAGCTTAAGCTAATCTAATGAAAATCTAAGCCCAAGCTAAGGTCCAATAGATTAGGAGGATCCATGGAGCAACCCATGATCACATGGGTGATCTTGGTGACCAAGAAACAGGAGTGGTGAGCAAGTGTTGTAGTGGGCAAGCAAAGTGGTTATGTGTGATTAACAAGTATACTTAATGATTAAGTAAGTGTGATGGCCAAGTTTATGTGTTGAGCAAGTTAACTTAATCACAAAGTAATGAATAGTAAGGAGGTGGGATGGCTTAATGTCTATAATACCCTCACTTTATGTTGCCTATATATACCAAGCTTCATTTCATTTGTTGGTTGTTCAAATTTCATCCAACTTCTCTCAAGATAAACAACTTATTTGGTAGAGAGAATAAGCCACATAAGCACTTATAAGCCACTTCAACCTTTGCCAGATTTTCCAAAGTGAAGTGAAGTAATAGTCTTCAAGGGTAAGACTCGTACCTTTTATCTTCATCTCTTCTATGATAGGATTGATAGAGAAGGGGGGATGGTTTGCTAAGAACATGTCATAAGTAATTAATGAATGAACTTAAGCCGAATAAGTTGAATAAGCAACTTGAACTTTAATAAGTTGATAGAATCATGAAGAACTTGTCATATGTGTGTCATATGATGTTAGTATATTCAATATAGTATGAGAACATTGATTGATGGACTTAAATTCATGGTAAGTCATAAGTATGAGAATTTGTAGTTAATAAGTTGAATAAGTCAAAATCTACTTTGATAATAAGTTGGTGTAATAAGTAAGTTAAAATGCTCATGTGTTGGTTAAAATCCATTTAGAACGTTTAATAATGAAGCTTTGCCGGAATTCACACGATTGGACGATTATCGTCGAATTCGTGAAATTCTCGGAATGGAAGTCGTATTTTGTGTTTGAAGTCAAAAACATTGGTTTTCGATGGAGACAAGTCATATTTGGCATTATAGAGTTGCGGACTCAAAAATGATCGGATTCCGACCTAGAACGAAGAAACGAGCGTTGAACGTTCACGAACGTTTATCGTTTTCGTTGAAAATAGACTAATAGGTAAAATTTTAGCAAACGAAGTCAAATAGATAAAATTCTTGCATGAACGCGTAAAGTATGTAATTTGTGAACCGTAGGCTTTTGAACGGACCAATTCGGACTTATAACGAAGAAGTTATGAGTCCAGGAGTTTCGTAAAGTTTTCAAACTTTGCAAACTGTCTGAAGCACAGAGTTGGCACCGCGGTGCCAACCCAAGGCCAAAAGGGTGGCGCTGCAGCGCCGACACAGTGTCGTTGCCTACTGCAAACTCGCGCTGCAGCGCGAGAAGGAGAGCTATGGGTGGCGTCGCGGCGCCAGTCATAAGAAATTGCTAGAGAAGAATGTTTGCAAGTATAGAATGAAAGAGAACTCATAGGTAATGAATTAAGGTGTTGATATGACATTGTTAAGACATTGTTAAGACATTGTTAGACATGTAATGTATGATGATTAGAGTTAATAATCAATTGAACGTGAACGTAATGTGAATGACGTAATGAAAAGCCAGAAACCATAATAACAGATCTAAGTCAGAATTTAGATTGAGCTGAAGGGTAAGATATAATAGTATACTTACTTGATTATATAAGACCTAATTTGGTATGTTATATGATCATGTATTGTAGAGACTTAGAGACTTAAAGTGTACGTGTGATAATCAGTAAGAAAACGCTGAAGGCAAGTATTCTAAACCCTTGTTCCAGTTCATTCTGGACAAGCTTTATAATTCATGTATTCTTTCGCATGAAATCTTGAATGATGAAGTCTAAAGCCAATTCTTTCGGCAAGACTTATATTATGATTTTGTCAAGCATGATTAATGTTTACCGAGTTATATTGGTATGGTTTTCAATCGAAAACCAAGTATGCTAAAAATGTTTTTGTCGTTTAACGATAGGCACGTGAGGTTGCCACAACTTAAACGTATACACGTTTAATGGATGTAGTGCTGATCAACATAGAGTACTATAGGCTGATCACTTAGAAGTGCTCGTAAGGGCCAGACTTACGGACTTCATGCCAGGTTGTCCTTTTCAAAAAAACTATAAGACGTTCACGTCTTGAACCAGAATTGATGTATTACTGAATCTTGTTATTGTAAAATGTTTTGAAGGAAAAGAAATGCTATTTTAAGTTATTGATAGTACTTCATAACTATCATCTAGTTATTAAAGATATATGATTCCTATGTTTCAAGCATGCTTTTAAAATGAAATTGTTGTACTTGCTGAGCTTGTTATGCTCACTCTTGCTTGAACCATATAAATGCAGCTTAGACCGAATGGACTGAAGGATTCGACAAGAATAAAGAGAAGGCTAAAGCGAAGTTGTAGATTACCTATGTAATAGTATAGGTTTGAAATGATAATATTTGATATTATGACAAGAACAAATGTAACGGTTATAAAGAACCTGGGGAATGGTAGTATTGTTTTGGAATATATATAAGACATATTCGTTCTTTTGAGGTTTTTCAATTGAATGCTTATGTGAACTGTAGCACCGTGGAGCACCATATGCCTGGTTGAAAAAGACCCGGATTTGGGGGCGTCACAGGTTGGTATCAAAGCATTAAGTTATAAACTTAAGGGGGGAAGAACCTTAGGCTAATAACCTCGTTAAGGAAGAGAAGTCCGAAGGAAGTAAACTCGAGCTTTACTTAATTCGAATGAGTTAATAAGGTATTGAGGAAACTCAGTACCAAAGGATTTAAAAGATGGAAAGTAACCCTAAATAAATTAAATGTGATTTGTGCTTATACTATTTTGTATTATGTACTAATCAACATGTTATGTGTTATTGTAGGATGTCGATCGATAGCTTGATGTATATAGATATTCATGTGGTGAACAACGAGTTGGTGAACAGAATAGAGCCTGTACCCATGCCAGTGACGGAGGTACCATTGGTGATTCTAGAGGAGTCAGAACCAGAGGAGTACTTTTCTGAGGAGAACTACTCATAGGGAGAGATGGATATAGCATCATATCTTTATATGATGAACGATGTGGAGGAGGGAATGGAGGTAATGTCGGTTGGTACGGTGGTACCTACACCAGAGTCATCACCCCACTAGATACAATGAGATCTTGTATCTGGCAGAGCTTGACAAGAATGCGCAACTGTGTACAGTTGTGCAGAATCAGAATGAAGAGATTAGTGCTCTTTATGAAGCGAAGGAGTATGCAGAAGCAGATTTTGAGTCAGAGCATGATGAGAAGGTGCTCATGATAAATAAGGCTAGGGATTTTAAAAAGGAGGTTGATGAGCTTCGTAAAGAACTAGGGGAGAAGAATCAGAAGATAGCACGGATGTCTTACATCCATAAGAGTGCTCATAAAGATTTCAAGCTGAAAGTTGCTTGTCATCCCATGGAGTCAGGACAAACTCGACATACGATTAGTCAGGATACTGTAGCGAAGTTAGCGGATGAGAAACACGAGGATGCTGTTATGCATTATTAAAAGTCTAGAGTTATAAATATGTGTATAGTGATGTAAAACCCTCTTTTATATAAAAGGGTAGTCTTTTTGTAAATCCCAACTTTTGTGAAGTTCGATATTCGGGATAGAACTGTAATAGCTTTTGGCTATGGAGAACAAATTGTAAATAGTTTTAAACTATGAAGAAGCATATGAATATAATAAAAGTTTATCAGAAAATGCCGCCAAGGAGAAGACAACGTAATCAGGAAACACTTGTATGCTTCTAACTTTTACTTAGCAATATCAGACAACTTCAAACAACATAAAAAGTCTGAACCCAAGCTTAGATTTATAGAGAAGGTATGAACTGGACATTGCTATTGCACTAAAGTTGATTTCATGGTGTAATGCAATGAAACAATGGTTCAAGAAGGGTAGCTCAACCACTCCATACCAACCACCTAGCTAGCCATGATCATCTAGGATTTAGCCTTTTGAAAACATACGTATTATAGCTTGTAGTCACTATTTATGTCCTTGTGCCACTCATTTTGGGACAAGAGAACTCTCAGCATTTCATGTTATCTAGGCTTGGTTTGGTTTATTTAATTCCCATAATGTAACCTTAATGTACAATTGTTACCATATTTAGAATTTTAGGGATAAATTATACACTCACATCATATAGTCCACGTACATTAAATATACGCAATAAAATAATGCAGTCATATATTGTTGTTCGGGTAGTTCCATAATTATCTCTACCACTCATATAACATATTATAACCTTATTATATTAATAACTTATTTATTTATGTTAAATAAATAATTTATTCATTCCCTTGATTAATTACCACTTAATATATTCTAGTTTCATATAACTTAATATATAGTCACACAATGTCACACTACACTATATAGTATAGTTGTATTATTGCTCATATGCACATAACTGTCAATATAATATTATTATATTACTAACTTACTTATTTATGTTAAATAAATTATGCACTTTCTAAATTAATTAACACCAATATTAATTAATCCAACCATTAATTAATGTAATTATGGATT
Organism: Panax notoginseng; assembly: GCA_016801055.1. Taxonomy (NCBI): domain Eukaryota; kingdom Viridiplantae; phylum Streptophyta; class Magnoliopsida; order Apiales; family Araliaceae; genus Panax; species Panax notoginseng. The sequence goes on along the minus strand of CM029014.1, from coordinate 44,284,060 downwards.
TCCATAATCATTAATTATCTATATAACTCTTATTATATTTATAGATATATTGCAAATAATAATCGTATATTAGGAATTAATTACCGAATAATCCATACTCCATCACAATTAATTAATATTAATTAATGGATTAACAATTTCGTTATCGGATATAACACACTTTAGTTCATGGTTTATCAATGTCACACATATCACATAATTGTTCCATTTAATTTCCAAAGTGGAAAAATTACTTTTCTCTAACTGACTGTTGGCGCAGCTGCGCCAGTTTGTACTGCTGGGACGGCGCAGCTGCGTCGTGCCCTGACAGTGCCAAGACTGGTGCAGCTTCTGTCCATGCCAGTTTTCAATGCTAACTCGTTTTATACGACATGAAATGATGTCCACAAAGGTGTTACTACGAGTCCACGAGCATATTCATTAACTATATGAAATTACATGATCAACATGATTAATCGTCTTAATTCTCGTTTTAATTCGTTTAGTGAATTCACTCGTTTCACATTATGCAACACAAGGCATTTCACACTTCTCATTGCCAATTCACATTTCTTAATATGCATTGATTAAATATGAATTAATTATATTAACCGACTCATAAAACAAAAAAACTTATTTTCACATAATAGTATTTCTATTAATATATTCATTTTATAATACGTGGAAATTCTCGGGTATTACAGTAAGAGTCGATGAAGAGAGGAAATCTCAACCCTCGATTTATTAGTCTATTTGAAATCCTCGATCGAGTAGGAATTGTGGCCTATAGACCCGCCTTACCATCAAGTATGTCTCGTGTTCATAACGTTTTTCACATATCTATGTTACGTAAATATGTGAAAGACCCAAACCACGTTATTAAATTAGAACCAGACGAGATAGCAGAAGATTTAACGTATGAAGAGGTACTTATTAAAATTTTGGATAAGAAGGAATCTATTCTACGCAAAAAGGTTATACTTCAAGAGTTAGAATCTGAAATGAAAACAAGGTATACTCACCTCTTCGATATACCAGGTACGTACACCAATTTTGAGGACGAAATTTCATAAGAAGGGGAGGTTATAAGACCCTAACTTTTATAAATAAATATTTAATTTTTTCTAAATATTATTTTGAATAATAAGGTATGGATTTCATATAATGTTATAGTTGTGGGTAATATTTATAAATTTTGCAAAGCATGCAAGTTGTCATAAAATATTCGTTTGGTCGGGGAATATTCGTTTTATTAGGGAATATTCGTTTTATCATGGAATATTCGTACGACGGCACAATCATTGGTGGACCCCGCTACGGAATTACTGTCAAATTTAGAAAGCGACAAAAATAACTTTTTATAAAAATAACGACAAAACTTTTACCGTTAACTGTTGAAATACCCAGTGATAAAAGTACAGTAATACGCGTGGTTGCATAGTAGCACACGGTATTGTAAAGTATCTTTGATTATTCATGCTTACATAAGAAGTCACTCAGTTTTATTCAATTATTGCAACAGTAGTTAATGCATAATATCTCATATTATTGATTCAATTATTATCACAGTATCATCTGCACAATATTTTAGATTATTAAATCAATAATTGAGACGACATAGTTATTCATATTATTATTTATATTATTGAAAATGTCTAAAAAGTTCTGTCAAGGAAAGGGGTTTGATCATCTAATTGCACGCCAATAAGGAGAAGTCCTTATCGGAAAGCCCCCTCTTTCCTGAGAATGATCTGGTTGTTAATATTGCGAGTTATAATATTAATGATGAATAAATGTTATTAAAAATGTGTTTAGTGAAGTCAAGTGAATTGAGATAAATAGATGAGTTTTTTATGAAGTATTTGTTGTAAGTTTGGCTTATTACATGGACCCCCACTTATTCATTTTTTAAAATCGTCGGTAGAAAGTTATATCAGTTTTTATTTTATTATTATTATAATAGTAATAAAATAGAACACATTATATATAAAATAGAATACTTTTTATAAATAGAATATATTATATTATATTTAAAGTTTTTGTTTTATTAGAATATTTTATTGCATAGTGCTGCATAGTAAATCAGAAATTTTTTTCAGCCGAACAAATTCGGCACCCGTGATAGTTTCACTATGCAGTCCGTAATTATTTTCCTAAATATTATCCTGCAATTCTCCTATAAATAGGATGCTTAGTTTAGAAATGAAAATCACACCAGAATTAGAGAATTCTTCTTCTATAATATTGAGCGTATTTTTTTTTTAGTTTAAGGAAGCTTTGAGTGTAGAAAATAGAGCAAGTTTTCTTCAAGAATACTCCCGCTATACCAGTCGAAATTACTCTCCTACTAATGTAAGGGATATCATTATTATGGTAAATGGTATTATTTATTTCACATTCGCAAGAGATATTCTTTTTCGTATTCGTAAGGAATATTATTTTCGTTCAATATTCGTAAGGAATATTATTTTCGTTCAATATTCGTAAGAGATATTGTCTTCGCTCAATATTCGTAAGGAATATTATTTTCGTTCAATATTCGTAAGAGATATTATTTTCATTCAATATTCGTAAGAAATAATATTTTCTTCCATACTCTGTATTATGTAAGTAATATTATTTCGTTTCATATTCCTAATTCTACACTTATGTTGATAAGTATTGCTTCTATACTCCTTGAAATTAGTAGAATATCTTTGAAATTTGCGCTTCATCTAGTATCGTTTCACTGAAATATTTTTCTGGACATTCTTGTTAAATTTTAATATTTTCATGTCGGAGTACTATTCATGGGTACTATTCGTACATACGGCACTATTCATACATACGATACAATTCATACAATACAATTCATACATACGGTACTATTCACGGGATACTATTCATGAAGTACTATTCACGGGATACTATTCACTTAGGTATTATTCACCCGGGGTACTATTCACAACAAAAATTAATTTCTTTTCTGTCTAAATTATTTTAGCTACAAGGATATTATTTTTCAATTTTACTTCACAAAGTAGTTACCATGTTGAAAATTTAGATATTCTTAAACTCTGGAGAAATTAAAAATCTTTAATATTTATCCTTGATCTCATTTGATTGATTCTTATATCATTGTCATCATCTTCATGTTTATATTATGATAAAAGTCATCTTTGGCCCGTAGTACATAGATGGACTATTGATTGGTATGATTATGACCAGGAATTATGTATTGGTATAATCATGGCCTGTAATGTTACAAATAATGTGGTAAAAATCCTCATTGGCCCATAGTGCATTGATGGACAATTATTTGGCATGATCATGACTACTTTTGATAATAATGAACATCCTTGGCCTGTAGTGCGTGGATAATTCGTGGATGTGATACTAACGAATATCCTTGGCCTGTAGTGCATATATAATTCGTGGATGTGATACTAATGAATATCCTTGGCCCGTAGTGCATGAATAATTCGGTAATGTTGATTATTTATTGAGATGTATTACAGAGATAAAATATTGATGATAAACTTTTAAATCAAAGAAGATAGTAGACATCATGCTCTATTTGACTCTTCTAATGGATTGCTTGTTCCACTACAGTTAAACTTGTTATCTATTGTATTTTATAAGTTTTAAACTGTTAAAGACTAAGGCTAATTTATTCTGTACTATCTTAGTCATAATATTCTTTACTGGGCTAGTTAAGCTCACCCTTTTCTTTCATTGTTCTCTTCAGAAAATGAGAATATAGCTGGGACCTGTCGGGAAATTGAGTGATGGTCCGAGATGGTTGCTATAGTAGTCCTCACTATTCTATAGAATAGTGTGATAATAATTGTAACGAGGACTTCATTTGAGTTTGGATATTGTTTATGAGATAATATTCGTATTAAAACTCTCAGCTTACGTTTTGTCGTATTCTGCACGACAGTTGATAATTGTATAAATTAAGTTTGTATCTGTACCATGTATTTGGCGACTCAGAATGGGTTGTGTATACCTATTTTGGGGGCATCACATCAGTCGTCAACCGAGAATAGCAATAAGATAAAATGTTTCTGATGTGTACAAAAAATCGGTAAGAAGATATAATTACATTCGTGTAAAGGTGGGCCCACATCTGGGTGCACATCTGGGGCACATGAGGTTGCCCAAGATGCATGAAGAATGACTCCATGAAACCAAATTGGGTCCATCTTTTTATTCCCAACAACATATATTGCTCCTCTTTATCTCACAATAACATCATATACGCGTCCACGATATGCTCGAAAAGCCATTGACTAGGTGCTATTGAATGAAATGCAGGATGGTCTAACATATACCACTGTCACGGATATACCAAAGGATTTATATTTGAATTCACCAAGTCGTTTGCAAAAAGATTTTCATTTATCCACATCACCTTGTGCTCCCTCAGCTTTTTTGTTGGGCACCTTTTCCGTCCATAAGAGATGTGCGCTCCCACTACTTGTACCTGATAGTAATAATAATTTTATTATTAATTATTACTAAAATTTATAGTACTAACTGTTTTAAATTTTGATTAATTTTGGTTATATTAATATTATTACTTCTACTACATGTATTTCTCCGGTTCCTATTAAGTCAGAAACACCTATAAAGTCTTGGGTGGTGGGAATGGAGCACTCCTCATAGGCCTGTTTGGTCAGAATGTAGCACTCCTCGTAGGCTTGGGTGGTGGGAATTGAGCTCTCCTCATATGCCTGTGTGGTGGGAATGTAGCACTCCTCGTAGGCTTGAGTGGTGGGAATTGAGCTCTCCTCATATGCCTATGTGGTGGGAATGTAGCTCTCTTGTAGTGGATCATCAGTTTGCTTCCCATCTGCTTCATTAAATTGTGATAATTGGGATTGAAATCCAAATACATCTGGGGGACCCCCTTGCTGTGGGATTTTTTCCCCTCGTGCTTCAAAGTTATAAATACTGTACTGGAGATCCCAATTTTGTTTCTCCACATAATACTCGGGAGGCATCTGAGGTAATCCTGGAAATTTATCTAGTAATGATTTTGCACTCTCCACCTATCATGTAAGATGAAAACAAGCAAATATTAGGAAAAATAAATAATATCAATAAATGTACTATTAAATATATAATACAATGTCAAAAAATAAACCAACTGATAATTGTGTACCATTTGAATAAGGTGATGTTGACTGTAAATGGCCCAAGGCTCATAAGTATTGTCTAGGTTCCTTCCCCGAAGAGGTCGATGAATTTTATAACGGGTTATTTTTCTATACCAGGTCATGTAATCATCTTATAACACGTAATTAGAAATTTCACACTGTTGTCCTTCGAGATGATACATGTATGCCTCCCACAACAAGATGTACTCCCGTCTCAAGGCCGTTCAATCCTCAATATCAATAAATTTAAAAAAAAATTCTTTCCTTAGGTCCCCGTGGTTTTTGGCCGGTGATGGTATGCCTTGCATGAACCCAAATTGCCTCATCACATGGTCCGGCATCTGGAATTCCACAATATAAAAGTGGATCAACAGGACCCTACCAAATCCCAACAACCTCCCTTAAAAATTAAATTATTTGCTTTCTCAGGAAAATTATTAAAATGTTTGTGCAACCATACTAATGAAATTGCATTTCATTTTTTTGAGCTAACAAATTTAGCAGCTAATTCATCTCTAAAATAATCTATAAAATAAGTCAAGGGGGTGTCAAATAGGGGACAAGTTAAGGGTTTGCCCACCATTGGCAACCCCAAAATAAAGTGGACATCCTCTAACGTTATTGTTACTTCTCCACCATTTAAATGAAATGTATTGGTCTCCAATCGCCATCTTTCCACTAGGGCAGATATCAAACTAAGGTTAGTTTGGGGTATAACCCCTCGAAATTGAAAATTTCCAAACCCACTTTTATCTAAAAGAATTTTTTGTTCTTTTTTCAAGTTCTATTGATTGTATTTTTGTTCGGTGTATTGACTCGTGCATAACTGTCCCCTTTTTTCCCATTATATACGTCATCTGAGATGTGATTTTATTGATCATGGAGAACACTTTGGTCAATTGGCCCATAATCCCACCTGTCCATCTTTAACCTAAAATTATACCATTAATCCATTATTAATAATAAAACTCATAATAATAATAACAAGAATAATGAAAATAATAATTACAATAATAAAATTACATAAAAGTAAACAATAACAATAATATTAATAATGACAGTAATAATAATAAGAAATACAATAATAACTAATATTAATATTATTACTATTATTATTAAAAATAACAATAACAATAACAATAATATTAATATTAAGACCAACAACATTAATAATATTCCATGACAATAATAATAATAATATTAATAATGGCAATAATGATAATAATAATAATAATAATAATAATAGTTGTTATAATAATAATAACAACAACAATAATGACAATAATAAAATTACATAAATACAAAAAATTCTTACAAATTAACAGCCGCTACAAATTGTTGTATAAAGTTTTCTCCTCCAACCGCCTTAGAACTTCAAATGGTTTGGCAGAATGTAGTAAGTAGTGAGTTGAATGTGATAAGTTTGAAGGTGAAAGTAAGTAAATAATAGTATTTGAAGGAAGCAGTAACAATATGGGAAAAAGAGGTAGGGAAAAAGGGTTATTTGAAGGAAGCAGTAACAACATGGGAAAAAAAGGAAGGGAAAAAGGGAGTTAAATAGTTGGAGGAGACAACTGCTACAATATGTAGCGGTCACTGCAATATTCCATTCCCAACGCCGACAAATGATGACAACCGAGTTTGACATGTGACTATTGTCGAGTCTGACATGTGACTTTCGACTTCCGACTTCCGACTTCCGACACGACTTGTGACTGCTGACGCTCGTTCCCGAGGAGACTTCCGAGCTGACTTGTAACTGCTGACGCTCGTTCTCGAGGAGGCTTGAAAAAAGTAGTCAAAAAGTTTTTTTCAAAACCGCTACACCATGTAGCGGTCATATTATTTTTTAATATAATAATAATAATTTTAATAATAATAATAATAATAATAATAATAATAATAAAATTAATAATAATTAAAATGGGACAAAAGAATGGTTGAAAGTCGCTACATACTGTAGCGGTCTCTTTTTTTTAATATAATACTACTTTAATAATAATAATAATAATAATAATAATAATAATAATAATAATAATAACCAAAATAAAGTGGTATTATTATAGTTAACAATATTATTATTATTATTATTATTATTATTATTATCTCTAAAGTAGTATTAGATTATTATATTAATAATAATAATAATAATAATATGGAATTCATAATAATAATAATTTATTATTATTATTATTATTATTATTATTATTATTAATTAAAATGGAATTAATAATAATATTATTATTAATAATTAAAATGGGACATAATAATAATAATAATAATATTAATATTAATAATTAAAATGGGATTAATAATAATAATATTATTTGTAAGACCCTAACTTTTTATCAATAAAGATTTAATTTTCTTTAAATATTATTTTGAATAATAAGGTGTGGATTTGATATAATGTTATAGTTGTGGGTAATATTTATAAATTTTGTAAAGTAAGTAAGTTGTCATAAAATATTCGTTTGGTCAGGGAATATTTGTACAACAGCACCATCATTGGTCAACCCCACAATAGAATTAATATCGGATTTAGAAAGTGACATAAAAAACCTTTTTTATAAAAATAATGGCAAAACTTTTACTGTTAACTGTTAAAATACTCGGTGATAAAAGTACAGTAATACGCGTGGTTGCACAGTAGCACACAGTATTGCACAGTATATCTGATTATTAATGCTTACGTAAGAAGTAACTCAGTTTTATTCAATTATTACCACAGTAGTTGCTGCATATTATCTCATACTATTGATTCAATTATTGTCACAGTATCATCTACATAATATTTTATATTATTAAATCAATAATTGAGACGACACAGTTATTCATATTATTATTTGTATTATTGACAATGTCTAGAAAGTTCTATCGAGGAAAGGGGTTAGGTCATCTAATTGCGCGCTAATAAGGAGAAATCCTTATCGGAAAGCCCCCTTTTTCATTGGAATGATCTGGTTGTTAATATTGTGAGTTATAATATTAATGATGAATAATTGTTGAAATATTAAAAATGTATTTATTGAAGATAAGCGATTTGTGATAAATACTTATTCAATTTTTGATATAAATAAAGGGGTTTGTCATGAAGTATTTGTTATAAGTTTGGCTTATTACATGGACTCCCACTTACTCATTTTTTAAAATCGTCAGTAGAAAGTTATTTCTGTTTTATTTTATTATTATTAAAATAGTAATAAAATAGAAAACTTTTTATATAAAACAGAATAATTTTTATATTATATATAAAGTTATTCGTTTTATTAGATTATAAATAGAATATATTATATTTTATATAAAGTTATTCATTTTATTAGATTATAAATAGAATATATTATATTTTATATAAAATTTTTGTTTTATTAGAATATTTTATTGCACAGTGGTGAATTGTAAAAATCAAAAATACTCGCCGAACGCCCGTGAATTTTTTTCCCTGTTCACCCATAATTTTCTTTTCAATAGTGTCATGTCATTCTCCTATAAAGAGGATACTTAGTTAAGAAATAAAAATCACACCAGGATCAGAGAATTCTTCTTCTAAAATATTGTGCGTATTTCTTTCTAGTATAAGGATACTTTGAATGTAGCAAATAGTGCAAGTTTTCTTCAAGAATATCTCTGCTATACTAGTCAAAGTTACTTTCCTATTAAGGTAAGGGGTATTATTTATTTCATATTCGTAAGAGATATTATTTTTCGTATTCATAAGGAATATTATTTTCGTTCAATATTCGTAAGGAATATTATCTTCGTTCAATATTCGTAAGAAATATTATTTTGGTTCAATATTCGTAATGGATATTATTTTGGTTCAATATTTGTAAGAAATATTATTTTCTTTCATACTCTATAGTATGTAAGTAATATTATTTCGTTTCATATTCATAAATCAACACTTATTTTGATAAGTATTGCTTCTATCCTTGAAATTAGTAGAATATCCTTAAATTTTGCGCTTCATCTAATATCGTTTCACTGAAACATTTTTCTAAACTTTCTTATTAAATTTTAAGTTTTTCATGCCAGAGTACTATTCATGGGTACTATTCATACATACGACACTATTTATGCACACGGTACTATTCACGAAGTACTATTCACGATAAAAATTGATTTTTTTTCTGTCCAAATTATTTTTGATACATGAATATCATTCTTGAATTTTACTCCACAAATTAGTTATTATGTTGACAATTTGGACATTCTTAAACTCTGAATAAATTAAATTAAATTTTTTTAATATTTATCTTTGATCTCACTTGATTAATTCTTATATCATTGTTCTCATCCTCATGCTTATATTGTGATGAAAGTCATCTTTGGCCCGTAGTGCATAGATAGACTGTTGATTGGTATGATTAAAACTAAGAATTATTTATTGGTATAATCATGACCTGTAATGTTACAGACAAATGATGTGATAAAAGTCATCTTTGGCCCGTAGTGCATAGATAGACAGTTATTTGGCATAATCATGACCACTAGTGATAATAAAGAATATCCTTGGCCCGTAGTGCATGGATAATTCGGTGATGTGGATTATTTATTGAATTGTATTGCAGAGATAAAATATTGATGATGAACTTTTAAATCATAGAAGATAGTAGACATCATGCTCTACTTGACTCTTCTAATGGATTGCTTATTCCGCTACAGATGTTGATCTAAACTTATTGTCTATTGTATTTTATCAGTTTGTATACTGTTGAGGACTAAGGATAATTTATTCTATATTATCTTAGTCATAATATTATTTACTGGGCTAGTTGAGCTCACCCTTTTCTTTCATTGTTCTTTTTTAGAAATGAGAATATAGCTGGGACTAGTCGGAAAATGGAGTGACGGTCCAAGATGGTTGCTATAGTAGTCCTCATTATTCTATAAAATAGTGTGAAAATAATTGTAATGACGACTTTATTTGAGTTTGGATATTCTCTACGAGATAATATTTGTATTGAAACTTAGCTATTGTGTTGTCGTATTTTACACGACAATTGTATAAATTAAGTATCATGTATTTGGCGACTCAGAATGGGTTGTATATACCTATTTTGGGGGCGTCACATTATTAATAATTAAAATGGGACGAATGGGATAGATGGAAGCCACTACACAATGTGGCGGTCTCTTTTTCTTTTTTTTTTTAATATAATATAATATTACTTTAATAATAATAATAATAATAATAATAATAAATAAAGTGGGATTATTATTATTATTATTATTATTATTATTATTATTAAAGTAAGATTATATTTAAAACTTGAGCACGACACTTGAAACTTGAACCACTTGAACACAACACGAGGAAAATTGATAAAAATTGGATAAGCCGCTACATGTGGTAGCGGTTCGCAGTTGTCAATAAAAATAAATATTTGGTCCCATTTATTTTAATATAATAATAATAATAATAAAGTGGGATTTTTATTATTCACAATAATAGTATTATTATTATTATTAAAATAGGATTATATTTAAAACTTGAACACAACACTAAAAACATGAGAACATGTTGAACCGAGGGAAATTATGAAGCCACTACATGTAGTAGCGGTTCACTGTAATCAATGAAAATAAATAGTTAACAATATTATGTTGAAAGCCGCTACACAATGTAACAGTCTTATTTTTTTTAATATAATGCTCATTTAATAATAATAATAATAATAATAATAATAAAGTGAGATTATTATTATTAACAATATTATTATTATTATTATTATTATTATTATTATTATTAAAGTGTTGTCTGATAATAATAATAATAATAAAATTAAAGTGGGATTATTATTATTAACAATATTATTATTATTATTATAATAAAAAAAAAGGATCGCTACTACATGTAGCGGCTTGACAAAAAATAAAACTACACACTTGCTTGCTACTACTTGTACTTGCTGTGACACCCCCAAATCCGGGTACTTCGATTCCACGGGATTTGGTGTTCACTGTACAAGCATCATCTATCTATTTACCCATAAATAATATCAAACCATACAATAGATAGAAATCATAATAAAATCTCTTCCCTTAAGGGTTACATCAACTGAATCATAAATAAATCCCAGGTCACTCTAACCTTAAAACATCTGTGCGGAATTCTAAACAAATAAGTCTTAAACAACAACATAACTCAAGTCTTAAACAAATACATCAGTTAAAAAAATAACAGGTCTTCATCATTTGCTAACTTTGCCCTTGCCCTTACTAGTGGAGGGTTCATCGCTTCTTTCATTCTTAACTGCAATGTTATTATTAAGCAAGAGTGAGCACAATGCCCACAAGTATAATAATGAAATAACATTATAATAACATGCGAATAAATCAAAGACATCTGAATAAAAGCTCAACTTTTGAATCGAGAATGAATAACAAGAATCAACAGAATTCTGAGGGTCATAAGACCTTGAACTATGTCCTAGGTTAACAAGAAATATAATTGAAACCTTTAACAGTCATAAGACTATGGACCTTCTTCTCGTACTTAGGGGGATTAGCCCTTAGTACCATACTGTGCACAATATCTTAACGCTAAAGCGTAAATAATCCCCTATACAGGGTTGTTCATCTCAGTTTGACATTCGAGTCTGCACCAAAGGAAGTTTGGTTTGGATAAATTCATCAAGGGTTCTGAAATTTAGAACGCTCATCAACTATGGACTAGTTGAATCAATAAGGTTCACTAGTCTAATAAGGTTCAACAATAACGATATTCAATTTGAATAATAATCTCAAACGTATACAATAGAACAATTATTGTATAACTGAATCATGCTTTGACAATATAAATAATCTGTAATATCATTCTTGAACTTGAATAATAGAAATGATAACTTATTCAAGGTAATTAATAATCTTGAAAGATATTAAAAAGTAGGGTTAAGAAACTTGCCTTGCTTGTAGATTACACTTTAACTAACTCGTTCTTTGAATTAAAAATCCTACATACCATTCACATACACAATACCAGTTAATTATAACTTAACTAATCATTATAAACTCTTTCTCTTTGACTACTTTAATTATTCGACTAAACTTAGTCAAATTTTCACTTTGTCACATCATTTGTACTTCGTGAATTATCAAACTAATTATGTATTTAATAATTCAATTCACATATAATATTTTATTACATGTTAAACAACTATTTTATCATCACATTATTCTTCTAACATGTTTACATGTTCATTACAATAATCCACTAACACATTGTTAGACTTAAACATTTTTAAAAATACATTTCTGAATTTTCTGGAGAGTGACGCTGCGGCGCCACTAATGTACTAAGGAGTCGCGCTGCGGCGCGGTGGCGCTGTGGCCGGGCCCTTGGCGCTGCGGCGCTATGGCGCCGTGGCTTGGGTCTTGGCGCTGCGGCGCAGTGGCGCTGCGGCGCTGCGGCGCGGGACTTCAGTTCTGGAGTTGGCGCCGCGGCGCGAGACTCCAGAAACTGTTTCCCAGATCGCGAAGAACACAGAGTTCGGCGATTTACACATTTTATGATCACTAAACTCACTAATTTAACGTACCCACATGTTAATACTTCCATATAATCATTACCCAACATCTGTAGAGTAGTTTTAACCAATTAAAACACATAATCACATAATTAAAACATGTGAATTCATTGACTTTGATGTTCTTGGTGGTTTTTTGAATATAAAATATATAATTTAACACTACGGATTCGTTATAACACCGAATCCGTTTGTTTAAGGCTTGATCTCTTCGTATTAACATGCTCAATAATATAAGAGTGTAAAATTTAGGGATAATATATAATCAATAAATCAATTATCACATATATGGCCATATGGCCATATCACGTACTCGGTTTATTTTGAAATAACATATGTACGACATGTTTTCATGAAACTGATCACATGGCTTACATGGTATATATAATTAAACACTATTTGGTATAACATAACACACATATATAAAGTTATACTCATCTCATAAACCAAACACAGAGATTTTTAGAAAACTGTGAAAGCTATTTAATGAAAACTTAAAAGACGTAAAATAAGAATTTGGGAAGAAGAATTACCCAGAGTATAATTAATGGATGGGATGATTAGTGGTGATTCTTTCACAACAACCTGTTGATTACACTCTCAATTTATCTCTCAGACTTCTCAATTCTTTTTCTGTAATTCTCTCTGATAGCTTTCTAGACTTAGGCAAAATAATGAAAAGAAAAGAGAACATCGTAATAAGGAAAAGGTCTGACGCGCGTTGGTGGTCAGTTACCCAGTCATGGGTAACTGCCCTCAACTCCCCAAAGTGCCATGTTTGGCTAGCAAGAGAATAATTCAAAACCATTTAATTTAATAGAACTTTATAATATAGTTTAATTAATGTCACACTCTTATAAGATAAATCTAATTTTTTATTTAATTTACTTTAAATAAAATATAATAATTTCTCATAAATTCACATAGTCACAATATTAATTATCTCTTTAATAAATAATAAAAATTTATTAAATCTCTAATTAATAATTAAATTAATTAAATAACATTATGCTTAATTAAATAATTTATTTAATTCAATAAGCTCACATAATCACATACTTGAATAATAAAATTCTCTACATTAATTTAATAATGTAACACATATGATTAAATTAATCTACCACAATTGCATCAATTAATTATTAAATCTAATAATTAAATCATCGAAAAATATTTATTTAACTCAATAAATATTTAAAATAATTTACAAAATTCTCGTTCGTCACATCTTTCTCCCCTTAAAAGGATTCTGTCCCCAGAATCACGACTCAATATATTCGACCCGTTACATTCTCCCCCCCCCCTTACCAAGATTCTGTCCCCAGAATCGCTTACAAATAATTAAGTAAATAAATGAGGGTAATTCTTCATCATATTCTCTTCGAGTTCCCACGTAGCTTCCTCAGCGTTGTGGTTCCTCCAAATTACCTTAACAGAAGGTATTACTTTATTTCTCTGAACTTGTTCTTTTCGGTCGACAATCTGGACAGAAATTTCTTCGTAAGATAAGTCTTTCTAAAAATGCAGGGGTTCGTATTCAATTACATGCTTGTAATCAGGTTTGTAAGGTCGTAACACAGAAACATGGAAGACGTTGTAGATATTCTCGAGTGCTGGAGGTAAGGCTACCTCGTACGCAACTTCTCCAATTCTTCGCAGTACCTCAAAGGGTCCAATAAATCTTGGGCTCAATTTTCCTTTCTTTCTGAACCTGATCTTTCCCTTCCAGGGAGAGACCTTCAAGAAGACATAACTACCTGGTTCAAACTCGATATTTTTACGATGTGGATCAGCGTATTTCTTCTGTCGATCTTGAGCTGCTATCAGTCGTGCTCGGATCACTTTGACTATTTCTGCCGTCTGCTGTACCAATTTTGGCCCTAGCAATTGTCTTTCACCAACTTCATCCCAATAAAGCGGAGTTCTGCACTTTCTGCCGTATAACGCTTCATAAGGCGGTATACCAATACTAGCGTGGTAACTGTTGTTGTAGCCGAACTCTACTAACGGTAGGTGATCATCCCAATTTCCTTTGAAGTCCATTACACAGGCTCGTAACATATCTTCCGGTGTTTGAATCGTTCGTTCGCTCTGTCCGTCTGTTTGAGGGTGGTAAGCTGTACTCATTCACAGTTGTGTACCCATGCATTCCTGAAGACGTTTCTCGAAATTTGATGTGAAGCGCGGATCCCTATCGGAAACAATAGACACCGGCACTCCGTGCCTCGAAACAATCTCTTTCACATATAATCTTGCCAACTGATCTAAGTTAAATCTGATTTTGATAGGAAGGAAGTGCGCGGATTTCGTCAGTCGGTCAACGATAACCCATACTGCGTCGTAGCCTTTCTGAGTCATCGGAAGGCCAACCACGAATTCCATCGTAATATGTTCCCATTTCCATTCTGGGTTCTCCAATGGTTGTAGCAATCCACTCGGTCTCTGATGTTCTGCTTTAATTTTCTGACATGTCAGGCATTTGGCAACACATTATGCAACATCACGTTTCAAATTCGGCCACCAGAAATGTTGTCGAAGATCTTGGTACATTTTTGTACTACCAGGGTGAATCGAATATCTTGAACTATGAGCCTCATTCAAAATTTCTTCCTTAATTTCTTGTACTGGCGGAACCCAAATTCTGCTTTCAAATCTCAATATTCCTTCCTTATCCATCTTAAATCTTGGTTTGGTTCCTTCAGATATCTTCGATGTTACCTTTTTGCATTCATCATCCTGAAGCTGAGCCTCCTTCACTTTATCTAGTAGAGTTGTACCAGATTGCATCTGAAATAGCTTCTCATCAATCTCCATAGGATACTTCACTTCTAACTCCAGTTTCTCCATATCTGCAATTAGCTCCTGCTGAGCAGTCAACATCATCAATTTCTCACGACCCTTTCTACTTAAGGCGTCGGCAACCACATTAGCCTTACCCAGATGGTATAAAATCTCACCGTCATAATCCTTGATTAATTCCAACCATCTTCTTTGACGCATATTCAAATCTTTCTGTGTAAAAATATATTTCAGACTCTTGTGGTCCGTATATATTTCACACTTCTCCCCGAATAGATAGTGCCTCCAAATTTTCAAAGCAAAAACAACTGCAGCTAACTCCAAATCATGGGTTGGGTAACCCTTCTCGTAATCCTTCAACTGCCGTGATGTATACGCAATGACTTTACCGTTTTGCAACAGCACACAGCTAAGTCCTTTATGCGACGCATCGCTAAAAACAACAAAATTTCCTGTATCATCCGGAAGAGATAACACAGGCGCTGTACTCAACCTCTTCTTTAATTCTTGAAAACTCTCCTCACACTCTCCGTCCAAACAAATTTCACAGCTTTTCGAGTTAAATTCGTTAACGGAGTTACGATCTTAGAAAAATCTTGTATGAATCTTCTATAATATCCTGCTAATCCAAGAAAACTTCTTACTTCTGACGGCGTTCTCGGCTGATCCCAGTTAATCACAGCTTCTACTTTGGATGGATCTACCGAAATTCCATCTTTATCGATTACGTGACCAAGAAATTGTACTCTCTCGATCCAGAATTCGCATTTCGAAAATTTAGCATACAACTTCTCCCTTCTCAATACTTCCAATGTTAACCTCAAGTGTTCTTCATGTTCCTCTTTGGTTTTGGTATATACCAAAATGTCGTCTATAAATACCACCACGAATTTGTCCAAAAACGGCTTGAATACACCATTCATTAGTCCCATAAATGCTGCAGGAGCATTCGTAAGACCAAACGACATTACTAAAAACTCATAATGACCATATCGCGTTCGGAACGCTGTCTTCGGTTCATCCTCTGGTCTCACCTTCAGTTGGTGATAACCACTCCTCAAGTCAATCTTGGAAAAGTATTTTACTCCCTTCAATTGATCAAACAGATCATCGATCCTCGGTAATGGATATCTGTTTTTAATCGTGACCTTATTTAATTCTCTGTAGTCAATGCAGAGCCTCATCGATCCGTCCTTCTTTTTCACGAACAACACTGGCGTTCCCCACGGCGATACGCTCGGTTGAATGTACTTTTTGTCCAACAATTCTTATAGTTGTACCATTAATTCCTTCATCTCTACTGGCGCCATTCAGTATGGTGCCTTCGATATTGGAGCAGTTCCGGGCGCCAAATCAATCACAAAGTTTACTTCTCTATCTGGTGGAAGTCCTGGCAAATCGTCTGGAAATACATCGACGAAGTCCCTCATAATCGGTATCTCCTCTACCTTCGGGTTCTCTTTTCGACTGTCGACTATGTAAGCTAAATATCCTACACAGCCTTGTCTTAATAACTTCCTGGCCTGCAACATCGTCAGACAACTCGCTTGTCTAGGCGACTTGCTACCATAAAACACAACCTTTGACGGAGTCATAAGGTTAATACGCTTCTTTTGGCAGTCAATTACAGCCCCATAATTGGATAGCCAATCCATACCCAATATAACGTCGAATTCCCCCAATCGAATAGGGATAAGATCTACATTCATGATATTACCCTTAATATCCACCCTACAGTTCTTAAACACGTACTTAACATGGATTATTTCTCTATTCGTAATTTCTATGTTCATGGGGTAATCCAATTCATCCATAAGCAAATCTAAACTATTAGCAAAGTCTTCGGATATAAAGGAACAAGTAGCACCCGAATCAAACAAAACATAAGCATTAATTTCATTGATCGGAATGATACCTGACACCACCTCACGAGACTGGATTGCATCCTGCACCGTCATATTGAAAGTTCTGGCGGTTGGTCGGTTTGTTGCAGGTGGTCCGGTGATGGTTAAGGTATTTCCACTGCTATTTCCCCGGTTTCCTCCTTGTCCTGATCCTCCCGATCCCTTCTTGGGACAGTCTCTTGCTAAATGATCTTTCGAACCACAGTTGAAACAAGCACCCTTCTTTGGGTTTGGACAATTTGGTGCTATGTGGCCTTCCTGACCACAATTGTAGCACACTCTCTTTCCCTTCAAACAAACTCCTAGATGTTCCTTGCCGCAAGTCGGACATGCTTCTATCTTCTTTTTCTGCCCTCCGTGTTGACTTCCAGCTGTCGAGTTATCCGTCCACTTCTTCTTCTGATTATTATTATTCCCAGTATTACTTTCACCAGTCTTGTTATTACCTTCATTCTCACTCTTTTTCTTTTTCTGTTCTTGGTTGTACTTAGTCACTGCATCACTTATACAGGGTTGTTCATCTCAGTTTGACATTCGAGTCCGCACCAAAGAAAGTTTGGTTTGGATAAATTCATCAAGGATTCTGAAATTTAGAACGCTCATCAACTATGGACTAGCTGAATCAATAAGGTTCACTAGTCTAATAAGGTTCAACAATAACGATATTCAATTTGAATAATAATCTCAAACGTATACAATAGAACAATTATTGTATAACTGAATCATGCTTTGACAATATAAATAATCTGTAATATCATTCTTGAACTTGAATAATAGAAATGATAACTTATTCAAGGAAATTAATAATCTTGAAAGATATTAAAAAGTAGGGTTAAGAAACTTGCCTTGCTTGTAGATTACACTTTAACTAACTCGTTCTTTGAATTAAAAATCCTACATACCATTCACATACACAATACCAGTTAATTATAACTTAACTAATCATTATAAACTCTTTCTCTTTGACTACTTTAATTATTCGACTAAACTTAGTCAAATTTTCACTTTGTCACATCATTTGTACTTCGTGAATTATCAAACTAATTATGTATTTATTAATTCAATTCACATATAATATTTTATTACATGTTAAACAACTATTTTATCATCACATTATTCTTCTAACATGTTTACATGTTCATTACAATAATCCACTAACACATTGTTAGACTTAAACATTTTTAAAAATACATTTCTGAATTTTTTGGAGAGTGACGCTGCGACGCCACTAATGTACTAAGGAGTCGCGCTGCGGCGCGGTGGCGCTGTGGCCGGGCCCTTGGCGCTGCGGCGCTATGGCGCCGTGGTTTGGGTCTTGGCGTTGCGGCGCAGTGGCGCTGCGGCGCGGGACTTCAGTTCTGGAGTTGGCGCCGCGGCGCGAGACTCCAGAAACTGTTTCCCAGATCGCGAAGAACACAGAGTTCGGCGATTTACACATTTTATGATCACTAAACTCACTAATTTAACGTACCCACATGTTAATACTTCCATATAATCATTACCCAACATCTGTAGAGTAGTTTTAACCAATTAAAACACATAATCACATAATTAAAACATGTGAATTCATTGACTTTGATGTTCTTGGTGGTTTTTTGAATATAAAATATATAATTTAACACTATGGATTCGTTATAACACCGAATTCGTTTGTTTAAGACTTGATCTCTTCGTATTAACATGCTCAATAATATAAGAGTATAAAATTTAGGGATAATATATAATCAATACATCAATTATCACATATATGGCCATATGGCCATATCACGTACTCGGTTTATTTTGAAATAACATATGTACGACATGTTTTCATGAAACTGATCACATGCCTTACATGGTATATATAATTAAACACTATTTGGTATAACATAACACACATATATAAAGTTATACTCATCTCATAAACCAAACACAGAGATTTTTAGAAAACTGTGAAAGCCATTTTATGAAAACTTAAAAGACGTAAAATAAGAATTTGGGAAGAAGAATTACCCAGAGTATAATTAATGGATGGGATGATTAGTGGTGATTCTTTCACAACAACCTGTTGATTACACTCTCAATTTATCTCTCAGACTTCTCAATTCTTTCTCTGTAATTCTCTCTGATAGCTTTCTAGACTTAGGCAAAATAATGAAAAGAAAAGAGAACGTCGTAATAAGGAAAAAGTCTGACGCGCGTTGGTGGTCAGTTACCCAGTCATGGGTAACTGCCCTCAACTCCCCAGAGTGCCATGTTTGGCTAGCAAGAGAATAATTCAAAACCATTTAATTTAATAGAGCTTTATAATATAGTTTAATTAATGTCACACTCTTATAAGATAAATCTAATATTTTATTTAATTTACTTTAAATAAAATATAATAATTTCTCATAAATTTACGTAGTCACAATATTAATTATCTCTTTAATAAATAATAATAATTTATTAAATCTCTAATTAATAATTAAATTAATTAAATAACATTATGCTTAATTAAATAATTCATTTAATTCAATAAGCTCACATAATCACATACTTGAATAATAAAATTTTCTACATTAATTTAATAATGTAACACATATGATTAAATTAATCTACCACAATTGCATCAATTAATTATTAAATCTAATAATTAAATCATCGAAAAATATTTATTTAACTCAATAAATATTTAAAATAATTTACAAAATTCTCGTTCGTCACACTTGCTTAGGTCTCTTGCTACTTGTTGTATTGCTACTGACTTCTTGTATTGCTACTTCTTGTACTTGCTTAGGTCTCTTGCATAAGTATAATATTCAAGCCGCTACATGTAGTAGCGGTCCTATTTTTTTAATATTACAATTCATTAAATTCCCTTTATTTTTGATATGAAGAACACAACTTGCTTCAAATTTTGGGTGTTTACCGAATAGCAGCTTCAGTACACGTAGTGGCAAGTGTTATCTTTTTCGTCAAGAGCCGTTAAAAATAGAGCCGCTACTAGGTGTAGCGGTTGTCTTTTTTTAATGTAAAATATTACTAAGCCGCTACAACGTGTTGCAACTTGGTTGCTATGAATAGTGTTATGACAACCAGTTGTCATGAATTGGATCCCTATATATATATATATATATATATATATATATATATATATATATATATATATAATTCGAATCTTCAACTTACCCTTTATCCAACATACCTTGCATACCACCATTTAGCGATGGACCGAGCGACGGTTCCGTCCGTCGCTATATATACAACCGTCGTCTTAGCATTTAGCGACCGACAATATATAGCGACGCACCGAATTTATAGCGACGCACCGAACCGTCTCCCGGTCCGTCGCTAAGGGGGGTATGAAATGTAATACCCCAAATTTTATGAATAAAGATTTAATTTTCTCAAAATATTTTTTTTAATATTATGGTGTGGATTTTAGATAGTGTTATAGTTGTGGGTAGTATTTATAAATTTTGTAAAGTATGCAAGTTGTTATATAATATTCGATTGGTTGGGAAATATTCGTTCTAATAGGGAATATTCGTACGACGGCACAACCATTGGTGGACCCCACAACGGAAGTATTGTTGTAGTTAGAAAACGACAGAATTATCATTTTATAAAAATAACGGCGAAAGTGTTACTGTTAAAACTGTTGAACTACTCGATAGTAAAAGTACAGTAATACGCGTGGTTGCATAGTAGCACACAGTATTGATTATTGATGCTTACCTAAGAAGTCACTCAGTTATACTCAATTATTGCTACAATAATTGCTGCATCATATCTCTCATATTATTGATTCAATTATTGTCACAGTATCATCTGCATAATATATTATATTACTAAATTAATAATTGAGACGATACAGTTATTCATATTATTATTTGCAATATTGAAAATGTCTAGAAGTTCTGTCAAGGAGAGGTTAGATAATCTAATTGCCCGCCAATAGGGAGAAATTCTTATCGGAAAGTCCCCCTCTTTCCTGGGAACAACCTAGTTGTTAAATATTATGAGTTACAATATTAATGATGAATAAGTTCATATGGATTAAAGATGAAATTGATAGTTTCATTGTGTTGAGATTATTAGTGTTAGTAGAAATCGACATTTATTTCGATAATAATTGATGTCTGGAGGTTATATTGATCAATCGGGTAATTAATCGGATAAATGAGCAATTAATTGCTATTAATTCACATTCTTATAACTATTTATTCATATGTGTGTACTATTGATTCACATTCATGTACTATTAGGGGAGGTGGTGCAAGATTGATAATACTTGCATGACTAAATTAGAAATGGAGGTATAGTTGAAGGTACTATACTATAATTAATTTTTTAACATGTTTAGAACTATTAAGTCACATTATTTACTATTGATTCACATGATTTACTATTAGGGGAGGTGGTGCAAGTTTGATAATACTTGCAGGACTAAATTAAAAATGAAAAAAAAGTGGGAGGTATTATACTGTAATATTTCGAGCCCTAAAACGTGCAATTATCAAAATAATATTTTTCTATAAATAGAAGTTCATTCCATCATTATTTTTCACCAATTCACTAAAGCTATAGAGCATTTATTATAGAGAGAAATTATTGAGAGAAAGAAGAAGAGAAGTCTGCTACCTCACAATTCCAGTATCCAGTTTTTTCTAAGGTAAGAGGTATTATTTCTTTCGTATTCATGAAGAGAGCTTCCGTTATTCCATTCTTTATTATTATGTTGGAATAACCTGTTTATGCGAAGTACCGCATACATGGTGAAATTATTCTGTTATTCCATTCTTTATTATTATGTTGGAATAACCGGTCAATGCGAAGTACCGCATACATGGTGAAATTCTTCTGTTATTCCATTCTTTATTATTCTGTTAGAATATCCTGTCTGTGCGGATTACGTATGACCTGATTCCATTCTTTATTATTCTGTTGGAATATCATGTCTGTGTGTATTACACATGACCTGGTTCCATTATTTATTATTTTGTTGGAATAACCTGTCTGTGCGGTCTATCACATGCCTGGTGAATTCTTCTGTTATTCCATTCTTTATTATTCTGTTGGAATAACTTGTCTCTGTGGATTACCGCATGCATGGTGAATGATCCTTTTATATTCATTCTTTATTAAATTGTGGAAATGATCTGTCTACGTGGATTACCGCATGGCGGATGAAAATCTATTTGTAGTTTCGTATATTCTATTATATTCGTATGAAATATTATTTCTTTTGTACTCGTCATGAAATATCATTTTCTTTGGTATTTTTCTTTTACGAGTTACTATTCACGGGTTACTATTCACTCAGTTACTATTCACTCTAGTATTATTCACTCGAGTATTCGGGGTACTTTTCGTGTCAGAGTACTATTCACGAGTTACTATTCACAGATTACTATTCACCCAAATTACTATTCACCTGATTATTATTCACTCGGGTCGAGGTACTATTCATGAGGTACTATTCCCGAAGTACTATTCACTGGGTACTATTCACGAGATACTATTTACCCGAAAAATATATTTCTTTTCTGTCCAAATTATTTTTGGTACATGAATATTATTCTTGAATTTTACTTCACAAAGCAGTATCATGTTGACAATTTGGACGTTATTAATTTCTGGATAAATTAAATTATAAATCTTTAAAATTTATCCTTGAACTTGTTTTATTGAATTATTATGTCATTGTCATCATCCTCATGCTTATATTGTGATGAAAGTCATCTTTGGCTTATGTGCAGAGATGGACTTGGTATGATTATGAGCAGGGATTATTCGGTATAATCATGACTGTAATGTGACGAATGATGTGGTGAAAGTCTTCATTGGCCTGTAGTTCATTGATGGACAGTTGTTGGTATGATTATGACCATGGATTATTTGGTATAATCATGACCATTGATGATTACATGAATATCCTTGGCCGTGGTGCAGGGATGATTTGATTTTATTTATTAAACTGAGTCTCAGCGATAAAGTTGATGAAATTTTTTTTAAATCATAGAAGATAGTAGATTTTATGCTCTACTTGACTCTTCTAATGGATTGCTTATTTCGCTGCAGTTGTTGATCTAAAACTTGTTGTCTATTATATTCTATCAGTTGTTATACCGTTAAAGGCTAAGGATAATTTATTCTGCATTATCTTAGTCATAATATTTTTTACTGGGCTAGTTGAGCTCACCCTTTTCTTTCATTGTTCTCTTCAAGAAATGAGAATATAGCTGGGACGAGTCGGGAAATGGAATGATGGTCCAGGATAAGCGGCTTTAGTAGTCCTCACTATTCTATAAAATAGTGTGATAATAATTGTAATGAGGATTCCATTGAGAGTGGTTATTGTCTAGAAGGCAATATTCTTGTTTAAACTCTCAGCTATGTTTTGTCGTATTGTACACGACAGTTGTATAATTGAGTTTGTATTTAATTTATGTACAATGTATCTGGCGACTTAAGATGGGTGATGTATACCTGTTTTGGGGGCGTCACAGTTGGTATCAAAGCTTAGGGATATGATCCCTGGCTGAGATGTGAGACTAGAACTAGGAGGAGAGAGACGGGTAATTCCTTCGCTAGTATGGCCTACCTAAGTTTATTTGGTATTTAATTGGTCGGTCAGAGTATAGGGATAATATGTGATATGTCAATTAACCCTTGTTTTGTGACAGTGTTTGAAAATGGAATCTGAAAATGTTGAGATCAGCAATAAAGCACATGAGACCGTTGAGTCACTAACGATCAATACCTATGATAATATGCAACAGAAAGACAATAATCCTAAGGTAAATAACAACACCGATCAGATGATGAACGATGAGATGTTCAGAGGCTTTATGCAATTTATGCAACATTAGGGGAGAGAAACTCCTGTTCAAAATGCAGGTGGAAATAATGGCAACCCACGGCTGGTCACTGCTAAGTAGTTCAAGGAGCTGGGACCGCCGGAGTTTTTGGGAAAGCCAGAACCACTTAAGACGGAGACGTGGTTAAAGAAAATTACCAAGATATTTGATGTCTTGGGATGTTCCGAGGAACAAAAGGTTCCCTTCGTCACCTTTATGTTGCATGAAGAGGCAGATTACTAGTGAGAATTTGTAAAACGTACCCAGCCTGACGCACTCAAGATGTCTTGGGAGAAATTCCAAGAGCTGTTCAACGATAAGTACTTTCCCGAAAGTATTCGTCACATGAAGGAGGTGGAGTTTATCAAGTTGGAGCAAAATAATATGACCGTGTCGCAATACGAGGCTAAATTTGCGGAGTTATCTCGGTTTGCATTCCATTTGGTCGATAATGAGGAGCGAATGACGCGAATATTTCTAAGAGGTTTGAAACCCGATATACGTCAATACCTCATTTCTCACAAACTTTGTTTATATTCAGATGTTGTGATTAGGACTCAGTTATTGGAGCACGATAATGAGTTAGCACAACCAAAAGGTAATGACCAGTAACAAGATAATAATCATACCGGTGGCAACGGCCATCGGAACAATGATAACCATCGTGGGGAAAATTCTCATGCCAAGAATGGTAACCACTTCGGTGGTAATCATGGCAAAGATAATAGGAGTGGAAATTTTAAGAAGAGAATGTTCAACAATGATGGAAAGATAGCAGCACCAACACCCGTTTTCAAGGAAGGAGAACAACCACCAATTGTATGCTTCAAATGCGGAGGGGAGGGGCATATCAGTCCAAACTACGTGATGCAGTCCAAAGCATGTTATAATTATGGAAAAGAAGGTCACCTAGCCCGATTTTGTCGTGCACCAAAGTCAAGTCCAGCTGGGGCGGTGGCACCAAAGGCGGATACGGACAAAACAAAGTCGGTGGTTTCAGGAAGAATATTTTTCGTGACTTCTCAAAAAGTGAGTAGCCCGAACGAAGTTAGCAAGGGTTAGTTAATTATAAATTCTTGCGAAGTCTATACCTTATTAGATATTGATTCTACCCATTCTTTTATCTCTCTTGTTTGCGCTCAATGTTTAAATTTGATTCCAAAGAAATTAAACTTTGACTTATCGGTTGAAATTCTGTTAGGAGAAACCTTCATTACATGTGCTATCCAAGTCTTGGATAAGAGTCACAGTTTTGAATGATATTTCTATTGTTAATAAATTTCTTGACGTATTCTCTGAAGACTTCTTAGCCTAAACCTAGAGCATGAAATTAAATTTTGTATTGACCCCAGTACAAAACCCATTTCTAAAACCCTTAAATATTTCTTCACCTAGAACGAACGTATTATGCGCCAAAGTCGTTGGATCGAGCTGTTAAAGATTACGACCATACCATTTAATATCATCGTGGAAGAGCAAACGTGGTAGCTGACGCGTTGAGTAGAAGATCGTATGCGTTTACGAGTGCGATGTTGTTAACACAAAAAACTCATTTCGTATAACTTACAAATGATAAAGATAGAGTTAAAGACTCTAGGGACCCACGTGAAGATAACGAATATACGAGTAGAATCGACTTTAATCGATAAAGTTAAAGCCGTTCAAGCTACACACCCAAATCTGATGAATGTGAAAAAGAAGGTTCAAGAGGGCGTTATTCTA
Source organism: Panax notoginseng (assembly GCA_016801055.1). Lineage (NCBI taxonomy): Eukaryota > Viridiplantae > Streptophyta > Magnoliopsida > Apiales > Araliaceae > Panax > Panax notoginseng. Next base: position 44,258,159 of record CM029014.1, on the reverse strand, counting down.
GAAGCAAGAATCGATGAAGAGAGGAAATCTCAACCCTTGATTTTATTGGTCTATTTGAAATCCTCGAATGAGTAGGAACTGTAGCCTATAAACTCGTTTACCGCCAAGTATATCGCGTGTTCATAACATTTATCACGTATTGATGTTACGTAAATATGTGGATGACCCGAACCACATTCTTGAATTAGAACTAGAAGAGATAGCAGAAGATTTAACGTATGAGGAGATACGTGTTAAAATCTTGGATAAGAAGGATCGTATTCAACACTCAAAGGTTATACCTCAAGAGTTAGAATTTGAAGTGAGGTCAAGGTACCCTTACCTATTCGGCATACCAGGTACGTACGTAAATTTCGAGGGCAAAATTTTATAAGGAGTGGAGATTGTAAGACCCTAAATTTTATGAATAAAGATTTAATTTTCTCAAAATATTTTTTTTAATATTATGGTGTGGATTTGAGATAGTGTTATAGTTGTGGGTAGTATTAATAAATTTTGCAAAGTATGCAAGTTGTTATATAATATTCTATTGGTCGGGGAATATTCGTTTTAACAGGAAATATTCGTACGACGTCACAATCATTAGTGGACCCCACAACGGAAGTATTGTCGTAGTTAGAAAATGACATAATTATCATTTTATAAAAATAACGACGAAAGTGTTACCGTTAAAACTGTTGAACTACTCGATAGTAAAAGTATAGTAATACGCGTGGTTGCATAGTAGCACACGGTATTGATTATTGATGCTTACGTAAGAAGTCACTCAGTTATACTCAATTATTGTTACAGTAATTGCTGCATCATATCTCTCATATTATTGATTCAATTATTGTCACAATATCATCTGCATAATATGTTATATTATTAAATCAATAATTGAGACGACAAAGTTATTCATATTATTATTTGTAATATTGACAATGTCTAGAAGTTCTGTCAAGGAGAGGTTAGATAATCTAATTGCGCGTCAATAGGGAGAAATCCTTATCGGAAAGCCCCCTCTTTTCTGGGACCAACCTGGTTGTTAAATATTATGAGTTATAATATTAATGATGAATAAATTCGTGTGGATTAAAGATGAAATTGATAGTTCTATTGTGTTGGGATTATTAGTGTTAGTGGAAATCGATATTTATTTCGATAATAATTGATGTCTGGAGGTTATATTGATCAATCGAGTAATTAATCGGATAAATGAGTAATTAGTTGCTATTAATTCACATGCTTATAACTATTTATTTACATGGGTATACTATTGATTCACATTCATGTACTATTAGGGGAGGTGGTGCAAGATTGATAATACTTGCATGACTAAATTAGAAATGGATGTATAGTTGAAGGTACTATACTATAATTAATTTGTTCACATGTTTAGAACTATTGAGTCACATGATTTACTATTGATTCACATGATTTACTATTAGGAGAGGTGGTGAAAGTTTGATAATACTTGCAGGACTAAATTAAAAAAAAGGGAGGTATTATAATGTAATATTTTGAGCCCCAAAACGTGCAATTATCAAAACTATATTTTTTTATAAATAGAAGCTCAATCTTTCATTATTTTTCACCAATTCACTAAAGCTATAGAGCATTTATTATAGAGAGAAATTATAGAGAGAAAGAAGAAGAGAAGTCTGCTACCTCACTATTTCAGTATCCAGTTTCTTCTAAGGTAAGGGGTATTATTTTTTTCGTATTCATGAAGAAAGTTTCTGTTATTTCATTTTTTATTAGTATATTAGAATAATCTGTTTATGCGAAGTACCGCATACATGGTGAAATTATTCTGTTATTCCATTCTTTATTATTATGTTGGAATAGCTTGTCTATGCGAAGTACCGCATACATGGTGAAATTCTTCTGTTATTCCATTCTTTATTATTCTGTTGGAATATCCTGTCTGTGCGGATTACGCATGACCTGATTCCATTCTTTATTATTCTGTTAGAATATCATGTCTGTGCGTATTACGCATGACCTGGTTCCATTATTTATTATTCTGTTAGAATAACCTGTCTGTGCGGTCTATCGCATGCCTGGTGAATTCTTCTGTTATTCTATTCTTTATTATTCTGTTGGAATAACTTGTCTATGTGGATTACCGCATGCATGGTGAATGATCCTTTCGTATTCATTCTTTATTAAATTGTGGAAATAATCTGTCTACGTGGATTACCGCATGGCGGATGAAAATTCATTTGCAGTTTCGTATATTCTATTATACTCGTATGAGATATCATTTCTTTTGTACTCGTCATGAAATATCATTTTCTTTGGTATTTTTCTTTTACGAGTTACTATTTACGGGTTACTATTCACCCAGGTACTATTCATTATAGTATTATTCAGTCGGATATTCGGGGCACTTTTCGTGTCGGAGTACTATTCACGAGTTACTATTCACCCAAATTACTATTCACCCGAATATTATTCACTCGGGTCGGGGTACTATTCACGAGGTACTATTCTCGAAGTACTATTCACGGGGTACTATTCAAAGGATACTATTTACCCGAAAGATATATTCCTTTTCTGTCCAAATTATTTTTGGTACATGAATATTATTCTTGAATTTTACTTCACAAAGCAGTATCATGTTGACAATTTGGACGTTATTGATTTATGGATAAATTAAATTATAAATCTTTAAAATTTATCCTTGAACTTATTTTATTGAATTATTATGTCATTGTCATCATCCTCATGCTTATATTGTGATGAAAGTCATCTTTGGCTTACGTACAGAGATGGACTTGGTATGATTATGTGTAGGGATTATTCGATATAATCATGACCGTAATGTGACGAATGATGTGGTGAAAGTCCTCATTGGCATGTAGTTCATTGATGGACAGTTGTTGGTATGATTATGACCAGGGATTATTTGGTATAATCATGACCATTGATGATTACATGAATATCCTTGGTCGTGGTGTAGGGATGATTTGATTTTATTTATTAAACTGAGTCTCAGCGATAAAGTTGATGAAAAACTTTTTAAATCATAGAAGATATTAGATTTTATGCTCTACTTGACTCTTCTAATGAATTGCTTATTCCACTGCAGTTTTTGATCTAAAACTTGTTGTCTATTATATTCTATCAGTTGTTATACTGTTGAAGGTTAAGGATAATTTATTCTGCATTATCTTAGTCATAATATTTATTACTGGGCTAGTTGAGCTCACCATTTTCTTTCATTATTCTATTCAGGAAATGAGAATATAGCTGGGACGAGTCGGAAAATGGAGTGATGGTCCAGGATAAGTGGCTTTAGTAGTCCTCAATATTCTGTGAAATAATGTGATAATAATTGTAATGAGGACTCCATTGAGAGTGGTTATTGTCTAGAAGGCAATATTCTTGTTTAAACTCTCAGCTATGTTTTGTCCTATTGTACACGATAATTGTATAATTAAGTTTGTATTTGATTTATGTACCATATATCTGGCGACTCAAGATGGGTGATGTATACCTGTTTTGGGGGCGTCACATGAAAGGTATGTTGTATAAATGGTACGCACTTGATCCTGTCTATATATATATACAATCCGCTTCTCCAGCGAATTGGAAGGAGCGAACTAAGAACGAACTGGCTATAGCGACAGTTTTTTCTGTCGCTATGGCATAGAAAGTCGGTTTTTTATGTTAGAGCGACGGAAAAAACTGTCGCTATAGCCGGTTTGCTCCCTCCAGTTCGCTAAAGAGAGCCGAGCTATATATATATATATATATATATATATATATATATATATATATATACGGATCTTAAGCTCACCCCTTATTCAACTCACTCGAGCTCACCCCCTCTTTAGCGATGGATCCGGCGACGGTTCGGTCATACAACCGTCGTCTATACTTTTAGCGACGTTATATATATGTTGTCCGTCGCTAAAAATATAGACGACGGTTGTATGACCGAACCGTCGCCGGGTCCGTCACTAAAGAGGGGTGAGCTCGGGTGAGTTAGATAAGGGGTGAGTTTAATATCCGGACTCTATATATATATATATATATATATATATATATATATATATATATATATATATATATATATATATATATATCAAAACTAAAGACATATTTTCACTTTCAAAATATAAGGTCAGATAAAGCTTCTAGCTTGTAATTATCAAACACTATTTTCTGCAACTAATTTCAAAAAAAATATAGAAGTAGAAACAAAAAAATTGAAAGCACAAATAACTATCAAACAGACCTTAAGTAACCAATTCATACAAGAAAATTTCCAAACAAAATTTCTATAAAAAAAAAAAGAATGAGGCAAAACAATCTTTGTGTTCAACTAAATCCAATGAAAAAAAGAAATGTTAATATAGAATATTTTTTTGGGAAAAAAAAATTTGATTACCACTAAGAAATTAATTCTTACTACAAAAAATAATTAAAACCATGAGTCTATAAACAGAGGAGAACCAGGATAGCTTTGGGGTTTGTACAAGCATGTAGTATGCCCAGTGCAAATCGTGAGGTGTTATTTGTTTCTTTAATAATATTATTATATGGTTGGTTAATATATTATATTTATACTTATAAAATAAGAGCAACATTTTAGTGGTATGCAAGATGATCTTCATAAAAAAAATATTCTTCTAAAATTGTGTCTAAATAATAATAATAATATTATTATTATTATATTTATACTTGAAATATAATTATAGATATATTATAAGAATTATTTTTTTCTCAAATCATATGATCTAAGTAGTAATAAAATATTGTTTAATATCGATAACAGATTAATATTTGGTAAAATGATCTTATGATTTTTTATTTTTTATTTTGTTAAAAATAAATTACTAAGTCTAGTTTTTGACTTGGTTGAAATAAATTATGTTAATGTTGATGTTTTTAATTATATATCAAATTATTATTAGATAGAGAAATTGATTTTTAGTTTTCTTATTTAATAATTGAATCAAATTGTTGGTTAATATGTTATATCTATACCATTTATTTTAGGGCTAATTACACTTCTATTACATGAAGTATCATCAAATTCATAATTCGCACACCCCCCCAAAAAAAAATTTAAATTATAATTTACTACATCAAGTATTTAATTTGAAACAATTTAGCCCCCAATTTCAAAATTCCGCCAAAATTGGGCGAAATACCTGACCTGCCCAAGAATTCGATCGGATCTTGTGTATATAATACCAATTGACCATACAAATATACGGTTTGACTTAATTTAAAAAATGGCTATTTACAGTTCCGTTACATCAAGTACCACCATATTCATGATTCGGCCCCTAAAGAATTTTTTTTAAAATTATAAATATAATAATTTTTAGCCTTTTAAGAAAAGTAACTAATACCATAGAAATACATTATAAAATTATAAATATAATTTAAAATTATAAATATTTATAAATAAAATTATAAATACAATTTGTAAAATTTAAGTTGTGATATAATTTGTAAAATTTAAGATGTAAAATTTATAATTTATGATATAATTTATAATTTGCAAGATTTAAGTTGTAAAATTTATACATATAATTTTTTAAATTATAGTTACAATTTTAAAATTAATTTTTTATAAATACAATATATGTATTAACTACTGCTTGTTTGAAGAATAAAATGAAAAACGGACGGGAAGAAAGTGTTATTGGATAAACAAATTAATTATTATTTGTTTGAAGAATTTTTTAACTAAATAAAAATAACTTACTTTCCAAATCCAAGGTGCTGAAATTTTCAAATTTGAAGGAACAAAATAATTTGAAGGATTAGAGCATCTCCAATACATGGACTATCTACTGGACTATATTTAGTCCATATGACATCATCAACTGTCCTTTAGTCTTTAATCTTTCCAGCAGATCGATGGTCTATCCTGTGGACTATCCCCTGGACTATCCCGTGGACTATAATATAAAAAGATTAAAATAATCAATGAATTTAAAAAAACCTTCAGATAATAATGAACAATAATACATCGGAGGACTTTAACTCTATCTCCATCATTTGTAAATCATACAAAATGGGTCTTTGTGTTAATAACGTCGCACTCGTAATCGCATACGATCTTTTACTCAACGTGTTAACTACCACATTCGTTTTTCCAGGATGGTATTGAATGGTATGATCGTAATCTTTCAACAGCTCGAGCCAACGTCTTTAGCGCATGTTACGTTCGTTCTGGGTGAATAAATATTCGAGGGTTTTGTACCGGGTTCAAGGTCAATACAAAATTCAATTTCACGCTCTGGGGTAGACCAGTAAGTTCTTCGGGGAAATACGTCAGGAAATTTATTAACAACAGAAATATCATTCAAATCTGACGTATTTTTATTTAAATCCGTAACATGGGCTAAAAAAACTTGACATCCGTTTTTCAATAAAGGAATGAGTTTATGGCTTAATATGACAGTGATTGACTTTAGTGGTTTGGTTGCTTGAATTTGCATAACAGGTTGGTTAGGAATATGAAAGCTAATAACCTTGCGAAAATAATTAATTTTAGCATGATGAGTAGTTAACCAGTCGATTCCTAAAATCACATCAAAGGCAAGTATTTTCAAAGAGATGAGATCAACAGGTAATGTGAAAGTGTCGATTTGAATCAAACAAGATTTATAAATATTGGATGTAATCCCAACGGAGTTTTCACAGATAAGTCAAAGTCTAATTTTCCTAGAGTCAAATTTAAACGTTGAGCGCAAGTAGGTGAAATAAAAGAATGGGTAGAACCAGTATTGAATAAGGTATAGACTTCACAATAATTTATTATTAGCTTACCCGTGATAAATTCGTTTGGGTTCCTCACTTTTTGGGAAGTCATGAAAAACGCTCTCCCTTAAACTATCGTCTTTGACTTGTCTGGGACAGCCTTTGGTGTCATCATCTCAGCTGGACTTAACTTCACTACACGACAAAATCGAGCTAGGTAACCTTCTCTTCCGTAATTGAAATACGCTTTGGGTTGTTGCGTACAGTTTGGACTGATGTGTCCTTCCTCTCTGCATCTGTAGCATACGACCGGTGGTCGTTCTCCTTCCTTAAAAATGGGTGTTGGTGCTGCCGCCGACGTCTTTACATTGTCATTGTTGAATCTTCTATTCTTAAAGTTGTTTCCACTTAGTTCACCTTTTCTATTATCTTGGCCATGATTACCACCGAAGTGGTTACCATTTTTGGCATGATAATTTCCTCCACGATGGTTATCATTGTTCCGATGGCCGTTGCCACTGGTATAATTATTATTGTGTTGTTGGTCGTTGCCTTTTGGTTGGGCTGACTCATTATCGCGCTCCAATAACTGAGCCCTATTCAGAACATTTGAATATAAACAAAGTTTGTGAGAAATGAGGTATTGACGTATTTCGAGTTTTAAACCTCGCAGAAACATTCACTCCTCATTATCAGCCAAATAGGATGCAAACTGGGATAACTCGGCAAACTTAGCCTCGTATTGCGATACGGTCATATTGTTTTGCTCCAGCTTGATGAATTCTACCTCTTTCATGTGACGAATACTTTCAGGAAAGTACTTGTCATTGAACAATTCTTAAAACTTCTCCCAAGACATCTTTAGTGCGGAAATATGAGTACACTTTACAAATTTAAATTTCTACCAATAATCCGCCTCTCCTCGCAACATGAAGGTGGCAAAGGGAACCGTTTGCTCCTTTGAGCATCTCATGACATCAAATATCTCGGTGATCTGCTTAATCCACATCTCTGCCTCAAGTGACTCTGGCTTTCTCAAAAACTCTAGGGGTCCCAGCTCCTTGAATTGCTTAACAGTAACCAACCGTGAATTACCAATGTTTCCACCTACATTTTGAATAGGAGTCTCTCTCGTTTGGTTTTGCATAAATTCTAGAAAGTTCATAAACTTACCATCGTTCGTCATTTGGTCGGTGTTATTGTTTACAAGAGGATTATTGCCTTCTCCATGCACATTATCCTGGTTATTGATTGGCGGTGACTCAATGGTCGCATGTGCTCCATTGCTTATCTCAACATTTTTAGATGTCATTTTTAAACACTGCCACAAAATAAAGGTTAATTGATATGTCACATATTATTCCTATATTTCGACCAACCAATTAAATAACAATAAGCTTAGGTAGGTCATACTAGTGAAGGATTTGCCCGACTCTCTGCTCCTAGTTCTAGCCTCAAATCTCAGCCAGGGATCGTATCCCTAAGCTTTGAAATTAACTGTGACGCCCCCAAAATAGGTATACACAACCCATTCTGAGTCGCCAAATACATGGTACATAACTCAAATACAAACTTAAGTTACATAATACGACAAGCGTAAGCTGAGAGTCTTAACACGAATATTTTCTCGTAGACAATATCCAAACTCAAATGAAGTCCTCATTACAATTATTATCACACTATTTTATAGAATAGTGAGGACTACTATAGCCACCATCTTGGACCATCACTCCATTCCCCAACTAGTCCAAGCTATATTCTCATTTCCTGAAGAGAACAATGAAAGAAAATGGTGAGCTCAACTAGCCTAGTAAAGAATATTATGACTAAGATAATGCAGAATAAATTATCATTAACTTTCAACAGTGTAAAATTGATAGAATACAATAGACAACAAGTATAACTGCAGTGGAACAACAAATCCATTACAAGAGTCAAGTAGAGCATGATATCTATTATCTTCTATGATTTAAAAATTCATCATCAATATTTTATCTCTGCAACACAATTCAATAAATAATCCACATATCCGAATTATCCATGCACTACGGGCCAAGGATATTCGTTAGTATCACATCCATGAATTATCCATGCACTACGGCCCGATGATATTCATTATTATCACATCCACGAATTATCCATGCACTATGGGGCAATGATATTTGTTAGTATCACTAGTGGTCCTGATTATGCCAAACAACTGTCCATCAATGCACTACGGGCCATTGAGGACTTTTACCACATTATTTGTAATATTACATGTCATGATTATACTGATACATAATTTTTGGTCATAATCATACCAATTAATAGTCCATCTATATGCACTACGGGCCAAAGATGACTTTCATCACAATATAAGCATGATGATGATGACAATGATATAAGAATTCAATTAAGTGAGATTAAAGATAAATTTTAAAGATTTATAATTCAATTTATCCAGAGTTTAAGAATGTCCAAATTGTTAACATGATAACTATTTTGTGGAGTAAAATTCAAGAATAATATTAATGTATCAAAAATAATTTAGACAGAAAAGAAATTATTTTTTATTGTGAATAGTATCCCGGGTGAATAGTACCCGAGTGAATAGTACCCCGTGAATAGTACTTCGTGAATAGTACCCTATAAATAGTACTTCGTGAATAGTATCTCGTGAACAGTACCGTATTTATAAATAGTACCGTATGTATGAATAGTACCCATGAATAGTACTCCGACATGAAAAGATTAAAATTTAACAAGAATGTCTAGAAAAATATTTCAATGGAACGATACTAGATGAAGCGTAAATTTCAAGGATATTCTACTAATTTCAAGTTGTATAGAAGCAATACTTATCAAAATAAGTGTAGAATTAGAAATATGAAACGAAATAATATTACTTACATACTACAGAGTTTGGAAGAAAATATTATTTCTTACGAATATTGAACAAAAATAATATCCCTTACGAATATTGAATAAAAATAATATTCCTTACGAATATTAAACGAAGATAATATTCCTTACGAATATTGAACGAAAATAATATTCCTTACGGATATTGAACGAAAATAAAATTCTTTATGAAAACGAAAAATAATATCGTAAGCGAATATGAAATAAATAATACCCCTTACCTTAAAAGAAGAGTATTTCTGTCTGGTGTAGCGGGGATATTCTTAAAGAAAACTTACACTATTTTTTACACTCAAAGCTTTCTTAAACTCTAAAGAAATACGCTTAATTTTATAGAAGAATTTTTTTTTGATTCTGGTGTGATTTTCATTTCTAAACTAAGCATCCTATTTATAGGAGAATGGCAGGATACTATTTAAAAAGAAAAATCACGGACTGCACAATAATTTTCAAACGAAGTCACAGGCGAGAATTCTGAAATTCACATGATTTTTACTATACAGCACTATGCAGTACTATGCAAACACTATACAGTACTATGCAAACACTATGCATTACTATGCAATCAAATAAAATATAATATATTCTATTTATAAATAGTATTCTGTTTTATATAAAAAACTTTTTATTTTATTACTATAAAACAAAAATTGAGATAACTTTCTACCGACGATTTTAAGAAATAAGTAAGTGGGGGTCCATGTAATAAGCCAAATTTATAACAAATACTTTATAAAAAATTCTCTATTTATCTCAATTCACTTGGCTTCACTAAACACATTTTTAATAACATTTATTCAACATTAATATTATAACTCACAATATTAACAACCAGATCATTCCCAAGAAAGAGGGGGCTTTCCGATAAGGACTTCTCCTTATTGGCGTGTAATTAGGTGACCAAACCTCTTTCCTCGACAGAACTTTCTAGACAATGTCAATAATACAAATAATAATATGAATAACTTTGTCGTCTCAATTATTGATTTAATAATATAAAATATTATGCAAATGATACTATGACAATAATTGAATCAATAATGTGAGATACTATGCAACAATTACTGTTATAATAATTGAGTAAAACTAAGTGACTTCTCACGTAAGCATCAATAATCATAGATACTGTACAATACCGTGTGCTACTGTGCAACCACGCGTATTACTGTACTTTTAACACCGATTATTTCAACAGTTAACGGTAAAAGTTTTGCCGTTATTTTTATAAAAAGTTATTTCTGTCGTTTTCTAACTCCAATAGTAATTCCGTTGTGGGGTCCACCAATGATTGTGCCGTCGTACGAATATTCCCTGATAAAACGAATATTCTCCGATCAAACAAATATTTTATGACAACTTGTTTACTTTGTAAAATTTATAAATATTACCCACAATTATAATATTATATCAAATCCACACCTTATTACTCAAAATGATATTTAGAAAAAATTAAATCTTTATTCATAAAAGTTGGGGTCTTACATTTAGTCCATCTGCTGGAGCAAAATCTTCTTCCTAGACTAAATATAGTCTAGGATTTTTGCTGCTCCGACCTGCTGGAGTTGCTCTTAGGGAAGAGGAAGAGGGAGAGAGAGGAGAGAGGAGAGAGAGCAAATGGATCATTTTTTTCTTTTTACTTTTTCAATTTTTTCCTCCTCCTTTTGTATGCTCTTCCAATATAAAAAGGGGGCTATTTAATTAATTAAAATTTGGGCACTTTTGTCAATTGTTTAAAAGTTTAATGTTATTCATTTTAAAAATATAATTTGCATGTTTTTAAGTTTATTGATTTTTTTGGTAAGTAAGTCTTTTTTTAAATTTTTTTTAAATAAAATAATTATATTTGGTAATCTTTTTATTAATATTTAATTTTAATAATTTAACATATAATAATTATTTATAATAATTTATACAGATTTAATACATTAAAATTATAAGTATTTATACAAATTTTATATGAATTAGGTACTTGATGTAGTAAATTATGAATTTGGTGGTACTTGATGTAATATAAGTGTTATTAGTCTATATTTTATACCCAGAAAATTAGGTATTCTGACTAATTTTGGTCGGATTCAGAAATTGGGGGCTAAATTGTATCAAATTAGACACTTGATGTAGTAAAGTGTAAGCCCAAATTCTTTGGGGGCGTAATCATAAATATGATGATACTTCATGTAGTAAACTGTATTTAGCTCTTTATTTTAATAACAATAACAATTTAGTATTCGATATATATCCTTATAAGAAAATTATTTCCTTACAGTATTTATATACATACATATATATATATATATATATATATATATATATATATATATATATGTGTGTGTGTGTGTGTGTGTGTGTGTGTGTGTGTGTGTGTGTGTGTGTGTGTGTGTGTGTGTGTAATAGTAATGAAATCCTATTTTTTTTGAAACATAATTATACTTATAATTTAGATATTCAACAAATTAATATTTGGTAAGACGATCTGATAATTGTTTTATTCTAAAATAATATTACTTTTCTTTATTCCTGATGGTCTTATTATACAATTAATATGTTTTTTATTTCTAAAAGTATTTTTTATAGATGTATTGTTGAAAGGAGTAATTAATTTGTTTTCAATGTTTAAATTTTAATTTGATAATTCAATCATATTATTAAGTGTATTATTTTTTATACCTATATATATATATATATTCTAATAATATTATATTTTAATATTTGGTAAATTTATTTTCGTAAGAAAATGGTTTCCTTCTAAAATATATTACATAAGTAATAATAAAATACTACTTATACTTGAAATATAATTACCCTTATGTTGTAGTAATAATTGCAAATTAAATTATGAAAGCAATATAGTTTCAAATATGTTTTTTTTCTTCTCAAACTATAGTATCTAAATTATAATGAAATTCTACTTATAGTTGAAATATATTTATAATTATAGTTTAATAATAGTAACAAATTCAAGTTAATTAAGACGTTTTTTTTATAAAAATTATTTTTTTCTCAAACTATATTATCTAAGTAGTAATAAACTCTTATTTAATAGTGGTAACAAATTAATATTTGGTAAAATAATTTTATAATTTTTTATTTTTTTTTTGTAAAAAGTATATTATTAATTTTAGTTTTTAACTCGGTTGAACCAAATTATGATACTTACGTTTTTAATTATTTTTTTTACATTATTAGATAGAAAATTTGTTTTTTTTAATCAATAATTGAATCATATTAATTGTTGGTTAATATATTATATCTATACCTTTTATTTTAATCATAATAACAATTTATTATTATGTAAGATTCCCTTATAAGAAAATTGTTTCCTTATAAAGTTATATATAATCATGGGCTAAGAGTTTAGAAACAAAACTCACCTATCTTTGAAAACACATTCACAAGTTTAGAAACAAAACTCACAAATCTTTGAAAGCACCTACTCACAAATTTAGAAATCAAACTCACCAATCTTTGAAAGCACTCACTCCCAATTTAGAAACCAAACTCTCCAACCTTTTAAAACACACATTGAAAAGTTATAGAAACCAAACCCATCCTCTTTAGAAAACATTCACTAGTTTAGAAACCAAATTCACTACTTTTAGAAACAAACAATAGTTTAGAAACTAAACTCCCTTCTTTTAAAAACATCCTAAAGTTTAGAAAATCAAACTTACAAATCTTTGAAAGCACACACTCACGAGTTTAAAAACCAAACTCACCAATATTTGAAAGCATGCATTCCCAAGTTTAGAAACCAAACTCATCACATTTGAAAGCATGTACGCATTCCCGAATTTAAAAACAAAACTCACTAACCTTTACATATAAACTCACGGATTACTTTTTGAATAAAGGCTTTAAATAACTTTTCCTAAAAGTCCTTTCTTAGCCAAAATTGAACCCCACTAGGATAAAACACTACAAGAAAAAGGTCTATCAGCGACCAACACTATCAGCGACCGCACCGTCAGTCGCTGATATTAGTCACAGCGACCATCATCTGCGACCGTAACGTAATCTAGTCGCTACTGTTTTAACAGCGACCGGATGCGGTCGTTGATCAGTCGCTAGTATAAATTTACCACCAAAATTTTGGCTGGAAATGTTGGCGCCAATGTTTTGTACGACCACTTTAAATCAGCGACCGCATGCAGTCGCTGATAAGTCCATGTCATTAAAAATTAGCGACCGCATGTGGTCGCAGATAGCGGTCGCTGATCAAACTAAATGTTATCAGTACCCAGCATTCGCTCGACACAGAACGCAGAGAAAAGAAAAAGGGAGGTCCGAATAGAGAGAAGAGGGAGAAAGGGGGGAGAAGAGAAGAAGTTCGTGCCGTGCCGCCGCCGCCTCCTACCACCTGCCACCCACCTGCCACCGCCTCTACATAGGTAACCCACTTAAAATCTACTAGAAACCTTGTTAATTTGTTAATTGAATGTGGTTTAGACAAACCCTAAATCAAAAATGAATATGCCTTAATTAAGATTAAAAAGGCAACTAATGACAATGAACTAATTAAAGTTTATTTTAAAATTTATAAAATAAACTGTTATTAAAATAAAGTTTCTTCTTCTATTTTTAGTCAATTTGTATAGCCATTATATTATAGGTATTGATATTTATAGCAATTATTTGATGTAATAATATTTATAATGGAAGGCTTGGGGACTATTAGTATAATTTAGTACTTAATCATGCCTAAAGTACCTTGTATGAACCGTTTTGGATGTGAAGAAGTTAGCTAACTGATACAAGCATGATGATGGATATAGGGTAATTTTATTATCATGATTTTAAAATTGTTTGAATGCCTAAAGGTTTCTTTTGCCTACATGTGGATTGTTTATGAAATTATAGTCAAATCTATACCTATATGAGAACTATTATAGCAAATTTTTGCAACTAAAGTTTTAAGACCGTATGGAGTCCCTATATTGTCTACACATATCATTTAAAAGGTGTTCCTTAACTTAGTTGTGGTCTGTGTTGTGTATTGACCAAATTTCATGTTTAAAAGTCATGAAAAGTAAGCTTTAAGTGGCAACTAAGACCTAAGTATAGAATTCCCATACCTGGACCATGTGGGCAAGTTTCAATAGTCATAATATGACATAAGTAAGCTACACAAGTTAAAGAAATCAAGCCTAAACTGTTTTGAGCATTAAACTTGTGAAAAGTCACATTTTTAGCCCAAAAGTGGACTGTTTTGTCATATATACATGTAATCAAACATGACTCATAATAACATGACTCATATATACATGTTTATTGTCAGATGGCTTCTGAAGCAGCGCAGAAAAAGCGCGGCTTGGGTAGGGGGCCTAATCATGTGCCCAAGGTCCCTAGTAATCCAAATGATCGGATTCTTATTCAGATTCGCCCTCCTCCGAATAGCACGTACGTCCCGCATATATCATTTAAGATTCCATTTATTGTATATTGGTAATGTTTTGATTGATATTATATTGGTAATGTATATGGGTTTGAATTTTTTACTGCTTTAATTTGCATTCAATCGTTATTGTTTTGGTCTTATATATTGTATTGAAAGTTTGTATATTTCTCTTGGTTTGTGTATTGGGTGCCTAGAAATGTCCATATATGCATGTCGTCGTGTATGTGGCTAGTCTATATTACAGGGGAGACTCTGGCGAATTTTTTTTAAGTATAAGTTTGAAAAATGTTCATAAGTATTATAACTTAGATATAATTTGCTTTAATATATGCTAATTGATGTTGTATATTATAGTGATTTTTCAGATAATAAGATCGTCAAGTGTATATCACAGCTGTGTTTACAGAATTGGCCTACACCTGTGATTACGTGGGTGAGCACACCTATCGCCCACAAGGATGCTGTTTGGGCAGAATTTCAGGTATGTTTTTTTAATTATGACAAAGGATAATTATTTAGTATTCGAAGGATAATTATTTAGTAATGTTTTTATTGTTGTTTTATTTGCAGAAACGGTATAGATGGGAGGACGCGCAGGCTTCAGTGATACAGACATTATTTTGGCAGAAGTGCGCGGTCCGCACCAAAGATAATTTGAATAAAGAAAGACAAAAAGCCCTTCACAATGCAGAGATCGACCATCCAGGCCAGGGAGAAGATTACATGCACGAGCATAGTCCCTGGTGGTGCACCCAGGCCATATGGGCTGAGATGTGTGCTCAATGGAGGGCTGAGAGCTGGGTGAAAAGACGAATGACTGCCGCCAGCAACAGATCCTCGGGTGTACCCGAAGGCGAAAAGGCTAAAGGAACATACAAGGGCGGTAGTATTTCACAGTTGCAGCATATCACTGCCCGAGTAAGTATTTAATTATAAGTTTTAATATGTTTAAAATCATGAATTGTAGAAAATATATCACATTTTTACTTAGTAATATTATGCTTTTTTTTGTATAGGAATCTCAGTCTCAAGGTACACCTATCCATTGGCTGGATGTGTACGTGGCCACCCGTGATGGTCTGCCTGAGGCTATCCAGATAGCAGTAATAAATTTTAACAACTTGATCTTGTTTATCAATGCTTACAGAATTAATTTATTTTTCACTATTTAATTGTTAACATGATGACAGGACACTTATAAGCGTTTATTGAATGAACGCTATCCTGAAGGCACTCCACGTCCGTCTATTGATCAAAAGTTATGGGAGAGGGCGTCTGTTGTGAAGAAGAACTACATTAAAGGTCAAGGACAACGACGACGCCCATCCTTCAGTGGCTCAGGCTGCTCTTCTACCCAGTCTACACAGTCATCGAGCCATCCAGCTGTTCATACTCCGGCTGACTGTGTTAGAGCTATATGTCAAGATCAAAATCTTCTGAAGATACTGGGCGGGCATCTGGGGGCTCTGGATCCTGAGGAGTTAGCTAAAGCAGTGGCGGCGGCAGCAGCATCACAGCATGGGGATATTGACGAGGTATAAAATTAATTTGTTGTATATATTGTCGTAATATACCAATATTAACATAGTTAGTATATATTTGTAATTTATTTTATTATTTTGTTAATTACAGGGTGATCAAGGAGGCGATGATGCTTAACGTACCTGCTTTATATATATATATATATATATATATATATATATATATATATATATATATATATATCACTTTTGTAACTTATTGTATGTTTATAACTTGTATATTCAATTATGTTATTTAAACTAATTTTGAAACTAGTTTGGTGTATGTGTTGGTGGGTACAATGGATGTTTATTTTATTGTGTATGCTGCTTATCTTGTTGTGTATGTGGGTTGGGATAAAGCAGATACAAAACAGGTACAGGTTTTTGGGAATTTTGCAAAACAACAAAAATCTGTTAATTTTTTTTCATATCAGCGACCGCATGTGGTCGCTGATACTTATTAGCGACCGATCTAATATTTGAGACTATCAGCGACCGCATCCGGTCGCTGACACGTGGACCACGTCAGCTATGTTCATAGTCCATGCTGACTCAGCTCAGCGACTGAATTTATCATTTCGGTCGCTCTTATCGGTCACAGATATAGCGGTCGCTAATAGTGGTCGCTGATGCGCGCCTTAGCGACCAGATTTTGTGCGACGCCTATTAGCGACCGTATGCGGTCGCTGATATGTATCTGCGACTATATACGGTCGCTGATGAGCGGTCGCTGATAAACATTTTTCTTGTAGTGAAATGAACTCACTTACAATTCATGGCACCAAACACGTACTATGAAATGACACAAGACACTTAGGCACATAACACTTAGAACACGAAACACTTGAGAAAAGAATTAAGAAAGCAGTAATCTTGTTTCGCAGAAGTCGGGGTGCCTAACAATTTTTCCTCGCATAAGCAAGTCCTCGATTTTTTGAATCTCAGTTGCAGATCAATGTAATGGAGTCACATTTTGGGTCATCTATCTTCAAAACCTAAAAACCCAGATGAGTTGGTACATCCATTTACATTGGCCTACATATAAAATTAATCTTTCAAATCCCATCGAAAAGGGGCGTCGTTTTCCAAAAATCTCACATAAATCACACACATTTCGTAAAAACCCTTTAAAAAGATGATTTTTTGAGAAAGTGAGAAAATAAAATTTTTCTCCAAATATAACTTTGAGTACCAAATTTAAAGCTAAAATAAATCATTCAAAACAAGAAGCAAATAATTAAACACAAGTA
The DNA here is from genome assembly GCA_016801055.1 of Panax notoginseng. NCBI lineage: Eukaryota > Viridiplantae > Streptophyta > Magnoliopsida > Apiales > Araliaceae > Panax > Panax notoginseng. Next base: position 44,240,376 of record CM029014.1, on the reverse strand, counting down.
ATATTTAGCTAGATGAAAAAGGTATAAATGATGATGGTTTTAATATTTAGATGTCGATCAAATGTGTTTCAAAGATATATGTCAATATTATTTTCATTGTATACAACGGAGAATTTTTGACAATTACTACATAAAGCAATGCAATAACAAAATTCGAATTTAGACAATTACTACATAAAAGAATGAAATAACAACATATATATATATATATATATATATATATATATATATATATATATATATATATATATATATCTAGAAAATATTTGAGATCCTAAATTTGAGATCTAATAAAAACAATATCCTAATGGGGGGTGTATAAGAAGTGATCCACATGACCTTAGCAAATACACAATTTTCACCATAAGAAAATAGATAATTATTGACGAAATGGTTTTGCACGTAACGGTTTCTGTTGAAAATAACCTAATTTCGACAGAAAAATTCGTCGCAATTACATTTGTTACAATTAAAGACTCAAATCGACTGTCAGACTTCTCAGGTTAGTTATTCCCAATGGAAAATTCTATCACAAATATTTTAATCACAAATAATGGGTAATTTTGGCACGTGATTTCTATGGCAATTTAATTTCGACAAAATATTTTTAACAGAATTCCGTCAAAAATAAAGCCCTACCTTTTAATTTCACAGATCACGAACCTTGTTCTTATTTCACTTTTCCCTCTTCCCAAATCAACTGAGCAGAGTAGAGAAAGAAAAATATTACAGCAACTTTAGCCCCTCCCTTTCCTATCTCGATCAGATCGACTGCCTCATTTCCTAGATCGGAAGCAGAAACCCAACCCCTCAACTTATTCCTCTCTCAGATCGCAATACTAGAACTCTCATCTCTTTCCCCCTCTCTCCATTCCCTTCTAACCTTAGCCTTAAGTGGTGAGCGCAAATATACCAGTGCTCTCCTTCTCCTTCAACCTCTTCCTATATTATTCTCCAATTAAAGCTACAAATTTCCTTGCTTTTGAATTTTCTCTACAAATTAGGTTTTTGGTAGAAATTGATTAGTTAGAGAGAACAATCTTATGAGAGTTTACTGTATTTATTTATTTCAATCCTTAAAAATAGTGTAGTTGCAGAAAACTTTCTTGCTTTAGTACTTGATAAAGGCTGATAATAATAAATAGAGTTTCGATTCAAATCTTATTATATATTCGGCCCTCCTATTTGGCGTGCTTTTGCTAAACTATTCCCTAAATTTTTTTTGCGCAGTTGTTCTTCATAGATGCATTAGTTTTACAAAAATGTTCCTCTAATTTTTTTCACCGATTAAAAATTGAGTCTGTTATTTAACACGCAAATGAATATCTTTAGTCAAATAATCTTTTTTTTTCAAATTAAGGTTAATTTAGTCTTTTTAGTTATTAGACCTATTTTAGACACATTTGAGAAGAATAGTATAACATTCGTAAATCGTAATTGATGTTGGAGAATGGACATAGGAGAGATTGAAGGTTTCAATTGAGGATAAAATTCGTTTTAAGTGTTTTGGTGAGATTTAAACTTGTAATTGTTGAATATTTTCAAATCTGAATTTTATTTTATTTTTAAATTCAAGATTGGACTGTTGCATGAAATTGTCGTTGGACCATTGCGTGAAATTTCTGTTACATGAAATACCATTGCATGAAATTGATGTTGCATGAATTTTATTAAACCAATTCAATTGAACTGTTGCAATTTATTGTACCAACTAAATTAAACGGTTGCAATTTATTGTGCTGATTGAATTAGACAATGGCAATGCAAATCAGATACTTTTTTAAAACAGTCTAAAAGATGTGATCCAACATGAAATCAAATACCTTTTCAAATATTGTTTGATGCCTCTTTAAAAGGGTATTTGAAAACCTATAAATAGGTTCCAAATCCATCCAAGTGTATCACTTCAATTTTTCCACTTGAAATTTCGGTTTCATGTTACTAACTATGCAGAAGGGCAAAAGCGTATTTTTTACACTCCAGAGATAACTTTGGAGGGCCAAAACATCAAATCTAACCACAGAGACATTCCCGTGGAACATCAAATCAACCTCGGAGATAACCATGAGAAAAGACATAGTCAACAACAATCAAACCCCAAAAATAACCATGAGGAAAGACAGCTGCAACACAAAGTCTGGAGACAACCCCTGAAAGGGCAAAATAGTAATTTTGACAAATTAACTTCAAAAAACCTAATACAACTGTAAATAGGGTCACAAAGAGCCATTGCATCACGTTTGAGCGCAAACTACGCAAAACAGCTCACAGACTGTCTACGAAGACCCGAAGATGCCATTTCGGTCATGGACACATCTTCTCGGATTTGGAAGAGGGCAAGCCTTATGTCATTGCGTAGCTCTCGGAAGAGCTTTTCAAAATGATATGGCACGCCTCCATCGAACTCTCGGATTGAAAGTTTTGAAGGTTCGAGCGGACAACACGTTGATCTGAGTGCACGTACTTCGAGACGATGGGACCCACGCCCACCCAGACAGCCGTATGTAGACTAGCGGCTGCCGCGGGTAAACCCACGACTATTTTTGTCTATAAATAAGACCTTCATCAGCCATAAAATGTAAGAGAAAAAGAAGAAAAAGAGAGAAAACTCTGTCCATTTCAGCTCTTAACCCCTCCTATAGTGTTCTAAACTTCAATATTCTTCTTTCTAAACACTTTTACACATATATTCTACAACATATCAAATTTTAACTAGTGAAAATCGAGTTTTCAAGCTCCAAAAGCGGTATGAAGCATTCTTTGCAGCACACTGTAAGATTTTTTTTTCAGACTTGAAGCTTTCTACTACTTTAATAATATATATACACATATATATATAGACTCTCGCCGACTAGTGATGCACGGATCGTCGATCCGTGGCTTTTTCTCTCTTTAATATATATATATATATATATATATATATATATATATATATATATATATATATATATCAACTGTTTATCGCATTTAAATATCTGTTTTAACTGCTCATTCAATGTAAATCCATAATATGTAAATCTGTGAACTAGATTTATCTAAATCTTGCCATATCTAACTTTTAACGGGTTCAAAAGTTGCAAAACTGAATCCGTTGAGCAAGAATGGCTAAGATTTATTTAAATCTAGTTTTCTTTCTATTTTTTGTAAATATTAAGTAACCATGTGAGCCTAGGAGCCACGGGATCTAAGATCCAGCTGACGGATCTAGATCTGGTTCCCATGATGAACCCTTTTCAGCTACACAACTAGCTTGTAAATTATTTATGGTGTTTGGACATCCTTAGATGGCTTTCATGCCCATAAGGAGTCCGACATTTATATGTATATTTTTTTGTCGAAGATACTTCACATCTCGAGAATAAAATCAAATCAGGACGAATACGAAATAAAATAGAAGTATCAAAGGCCTTAATTACTATGTGAGCATAAGGGTTTGAAAACTTATTTTCAAAACATCATTTCCATATCTATTGCTTAAAATTAAACTTTTATACAAATCAAACCCTTTGTATATAGGTGCAAACGAGGCATCAAACTACTTCCAAATAATGCACTTAGGCCCAATTAACACACACACACACACACTCTTCAGATAAATTAGGGAATTGAAAAGACGTGGTAACCGTGTTTTCACGGAAGTCGGGGGGTGCCTAATACCTTCCCCCGCTTAATAAAGCCCTCGAACTTTGTGAATCTCGGTTTCCAAGGCCTGTTAAACAGAGCCCAACAATTGAGCCTTTGTGTAAACCTTTTCAAATTTGGTTGAGTTGGTACAACCATTTTAAAACTACCAACTGGTGATTCTGAATTTTCAAATCGTCGCCATTTTATGTCGGACCCTTTTTAAACTCACCCTTTCAAACAAAATTCAACACATAGAGAACATAAAGGGTAAAAATAGAAAAATTTTCCCGACGTCGACACTTATCAAGTTCTTAGAAAAAAGTATGATTTAATATTTTTCTTATTATAATTTCCTTCTCTCTCATTTATAGGTTTGATCTAGATTAGTTTCTACACAATAAATTCTAGTACAGGGTAAAATTTGGGTCTATCTTATCTTGGGAGAGTAATTCGCAGTAACCTTGTGAAGCAAAAGTTAGGGATGAATATAGTCTTAAGGAAATAATGGTCAACCATTCAATTCAGGCGATAATATTGTTGTTCTACATCTAACTACAAAGCGGATAACAACAATCTTAAGACTATATTAGCAATGTAATACAACAATGCAAAAAAATAACTTGAATCAAATTAACAAACTCAAGAAATTTGATGGATTATTCTTCAGACGTTGAAAGAGCAAAATGTATTTTTACTTAACAGCATTAAAACTCTCTCATGTGTTGAATGAAGAGAAAATGAAAGAAAAAAAATGAGACACCGACATAAATGAAGACTCGAATTAAATGGGAACAAAATGACTTCATGTGTAAAGGGTACATTCCAAATGCGTTATCCAATTCATTGCATGATGTGTATGAAGCCAAGTTTATGGAAAAGACGACAAAAGAATTATAGGAGGATCTCGAGAATAAGTACAAAATCGAGGACGCCGGAAATAAAAAAATTTCTAGTAAGTTCATTATTTGATTATAAAATGATAGATAACAAATATGTTATGCTGCAAGTACATGAATTTTAAATTATTATAAATCAAATTGTTTCGAAAGGTCATAGCCTTGACGAAGGGTTTCAAGTGTCGATAATCATTTCAAAGTTACCATTTTCGTGGAAAGATTGTCAAAAGGAATTGAAACAAAAGAAAGATGCAATGACTATGCAAAAACTTATTAAATTTCTCCAAGTTGAAGAAAATTCTCAGAACTTGGATAAATTAGAAATAGAAAACAAAAGTGTTAAAGCTCTTGTCATAGAAAATGCATTTAAACCTAGAGCCAACAACAAAAGAAAGCGTGGTGGTTAAGATAACAGTTCCGAAAATAAAACACCGAAAGGTACTTGTTGGAAGTGTGGTAAGTCAGGACACTTTAAAGAAACAATGTATTTTATAATTGAAGCAAAGGAAACAAAATAATGACAAAGCAAATATGGTAGGCAATGAAGATATTGTTGTTATGATTCTGGAGACTAACATGGTTAGAAATGACATAAAATGGTGGATCGATTCTAGAGCAACCAAACATATTGCCAATAATAAAGCAATGTTTAAAGCCTATGAACCTATGAAGGATAGTCAAGAACTATTCATGGGAAATTCATCAATTATAAAAGTGATGGGCAAAGGTAATTAAGGTGGTTCTCAAGTTATTATCGAGAAAGACAATCACTCTTAATGATGTTGTTCATGTTCCAAAAATTAGGAAAACCTTGTATTGGCTAGTCTTTTAAACAACATGACATAAAAGTCTTCTTTAACGATAATTGTATTGTATTGTCAAAGGGTGGCATGTATGTCGAAAAGGATATGAATCTGATGACATGTACAAGCTAAATGTGTTATTAATAAAAATTCATATTTTGCTTATAGGGTTTCTACTTTTGATGTTTAGCATGCTAGATTAGGACATGTAAATTATAAAAGTATGCGTAACATAAGTAATATGAGTTTAATTTATAAGATTAATTTTTCTGATTTAGAAAAATGTGTTACGTGTTAAGTCCAAAATTACCAAGAAGTCATTTAAAAAAGTAGAAAAAAATTCACAATTATTATAATTAATTCATTCCTATATTTGTGAATTTGACGACATATTAACTAGGGGAGGTAAAAGATATTTTATAACATTTATATATGATTGCTCTAGATACACTCAAATTTATTTGTTAAGGACTAAAGATGACACTTTGGAAAAATTTTAAATCTACAAGGTTGAAGTTAAAAATCAATTAGATCAAAGAATTAAAATTCTTAGATCAGATAAGAGGATAATACTTCTCTTATAATGATTTATGCGAGAATTATGATATAATTCATCAAAATATAACCCCTTATAGTCCTCAACAACATGGAGTGGCAGAACAGAAAAATAGGACATTTGAAGAAATGATTAATACGTTACTTCTAGTTTGTCTAAAAATTTATGTGGGAAACATTAATTACTACTTGTTATTTATTTAATCGTATACCTCATAAGAAAACTCATAGTACACCTTATGAATTGTGGAAAAAGAGCAAAACTTCTTTTAACCATTTAAGGGTGTGGGGATTTAGGGCATTAGTAAGGTTAATTGATCCTAAAAAGCTTAAGCTTGGAGCTAAAGCAATTAAGTGTACTTTTTTATAGGCTATGCACAAAATAGCAAAACCTATAAATTCTTAACCATATAATCCACAAATTCTATTAGCCAAAATATATTTTTGGAGTCTAGAGATGTTGAGTTCTTTGAGAATTCATTTTTTAGGAAAAGGTTAAGAGAATACACTGATAAAGAGGATCAAGGAACAATTCATCATGAAACTAATGATGAAATAGAATTTACTATATCTACTGAAGAAATAGAACCAAGAAGAAGTAAAAGAGTAAGGATAGAAAAATCTTATGACCCCGATTTCTACATATACCTAGTAGAAGGAAACGAAGATGATATTGTTTCTTCTAATATTTTTGTGACTGGGCATAATTCTAGTGATAGAGATCCATTGATTTTTAGATAAGTTATGTTCTCTCAAGATTCGGGTGTTGGCAAAAAGCCATTAATGATGAAATGGATTCTATTATAGATAACAAGACTTGGGTTTTGGTGGATTTTGTAATACCCGTGAATTTTATAAATAATATTAGTAATGAAAATAAAGATGTTTGAAAATTATTTGAGTGCACAAAACTTAATAATTCAAATTGGATTGAATTGAGTATGAGATGATTGATAAGTATAGTGATGATAATTGTAACGACCCCAAAACAGGTCCATTCCATCCAACCTATTCTGAGTCGCCAAATACATGGTACAGAAAATAACTACAACTTTATTACAACAATTGTTGTGCAAAATACAACAACACATATGTTGTGAGTTTAGATACAAATATATACCAAATGTGACTCATGTCCCAACCGTGGACAGCACCTCTCAATGACACCTTACATAAAGGTATAGTCAAAAATTGTTTTAGAAATTAGAATCTTTGGGAAGTGCTCAAGGAAACCTTCGTACATGGGAGGCCATGAAGCCATGCGTCTAGGTTATGATAGATATCATATGGCCACAGAATTATCCTTGGTTGACCCAATAGACCCCAAAGAAAAACGAGAAGATTACTATCATATTCTTCCCAATGGTAAGTCTTCTCTTGACTTATCATTATCTCCACTGTCTCTAATTGAGAATTATACTTCAAACAAACACCAAGATTATATAGGTAGTGCTCGTAAATATACTCAGTAAGTGGATGAGCACATCCCTGTCTTATGATGACACGATGTTGTATATCATTAGACATCTTGTATGATAGTGGCAAAACACCCTTCCAACATTGGGTTCGCCTCACCCTATTTGATTCACCAAATATAACTACTAAATGATGTATACAACACTTTTCTATACTGCTTAGGGGGAACCTCCACAGCTAGAGACCACCGTTCTATTTTCCCGTTACCCTCGCTCGACCCAGCTACACTCTTATTACCTGAAAGGAATTATGAAACAAAAGGGTAAGCACAACTAGCCCAGTAAAGAATATCATGACTAAAGATAAATAATTTATCAATAGCCTTTAATAGTAATAAATCAGAGATTTAGAACATATGGTAGATGATAAAAATTTTCAACCATAGTTGCAGCGGAACGAGCAATCCATTAGAAGAGTCAAATAGACCATAAAGTCTATTATCTTCTCCATGTTAAAAATCCACCAGCAATATTTTATCCCTGTAACATCACTCAACAGTTCCTTTCCACAATCATATGAATAACTCATAATCATAATTGTGATTCTAAATTTTTCTTCGCACCCAGGACGAAGAATATTTTCATCACCTGTCTTTACCTGAAACATCAAAGATCATAGTTATACCAAATCATAGTTCCTGTTCATAATCATGCTAATAAATCCATCTTTGCACTACGGCCAAAAATATTCATCAACAAACTATCTTTGCACTACAGGCCAAAGATATTCAACAACAGTTCATCTTCGCACTACAGGCCAAAGATATTTATCAATAATTCATCTTTGCACTCCAGGCCAAAGATATTCATCAACAGTTCATCTTTGCACTACAGACCAAAGATATTCATCAATAATTTATCTTTACACTACAGGGCAAAGATATTCATCAACAGTTCATCTTTGCACTACAGGCCAAAGATATTAACATCTCAAAGAAATATATAATCATTTCAGAATTTATATAAACAATAATTATAACCATGTTGATCATTTCAGTTTTGCACGTAAGCTAAAGATATTCAATTATAAATTCAATGGTTATGATCATACCAGTCGATAATTCAACTTTGCACTACTGGCCAAAGGGAACCCATAGTCATGATCATACCAAAAATCTATCCATCTTTACACTTAAATCAAAGAAAAATTTCTTCACCAGGATTATAAAAATGTCATATATAATAGTTAAATCAATATAATCAAAACATCTAGATTTAATCATAAGAGTAATATTCATAAATCAACTATAATTTGGTTAGAAAAAGAAATTAATTTTGTCGTGAATAGTAACTCGTGAATAGTAACTCATAAATAGTAACTCGTGAATAGTAACTCATGAATAGTAAACCCGACACAAAAAGGTAAAAATTCCACAATAAAATACATACCAATATTTCGGTATAATGATATTGAAAGAATAATATTTTTTAAGCTTATAAACAATTTATTTTAATTGTTTACACTTTACTAAATAATGCATTTAATCATCCTAAAATGTCAAACTCATAAGATTTTATTACCAATAACCAAAACCCTCATAAAAAATCTGCATATACCTCATATAGGATTCTCAAGCCATAAAATCTTATTTTCCAATTTTCTTACTTCACATAACATATTTAATTAATTTACTCATAACTAGTCTATTTTCATGAAAAATACCAAATCAATTCTAAAAATATTTCTTTTCTGGAATTTAGCAGAATATAGTCCCATATTGAACATATATTTTTCTCAGAATTTTTAAAACTCATTTACTATTTTTCATATGGCCAAAACCGCCGAATATTTAGACATTTATCATAAATTGTACTTTTATCCAAAAATTCCGAAATTCACAGAGTACACTTCTATCATATACATGTACTCCCAATAAAAATTTCACCAATTTTGGAGTTAATCACAAGGAGTTATAAGCGGTTACTTTTAAAATAGTTTTTTTCTGTAAAATTCATAACTCTTAATCTATACATCCAAAAATCACTATTTTTTGGACACAATCAATAAAACTCATCAAAATATCATTTTGAATTTTTTTAGAATTTTCTGAAGGTCAGAAGAATTACGAACTGAAAAACATAATAACCCTTAAAATCCCTTACTATCCCTTACCTCAAAAGTGCAGTATTTCTAACTGGAATGCAAAGCCGAAGGAAACTTGCACTGAATAGCAACTCTTAAAGTATCTAAATACTCACAAAATATGCTTCATAATATAGAGAGAGAAAGAGAGAAAACTTATGAATTCTGGTGTGCTTTTTAATTCTAACTTAGCCCTCTATTTATAGGAAAATATTAGCACGCCGAAGCAAACTTAACCTATAACCTGATGGCTTTACCTGCTACTATTCCCACCCACCACATTTGAATAAAAATCTCAGCACAATTCTTTACCAACCAAGAGTGGGGCCCACCAATTCTAGAATTTTCCACCAAAATGATAAATTCTGAAACTTCAACAATTTCTGAACCAGTCATCTCTTAAAATTCATAACAAATCATACGTTCATTTTTAACGGTTCAAAATTTGTGAACATATACTCAACTTATATATGTATAACATATCCAAAAATCACAACGATCCAACGGTCGGATTAAAAATTATAACCCCCGCAGAATATCTCAAAAACCCTGATTTTTAATACCCCCATTCCGACAAAAATACTGATAAAAACCTCAACATTAACTCCTTCATTTTTAACCACAAAAATATATCCCTCATTTATATCCACATAAAATAAATATTTTCTTATCATATGAATCAATAATTAATTATTCACAAATAATATTACAGAATCACATTTATGACAACCAGACCGTTCCCAGGAAAGAGGGGGCTTTTCAATAAGAATTTCTCCTTACTGGCGCGCAATTAGATGACCAAACCTTTCCTTAGACAGAACTTTTTAGACGTTGCCAATAATGTTATCTAATAATATTATTCAAATAATATGAATTGTTGATCTGATAATGGAAAATATTGTGCAGCAATAATTATTGAAACAACAATAATATAAAATATCAATGCAGCAATTATTGAATCAATAAAATTAAATATTAAACAGAAATTACTGTAACAATTATTGAGTAGTGCCTTCTCACGTACGAATCAATAATTAAAAAAATACTGTGCAATACCGTGTGCTACTGTGCAACTACGCGTATTACTGTAGTTTAACCACCAAGTATTTCAACAGTGTTAACAGTAACAACTACGCCGTTAATTATAAAAACTCAATTTTTGTCGTTATCTTCATCCGACCGTTTTCCGTTATGGGGCCCACAAATAGCTGCGCCGTCATACGAATATTCCCCGACAGAAAGAATATTCCCCGACCAACGAATATTCCTCGACAACAATGATTATTTTATAACCACTTGTTTATTTTGAAAAATTTTCATATTTCACCCATAACTTTAACTTTTTATCAATTTAACCATTTACTGAATTGTAATTATAAGAAAAATTGAATACTTTTATTTCATAAAATTCAGGGTCTTACAATAATGATAAGCTTGGTTATAATTAATTGAGTTTATGTGGTAAGCCTTATGTGGCATAATTAATTACTTAATTGGATTAATTGAGGCATAATTTAATAATGTATTGGACTAAGGGATATATCCAAGCCCAATGTGACTAAATTACTAGTGTTAGGAAATGTGGTCCAAATAATTGATGTGCTAGATTAATGTTTGAGTCCAATGTGTATAAGTAATTGCACCTAACCCAAATTTAATTTAATTTGGGATTAGCCCAATGTGTAATGGTAGTATAAGAAAAGTGGACATATATATATATATATATATATATATATATATATATATATATATATATATATATATATATATATATATATGCGTGTGTGTGCATGAATTAGCTAACAAAGGGCAAAAGTATAATATATGTATAGATATATTCCCTCCCAACCGTCCAAGCCCCCTCCCTTTTGTAAAAGTGTTGATTTTTTTAGCTTGAATAAGCTTGCAAGCTAGCCCATGTGAAGAAATGATGATATAGGCCATTGACTATGTGTACATAGTGAAGAGTGGGTGACGCTTTCCACCAAACCACCCTTTACCCTTGGGTAATAGCCTCATTATTGGATAATATTTCTCCTATAAATAGAGAGCCCTAACTTTGTTGGTAGAAGTGCTTTGCTACATTTTAATTGCTAAGTGTTAGAAGATATAAGGGAGCTAGAGAAAGTTAGAAAGAAAAGAAGAAGTATAGAGAAGTCCTTGCATTTGGTGGAGTCCAAGAAGAAAGAACAAAGGTGGAGACCTACTTGAAGTTTTTAGCTAAGAGAAAGAAGCATCAAAGAGGCAGGTTCACAACCTAGTTTTAATTTTGTAAGTTAAAGTTAGTATATGTTATTCTAGGTAGAAATGCATGCTTGGTTGTGGGAGTTTATGTGATGTGGGATTATGATGGATCCAAAGATATAAGGATGGTTATGGTAAAGAGATTATATGATTAACATGTCTTGGTATGTATTCTATGCCCTGTATGTGATTTTAGAACCAAAGGAACAAGAGAAAGCATGCAAGCATAAAATCTAAGTTATAATACTTATAAGCATGAGTTTTGGTATTAAATGTCATAAAATCTGTAAGCTATGTATATGATCCAAAAATGTTATGTTGAACATCTATGAAATATGGACATAACCCAAGTGGAATCATCGGATTCGGACGTAAAACGAACCAGTAGCGAAACATTTAGTAGAACATGTCAAAATAAAAACCCTAGCTTGGAAAATCAATAAATTTGATAGACAAAAAAATTTGGAAAAGTGCTTAAGAGCTCAAATATTGAAGATATGTAAGTTTATAAGATAATGGAAGCGATTTGAACTCATTTGGATATAAAATGATAAAGTTATGAAAGATTGAATCAAAGGAGGTAGAAAATCAAAACATTGAAAAATCTCATCGAGAAACTCTGTCGGGCCGACGCGGCAGTACAAATTACGGCGTTGCCATGCCAAATCAATGTCACCAAAAACCCTGCCATGCTAGCGGTACCGAGCCACCTGCAAGCATAAACCCGGCACTGCCGCGCCAGGTCTCTTTCATAGTTGACCCGTATCCAGGTCAAACCGGGTCAGAACATAAAACTTTCTAAAATTAAATAATAATTTAAAATAATAAATGATTAAAATAATATTAGAAGATTATTTTAATTAAATATGATTAAAAAATTAATGTAATTTTAATTGTGAATAAGTAAATTTCAATTATTCTAATATTAAGGATTTCTTTAAGGAATTCCTAAGCAATAATTAAACAAATAAAACTAAAGATGGTTTTAATTGTGGAATTAATAATCAATTAAGATAACACTTGTTTTAATTGTAAATTAATAAAAGCTTAAACCATTTGAATAATAATGTGGTTTAATAAATAGTAAACAATTACAATATTAGTAAAGACTATTTCTAATTGTGAAATTAATGAAGTATGAACAATTAAAATGACATTAATACACATTTTAATTATGAAAAATTAAAGTAGTATTAAAAGTTAATAATTACTTTAAGTATGAAATAATAATAATGAACAATTAAATACTTTTGAAGACTATTTAATAATTGTGGGTAACTAAGACATAAATAATTAGAGTTATACAAAGAGATGTCTCTAATTATAAATCAAGGTAATATCAAATTATTTTATTTGTGGACTATTAAAGTATGAATGGTAATTAAGGAAATTACTTAAGGAGTAATTAAATATTAATAAATAAAGTAAGAATACTTTATGAATATAATAAGGTAGGAATCCTTAAATGAACAATTAAAATAATAAAAGATTATTTTATTTGTAGTAGATGAGATAAATATGAAGATTAGTAAATAGGATAAAGAGAGTAATGAATAACTAATTAAAGTAGGTTGTTTTGTGAAGTCTTAGTTATCTAAGCCTAGTATATTAGATCAATTAAGATTTATATTTATGGGTTAATAGAGATTAACCGTTATGATAAAAATAGGTTATTTAAAGGATAAGGAGTCAAGGTCGAATATAATCAACGACTCAGGCAAGTACATTAACTTGTACTCTTATTGATCGTACGAGTAATTTATTGTTAGAATGACTCTTGTGTTATCTAAATTCATGAAGATTATTATTTATAGTCTGAAGCTTGATTTAAATCACAATTATATTCCTTGAACCCTGTTGTAAACATTGAACTTATAAATTGTTCCTAAATGCATTGAGAAAGGTGTCTACGCTATTTGAATCAGCTAGGCCAATATCATGTGTTAGAAAGCGATTCAAAGCTTTGGTGCGAACTCTTATAATCTGCTTAGATGAACAACCCTCACAGAATGAAAAAATATATTGTGTTGGATAACCAACACACGCGTGAACAGTATGATTAAGTGTTATGCAAAACATAGGATACTTTGGGCTGATCACCTATTGTACTTGTTTATATTGGGTTATCAGTGAAATACTGTTAATTCTAGTAGAAGTTCTTGGTCCATAGTGACTACTCAATGTTAAATATTCTTTAACTTAAAAATGTTGGAACCTTTGAATTATTTTAATAATCCTTCGGTCCATAGTGACTCATTATTCAAATTCAATGGATAGATTTGAAACGATTGATATGTACTTTGTTTACAACATACCTACTTAAATTCCTTAGTTATCATCTATCGTTATACCCTTTAAGATTTTGAGCTTTATATACACATGTTCATATTTATTGTTATATTATTTGCTGCGCAAATTTGTTGCTCATTCTTATTTTCCTTAAACATTTCAGTTAAGGCAGAACAGGGTGGGACCTCAGGCAAGGACAAGGGCAAAGGCAAGGCTATGAAGTAACTTTGTTCTTTTATGAAAGAATTTAATTCTTATGTCGTATTAAGACTTAATTAATATTATGGATTAAGTTATGTATTGTGGTAGTAATTAATAGTTTCAAGACTTGGGACGAGAATATAAATAATATATCAATGTAGATTATTTTATTATTTCGTTGTATGTGTTATTAGTATGTTGTATAAGTTAGATCGTGGAGCACCATATTCGAGGTACATGTATCTAAATTTGGGGGTATCACAGATTTACCTCTTGGTTGTAAACTCATTGGCTGTAAATGGATCTTTAAAAAGAATAAAACAATATGGATCCATAGAAAAGTATAAAGCTAGACTGGTAGCCAAATATTTTAAGCAAAAGGAATCAATTGTTTACTTTGATACATATGCTCTAGTAGTAAGAATTAATATTATTAGGTTATTAATTACATTAATTAGTATCAATTCTAAACTTGTTATACACCAAATGAATGGTAAAAATGCTTTTCTAAATGGTGATTTAGAAGATGAAGTTTATATAGAACAACCAGAAGGGTATGTTTTGAAAGGCAAAGAAAGAAAAGTTTGTAAACTTGTTAAATCTTTATATGGCCTAAAATAATCACCTAAGCAGTTGTTGGTCGGATTACCGATCACTAAACACACACAAGTATACGCGGTCTAACAAGTAATACAGTGATAAGAAGAGTGTCGAACCCGCGAGGAATTATCACTAATAGTTATCAAATACCGACTTTATATCGCCTCAGTCTTATTTGAACGACATAATACAGATGTGTAATTAATTTAGTTAATCTAATTATCAAAGCAAGTAATTGGATAACGAATGGTATCTAAGGCGCTACAAGCTAAGATCATAACTTCACCCCACACTAGCATTCTGTCAAACACTAGGTGTGCTATGTTTCATTAAACTTCCTAACTTATTCTCTTTGGTCTTAATGGTCACGACAGTTTGTCGACCGAGAACACACAAGTGCTCATACACCTCTTCCGAGGTAGGTACAAACATATCCTTTCTATGTCCACCCGATAGGGAATAGAACATAAATAAACATCCAAACTAGGAATTAATCCTACACATTTCTATGCGAATTAACCATAACAAGAATTTACAGCATAAATTCTCAATTAGGTCACACATGGTGCACATATATATTCTTATTCTAAGCACAAATTATGCAGTCGAATAAAGAAGATAACTCATAAACACATGCCAATATATCAATGTGTAAATCTATAATCCCTCTTTCAATTTCATATAGATTACCAAAATCATCACTAATTTGTTAACAAGAATCATTAAGCATAAATATATTAATCCAAACCATATGGTGCTAACCAAAGAGATAAGATATTCAATTAAAATTAACAAAGGGTTCTATTATAACCTTAGAGCCAATAATTAGTTCATAGCTCTTGAACTAAACATAAGAGAAGAATAAACCCTGTCAAAGCTTCTTCAGTCCCCACAGATTTCCAATCCTCTCGAGCTTTCCAATCCATGTTGCTATGTGCTCTTGAGCTCCATGAAATCCCAAACATCTGCCTAATCTATCTAAACTATATGTACAAACATAACGTACTACAAAATGGGAAGAAAATTACAAAAGAGAGACAGATGGAGTATCCAAGAAGGGATATTATGATCTATATATTCAAGGAGGCTGCCTCCATATATATATATATATATATATATATATATATATATATATATATATATATATATATATATATATATATATATGTTTCTTTTTCTTTAGCTAGGCCAAAACCATCTCTTGTCTATCTGGGAACCGGAGGTGGCGCTGCAGCGCCAAGTTTTAGCCTTGGAACGGCGCTGCAGCGCTGAGTCAATAATTTTGGTCAGTAAGTGGCGTGTCGACGTCGGGATTTTTATTTGTCCATTTTCTGTTCTTATTCTTTGGTGTTCTCATGTTAGGTGAGATTTGTTTGAAAAAATAAGTTGTGAAAAGGTACGACATGTATATGTCGACGATTTGACTGTAAGAGTCACCCGTTGGTTTTTTAAATAGTTGTACCAATACAACCGAGAAAAGGCTTACACATTGGCCCAGTGATGTGACACTGCTAAACGGGTCTGTGAAACCGAGATTCATTAGGATCCGGGGACTTGGTTATGCGGAGGAAAGGTGTTAGGCACCCCCCGACATTCGTGTTACCATAGTGACCGCCACTTTTCAAGAAACTATTATATGAATGTGTGTGTGTGTGGGTCAATGTACTGTTATTTGGAAGTAGTGCGAGGCCTCGTTCGCACCTATATACACAGGGTTTGAATTTATGTAAAAATTTAGTTTTAAACAAGATATGGCAGTGATGTTTTATAAAAGAGGTTTTTAAACCCTTATGCTCAATAGTAATTGAGACCTTTTACACTTCCATTTTTTATTAAGTGTTCGGCTTAATTGTTTTTAATTTTCGAGATGCGAAGCATATTCGAGAAAATAATGTACAAAGCAGTGTCGAACTCCTCGTGGGCATGAAAACCATCTGAGAAAATTCAAACACCGTGAATAAATTTACAAGTTGCTTACAGCTGGAAATGTACATCACGGGAATCGAATCTAGATCCAGTATACTGAATCTGTGGTTACATGATTCCTAGGCTCACATGATGCCGTAATTTATATGAAAGTAGTAAGCAGTTATATATATAAAAGCTGTAAATATATATATATATATATACAGACATGATTAACCACCACGAAGCACCTCCATGGGGGATAGAAAATGTAAATAAAGCTGTAAAAGCTATCAACCACCACGAAGTAAACTCCAGGCGGGACGAAATATATATATATATATATATATATATATATATATATATATATATATATATATATATATATATGTATATATATATATATATATATATATATATATATATATATATATTAAAGCAGTAAACGCACCGATGTAAAATTCAGGTTCATCGAACAGAGTTCGACACAAAGTTCATATTATATATATATATATATATATATATATATTATACAAAAGCAAATAAATGCTCTAGACGTAAGTCTAGGCTCATCGAATAGAGTTCGACACACAGTTCATATTTATAAGTATATATATATATATATATATACAAAAGCAAATAAACGCTCTAGACATAAGTCTAGGCTAATCGAGGCATAACTATAATGTTATATATATAAATATATGTATGTATATATATATATATATATATATGTATGTATATACAAATTGAAATGAAACTATGGACCGAAGTTCGGGCATACACACGCAACACGACTCTCAACGTGAAGAATGATGTGTGCAAAGATAAAGAGAAAGGCTTTAAAGTGTGTAAGAAGGCTTACAGTGGACTGTCAAAGAAAACTTCTATAACTTTAAGTGGATGAACACTCAGCTCCCGCCGGTAAAAATAGTAGCTATATGTGAGCTCACAAGTGTTTAAAATGAGAAAGCACTCAGTTTAGGGTGTGTACAGAGCAAATTGGACATGACTTCCTCGCCTTTTCTCTATATAAAATGGCCACCCAAGCCCTCTATTTATAGAGGGGGTACCTGCAGATGTACTTGTGGCTGCCCGAAGTGCCCCGAGGTCCGCGGGTCCTGCCATCTCAAAGTACGTGTACGCGTGCACTGTGATGTCCGCTCGAACTTTTAGAATTGTAATTTGGACATCCGATTAAGGTGTATAAGACCTATTTTGGACTGTCGTTGTCGAGAGCTACACCATGACATGGGATTAGAGGTTGTACGAAATTAGAAAGATGGGACCATGCCCTCGGTCTTCAAGCTTTAAATTCTATCCGGTGTGCTGCCTTGCGTAGTAGTCACTCAGGATTGGACCTCCTTGGTTCTTGTGGGACATTGCTGTGTAAAAATGTATATATATTGTTGTTGAGACGGCGTAATGTGGGGTCGAGGTAGCAAAATGATGATTTTACCCCTCACTGGGGTTATCTCCAGTTTGGGCTGATAAAGTAGACGTTGCTCAGGGTTATCTCTGAGATTGGACTACTGCAAGTACTGAAGGTCCTCAGGGTTATCTCTGAGGTGTGCCTATCTCCCCGGTGTTATCCCTGGGTCTTGTACTGAGTGCTTCGGTGTGAGTTCTGAGGTTGAAGCTGACCGCATGCATTTAAAATAAGCATTTCTGAGGTTATCTCTGGAACTGCAACTGAACTCCTTGGGGTTATCTCCAAGGTTAGCACTGCTATTCCCGATATTATTTTTGGGACTAGAACCGAGCGTCTCAGGGTTATCTCCAAGATAGAACTATCCTCCCCGGTGGAATTTCCAGTATTTGAACTGCATCATCTCCCAAGGTTATCTCTGAAAGACGAATCTGCCCTCTTGTAATGTTAGTGACAAGTGTACAAAAAATTTTGAGCGTCTACAGATGTCCCTCTTTATCATATTCATGCAATGCAATGGCATGGATAGAATAAAGAATCCTAGACACTTGAAATGCAACAAGATAAACATGATGTTATGTACAACAACATGATGCAAATGTATGATGCATATGTTTTGTTGGATTGTTCTCCAACATGGTGGGAAGATTGCCGATTCCCTGTTACTTCTACCGTGGATGGTAATAGATAAGTAGCCTGATGAACTGTTATGGACATGTGATCCACAGCTACCAGGAATCTTTGGGATTGTTGACATTAGGGTTATCACCAAAGTCTTGAATCCTTAATACATACTTTCTACTGAAGATGTATCTCTCATGTACAAGACACTCTGTATGGATGTAGCCTTATCTGTTTGAGGATGTGTATAACATATTCCATCATCGGTCCTCCCCGATGAGGATGATCTTTTCCGGTTTGTATCACCAGGACATATCAATGTTCTGTCGGAGTTACTGCCAACAGTTTGTGTTATCAGGGTTGCCTGACCTTCGCTGACATGTGCATCACCGAATAACATCCCAGTTGGGCAAACTGTCAAGGTTGCTTGACCTTCATTGACTTGTGTATCAACAAAAAATGCATGACACCCCCGCCGGGGATATGTACTTCGACATATAAAAATGCGTGATACCCCCGCCAAGGATCTATTTGATCTTCGCTGACGTGTGCATCAATGGAAAATGCGTGAAACCCCTGCCGTGGATATGTACTTTGACATATGAAAATGCATGATACCCCCGCTGGGGTTCTGTTTGATCTTCGTTGACGTGTGCATCAACGAAAAATGCATGATACCCCCGCCGGGGATCTCTATATTTGAGAATGGGTGATGCCCTCGCCGGGGACTCTGTATTTGGACAGATAAAGATGCGTGATGCCCCCGCCGAGGATACTACTGGAGAATGTGTGATGCCCCCGTCGGGGATTCCGAAAGGATTAGGATGACAACCCTGAATTGGTGGCATTGGACCTGCGGAAGGTATTGCCAAGTGTGATTTGTAATAGTTGAGATCATCGACATAGTGTACCCTATGCTCAGGCGAATACCAATGAGTGATGCGCAGACCCACGGTTCGGTCTGAGAAAACTAGGATTTTAAGCTATTCTGCTCAATCGCATAGCGTTTTTATTCCTGATTTGACCTTTTCAACTTATGAGAACTCCTTTGCAACTCAAACTGGATCGAGCCAGAGTGGTGGGACCCGTATAGAGGTGTCGCAGATACACCTGCAGCAGCCACAGGTGGACCTGCGGCCAGTTGTGGGGCTTTTAAGACTGTAGGTTTACCTTTTTAAGTCATTTTCAAGTCACCGCGAAGAAAATCTGAGAGCTCTTCTTCAGATCTGCTGAGTTCAGACGTCATTCTATAAATTCTGTCACCGTACAAGTGTTCTACACTGTCCTGATAACGTATGCATGTCTTTTTTTCAGTTTTTATCCGTTGGAAAATGACTTATCACATAAAATACATCTAAACACATAGTAGTGAATATGCATGCTCAAATGACTTGATAAAAAATATTCAACATAGTAAATGTTAGTATTAAATCATGCTGAACATAATGATGTAAAAAAATTTAACTTTTAAAACAGTCAAATTGGCACCTTTTTTTGCTATTTCTTATCCTATTTGAGGATAAATGAGCAAAAGGTAAAAATACAAAGTAATCCTGGTACTTAAACTACCCTTATGTATTGATGACTTTGACTTTTTAATGCATATAGTATGTATATAACTGTGGACAAGTGTGCTACTGAATGGCCACCTAGTCATGCCTATGTGCATGTGGATAGTCCTATTAATAAAGGGGACTATGGCAAAAAATTTTCAAAATATAGGCATTGAGTTGTCATGCATTTTTAACTCTACTGTAGACGTATGTTAATGTAATGCATGCATGCATGTAGTCATAACATGCATTTTGAAATGAAAGCTCCAGGTTAAAAATTATCACACCTTTTCTGAGGTGATTTGGAGACTTTTGTCCAGATATTATGGATCTGGATCAGCCGAGTAGTTCCCGCATGACCACTTCTGGTGTACGAAGGAGGGCTTCTGAAGTGCCTCGACCCCGTTCTGTTAGATAGCCTTGTCATCTGGTGGAGGCGGTGATACGTCCAGTCCAGGTTGATGTGCCGGACGTCGAGGACGAAGAAGAGGATGTTCCGGTTGCGGACCTGCTCTTACTACACATGTTCCCCGTAGGAACCTCCCGAGTATTCAGGTGGTAAACCCAGAGCTTTTGGGTGATTTGAGTTGACATCCCTCGATCTACTTGCACGCAAACGAGGTATAAAATTAGATCTTAATCTTCCTTCTTTCCTATTGATGAGGAGTAAAGGATTTTGATGTCGATCTGCATTTCATGTAGGTTCTCGGCTTTACATAGCCTCGAGGGAACTGGTTCAACATTCACTCCATATACCAGGCTCTGAATCCTGCCTATAGAGTGATTGTGCATGACTGGGGATTTAGGGCGTTCTTTTTCATCCTTCCCCATCGCTGTCCCTGGGGTTACCTCAGGGCATTATCTGAGCGCTGATTTTACCAGACTCAGTCACTCCATTTGCTGGACTGTGAGGAAATGATGACGCCGGTGGATTGGCAGTTTATCACGGTTTATCACGGGTATGGAGTGCCTTGTATGGCAGATATTATCCTGACTGTCGTCAGATCCTTGCTAGGAGTTCCGGACGGGGCGCTCAAGGGCAGGACTGTGCGTACAGGTCCTTTGAGCGTAGATGCTATGAGTGGGCTGTTGAATAAGCTCATACCAGCGGATGTCAGAGTCAAGGATCGCATTCTTCGGCGATTGTTCTTAATGATCAATAGGGTCTGCTTCATAGCTGATAACTCTTCTACTTTGATCAGTGCCACACGACATGTGGACTGTATTAGAGAGTATGATTGGGGTTCCTGCACCTTTGCCTATTTCCTCAGGGGCATGCGTATGCGTTTGCAGGGCTTGACCGAGGCTTGGTTAGGATTCTACCCATTTCTGCTGGTGAGTATTTCTTTTTTAATTTCCCATGTACAAGTTTAAGATTGTTCACTGACAACAGATATTTTGCCTTTATGTTGGCAGTTCTGGGCCTATGAGAGGCTCACATGCTTGCGTCCTGTGAGTGTGTTAGGATTGGATACCTATCCATAAGGACGGCGATGGCATCATTCCATACTGGCGGAGGTCCCTGTAGCTGAGGGTTTTACTCATTGCCGCCTACAGC
Source organism: Panax notoginseng (assembly GCA_016801055.1). Taxonomy (NCBI): domain Eukaryota; kingdom Viridiplantae; phylum Streptophyta; class Magnoliopsida; order Apiales; family Araliaceae; genus Panax; species Panax notoginseng. The sequence goes on along the minus strand of CM029014.1, from coordinate 44,218,540 downwards.
TGGAGTTATTAACAGCTGATGTCATCACATGGACTCCCTATTCTGGGGAGCACTTGGCCATTGGAGTTGAAGATGGGTACCCGAATGGTGTCGAGTACGTGATTTCCACCCGTAGGGTTCCTCTCTTTACTGATGGAGGATGAGAGCTCTATTTAGGAGAACGTGCTATTAGGAGCACCACAGGAGAGATCCGTATATCGATCTTGCCTCCTGCCAGGCTTTATTGGCCTGTGTTGCAGTCACCCGTCATTGATATCCCATTGTTGGATGTTGACGGCTTTGCACTATCAGAGGGTCCCTACACTCAGGAGATATTCCAGCATTGGTGGTCCCCTCGTACCATTGCAGCCTAGACCCACGCCACTCAGTTCATAGGGGGTATGGTTCCAGGATCCGTACTAGCCTGTGTCCGAGATCCGACTCATTTGACACAGACTGACAGTTTGACCTAGCAACTGGACCGGGCACATTTCTTTATCTGGCATTTGGGCAAAGATTCGGCAGAGGCAGATACTTTTGATCTTTCTAGCTCAAGCGCTGGCCCCTCAGATGATCCATTTGGCTTTATCGGTGTAGATCTTCCCTTGTATAGGCCTGACATCCCTGTTGATAGAGATCCAGTGACTCAGGAAGAGTTACATCAGGTGAACAGGATTGATGATGTAGATATTGACACCATTGTCTTCTTCTGATGTGTATTCTCGTTATCTCTTTTGATAGGCTTCTGTTAAATATTGGGTGGCTGTGCCCCATTCTCGCTATATCTTTTGATAGGCCTCTATTAGTAGTAGGGTGTTTGTGCCCCATTTCCCTGTATTTTTAGTTGTATAGAGATGATGTATTAGATGATGATATACTTAGGAATGTGTGTACAATTTTTAATTCCCTATATCATATTGTCATCTATTATCTGTAATGCATGTATCATGTTATGCATATGTATGTATGTCCAGAGATATTCAGCATTGACCCCTGGATGGTCTTATGATACGACCTACACAGATGTCTTCTTCGACAGTCAGCCGCATAGATCACACCCTACTAGTGTTGATAGCCTCTCGTCTGAGGTCGTGGTATGATAGTATGTCACCTATAGATAGGGTGACCGTGAAAGTAGTATGCATACAAGCCAATCATGTATGATGATAAAACATATACTTTGTAATCAATCTTATTTATTTATTAATAAAAAGATTATTTATTAAAGGCATTTAATTATCTACATGGTGCTGTTTTAATAATATGTGATAAACACACAGTTTTAAGCAATGCTTTTATAATTATGATGAGATCATGCTAATGAGATCTAAATTCTTAGATAGCTTAAAACTAAAATGTTCCCAATCAATAGATTACTAAAAAGGGAATTAGTGAATTCGAATAGATTGGTATATACGTTGCTTGCTCATTGGATGAGGATGATTGATCTCATGATCATTTGTGTGGAGACACTAAAGCAAGTATGTAGATGCTTATTAGAGAATAAGTTCACTGAACGTGACTCGCTAAGGAACACCTAATGGAGTTTTACTTGCCTGTCAATAGAAATTCCTGTAGTGATAGTAGTACAAGTAATCCTTAGACTTGAGATCATCATAATATCTTGTATATAATGATTTACACTTTGACTTATTCCTTAAGACCTTTAGGGTATATCAAAGGGTATGCTTGGGTGTAATAAGTTATATATGGAGATAATGAATGATCAATAAAGAATCTACCACTTCTAGTAAAAGAAGAGAAATATCCTATGTGATTCGATAAATGACAGCCCAGGAATCCTTGGTCAAGGTGGAATGAAATTAGAAAGTAGTTTCTAATTTGCATTCATTAGGAGTTGTGCATTTAGAAATCGAAATGGATATAATTAAATAAAATAAGACTTGACAGTAATTCCAAGTCTTATATTTAATTGGGACATTGTATGGTGGAAGGATTGAATTGTACGGTAACTATTAACTCAAAGGTTCTTTTATGATTAATGTTGAAATCTATATTATCTAGAAAGTCGTTGATCGTTAGGGAGACTTATCCCTATTATAGAATAAATATTATTTATTTAAATAAATTAATCGTTTAATTTATTTGTTTAAATAAGATTAGAATTGTTCTAATTAATTTATTCACAATCGGTTTAATATGGAGAACCTAAAGGGTCACACTATAAAAGGAAGAATAATTATTTAAGAAGTTAATGACATAATCGTAATAATATGTTAAGTATATTTAATTTAATCTATGGTGATAAAATAAATTAAATAGCTTAATATTTATTATTTAACATTTTAGAAATATTAAATATAAATTAATAAGAGGAGTCTTATTAATATTATTACAATTATTATTATTTTAATTTCTAAAAGAGTTTAGGAATTAATTTAATATATGTACTCTCATTTATTCCTAATAGGATTAGGAGGAAAAATTAGTTAAAGGAGTTTAATTAATTATCCCTAATAAGATTAGGGAGCCCATTTAATTAAAAAAGTTTAATTAAATAAATAATACCTTATTTTAATTAAATAGGGTTACCTGATATCTTTATAAGAGGAGTCTTATATCAGATATCAGATACGTAAGTTTAATTGTTGGAGAGTATACCCCTTTTAGCTGGAAAAAACTGGGGTTTGAGCCAATAAACCCTTCTTCTTAAAAATTCTTCTTCCTTGGTGGATTGCCTCTAGAGGCCATACACTTGGGTGGCTTACATTGATCAAAGGAAGGAATCTACCCGAAGATTGAAGGAGATCGCGGAGAAGTAGGAGGTGAACTCGTACCTATGGAAGCTCGTATCTACAAGGGTATGATTCCATAACTTCTTGTTCTTTGTTTTAATTAATAATATGCATAAAGGATGATCCGGGTAATTGGTTTATGAAAAATTTTAAAATCTGATTTTATTTTGCTTATGCAATTTTTGCAATTTAATTGCTACTTTGATTTTCACAAAACCTAACAGACCGTAGATATGCTACTACAACATTCCATGACCCTCTTGATGTTTCAAGTCCCCGCAGGTTTTGTGGAGGGTATGCTGGATCATTGGATACCAGAGAGACATGTCTTCCGGTTTAGTACCCAGGAGCTGACTCCTATATTGGAGGAGAATGAGCTGTTGACGGCTTTGCCCTTAGACAGATCTTGCGCTCATATGACTGTCGGAGATATGCGCCAACAGTTCATGACCCTCACCGGTTTACGGTGTAGAGTAGTAGAGGATGAGATTACATAGGGTCATGTACTATCACAGCGTTTCCTGATAGATAGGTTTGGCTCATTGGACAGCTATGCACGGCAATCTAGGGATTTCACCACACCAGAGGATCAGTGGCATTTGGCCAGAGTGGATGTATTTGTGATGTGCATAGTGGCATATGTATACATGCCACAGTATATGGATGAGCTGGACATCGGTGTTATTATGGCAGTGAGAGTTCTCAGGGAGGGTCATACCATCATTCTGATGATTGTGGCGGAGACGTTGAGGTCGGCCACATTTTGCAGAACCTACCCTGTAGGGGTATTCACGGGCAGTTCGGTCATGTTGTACGTGTGGTTTATGTCACACTTGAGACCGATTGACACTTTTCGCTGACACGGGTGCTGCTTTACCCATGATATAGCTATGTCTTACTCCTTTCAGCCATCGGAGTGTACAGACACTATGTCTTGGTCGGTATTCTTGGCGGAGATCCGAGATCCGTTTGGCATCCTGCCGTGCTCAGGGCTCAGCTCACCCTATAGCTTTATTTCTCATACTCAGGGCATGGATTATCTCCCTCTGGCTGGTTTGAGGGGCATGAGTACCTACCACCCACTGGCCGTGATGTCACAGTTTGACCAGTTCCAGGACTTCCATCCTTTTGAGAGGCGCTGGGTCAGTGTTTAGCTTCCCGCAATCTATCAGCAGAGGACCGATCCCGGGTGTATGCATATTTGGATCGGCGTGAGATAGCTGATTTTTCTGTTAGCCATCCGTGCTGTTCGTTAGAGTATTCTTCGTGGATGGCGACAGAGATTTCATCGGCTGCGGTAGTATCCACATTACCGGCAATTGATTCAGATGGTGGAGAGTCTATGGAGGACATTGATTCACACACCGAGGAGGAGCCATCTACTAGGTTGCCAGTAGCTCTATTAGATTCTCCTAGTACTAGCACTGTCGTGATCCAGCATTCATCACAGTACTTGGAGCAGAGTATCTATTTGATGACCTTCGAGAAAGATCAGGCTAGAGCCTTGATGTTGACAACTTTTGATGGGAGAGACGCCACTCTATTAGAGAGATACAAGGCATTAGCTCATAGAGATGTTGCTGTTGTTGAGTGGGACGAGGCCAGATCAGCCAGAGATGTCGTGACAGTTGAGAAGGATATCGCCATATCTGCTCGGGATGTAGCCGTCACAGATAGTACCACAGTGACATCTCTTACCACTAGCATGATTGCAGAGATGAGCACATACATTGATGAGCATAGAGTCACCATGCAGATGGTTGTAGATCTGTTAACTCGTGTGGATACCCTTGTACAGGAGACCACAACGTTACCTCCTTCTGCTGAGAGGGATGCTATGTTGGGCTTGATAGCTCGCATATACACTGATTTGTAAATGGACTTGTATTTTCCTGCACAGACTAGCTTAGCCATTTTGTCATGTATAGTTCATATTGTGTATATCAAACAACATTATATATAACAGGGAAATATATTTTTGATCACTTCCCTTTTAGTTATGCTAGGATACTTGCTCGATATTTTACCTGCTTCTTCAGGGCTTGTGATCTTGATGTATTCTGATTTCCTCCTTGATGGATGGACATTGAGTTGTCATTGTATAGTTCAGAATGGATCATTGATCTGTGTGTATCCTTACCTTCTTTTTGGTGTCTTGGGACTGGTTTCTGTATGGAAATATGGAGAGGAGTCTGGCTTTTCCTCTCTGAGATTGACCGCACCACAGATGGTCGCCAGTACTCCTATTTAGGAGGAGCCTAGTTAATTCCATCTCTTATGGAATGGTATTGCTCTTCGAGGCACAATCGCAACTTAGATGGTCGCCGAATCTCCTATTTAGGAGGAGGTCAAGTAATTCCATCCCTTTGGTCTGAAGCCGATGAAATGTAGTGGATTGAAGTTTGATCCCAATACCATTGACAAGTGTTTGTGTTTTGGTAGGGGGTGAGACTGAACCATAAATGGCTGCCTATGTACTCTTATTGAAGAGGAGATCAGGTCGACGTAGTTCTCCCCTCAGGACGATTTGTAGAAGCTGAAAAGTTTGATCCCATGTGCAGGACAAACTGCGGGGGGAAAGAAAGTTTGATCCTAAGTTCAGGATAAACTGCAGGTGTGAAAAAGTTTGATCCCATGTTTGGGATAAACTGCAAGTGTGAAAGGTTCAATCCCTAGTGGGATAACCGAAGTTGTATAAAAGGTTTAAAATGGAGTGAAGCCAGGCTGCTGGCTTGAAGAGTATGTTTTCCTGAGGGGCAAAGTGTGAAAAACAATTGTATGTAGTGAAGGGTTAAAGCACCAGAATGACTGGTGATCTGATGATCCAAAACCAGGATGTTTGCTTGATGGTAACCTCAGACATAGTACCGTTTCACGATGTTCGAGTTGATGAGTTGCGGATATTCATCGCCGTCCATTTCCTATAATCTGAGAGCGCCTCCTGTCAATACTTCCTTGACAACAAACGGGCCTTCCCAGTTTGGAGCAAATTTTCCCTTGGACTGATATTGGTTGTCAATGATCTTCTTTAAAACCAAGTCATGTTGTTTAAGCTTTCGTAGCCGGACTTTTCTGTTGTAGGATCTGGCGATCCTTTGTTGATATAACTGATCATGAAAGATAGCCGCGGTTCGCCTTTTGTCTATTAGAGATAATTGGTGATACCTGTCTTGTACCCATTGGTCTTCATCCAGCTGAGCATCTATCAACACTCTGAGGGATTCCATTTCCACTTCTACGGGTAGCACTGCTTCCATTCCATAGGTTAATGCGTAGGGGGTTTTCCCAGTGGGAGTGCGCATTGATGTTCTATAGGCTAACAGAGTAAGAGGCCATCCTTTGTGGTTGGCAGACATCTTTTGCATGATCTTCTTAATATTTTTGTTAGCCGCTTTAACAGCACCATTCATCTTTGGACGGTAGATGACGGAGTTAAGGTGTTTGATGTTGAATTTGCTACATAACTCCTCCATCATTTTGTTGTTGAGGTTCTTATCATTGTCTGATACAATTACCTCTGGTTGTCCATATCGACAAATGACATTGTTTCTGATGAAAGAAATGATGACTTCTTTGGTAACCCTGAGGAAGGAGGCTGCTTCTACCCATTTGGTGAAGTAGTCGATCATGGTGAATATAAAGTGATGTCCATTACTGGCTTTGGGCTCGATGGGCCCTATTACGTCCATTCCCCACATTGAGAAGGGCCAAGGCGAACTCATATTGTGGAGTTCCCTTGGAGGGGCGTGGATGGCATGTCCATGAATTTGGCATTGGTAGCACCTCTTGACATGATCATCACAGTCAGCCTTGAGGGTAAGACAGTAATGTCCTGTTCTGAGGATCTTCTTAACAAGTCAGGGGCCACTAATGTGTTGGCCACATACTCCACCATGGACCTCATCCATGAGCCTCTGAGCTTGGTCCTTGTCCAGACATCTTAGGAAACCTAGCCCTGCATCTCTTTTGTAGAGTGCATCTCCGCTCAGGTAGAATTTCATAGCAAGTCGATGGATCCGCCTTTTCTCAGCCAGGCTCGCCTCAGCGGGTGTAGATTCACCCATAAATAATCTTTGATGTGCTGATACCAAGGATACTGGATGGGATGTAGTTCATCCAATACTTCTCCAACTTAGTTCCCATAGACTGGTGCCTTTTGCTGGGCAAATGTGATGCTTGGCATGTGTTCCTTGTCAAGTATGTGAATCAAGGAGGCCAAAGTTGCTAATGCATCTGCAAAGTCATTCCTGTTATGGGGAATGTGTAGAAAAGAAATCTCTTCGAACTCTGAAGCCATCTGTAAAACTTGTCAATGCTAAGGCAGCAAATGTAGCTCTTTGGTTTGATAGATTCCCATAGATTGTCTGATTACCAACTTCGAATCCCTAAAGATAGTTAACCGCCTGATGCCCATTGAACGGGCAAGTTTTAGCCCCATGATACAGCCTTCATACTCAGCTGTGTTTTTGGAGCTGACAAACAGCAATTTAACGGCGAAGGGATACTGCTCCCCTATATCGAATACTAGAACTAATCTAGCCCCAGAGCCTTCCATATTAATAGCTCCATCAAAATGCATTTTCCATGTACGGCATGTATCGTACTGATGGTGTTGCTGAATTGCCATTACCCCTTCATTGGGGAAGTACATTGTTGGGAGAGTGCATATTTTGATTTGATGTTTAAAGTAAAAACTCATGATTATATGTAAAGTCCTTCAAGGAATGTATGTATAAGGACTTAGTGATAGATCAAATTTGTTAGGATGATCTAAACTCTTAATGTGTATCATTCTGTAAATGAATGTATAGATAAAGAGATCAAAGCTGTTAGGTTGATCTTGAGATGTAATAGATAGGCTTCGAAGAGATCGTAGTGTATCAAGCTGATCAAGATTACAGAAGCCAAGGCAGAAACGTAGAGCATCGAGGATCGTAGTGTGCCTGCCTTGACGGACCTCTTCAAAAATCATAGAGTGGTCCCAACGCTTGCCGAGCCAACTCAGAGATCGTAGTGTGCTCTCGGAAACGTAGAGCTTGCAAAACAAGCAAGTGAAGATCGCAGTGTGCAAGTCTTTAAGAGAAATCGTAGTGCTCTTATTTGATAGCATCAAACCAAGCACCAAGGTGACAAGACACCACGATCTGGATTGTAGAGTATCATCTGCCTTGTGTTAGAAGAATCGAGCCCCACCTTTTATTTGGAGATAAATTCCAACAAATGTGGAATGGGTTTTAAACGTTGAAGTCCTCACCAGTCCCAACGGTACAAAAGACATCCTTAGTATACAACGAAAGAAACATATTGAAGAAGCTAAGAAAAGGACCATAGGATAAAGGAAAACATCTTTTCAGGTGTTAGGTGAGAAACCAGTCTGCTATGTTAGTGGGCCAGAATGCAATTCAGAAGATGTGCAGAAACGCCTCCATCAAAGTTCAGAAATGTCAAACGCATTTAATGCTTCAACAAATGGCTTCAACAGATAGATTTCAAAGATCGCATATATGAGAAACATCTGCAGATGAGAGGAGTAAGCAAGCATTGAACAAAACGCACAAGAACACTCAACGCACAACTCTACGATCTGAGAAAAAGAGAAAGCTTGCTCAGCTACTCAATTCTTTCGAATAAGTGCTTAACGACAACTGAGTAGCACCAACCAAGAACTCAACAACTACCAATCAACTAAAGTAAGAGTTCCAAGTCAGAAGGACTTGAAGAGTTCTAAGTGAACTGAGAAGAACCAAGTCTACTGGACTTGAAGAGTTCAAGAGTGAACTAAGAAGTACCTAGATTGTTGATCTAGAAGGAATCTGTGAGATTCAGAAAGTGTAAAGATATCCTTAGTGGATTTCCTACTCGAGGAGTAGAAGAGTGGAGTAGGAGCTTTAAGTGCTCTGAACCACTTAAAACTGTTGTGTCTCTTACATTCTTGCTATAACTGCTATATCTGTTATAACTGCCTCACTCTCATTAACTCACTATATCTAAAAGGGAAAAACGAACTTGTAAGACCCCAACTTTTATAAATAAAGATGAATTTTCTATAAATATCATTCTTGAATATTATGGAGTTAATTTGATATAATGTTATAGTTGTGGGTAATATTTATAAATTTTGCAAAGTACGCAAGTTGTTATATAATATTCGATTGGTCGGGGAATATTCGTTTTAACAGGGAATATTCGTACAACGGCACAATCATTGGTGGACCCCACAACGGAATTATTATCGGATTGAGAAAATGACAAAATTATTTTATTAAAAATAATGGCGGAAGTTTTACCATTGTTACTGTTGAACTACTCGGTAGTAAAAGTACAGTAATACGTGTGGTTGCATAGTAGCACACGGTATTGATTATTAATGCTTATGTGAGAAGTCACTCAGTTTGATTCAATTATTGTCAGTTAATAATATGAATTATTTAGCGATAATGACGTTTTGTTTTATTCGTATTATTAACGTAATAAAACAGAAACATCTTTTTATATAAAACAGAATACTTTATTAAAGTTATTCTATAAATAGAATATATTATATTTTATTTAAAAGATTTTTCTTTAAATATGGACCGTCAAATTAAAGTAATCAATCTGGACCGTTCATGGATTAGTTACTATGCATTCTATTTTTCTATAAATAGCAACTCATTCCTTCATTATTTCTTACGAATTCACTGAACTCTAGAGAGAGAAACTGTAGAGAGAAACTATAGAGAGAGAGAGAGAAGAAGAGTATTCTGTTACTTAACTACTTCCTTATTTCAGCTCTTCTTTAAAACGGTAAGGGGTGTTATTCTTTCTTATTCATGAAGAGAACTGTTGTTATTCCATTTCTTATTATTCTGTTGGAATAACCTGTATACGCGGTCTACCCTATACTTGGTGACATTCTTCTATTATTCTGTTGGAACATCCTGTTTGTGTGTTTTACACCGGACCTGGTTCCATTTTTATTATTATTCTGTTGGAACATCCTGTCTGTGTATTTTACACCGAACCTGGTTCCGTTTTTATTATTATTCTGTTGGAACATCCTGTCTGTGTGTTTTACACCGGACCTAGTTCCGTCTTGTTATTATTCTGTTGGAACATCCTGTATGTGTGTTTTACACCGGACCTGATTCCATTATTTATTATTCTGTCAGAATATCCTGTCTGTGCGTTTACGCCGGACCTGGTTCCATTATTTATTACTCTGTTGGAATAACCTGTCTGTGTTGTCTATCGCATGCGTGGTGATTTCTTTTGTTATTCCATTCTTTATTATACTCAGTTGGTTAAGTTTTGACTTCTATACTCCATGAAATTTGTGGAATATCCTTGATAATTGCGGTTCATCCAGTATCTTTTCATGAAAATATTCTTCTAAGCATTCTTGAATTTTACTCCACAAAGCAGTATCATGTTGACAATTTGGACGTTGTTAATTCTTGGATAAATTAATTCTTGAACTTGTTTTATTGAATTCTTATATCATTGTCATCATCCTCATGTTTATAAAATGTTAAAAGTCATCTGTGGCCTGTAGTGCATAGATGGACTTGGTATGATTATGACCAGGGATTATTCGGTATAATCATGACCGTAATGTTACAAATGATGTGGTAAAAGTCCTCATTGGCCCGTAGTGCATTGATGGACAGTTGTTGGCATGATCATGACCATTAATGAATACACGAATATCCTTGGCCGTAGTGCAGGGGTGATTCGATGATGTGGATTATTTTATTAAGCTGAGTCCCAGCGATAACAGTGTTGAAAAACCTTTTAAATCGTAAAAGATAGTAGAGTTTATTTTCTACTTGACTCTTTTAATGGATTGCTTATTCCGCTGCAGTTAAACTTGATGTCTATTATATTTTATCAGTTTAACATTGTTGAAGGCTAATGATAATTTATTCTGCATTATCTTAGTCATAATATTTCTTACTGGGCTAGTTGAGCTCACCCTTTCTTTCACTGTTCTCTTCAGGAAATGAGAACGTAGTTGGGGCAAATCGGGGAACGGAGTGATGGTTCGAATGATAGTTTTAGTTAGTAGTCATCACTATTCTATGTAATAGTGTGTTAATAAATGTAATGAGGACTCCTTTTGAGTATGAATACTCTCTAGAAGATAATATTTGTATTCAAACTCGCAGTTTATGTTTTGTCGTATTGTACACGACAGTTGTATTAGTAAGTTGTATTTGTATTCTGTACTTTGTATCTGACGACCCAAGATGGGTGATGTATACCTAATTTTGGGGGTGTCATAGTTGGTATCAGAGCTTAGGGATATGATCCCTGGCTAAGATGTGAGAATAGAACTAGGAGGGGAGAGACGGGGAATTCCTTCGCTAGTATGACCTACCTAAATTTATTTGCATAGTATTTAATTGGTCGGTCATAATATAAGGATAATATATGACATATCAATTAACTTTTATTTTGTGGCAGTATCTGAAAATGGCATCTGAGAATGTTGAGAATAGCAATGGAGCACAGGCGACTGTTGATTCACCACATATCAATAATCAGGATAATGTGCATCAGGAAGGTGACAATCCTCATGCAAACAACCACACTGACCAGATGATGAATGATGGAATGTTCAGAAATTTTATGCAGTTCATGCAACAGCAGGCGAGAGCGGCTCCTGTCCAAAATATAGCTGGAAACACTGAAAACTCTCGGACGGTCACCGCTAAACAGTTCAAGGAGCTGGGACCACCAGAGTTTAAGGGAGAGCCAAAACCACTTATAGCGGAAACATGGATAAAGCAGATTACCAAGATATTTGATGTCTTGGGATGCTCCGAGGAGCAAAAGGTTCCATTTGCCGCCTTTATGTTGCGAGGAGAGGCAGATAACTGGTGGAAATCGATTAAGCGTACTCAATCTGCCGCACTGAAGATGTCTTGGGATAAGTTCCAAGAGTTGTTCAATGACAAATACTTTCCCGAAAGTGTTCGTCACATGAAGGAGGTGGAGTTCATCAAATTGGAGCAGAATAATATGACCGTGTCGCAGTATGAGGCTAAATTTGCTGAGTTGTCTCGGTTTGCATCCCACTTGGTGGATAATGAAGAGCGAATGACGCGAATGTTTTTGCGAGGTTTGAAACCTGAGATACGTCAACATCTTATTTCTCATAAACTGTGTTTGTATTCAGATGTTGTGAATAGGGCTCAGTTAGTGGAGCGCGATAACGAATCAACACAACCAAAAGAGAGCAGTCGACAAAATGATAATACCAGTGAGAGCAGTCATCGAAGCGGTGACAACAAGCGTGGAGGGAATCAACAGGCCAGAAATGGTAACCACTTCGGTGGTAATCAGGCCAAAACAATAAGAATGGTCATTTCAAGAAGAGGAGATTCAACAATGATGGAAAGACGTTAGCACCAGCACCCGTTGTTAAGGAAGGAGAACGACCACCTATCATATGTTTCAAATGCGGAGGGGAGGGGCACATCAGTCCAAACTGCGCGATGCCGTCTAAAGCATGTTATAATTGTGGAAGAGAAGGTCATTTAGCTCAATTTTGTCGTTTACCAAAAACAAGTTCAGCCAAGATGGAGACACCAAAGGCCGTCCCAGAAAAGTCAAAACCAGTATTGCAAGGGAGAGCGTTTGTTGTGACCTCCCAGAAAGCAAGGAACCCGAATGAGGTCATCACGGGTAAGCTTATCATAAACTCTAACGAAATCTATACTTTATTTGATACCGGTTCTACCCATTCTTTTATTTCTCCTACTTGCGCTCATCGATTAAATTTGATTCCGAAGAAATTAGACTTTGACTTATCTGTTGAAACTCCATTGGAAGAAACCTTCATTACATCTACGGTTTATAAGTCTTGTTTGGTTCAAGTTGGTACCCACACATTACCTGTCGATCTTATTTTATTAAAAATACTTGCATTTGACGTGATTCTAGGGATTGATTGGTTAACTACTCATCATGCACAAATTGATTATTTTCGTAAGGTTGTTAGCTTTCATATTCCTAATCGACCTATTATGCGAATTCAAGCAACCAAACCATTAAAATCAATCGCTGTCATCTCAAGCCATAAAGCTATTCGTTTATTGAAAAACGGATGTCAAGCTTTCTTAGCTCATGTCACGGATCTAAACAAAAATACGTCAGTTTTGAATGATATTTCTATTGTTAATAAATTCCCTGACGTATTCCCTGAAGAACTTCCTGGCCTACCCCCAGAGCGTGAAATTGAATGGCTCCTATTGAACTTCAGGAGTTAAAGATCCAACTGCAGGAATTGTTAGACATTGGCTTTATTCGTCCTAGTACTTCTCCTTGGGGTGCTCCTGTGCTATTCGTGAAGAAGAAAGATGGAAGTATGCGACTTTGTATTGATTATCGGGAGTTGAATCATGTCACCATCAAAAACAGGTACCCATTGCCACGTATTGATGACCTGTTTGACCAGTTGCAAGGAGCACAATTCTTTTCAAAGATCGATCTTCGTTCTGGATATCATCAGCTGAAGGTTAGAACTGAGGATATTCTAAAGACGGCTTTCAGAACTCGGTACGGGCATTATGAATTCCTAGTCATGTCCTTTGGATTGACTAATGCTCCTGCTGCCTTCATGGATATGATGAACCGGGTATTCAAAGAATATTTGAATCACTTTGTGGTCGTCTTTATTGATGACATCCTTATTTATTCCAAAAGCCGTGAAGATCATGAGCAACACTTGAGGCTGGTACTCCAAAAGCTTCGTGAATACAAGCTTTATGCCAAGTTGAAGAAATACGAGTTCTGGTTGGAGGAGGTAGCATTCCTTGGGCACGTTGTATCAAGTCGTGGACTATCGGTTGACCCGACAAAGATTGAAGCTATTCAAAGCTGGGAGCAACCTAAATCAGTGACCGAAGTACGTAGCTTTCTTGGTTTAGCTGGTTATTATCGGAGATTCGTGGAAGGATTTTCTCGAATCGCTACTCCATTAACTCAGCTGACTCGGAAAGATACAAAGTTCAGTTGGAGCAAGGAATGTGAGAAGAGTTTTCAAGAACTCAAGAGGAGACTCATTTCAGCACCTGTTCTAACAATACCATCTGGCTCGGAGGGATTTGTCATCTACAGTGATGCTTCGAGCAAAGGGTTAGGATGCGTTCTCATGCAACATAGAAAAGTCATAGCCTATGCATCAAGACAACTCAAGGAATATGAGAGAAATTATCCTACTCATGATCTAGAGTTGGCAGCTGTTGTCTTTGCACTTAAAATTTGGAGGCATTACTTGTATGGGGAGAAGGTGGAGATCTTTACGGATCATAAAAGCCTTAAATATTTCTTCACTCAAAAGGAACTCAACATGCGACAATGACGTTGGCTTGAACTGTTGAAAGATTATGATCATACCATTCAATACCATCCTGGAAAAGCGAACGTGGTAGCTGACGCATTGATTAGAAGATCATATGCAAGTACGAGTGCGATATTGTCAACACAAAGGCCCATTTTGTGTGATTTGCAATGGATGGAGATAGAGTTAAAGACTCCAGGGACCCATGTGATGATGGCGAATATACGAGTAGAACCGACTTTAATCGATAAAGTTAAAGCTGCTCAAGCTACAGACCTGGAGCTGATGCGTATGAGGAAGAAAGTACAAGAAGGTGCTATGCCGAAAGCAAGAATCGATGAAGAAGGAATACTTCGAGTCAACTCCAGACTTTGTGTTCCTAACAACCCTGATTTAACGTATGAAATCATGATGGAGGCGCACAACACACCGTTTGCAATCCATCCTGGAAGTACCAAAATGTATAATGATCTTCGTCATACATTTTGGTGGAGCAATATGAAGAGAGAGATAGCGTTGTTTATCTCAAGGTGTCTAACTTGTCAACGAGTCAAAGCGGAGCATCAAGTACCAAAATGTCCATTGCAACCACTTGAAATTTCAGAATGGAAGTGGGAGCGCATTACCATGGATTTCGTTACCGGTCTTCCTAGGGTTTCTCAAGGTATTGATGCGATTTGGGTCATTGTTGATAGATTGACCAAGTCTGCTCATTTCTTACCGATACGAGAAACTTATACACTTGAACGTCTTGCTCGTATGTACATAAACGAGATTGTATGTGATGCCCCCAAAATAGGTATACAACACCCATTCTGAGTCGCCAAATACATGGTACAGAAAGTAAATTACAACTTCAATAATACAATTATCGTGCAAAATACGACAACACATATTGTGAGTTTAAATACAAATATTGTCTTCTAGACAATATCCACACTCAAATAAGTCCTCAATACAATTATTCAAACACTATTTTACAGAAATAGTGAGGACTGCTAAAACATCTTTCTAGAACCATCACTCCATACCCCGACTAGATCCTGCTATGTTCTCACCTCCTGAGAAGAAAAATGGAACAAAAAGGAAAAGGGTGAGCTCAACTAGCCCAGTAAAGAATATTATGACTAAGATAATATACAATAAATTATCGTTAGTCTTCAACAGGGAAAAATCTGATAGAATATAATCGACAACAAGTTTTAGATCAACAACTGCAGCGGAAACAGCAAACCATTAGAAGATTCCAGTAGAGAAAGAATTCTACTATCTTCTAAGATTTAAAAGTCCATCATCAATATTTTATCCCTGTAACATCAATTAATAATCATCTTTATCCAAATATTCATCTTTGCACAACAGGCCAAAGATATTCAATTGTATCACCTGTCAGTCATATTCATCTCAACACCTGTTCATCTTTGCACTACAGGCCAAAGATATTCATCAAGTAATCATACATCTTTGCACTACAGGCCAAAGATATTCAGTAATATCATCATTTAGGACTGAGGTTGATGAAAAATATCTTAAAGAAAACGAATCCAGTGAGACAGAAGGACAAATAGTAGGGATTCGTATAACAGTTTGTCCAAGATCAATAATACTTCATAATAATCAATTATGAAGCAGAATTCAAAAAAATAAAGATCAAAATATTTTTCGGTGAATAGTGCCGTATTCGTGAATAGTACCGTATACGTGAATAGTGCCGTATACGTGAATAGTAACTCCGACACAAAAAGTTTCAAATTTGATAAAAACTCATATCAATATTTCAGCATAACGATATTGAAGAATATCATTTAAGAAGAAAATAATATCCCTTACATCAAAATATCAATACTTCTGGTCGGAATACCGGTATATGGCTGAAAGAAACTTGCACTGATGAATAGAAACTCTCAAAGTATCTAAATACTCACAAAATACACTCAATAATCTAGAGAGAGAAAGAGAGAAAACTTGTTTCAGGTGTGATTTTCAATTCTAACTTAGCCCTCTATTTATAGGAAAATTTTAGTAGGCTTGACCTGCAACCTGATGGCTTTACCTGCTACTATTCCTACCCACCACATTTGAAATATAATTCAGCACATTTCTTCACCAACCAAGAGTAAGGCCCACCAATTCTAGAATTTTCCATCAAAATGATAAACTCCGAAAATTCAACAATTTCTGAACCAGTCATCTCGTAAAATTCATAATAAATCATACGTTCATTTTTAACGGTTCAAAATTTGTGGACATATACTCAACTTATATATGTATAACATATCCAAAAATTACCACGATCCAACGGTCGGATTAAAAATTATAACCCCCGCAAAATATCTCAAAAATCCTAATTTTTAATACCTCCATTCCGACAAAAATACTGATAAAAACCTCAACATTAACTCCTTCATTTTGAACCATAAAAATATATCTCTCATTTATATCCACATAAAATAAATATTTCCTTATCATATGAATCAATAATTAATTATTCACAAATAATATTACAGAATCACATTTATGACAACCAGGCCGTTCCCAAGAAAGAGGGGGCTTTCCAATAAGGATTTCACCTTACTGGCGCGCAATTAGATGACCAAACCTCTCCTTAGACAGAACTTTCTAGACATTGCCAATAATGTTATCTAATAATATTATTCAAATAATATGAATTATTGATCTGATAATAGAAAATACTGTGCAGCAGCAATTATTGAAACAACAATAATTTAAAATATCAACGCAGCAATTATTGAATCAATAAAATAAAATATTGAACAATAACTACTGTAACAATTATTGAGTAGTGCCTTCCTTCGTAAGAATCAATAATTGGTGCAATCCCGTGTGCTACTGTATTTTAACCACCGGGTATTCTAACAGTATTAACAGTAACAACTACGCCGTTATTTATAAACAACTTATACTTGTCGTTTTCTTCATCCAATCGCTTTCCGTTATGGGGCCCACACAAGGCTGCGTCGTCGTACGAATATTCCCCGACAGCAAGAATATTCCACGACCAAACGAATATTCCCCGATAAAATGAATATTTTATAACCACTTGCTTATTTTACAAAATTTGCACATTTCACCCATAACCAAAGTATTATATCAAATTAACCCCTTATTATTCGTAATAATATTTAGAGAAAATTTGATTTTATTCATTAATAAGTTGGGGTCTTATAACCTCCCCTCCTTATGAAATTTCGTCCTTGAAATTGACGTACGTACCTGATGTTTCAAAAAGGTGAGGATACCTCACTTTCATTTCTGATTCCAACTCCCAGGTCATTTCTTCAATAGCATGGTTTCTCCACAAAATCTGAACTTGTGGTATAACCTTCGTGCGTAGGACATGCTCTTTCCTATCCAAGATCTTAATAGGTACCTCCTCGTACGTTAAATCTTCAGCTATCTCGTCTGGTTCTAACTCAATAATGTGGTTCGGGTCTTTAACGTATTTACGAAGCATAGATATATGAAAAACATTATGAACACGAGACATGCTTGGAGGTAATGCGAGTCTATATGCCACATTTCCTATTCGCTTAAGAATCTCAAATGGACCAACAAATCTTGGATTGAGCTTTCCTCTCTTCCCAAATCTTGTAACTCCCTTCCATGGTGCAACACGTAATAATACATGATCCCCAATATTAAATTCCACGTCCTTCCGATGAAGATTCGCATAACTCTTTTGTCGATCCTGTGCCGTTTGTATACGTTGTCGAATCGTTTGGATCTTCTCTGTAGTAATGCGTACCAACTCTGGTCCCAACAATGTTGCTTCACCCACCTCGTCCCAGCATACTGGAGAACGACATTTTCTTCCATACAACGCCTCGAATGGAGCCACATCTATGCTCGCCTGATAACTGTTGTTGTAGGAGAATTCCACCAATGGTAGGTACTTATCCCAACTCCCTTTGAGATCTAAGACACAAAGTCTTAATAGATCTTCAAGAGTTTGAATAGTCCTCTCTGATTGTCCGTCCGTTTGAAGATGGTATGCCGAACTGAATCGCAAATCCGTGCCCATAGCTTTCTGCAAGCTAACCTAAAATCGTGAAGTGAATCTTGGGTCACGATCCGAAACTATGGATACTGGCATGCCATGCAATCTCACAATCTCGTTCACGTACATACTAGCAAGACGTTCAAGGGAATAAGTCTCACGTATCGGCAAGAAATGAGCGGACTTGGTTAATCTATCAACAATAACCCAAATCGCATCTATGCCTTGAGAAACCTTGGGAAGACCCGTAACAAAATCCATAGTAATGTGTTCCCACTTCCATTTTAGAATCTCAAGTGGTTGTAATGGACCCTTTGGTACTTGATGCTCCGCTTTTACACGTTGACAAGTTAATCATCTCGAGATAAACTCCGCGATCTCTCTTTTCATATTGCTCCACAAAAATGTATGTCGAAGATCGTGATACATTTTGGTACTCCCAGGATAGATTGCAAACGGTGTGTTGTGTGCCTCCATCATTATTCTATGCTTCAAGTCAAAATCGTTAGGAACACAAAGTCTGGAGTTGACTCAAAGTATTCCTTCTTCATCGATTCTTGCTTCTGGAATAGCACCTTCTTGCACTTTCTTCTTCATACGCATCAGCTCCATGTCCGTAGCTTGAGCAGCTTTAACTTTATCGATTAAAGTCGGTTCTACTCGTATATTTGATATCATCATGTGGGTACTTGGAGCCTTCATCTCTATCTCCATCCTTTGCAAGTCATACAAAATGGGCCTTTGTGTTAACAACATTGCACTCGTACCCGCATATGATCTTCTACTCAATGCGTCAGCTACTACGTTTGCTTTTTCCAGGATGATATTGGATGGTATAATCGTAATCTTTCAACAACTCGAGCCAACGTCGCTGCCACATGTTGAGTTCCTTTTGGGTGAAGAAATATTTGAGGCTTTTATGATCTGTATAGATCTCCACTTTCTCCCCATACAGGTAGTGTCTCCAGATCTTCAACGCAAAAACGACTGCTGCTAACTCCAAATCATGAGTAGGATAATTCCTCTCATATTCTTTGAGTTGTCGTGAGGCATAGGCTATGACTTTCCCATGTTGCATGAGAACACATCCTAACCCTTTGCCTGAAGCATCGCTGTAGATAACAAATCCATCCGAACCATATGGTATTGTCAGAACAGGTGCCGAAATGAGTCTCCTCTTGAGTTCTTAGAAACTCTTCTCACATTCCTCACTCCATACGATTTTTGTATCTTTCCGAGTTAGCTGAGTTAACGGAGTAGCGATTCGAGAAAATCCTTCCACAAATCTCCGATAATAACCAGCTAAGCCCAGAAAGATACGTACTTCGGTTACCGACTTCGGTTGCTCTCAATTGTGATTCATATCCCAATTTTGGATAGCACATCACAATGACACCTATTGTTTACTACCGCACGAATATGGCGTCCCCTACGGAGAGTCTGGCTTCAGTGCATTCCACAAAGGAAGTCACCAAATAAAGGCTCGGGTACAAACTTCTACAGTTAGGTTTTTAACTCCTGAAGTTCAATAGGAGCCATTCGATATGAGATTTTAGAAGTGAGTTTTGTACCGGGTTCAAGGTCAATAAAGAATTTAACTTCACATTCTGGGGGTAGACCAGGAAGTTCTTCAGGAAATACATCGGGAAATTCTCTAACAATAGAAATATTATTCAAATCTGACTTGTCTTTGTTCAAATCCATAACATGGGCTAAGAAAGCTTGACATCCGTTTTTCAATAAACGAATGACTTTACGGCTTGATATGAAAGAGTTTGACTTCAATGGTTTGGTTGCTTGAATTTGAATAACAGGTTGCTTAGGAATATGAAAGCTAACAACCTTACAAAAGCAATCAATTTGGCATGATGAGTAGTTAACCAATCGATCCCTAAAATCACATCAAAAGCAAGTATCTTTAAAGAGATAAGGTCAACAGGTAATGTGATGGTACCAACTTGGATCAAATAAGATTTATAAACTGTAGATGTAACGAAGGTTTCACCCAACGGAGTTTCAACAGATAAGTTAAAGTCCAATTTCTCCGGAGTCAAGTTTAAACGTTGAGCACAAGCAGGAGAGATAAAAGAATGGGTAGAACCGGTACCTAGTAAAGTATAAACTTCGCAAGAATTCAAGATTAGCTTACTCGTGATCACCTCGTTCGGGCTTCTCGTGTTTTGGCCAGTCACGACAAATGCCCTTCCAGGAACCGCTGATTTCGATTTATCCGGGACAACTTTTGGAGTCACCATCCCCGCTGAACTTGGTTTTGCTACAGAACACTCTCGAGCTATATGACCCTCCTTTCCACAGTTATAACATACCTTGGATTGTTGTGGACAGTTTGGGCTGATATGTCCCTCTTTCCCACATTTGTAACATACGACCGGTGGTCGTTCTCCTCCCCTACAAACAGTTGATGTTTGTGCTGACGTCTTCACGTTATCATTGTTGTACCTTCTCTTCTTGAAATCTCCTCCCGACTCGCTCCTTCTATTATCACGACCACGATTATCACCAGAGTAGTTACCGCTTTTATCCGAATGTTTTCCTCCCTGCTGGTTTTTATTGCTTCGATGACTGTCGCCACCGGTATGACCCTGGTTGTGGTCCCTCGGTTGCACATACTCATTATCTCGCTCTAATAATTGAGCCCTGTTTACAACATCTGAATATAAAGAAAATTTATGAGAGATAAGATATTACCGAATCTCGGGTTTTAAACCTCTCAGAAACATCCTTGTCATTCGTTCCTCATTCTCGACCAAATGAGGTGCAAACCTGGATAACTCTGCAAACTTCGCCTCGTACTGGGACACCGTCATGTTGTTTTATTCCAGTCTGATAAACTCCACCTCCTTCATATGACGAATACTTTCAGGAAAGTACTTGTCATTGAACAGTTTTTGAAATGTTTCCCAGGACATGTTGAGTGCGTCAGGCTGGGTACGCTTCACAGACTTCCACCAGTAGTCTGCCTCACCGCGGAACATAAAGGTGGCGAATGGAACCTTCTGTTCCTCCGTGCATCCCAAGACATCGAATATCTTGGTAATTTACTTGACCCACGTTTCCGCCATGATCGGATCCGGCTTTCCCTTAAATTCTGGTGGTCCCAATTCTTTGAACTGCTTAGCTGTGACAAACCGCGCGTTGTTATCATTTCCACCCGTATTCTGCACACGAGTCTCCCTCGCCTGATTTTGCATGAACTGCAAAAAGCTCCTAAACATTCTATCATTCATCGTTTGCTCGGTAACGTTGTTTACAGGAGGAATATTGCCTTCCTGTTGCACGTTCCCCTGGGTGGTAATCAAAGGTGTCTCCACGGTCTGCATTACTAACGTTCTCAGCTGCCATTCTTAAATACTGCCATAAAACAAGGGTTAATAGTCATGTCATATATTATCCCTATACTCTGACCGACCAAATAAACTTAGTCAGGTCATACTAGCGAAGGAATTCCCCGTCTCTCCCCTCCTAGTTCTTGTCTCACATCTCAGCCAGGGATCATATCCCTAAGCTCTGATACCAACTGTGACGCCCCCAAAATAGGTATACAACACCCATTCTGAGTCGCCAAATACATGGTACAGAAAGTAAACTACAACTTCAATAATACAATTGTCGTGCAAAATACGACAACACATACTGTGAGTTTAAATACAAATATTGTCTTCTAGATAATATCCACACTCAAATAAGTCCTCAATACAATTATTCAAACACTATTTTACAGAAATAGTGAGGACTGCTAAAACATCTTTCTAAAACCATCACTCCATACCCCGACTAGATCCTGCTATGTTCTCACCTCCTGAGAAGAAAAATAGAACAAAAAGAAAAAGGGTGAGCTCAACTAGCCCAGTAATGAATATTATGACTAAGATAATATACAATAAATTATCGTTAGTCTTCAACAGGGAAAAATCTGATAGAATATAATCAACAACAAGTTTTAGATCAACAACTGCAGCGGAAACAGCAAACCATTAGAAGAGTCAAGTAGAGAAAGAATTCTACTATCTTCTAAGATTTAAAAGTCCATCATCAATATTTTATCCCTGTAACATCAATTAATAATCATCTTTATCCAAATATTCATCTTTGCACTACAGGCCAAAGATATTCATTTGTATCACCTGTCCGTCATGTTCATCTCAACACCTGTTCATCTTTGCACTACAGGCCAAAGATATTCATCAAGTAATCATACATCTTTGCACTACAGGCCAAAGATATTCAGTAATATCATCATTTAGGACTGAGGATGATGAAAAATATCTTAAAGAAAATGAATCCAGTGAGACAGAAGGACAAATAGTAGGGATTCGTATAACAGTTTATCCAAGATCAATAATACTTCATAATAATCAATTGTGAAGCAGAATTCAAAAAAATAAAGATCAAAACATGGATACAATCAAAGATAGTAACCATAATAGACATCTTGGACAAAAAGGGAAAATTTTATTTTTCGGTGAATAGTGTCGTATTCGTGAATAGTACCGTATACGTGAATAGTGCCGTATACGTGAATAGTAACTCCGACACAAAAAATTCTAAATTTGATAAAAACTCATATCAATATTTCAGCATAACTTGAAGAAAATAATATCATTTAAGAAGAAAATAATATCCCTTACATCAAAATATCAATACTTCTGGTCGGAATACCGGTATAAGGCTGAAAGAAACTTGCACTGATGAATAGAAACTCTCAAAGTATCTAAATACTCACAAAATACACTCAATAATCTAGAGAGAGAAAGAGAGAAAACTTGTTTCAGGTGTGATTTTCAATTCTAACTTAGCCCTCTATTTATAGGAAAATTTTAGTAGGCTTAACCTGCAACCTGATGGCTTTACCTGCTACTATTCCTACCCACCACATTTGAAATATAATTCAGCACATTTCTTCACCAACCAAGAGTAGGGCCCACCAATTCTAGAATTTTCCATCAAAATGATAAACTCCGAAAATTCAACAATTTCTGAATCAGTCATCTCGTAAAATTCATAATAAATCATACGTTCATTTTTAGCGGTTCAAAATTTCTGGACATATACTCAACTTATATATGTATAACATATTCAAAAATTATCACGATCCAACGATCGGATTAAAAATTATAACCCCCGCAAAATATCTCAAAAACCCTGATTTTTAATACCTCCATTCCGACAAAAATACTGATAAAAACCTCAATATTAACTCCTTCATTTTTAACCACAAAAATATATCTCTCATTTATATCCACATAAAATAAATATTTTCTTATCATATGAATCAATAATTAATTATTCACAAATAATATTACAGAATCACATTTATGACAACCAGGCCATTCCTAGAAAAGAGGGGGCTTTCCAATAAGGATTTCTCCTTACTGGCGCGCAATTAGATGACCAAACCTCTCCTTAGACAGAACTTTCTAGACATTGCCAATAATGTTATCTAATAATATTATTCAAATAATATGAATTATTGATCTGATAATAGAAAATACTGTGCAGCAGTAATTATTGAAACAACAATAATATAAAATAGCAACGCAGCAATTATTAAATCAATAAAATAAAATATTGAACAATAACTACTGTAACAATTATTGAGTAGTGCCTTCCTTCGTAAGAATCAATAATTGGTGCAATACCGTGTGCTACTGTATTTTAACCACGCGTATTCCAACAGTATTAACGGTAACTACGCCGTTATTTATAAACAACTTATACTTGTCGTTTTCTTCATCCAATCGCTTTCCGTTATGGGGCCCACACAAGTTGCGCCGTCGTACGAATATTCCCCGACAGTAAGAATATTCCACCACCAAACGAATATTCCCCGACAAAATGAATATTTTATAACCACTTGCTTATTTTACAAAATTTGCACATTTCAACCATAACCAAAGTATTATATCAAATTAACCCCTTATTATTCATAATAATATTTAGAGAAAATTTGATTTTATTCATTAATAAGTTGGGGTCTTACATTGTAAGACTGCATGGTATGCCAGTATCCATAGTTTCTGACCGAGACCCAAGATTCACTTCACAATTTTGGGTTAGTTTACAAAAAGCTATGGGCACAGATTTACGATTTAGTTCAGCATATCATCCTCAGATGGACGGACAATCAGAGAGGACTATTCAAACTCTTGAAGATCTATTAAGATTCCGTGTCTTTGACTTCAAGGGAAGTTGGGATAAGTTCTTACCATTGGTGGAGTTTTCTTACAACAACAGTTATCAAGCAAGTATTGGCATGGCTCCATTCGAAGCATTGTATGGAAGAAAATGTCGTTCTCCAGTATGCTGGGATGAGGTGGGTGAAGCAACATTATTGGGACCGGAGTTGGTACGTATGACTACAGAAAAGATTCAAACGATCCGACAACGTATAAAAACCTCACAAGATCGACAAAAGAGTTATGCTGATCTTCATCGAAAGGACGTGGAATTTGATGTAGGAGATCATGTGTTCTTACGTGTTGCTCCATGGAAAGGAGTTACGAGATTTGGAAAGAGAGGAAAGCTCAATCCTCGATTCATCAGTCCATTTTTAATCCTCGATCGAATAGGAACTGTGGCTTATAGACTCGCTTTACCTCCAAGTATTTCTCGTGTTCATAACGTTTTTCACATATCCATGTTACGCAAATATGTGGAAGACTCGAACTACATTATTGAGTTAGAACCGGACGAAATAGCGATGGATTTGACGTATGAAGAAGTTCCTGTTCAAATCTTGGATAAGAAGGATCATATTCTACGCTCCAAGGTTATACCTCAAGTCAAAGTTTTGTGGAAAAATCATGATGTTGAGGAAATGACTTGGGAGTTAGAATCTAAAATGAAATCAAGGTATCCTTACCTCTTCGACATACCAGGTACGTACCCTAATTTCGAGGGCGAAATTTCATAAGAAGGGGAGGTTGTAAGACCCCAACTTTTATAAATAAAGATGAATTTTCTATAAATATCATTTTTGAATATTATGGAGTTAATTTGATATAATGTTATAGCTGTGGGTAATATTTATAAATTTTGCAAAGTACGCAAGTTGTTATATAATATTCTATTGGTCGGGGAATATTCGTTTTAACAGGGAATATTCGTACAATGGCACAATTATTGGTGGACCCCACAACGGAATTATTGTCGGATTGAGAAAACGACAAAAATATTTTATTAAAAATAACGGCGGAAGTTTTACCATTGTTACTGTTGAACTACTCGGTAGTAAAAGTACAGTAATACGTGTGGTTGGATAGTAGCACACGGTATTGATTATTAATGCTTATGTGAGAAGTCACTCAGTTTGATTCAATTATTGTCAGTTAATAATATAAATTATTTAGCGATAATGACGTTTTGTTTTATTCGTATTATTAACGTAATAAAACAGAAACATCTTTTTATATAAAACAGAATACTTTATTAAAGTTATTCTATAAATAGAATATATTATATTTTATTTAAAAGATTTTTCTTTAAATATGAACCGTCAGATTAAAGTAATCAATCTGGATCGTTCATGGATTAGTTACTATGCATTCTATTTTTCTATAAATAGCAGCTCATTCCTTCATTATTTCTTACGAATTCACTGGACTCTAGAGAGAGAAACTATAGAGAGAGAGAAGAAGAGTATTCTGCTACTTAACTACTTCCTTATTTTAGCTCTTCTTTAAAACGGTAAGGGGTGTTATTCTTTCATATTCATGAAGAGAACTGTTGTTATTCCATTTCTTATTATTCTGTTGGAATAACCTGTATACGCGGTCTACCCTATACTTGGTGACATTCTTCTATTATTCTGTTGGAACATCCTGTCTGTGTGTTTTACACCGGACCTGGTTCCATTTTTATTATTATTCTGTTAGAACATCCTGTCTGTGTGTTTTACATCGGACCTGGTTCTGTCTTGTTATTATTCTGTTGGAACATCCTGTCTGTGTGTTTTACACCGGACCTGGTTCTATTATTTATTATTTTGTCGGAATATCCTGTCTGTGCGTTTACGCCGGACCTGGTTCCATTATTTATTATTCTGTCGGAATATCCTGTCTGTGCGTTTACGCCGGGCCTGGTTCCATTATTTATTATTCTGTTGGAATAACCTGTCTGTGCGGTCTATCGCATGCATGGTGATTTCTTTTGTTATTCCATTCTTTATTGTACTCAGTTGGTTAAGTTTTGACTTCTATACTCCATGAAATTTGTGGAATATCCTTGATAATTGCGTATCATCCAGTATCTTTTCATGAAAATATTCTTCTAAGCATTCTTGAATTTTACTCCACAAAGCAGTATCATGTTGACAATTTGGACGTTGTTAATTCTTGGATAAATTAATTCTTGAACTTGTTTTATTGAATTCTTATATCATTGTCATCATCCTCATGTTTATAAAATGTTAAAAGTCATCTGTGGCCTGTAGTGCATAGATGGACTTGGTATGATTATGACCAGGGATTATTCGGTATAATCATGATCGTAATGTTATAAATGATGTGGTAAAAGTCCTCATTGGCCCGTAGTGCATTGATGGACAGTTGTTGGCATGATCATGACCATTAATGAATACACGAATATCCTTGGCCGTAGTGCAGGGGTGATTCGATGATGTGGATTATTTTATTAAGATGAGTCCCAGCGATAGCAGTGTTGAAAAATCTTTTAAATCATAAAAGATAGTAGAGTTTATTTTCTACTTGACTCTTTTAATGGATTTCTTATTCCGCTGCAGTTAAACTTGATGTCTATTATATTTTATCAGTTTAACATTGTTGAAGGCTAATGATAATTTATTCTGCATTATCTTAGTGATAATATTTCTTACTGGGCTAGTTGAGCTCACCCTTTCTTTCGCTGTTCTCTTCAGGAAATGAGAACGTAGCTGGGGCAAGTCGGGGAACGGAGTGATGGTTCGAATGATAGTTTTAGTTAGTAGTCCTCACTATTCTATGTAATAGTGTGTTAATAAAGGTAATGAGGACTCCTTTTGAGTATGAATACTCTCTAGAAGATAATATTTGTATTCAAACTCGCAGTTTATATTTTGTCGTATTGTACACGACAGTTGTATTAGTAAGTTGTATTTGTATTCTGTACTTTGTATCTGACGACCCAAGATGGGTGATGTATACCTAATTTTGGGGGCGTCACAAAACTAATCTTAATTCCTCTGTGTTTTTTAATCATTATCAAACTACCAAAATAAAACAAATAAAATTTTAAATATCTATTCAACCCCCCTTCTAGATAACTATTGTGCCTCCGGGAACTAACACGTTTCTAAGGGTTTGAAGTTCCCTGAAGGTGCAGTGACCAGTTGATCCGCAATTTCTAGACCTTTGTTGGATTTTTGCGTTACGTAGACAATGTTAAATTGTTGTAGGATCAACTGCCATCTGGACAGCCAAAAATTTAATATGGGTTTACTGAACACGTATATGAGAGGATCCACGTGGGATATGAGATGGGTTGTGTGACCATGAAGGTAATATTGTAACCTCATGGAAGCCCATGCTAAAGCACAACAAGTCTTCTCAATCAGAGTGTACTTGTGCTCACTACTGCTGAATCTTTTGCTGAGGTAGTAGATAGCTCGTTCTCGGCCTCTATCGTCTTTCTGTCCTAGCATGCAGCCCATGGCATTATCACTTATGGATAGGTACATGAACAGGGGAACATCATCCCTGGGTGGTACCAAAATGAGAGCTTTGACTAGCTGCTCTTTGATTGTAAGGAAGGCCTTCTAGCACTCATCATTCCATTTTATGGGGGAGTTCTTCCTTAATAACTTGAAGATGGGCTCACAGGTGGTTGTGAGTTGAGAAATAAACCTGCTAATGAAGTTGATTTTTCCCAAAAATCCCCGTATTTCCTTCTCTGTCTGAGGAACATGCATTTCAATAATGGCCTGGATTTTGGTGGGATCCACTCAATCCCCTTGTGGCTGACTAGGAATCCTAACAACTTGCCTGATTTAACACCAAAGGTGCACTTGTCTGGATTCAACTTCAATTTGTACTTACGCAACCTGTTGAAGAGATTTTTGAGATGGTCTAAGTGGTCTTCTTTCTTTCGGGACTTGACAATGATGCCATCCACGTAGATCTCTATCTCATTGTGCATTAAGTCGTGGAAAAGAGCCATCATAGCTCGCTGATAGGTGGCTCCGGCATTGATGAGGCCAAAAGATAACCGTCTATAGCAAAAGGTTCCCCAAGGCGTGATGAAAGCAGTTTTCTCACGATCCTCCTCAGCAACCATAATCTGGTGATACCCTGCGAAATAATTCGCAAAGGAGTACATGTCGTATTGAACAGTATTGTCAATGAGAATGTGGATAAATGGCACGGAAAAGCTATCTTTAAGGCAAGCTTTATTCAGATCCCAGTAATCCATGCAAACTTGCACCTTTCCCCAGGTTTAGCTACGGGAACTATGTTGGATATCCATTCAGGATATGTGGACACCATGATAATGCTAGCTTGAAATTTATTTCACAATTTCTTCTTTAACTTTTAAACTCCACTCAGGTTTCAATCGCCTGAGCTTCTGCTTGACTGGCTTGAATCCCTCTTTAATAGGAAGGCGATAAATGACAATGTCAGTGGACAAACCCACCATGTCTTCATGAGACCATGCAAACACATCCTGGAATTGGTTAGTAGTGTAACCATGTCATTCCTCTGGTTTGGAGTAAGGTCTGAACTAATCGGATTAACTTAGGGCTTTCTAAGGTTCCGAGATTGAAGGAAGTGGTTTGATCAAGGTTGAGTTTAGCTTGTCTTTGACCCATTCTTTGATCTCCTGAGGTATCTCAATGTCCTCTTATATTTCATTAAGTCTGAGTCCAACCTTTCATCAAAGTTACAATCCTTGTGGAGAAGAGGCATCTTATCAGCAAGTACAGGCACATCTAAATTCAGATTTCTGAAATAAAATATGCTTTCACTTAATATATGAAACCATTTAATCATATAAAGTGTTAGCATGTACTGACAAAATAACTACTAATATTATACAGAAAAGTAAGTAATTAATGATATCTACAGGACAGAAGGAGTTTCTGCCCGTATTACCCTTGTCGACCAATGAAAGGAGTGATGCTCCAATTATCGAGGGCAAAGTCCTAGTGGACTGCAGTGATGGAGGGGCTGTCATCGCCCTCCTTCTCCCGAATGATGACCATTATGTCTGGTAATCATCGTCTGGGGTGTATCTGTTTGTATGCTCATCATGGACAATGATGCGCATGTTGGACATCATCCTGGCGATGTCTTGCTTACGTCTTCATTCCTCTTCTTCCACTTTGGGATCAGGAACTAGGACCTCTTTTCCCTTGACCAGTATCGGCTTGGGAAATAACATAGCCATTACGTTGGCTGGCACCTTTACCGGAGATTGTGCAGGCTCAGGATTTGCAAGTGGAGATAATCGCTGTGCGGTTGAAGATGGAGGAATCTGCTTGTGCTTATGAGGATTCCTTTGACTAGAACTGGCAGAATAGCCTAGTTCGACTGTCCCGATTTGACTGGACATTTGAATCGGGCGCTTAATGCCCTGATGATTTTTAACCAGCCCTTGTCCTGGCTGATGACCCAATAACATCATTTCTTGAGTAGCTGCCATCACTTTGGTAGAAATCTTGGGTACAAGAAATGGTGTCCCAATGGAATGGTAGTGAGTGTTGCTCACCTCCAAGGTATGAAAATTGACCGGCTCAACTTCTTCCGAATTGAAGCTGATGAGTGGTATGTCACCTCATGCAAGACATTCCGGCTTAGCGTTAACCGTAACTAGGTTGTCGTTAATGATGTATTTAAGTTGCTGATGAAGAGTGGAGGGGACGGCCCTAGCCATATGAATCCACGTTCTTTCTAGTAGCAGGTTGTATCCCGAATCTATCTTGAGCACGTGAAAAGATACGCAGAATGTATAGGGATCAATCTCAATTGGTAGTTCAATCTCTCCGAATGAATTTCAGCGGGATCCGTCAAAAGCTTTAATAACCGTATGACTGTTTTTGGATCTGTTTAAGATTAGCGTTCATCTTCACCAAAGTAACATAAGGACAGATATTCAGAGACGAACTTCCATCTATCAAGACTCCAACTAGCATGTATTTGAAGGACAAAAACCGCAATGTGCAACGGTTTGTAATGACCGGTCCCTTCAGGCGGTATGTCATCATTAGTGAAAGATATCACATTGTTGTTAAAATGTGATCAACCAAATGTTGAAATTTTTCCACATCCACTGATTTCGACAGGTAAGCTTCTTCCAAAACCTTCAGTAAGATCTTCTTGTGATCCTCAGAAGAGAAAACCAAGTCCAGTATTAAAATTTGATGTGGAGCTTCTCTTAAGCTTAAAAGCACCTTGGCTTTATTATGACCCATAGTATAGAGGAATTTTTCAATTTTCTCCATGGGAATTTTCCCCTTTGATTTGATGGTAGGCTTCATCCACCCATTGGGGAAGATACAGTGGATTCTTCTTCGACACTGCAGTAGTTGTATGAGAGGTGGATCCTTCAGCATCTCCATAATTCCATGGACTTTTTGTAAGCTGATAACAGGATATTGTGATCTGAATGGTAAGCTAATTGGCTCTGGTGCAGCCACTTTCAAAGGATTGTCAACTCCTTTAATTTGAATTGCTTGTATTGTGAATGGTTTGACAGTCCCATCAGCCTCAGCAGATATAACTGCTACCAATCCCTTCCATTTAGTAGGATAGGTAGTTTCACTCTCAAACAGCACATTATCATCGTCTGCTAGTTGCAGGACACCGCTGTCAATTAGATTTTGAATAAGGTGGCGGAGTGTCCAGCATTCTTCCATGTTGTGACCGCGAGAATGGGAGTGATATTGACATACTCCATCAGAATTGAACCGTCCTGAATGGGGATTAATTGAAGGTAGAGGGAGGTGATCCTTCCTTCATTGATCAGCATCTGAAATATCTCTTCCATAGGTTGGCCCATGTATGTAAATTCCCTTCTATTGACAAAATCCCAATGCGCTTTGGCATTTGCTCTCTTCGCAACTTTGTCCTCCAGTGTTTCATTTTCTGAAGGCGATGATGGAGTATTCATAACAAAAGGGAGGAGACTAGCATGCTCCTGGCTGACTAATTGGCATGTGACTTGATGCTGATGGATCACCAATTCTGCTAATTGCTCAATTTGCTTACACAGAGCTTTCATCTTTCATTTCATCACAAACTGGAACTTTGCATAATCCCATTTGTCAACATCGTCTTTGATGGTCTATAGGACGATTTACCATTAAAATTGGAACTCTATCCACTACTCCAATTAATCATATTGACTTCTTCCTCTTTGTGTTGAGGAAGAGGGTTATCTTGTACGTGAGGTTGGTCTGGTTTGGTGACCACGATCTCACCGTTGTCTATTAAATCTTGGATCTTGTGTTTCAAGGCCCAACAATCCTGAGTATCATGTCCAGGTGCCCCGGCATGATAAGCGCACTTACGAGTAGCATTGAAACCCCTCCCATTCGGGTTGGCTGGTGGAAGAAGATGTGTGATTTTTTTTGAGTCGTCAGAAGATTGAGAATCTTCTCGAGTGAGTCCCCTAGGGTGTGAACACTCGAGGGCGTTTGACTTCTCCACCTTTAGGCAATGGAGGGTTTGAAGGCTGAGCTTGAAAAGGGGAGTAATTTTTCCTCTAAATAGGCATATTCTGATTGCCTTTCTGACCTTGTATTATTAAGGAAACATCCTCCTTTTTCTTTTTATGGACCCTCCGGAGGTTGTTCCCATAAGTTCCGTACTGGATGTGCTCAGCAATAGCTTTAAGGGCAGCTAGGTCTTGAATCTTTCTTGACTTCAATCCCATCTCAGCCATCTCCCTGTGTTTAATCATTTCAGAGAATGGTTTACCAATGTCAGCTAAGACTCTCTCATAGAAAGGAGCTTCTTGTATGTCTATGAAGGTCATAACCATTTCTGAATCTGTCATAGAAGGAATAACTTGAGCAGCAAGGCGCCTCCACCTTTGAGCATACTCTCTGAAAGACTCATTGGACTGTTTCTTGACCTTGGTAATCTGGTACCTGTAAGGAGCCATCTGAGACTGGAAGTTGTATTGGATGAGGAAGGCATGAGGTAGCTCTTCCCAACTATGGATCTTTGAGTTGTCTAATCTGGTATACCACGGACGGGCTTCTCCAGTCAGACTCTTTTGGAACAGCTGCATTCTGAGCTTCTCGTCCTCTGCATAAGATCCAAGTTCTCCAATGAACACCTTCAAATGTGTGTAAGGATCTCCTAACCTGTCATATTTTTTGAAGTCAAGAGTTTTGAACTTTTCTGGATAATAAACCCCAGGGAATATGTAAAGGTCAGCATATAAGACACTCTCGTGTGCTCTAATTCCTTTGATAGAACGAAGGTTTTCTTCCATTTGAAGGACATTTTTCCTGATATCATCGGTGTCTAGATCTCCTTTGAGATGGGTGTTTTTAGGGTTTTTGTCTGTTGTAATCAAGTGGAGTTCCGAATTTGTTTTATCTGAACTTTGGGTTCCTCCCTGTGCAGAGGATTCCGTATGTGTGGGCATTTTTGGGTCCTGAGTAGACTGATTTAGTTCTTTAAGCAGAACAGCCAAATATGTAATCTGTTCACTTAATCCGTCGAATTGTTCGTGGGAAACGGGATTAGACTTGTCAGATGAAGGCATGATTGGCTGCAGGCTCGTGGCCTTTTGGACTTTGAAGGGTAATAGGTCTGATTGTTTCCCTGCAAAATACTTGCATAGTTTAGTCTTAGGGAATGTGTAAATGTTAACATGCTATGTGACGTATCCGTTTTAGAATATTATCCTGCAAGACAGATGTTAGCTGCTTGTAACACAGGATATCATGTAAATTTAAATATGCATGTACACATATTTCTTCATATTTTTACCATTTACAATGAGATTGACTCATGGATGACATTACAAGTAAATGTTTTTATAAGTAATTGAAAATGGAAAGTATGAAGAGACTTTCCTCCGCGTTGGGTTTATCAGAGGGCTGACCTATCTTAGGTTTACTCTCCAGCTTTTTGGCATGAAGGTTCTCAGATCATCACAATTTACTTGACGAGAAGTTAATCCGGTCTTTCAACTGGAGCGAATTTGGGTGGTGCCTTTCCTGAGCCTCGTTGGAATTAGTCTTCCTACGAGTCCAGTACCAAACACCGACAAGATAGCCTCCTAGTGGAGGAACCACACAACATAAATTCATATACAACGTGTATCACCGTTTATGAAAATGATGACATGTGCGAAGCACTAATATCACAAGCAGATATAGTGTAAAGCATTAAGTGCAATAAATATATGCATTCGTACACATTCATCATAAATGTTAATGCAACATCCCATACACAAGCATAACAATTGAAAAGATTGTAATAGCGGCTTAAGCCCTCTTACTGGCTTCCCCAGCAAAGTCGCCACCTGTCGACGTCGGGATTTTTATTTGTCCCTTTTCTGTTCGTGTTCTTTGGTGTTCTCATGTTAGGTGAGATTTGTTTGAAAAACAAGTTTGAAAAGGTCTGATATGTTTATGTCGACGATTTGACTGCAAGAGTCGCCAGTTGGTTTTTTAAATGGTTGTACCAACACAACCGAGGAGAAAAGGTTTGCACATTGACCCAGTGATGTGACGCTGCTAAACGGGTCTGTGAAA